>OX451386.1:17905574-19105574 GCA_949629135.1 Eremobia ochroleuca | reverse complement strand
AATTTAATTAAAAACAGGCCATTAACCCCTGAAGAGTGTACCTGAATTCAGACAATGCTTGAAGACGGGCGCAGTCAGCGTTATACAGCGAGAACCGTTGGTGTGTCGCTATCAATCGTTCAAAGAGTGCTCCAGCGATTTGAAGAGACTAGATCCAATATTCGCAGACCAGGAGCAGCCCGAACGAGGTGCACGACACCGCGGGAGGATCGATATATATGGTGTCAAAGATATTGAGAAATCGATTTCAAACAGCTCTTGAAGTCAAAAATCGGAGTATTCCTCGAAGCGCACCAACTTTGAACCGCTCCAAATAAAGCGCAACAAAAGTATTCCTCAAAACGATGGTGCGCTTCGAGGAATACTTTTGGTGTGCTTCATCTGAATTTCAAAGTTGGTGCGCTTCGAGGAATACCCCCAAAAATCACCTACGTGCTGGATGATGCCATCCGAGCACGTGTACAGTGAGGCGGCATCTTGCTGAAGCAAACTTGAAGCCACTGAAAATGGTCCTAAATTCGAAAGGCAGCATCGCTATTCAAGGCTTATACACATAAACCTTTCGAAATACTCTAAATGATGGAAATAACCACATTAAAATTCTTCACTGCGTAGTTTAAAAGAACAACGCGGTTACACAAACAGTCACGAAAATCAACTTTAATTTATAATATGTATACAGGAAAAAAAAAATAAACAGTGCGCAAAATGTAACCATGAATTCAGCATTGACCCCCTAGCGTAGAAATTCGTCGTTGGTTATCAAAAAAAAAAAAAAAAAATCAGGTGTTTCATAATATGGAACAAGTAATATATTTTTTTTGTAACCGACAAAAATGTACGGTTTGCGAACTGCCGGTCGATTCTGTAAAAATCTCACCGTGAAATCATAAGTGAAGTGAGCATTTAATAGTGTTAATCCCTAGCGAATGACAGCTCACTCCACGCTCACTTCACCCAAGCTTTCACGGTGAGATGGTTACAGAATCGCACGACTGGTTACGTTTTTTTTTTTCAGTAGATAAGACGTTTAAGCCAAGTAATTACTGGAGCAGATGATAGTCGCTTCTATTTTAAAATTTTGCCACACCTGGCAAGCTTCAATATCGAACCCGATACAAAAAGTTAACCCGAGTATTATGACATCGACAGTTTTATCGTCATCAGACCCACAATTTACACTGCCCTATAAATCAATTATTACTTCAACGAAAACGAAAGAACATTGCAAATCATTATTTATTCCCTGTCCGCACAAAAAATTGAAATATAATATTTACGAGACCTAAACTCGTTTGACATAAGGCACGCGAACTTATTTGTAGGAAGCGATAAATAGTCCTTAATTACATTAAGATTAAATTTATTCAACGTTTAATTAGAGGCAAAATATGCTGTAAGCAGATTATATATTAGCTAGGTATATTATGTGCATATTTGCTATGTAAATAGGAGTGACCTTTCAAGAGTTAGGTGCATCTTTAGGCGCATCTGCGCCTGGGAGCTATTTTTAGATCTAACTTGCTTAGACATATTATGTGCACCTGTATGTAAGACACTTAGTTCGGTTTGCGGGTTTGTTTGTGGAAAATGACTGGAAAATTTTGAATGGTAATATTTTTGGAAAAGTCTGTTGAGAAGTCAATATATCTTTTTGATCGCGGATGAAACTAAAGCAAAGCGCTTCGAAACTTTTTCATTGAATGTAGTATTTTATAAATTAAATTTTTGTTGCAATTAGCTGGATGCAATGCCAGGGTTTTTCAGAAACCCTTAGAGCGGTTTTATTTGACGTGAAACTTTCGTGTCGTAAAATAGCCTAACGCTTCATTTTAAAGGTTTTATGGTATGTCAAGTTTTTCAAATCATGGATATATATAGGCAAGATACTGAATGTTGACGGTAGTTTATTTAGTGCAGAGGTTCCCAAACTTTTCTTTCTCATAGACCACTTTAAAAAAGTTGGTGGACCCCCTGCAGCTACATTTCTACCATATTCCCAAAACTCGACAAAAAAATATGAAGATTAGATCTAACGTAGACCCCTGTCGAGTCTCCTGTGGATCCCTGGGGGTCCACCTGAACCACTTTGGGAATCAATGGTTAAGTGCAATGTGTAATACCTATACCTAGCTAACTGATTAATTTATTGTAGGGACTGGGAGACGAAGTGTAGGTCGTCCGGCGACGAGATAAGCGGACGACATTGCTACCATCGCGGGTAGAACCTGGATGAGGCTGGCACAGGAGCGTAGGGAATGGCACATGAGGCCTATGCTTAGTAGTGGGTGAAGTCGGGCTGTGGATGATGATGACAGTGAGTTTCCACACAAAACGAGAATAATAGGCACTTTAAATAAGTGAATGCAACTGATAAGCTTTCACACTTTCGTAGGCTCTCTTACTTTCTCTTAAACCTATTTATAACTCCAATACACGCACAGACTCCATTCAAATGGCAGATAAACAGACAAATTGACAGACAGACACGCGAACACACATACACATACGTTTCGTCGAATACGTTATGTCACTCAGAAATTATTATATTTGTCTTGTGTCGCTATTCCAATTAAATTTATGTATAATTATTGCTAATTCAGTTTTCATGTGCCAGTGCGATGATAACGATAAGTCTTGTTTAAAAATCATTATTACAAAGTTGTAAATTGGATAATAGGCTGAAAAAAAAAATTCTGTAGAGTTATCGTAGTTTGCGATGATCTGAGAAAACTTTACATCAGCTGTCTGTCAAGATAGTAGAGGTCATAATTTGAAGTTTATTCTTTTTATTTATCATATTACCATCACATGGAGTGACTGCCTATCTGACCTCCACAACCCAATGGGGTAATAGGGTACCCCTTGGTAAGATTGGTTGTCAGACTTTCGGGCTGCCGACGCCCCGTAAAGACTGTCAAAGATCAATGAATGACAGCCGGGAACAACGGCTTAATGTACCTTCCGAGGCACGGAGCAGTGTAAAGATGGTCACCCATCCACGGACCAACCACGGCAAGCGTAGCTTAACCTGATCGATCGAACCGTGCGGCTGTTATTTCTTAGCCACAAGCCCCTTTAGTAATAATAATGATAACAAATACGTACTCCTCGATACGGATCGCATTGTGAGGAGGTTCCTGTCTCTGGAGCCCTAACCACCGGTAGCTTGGACACTGCTCTCGACACCGGCGGATCATTATTTTTTAATATTTATTATATTTTAAGAAATATTTAAAAATGTAATCAAATAAGACAATTAAATAAATAAACGAGATATTAATAACAATTAATGAATTAATTGCAACGTTAACGCGTTAACTCACCTTAGGAAAAGAATAAATACTATGAAGGCACGTTTCAAGAGAAAAGAAAAAGAACGAAAGGAAAAAATATAAGAGTATCGTAAAAAAAAAGGAAATCAACAATATATTCTAAACACGAAACAAAATGTCAACGACATCATTCCACAAAGCTCTAACGAGCTTATAACTTTTGTAACATTTAAATATTTCTATTAAATTATCTATTTATTCAATTTCGTGCGCACACGCAGGACTGGTTCATACATAATTTGACAGGTGTCGCCACCGATCAAAGGTAACTAAGTATGATATTATAAAAATAATTCTCGAAACCATAAATGGTTAATAGCGTAGTTATAAGATTATAGACTAAATAAATACTGTAATCATGTCCATACCCGCTGATGTGTTATTATTGGACATTATTTTAGAGTATGAAGTGTCATCTTTGTGTTATGATGATCCTTGCTTAATAAACGCTCGAAAAGCAATGCTTAATTTAAGCTGGTAGACCCATAGAGGTAGTAGATGGGACATGGCCAATTTTAAAAGTAGATGATTTAAAAGAGGTTTTGTTAGAATGGAGCAGCGTAATATTTTAGGTCCAATTCTTCTCTCGACGGAAACAATCTATCTGAATCAATACAAAAATCAGACAAACTGTTGGCTTGCCTTACGTTTTTTCCGGTTACTTTTCACACTTCAATTTTGGTCGATAATTAACATAAAATATATTCCATAATATTGTCCTTGTAATCTTCAAAATGTTAGGCAGAGTTGTACCTATAGTACAGACGCCAGCACATCAAGCTACCCGAAACTGTCAAATATTCCCAATCGACTTTAAACCTTATGCTTTAGTGACAAAGTTGAAAATCTATTAAAGAAATTTGACAGATTGTAGTAGCTTGATGTGCTGGCGTCTGTACATTCCGCCAGATATGTTTAAGTCCCATGTAATAAGAGGCGCGCCATTGCCATCATCCGGCCACAAATCCAGCCTTTGGAGTGCTACTGAGAACTTCCTAATGGTAAGACCCAATAACACTTTGCCAGCAGAGTAACAATTGCGTAACACACTATCAGTAGCAATGCGTTTCATTTTGACAGTTCAACAACATTCTTTGCTTTATTTACGTTGTTGAGCAGACACATTTTTCGAACATGTGGAGCAATGGATTAGCAATATCCTTCAAAATGATTCAAATTTAGAGTAATAGTGTGTTACGCAATTAGAGTGCTGATAATCCGAACCTAATCCTAATTGCGTAACACACTATTATTCTCAATTCGAATAATTTTGAAGCATATTGCTAATCCATTGCTCCATATGTTCGAAACATGTGTCTGCTCAACAACGTAAATAACGCAATGAATGTTGTTGAACTGTCAAAATGAAACCCATTGTTACTGATAGTGTGTTACGCAATTGCCCTGCAGCTCCTCATGCTCACCAGTAGCACTTGCAACTACTAGACCAACCTGTCAATATAAACATTTTTTTTTTTTATATTATAAAGATAAAAGATTCGAATTTTTTTTTTGTTTGTTACGCTTTCACGCCAAAATCGGTGAACAGATTAGGATGAAATTTTGCGCATGGGTAGATCAAGACCTGTATTAGGACATATAATACTTTTGAACCCGATATTCTCACGGGATCGATACTTACGCGGGTGGAACCGCGAGGCGCAGCTGGTAGTCGATAAATATACTCTCTACAAGGTGTAACTTAAATAACGCACAACCTCTTAAGGGGTCATTGTACTCATCATTATGAACAACTTTTACTATGGGACCAAACCTGAAATCGCGAAAAAAAAATCAGCTGTTCCCTACATTTATGTTCGCATAACTCGTCAAAATGTAGGGAACAGCTGATTTTTTTTCGCGATTTCCGGTTTGGTCCCATAGTAAAAGTTGTTCATAATGATGAGTACGAGTAAGAGGTTGTGCGTTATTTAAGTTACACTTTGTATAATCGTATTTCGTTATATTGTTAATTTCACTACGTTCATAGTAATTTCCATGATTCGTTCCTAATCGGTTACAATGTTGTATTAAATGTAATGCTTTAATGCTCCCATTTCAATTAAATGTATCTTGTTCACTTTAACATAATAATATATAATTTCCTTTTCTAATTATTCAATTTAACGCTTAATCGAATTTGAAAAGTTGAATGAAATCGTTAAAAAGCGGCCAAGTGCGAGTCGGACTTGCACACGAAGTGTTTTTAACCAACGTACATACAATATTTATCATCATCTGCCTAGCCTTTTCCCAACTATGTTGGGGTCGGCTTCCAGTCTAACCGGATGCAGCTGAATACCAGTATTTTACATGGAGCGACTGCCTATCTGACCTCCATAACCCAGTTACTGGGTAATACGGTACCCCTAGGTAAGACTGGTTGTCAGACTTTCGGGCTTCTGACTACCCGTAACGACTGTCAAAGATCTACGAATGAGAGCCGGGACCAACGGCTTAGCGTGCTTTCCGAGGCACGGAGGGGTATATTTATATTGACAGTAAATTATGTTTTAATGCAAGCCTAGGAATGCACGTTAAGCCGTTGGTTCTGGCTGTCCTTCGTAGATTTTTGACAGTCATTACGGATCACCAGAAGCCAACACGACAACTAGTCTTACCAAGGGGTATCGTACTCGTATTACCCAGTAACTAGGCTGTGGAGATCGATAGGCAGTCGCTCCATGTAAAATTACTGGTATTTAGCTGCATCCGGTTAGACTGGAAGCTGACCCTAACATAGCTGGGAAAAGGCTGGGCAGATGATGCAGATCATGATGACTAAATTATTATTAACATACTTAAGAAAAAAAAAAGTAGCATAAAACGCTGAAAAATACACGTTTCTTGTATGGAGTACGGAACCCTAAAAATAATAACTATGTGCAAGTAGGTAATCAATATTTCTCATTACTTGGTAACTTTTTATTATAACTCATCATCTGCCTAGCCTTTTCCCAACAATTTTAGGGTCGGTTTCCAGTCTAACCGGATGCAGCTGAATATCAGTATTTTACATGGAGCAATTGCCTATCTGACCCGTACAACCCAGTTACTGGGTAATACGTTACCCCTTGGTAAGAGTTGTTGTCAGACTTTCGGGCTTCCGACGACCCGTGACGACTGTCATAGATCCACGAATGACAGCCGGGACCAACGGCTTAACGTGCTTTCCGGGGCACGGAGGGGTCTTGATATGCGAAGAAGGTCACCCAACCACAGACCAACCGCGGCAAGCGTAGCTTAATCGGATCGATCGACCCGAGTCAACTTTTTATTATAATTATCAATCCTGATGTCGTCATTATGAAACTTTATTAAGTTAGAATTCACTAAAAATGGCATTCAATTTTTACTTGTTGGTATTTATCAGACCTTATAATTAGTTTAATATTAGAAGATATCTTTATAGCGATAGAATTAAGTGATTGTAATTATGAATAAAAAAAAGATTAAATTCATAATAATAAAATAAAATAAAAAAATAATAAAATTCATAATAATAAAATAAAATAAAAAAATAATAAAATTAATTATTTGTTGATTGGTTTCATATGCTGTGTGATCTTGGCTGCAAGCCGATCCAGCGTTTGCAGGTAGAAGAGCAGCGGGTACCTTTGTAACTATTATTTGCCCATAATAATAAATCTGAACGCTAATTGCCATAATTAAAAGTTAGCGTTGTTATAATTCTTTGCTTTAAAAGAGTTTTCACGGAGTTTCTTAGCCGTTCTTCTCCATAGGAACCTTCTACGCTTTGGAATGACCATCCAACTTCAAATTGGTGACAGACTAACTTATTGACAAATTGAAAAAAAAAAAATAACATCCGAATTGATAACCTCCTCCATTTGGAAGTCGTTTAAAAAAGTGCCTGGTTCAATAAAAAAATGCGATGACTTTGAGTTAGAATACATAATAACTGAACATAGTTCAGAAGGCCAATTTCCGTTCAAAATCTACATAGTTGCAACCTCATCTCAGCGACAATCAATGTCAAAAACTTGCCAAAAATTTACGGGTAATAAGAGGTATTTTTGACATATTGAGACTGAGATCTGACTGTGAATGTTCTTAAAATTACGAGAATTGCCCTCGGATCATAATGTTGTCTATAAAACTAAAAACCGGCCAAGTGCGAGTCAGACCACGCACAATGAAAGGTTCCTAGAGGGTAATTGTTTTCAAGATTTTAGTTTACCACTTTGTTGGCGTGATTAATATGTATATCCATACCAAATTATAGCTTTCTATTACTAAGACACGGACGGACGCACGGACGGACCGACGGACGGACGAACGAACGGACGGATGGACGGACGGATATACGGAAAGCCGGACATGACGAAACTATAAGAGTTCCTTGTTGACTACGGAACCCTAAATACAAACAACAGAGGTCTTTTAAAAAAAATCCATCCAATCTTAAAACTTCATTGAAATTCTTGAGTGGGTGTTAAAAAAAAAAGTAAGTTTGCACTATGTGTCATGGCTGTGTAGGTGCTGTCATTGCCACAATCATTTGCTACATAAGACTTTTTACTGTCCTTTTTTTAAAGCAATTTTTAAATCTAAAGGTGCTCCCTCACCTGATGCCTTCGTCTGTAATGTAACATTTCAGATTCGATTTTGAGCATTACTTTACAATACTGCCTCCCTGACTGACGAGCATTCGCATGTAATGTAACATTAGATTCGATTTTGAGCGTTTAGTTGATTCCACAATATCAGATAATGCTCGATTCTCTTCCCTCACCTATGTAATGCTCGAATCTGTAACATTACACATTGCGCACTGTAATGCTCGGTTCTCCTTCCTCACTGATGCAATGCACGACTCTTTTACGTTACATTACAGACAAATGCTCCGAGTGAGGGACCACCATAAGGAGGTATATTATGTTCAGTTCACTTCTTCTCTTTTATCATCACGTGCCGAAGGCTGGTCTCTGCTGAGTTTGGTTACCATGGCCGAAATTAGGTCTGGAGGATTTTATAACTTTAGGTACCGTCAACTGTGGTATCTTTACTTTGTATGAACAACTTTATCCATTAATACTGTATGTGCATACTTAAGTATCACTCGATTAAATTGATTATAAAATTATTTATCTACTATTGTTTCGCTTTGATACGTATATGGCGGCAACAGATTTTTAGTAATCGAGAGATATATAAGTACAGTACTCATGGGTCAAGTTGCTCAAGTAATGATGCCACAGTTGACCGTACCCGTTGAGGCTATTCTAACACACTGTACACAATTAATGAATTAATAATTTCGCCTAACGTTGTGAGTTTTGGGATATCTCCTTTTTTATACAAGGTGACGAAGGGATTATGTTAAAATTATGCAGCAGCATGTAAGATACACCAACTGCGGAATCATCATCTGCCTAGCCTTTTCCCAACTATGTTCGGGTCGGTTTCCAGTCTAACCGTATGCAGCTGAATACCAGTATTTTACATGGAGCGACTGCCTATCTGACCTCCACAACCCAGTTACTGCGTAATACGAAACCCCTTGCTAAGACTTGTTGTCAGACTTTCGCGCTTCCGACGACCCGTAACGACTGTCAAAGATCCACGGATGACAGCCGGAACCAACGGCTTAAAGTGCTTTTCGAGGCATGGAGGGTTCTTGGTTTGTGAAGATGGTCACTAATCCACGGAGCAACCGCGGCAAGCGTAGCTTAACCTGATCTATCGACCCGTGCGGCTGTTATTACTTAGCCACAAGCCCCATTAAGAACAAATAACTATAACTAATTCGTTTATCATGTGGAATATATAATATTCGGTCACATATTAAATGGAACTTATCTGTTTGCTCTCGTCCATTAAGCTAATTACAAAGCTACATTATGTTCTGTCGAACACACATAATTAAAAGAATTTAAATAACTGCTCTTTTACAAATTGAAACTGGCCATTTAGCCAATCGAATTGTTTAAATAATGCTCAGTTTCCTTCTCATACTTAATGTAATAATCGACAAGATATAAAATGTACCTACATTTTCTCGAAAAAAAAAAAAGGAACACTATAATTATAAGTACGTACGCGCTTCCATACATTATGGGCGTGAATTTTAATTGAGAGTTCCCAGTGTATGTACTGTTTTATTTTCGAGTAGAAAAAGTTGTCCGAAGTCAGGTTCGCTGTCCTGCCAAGGCCGCATTTCTCGGCCGAAGGAAATAGCCCGGGATCATTTCTCCGCTAAAAATAAAAAAGTTGGGCCCTTCGAGTAAATGTCAAACTATAGGTACCTCTGTTAGTGTTGGGCACACGGTGGCGTCGATGGGATTTTGTGGTTGTTTGTGGTCACGTTTATGGTAAGGGTTCTTTTTGTAAACAGTCATTTAATATCAGTTATAATAATCGTTTGTTTCAGGCACACACGACTTTTAAAAAAATTGCAAGAAAAAAAACTCAAAAATAATAATGTCTTAATGCCTATGGCATTACGTCCGCATCTATAAAATTTGTGTGCTTAAAGTATTAAATAAATAAATAACATTAAAAATGACAAAATTACGAGCTTTTTTTTATTTCAGTTAGATTTAGTAAAATTTTGCATAAGGTGAGTAATAATAATGTGTTGGCTATAGAGGTAGCAATAACAATCTCCGTCAAAATTATATTTCAAATTGAAACTATGTACATAGATAAATTGATAGAGGAAAATTATATCGACCAATAAACAAAATAACAATTCAAGGCTAGTAGGCGTTTCCCAATTCAAGACCATACCGGAGGTCACTTTGCTTCTGCAAACACGACCATAAATCAAAATCCATAAAATAAGAACAAACGTCCAATATTGCAATCCACGGCTAATCAGAGTAGTTAGTTAGACTTCTCCAAATTTTAGGGCATAGCTGAGGACAGCTGTAGTCAATTTGTTTCTGCAATCCCGACAACAACAACTTACGCAAGAACAAATACAATGACGCGCGCGCGTGTAATAACAGCCTCAAGCTCAATCAGTCATCCGTGGATGGGTGACCATTATCATACAATGTCCCCTCCGTGTCTAGGAAAGTACGTTAAACCGTTGTTCCCGGCTGACATTCGTGAATCTTTGACAATCGTTACGGGTCGTCAGAAGCCCGAAAGTCTGACAACCAGTCTTATCAAGGGGTATCGTATTGCCCAATAACTGGCTTGTGCAGGTCAGATCGGCAGTTACTCCATGTAAGATACTGGTATCCAGCTGCTGGACTAGACTGGAAACCGACCCCAACATAGTTGTAAAAAGTTAAGCTGTTGATGAATTCCGACCACAAAACAAAATCCAAAAAAGTGACCGATGTTGGTGACTATCGACCACAGTTTTTGTGGTCGCGTGTGGCCTATTGTTGCATCTACCCAACACTACTCTCAAGGAAACGGGTTGTCCGATAACTTCATATCTACGTTTCACGTTAGCCCAGCTATCATTAAAACCGATATGAATGCTGTAGAGATTTTGTTTCGTATTTTGTTGTTCTTCGATGAAAGAGAGAATTATTTCGTTATATTTTTACTTTTTTACATTCATATGTGTTGAAACTTCGTGTGAGGTGTTTTATGAAAAAAGTCAACTGTGACCGGTGTGCATTTAAATAAAATGCCTGGGGAGATTCTGGTAATCCTTTTTTTCCATGTGGTAACTTATGGGGCCAAGATTGGATACTCTTAATAGTTCCTTTGATGAATTGTTTAGCAATTTTCTATTTAATATTTCATCATCATTAAATAAGACTGATCTAATGTCAATTCGTACAGTCTTTGCGCATCATGCTCAATGATTTAATTATTCCTTAATTCGTACAAATATTTTAAATTCGAAAGTAACTCTGTCTGTATGTTGCCTTTTCACGCCTAAACCACTGAAAGGACTTCGATGAAAATTGTCAAGGAGATAGATGGTATCCTGGTAAAGGACATACACTATATAATTTTTGTCGCGGTAGCACTTACCCGTGAGATACCTTCCGAAATCCACGCGGGCAGAAGCTAAGAATAAGTTACGATTATAAATAAAAACAACTTAACATTTAACAACAACAGCTACAATTACCTGCCACACAAGGCTAACAAAACAACACAATTTGATTGCGCATTGACAACAAAGCACGTAAGAACATAGCACCCTTCAAAATTTAAATGAAGAACATGCCTCAATAAGGTCTGATTTTTCAATCATCTGATAACTTTATTCGTGGAATAAATTTGACAATAATCTCATACAAAAACTGTGAAACGTCAATTTTATTCTTCGAATAAAAGTTATCTAGAATACTGAATTTTATTTACGGCCAGCTACCACAGTACGCTAGTCAAATGGCTGGATAACCTAATAGAGTTTTAAATAAAGAACATGTATAGTGATAACAGGTACACACGGATGTCTTGGACAGGTGTTCTTGACCATATTGGTCGGTTGCAGGACACCTAGGACCCATAATTAGTGTTCGTGCCGTTGTTTTAATCCTGTAATGCTTAGCCGCTTGATAAAAGGATGTTAGGGTGGGCACGAACGATTAGCGGGAGCGGTTTTAAGTAAGGGGATTCGTGAGGTGTTTTGTAGGCTGTTTGTAATTGTCTCAAGTCAGTAATCTCTCTTTTCTTCGCGTTTTCTAAAGTAATATTGGAAAAAGAAAATATTCGATTTTTTTATGTTTGTTTGTTACGCTTTTACGATAAAACGACTGAATGGATTTGGATGAAACTTGTGACATGGGTAGACCATGACCTGGATTAGGAAATAGGATACTTAAAAACCCATTATTTCTACCGGATCGATTCTTATGCGAGCAAAACCGTGTCAATATTTTTGATCGCTTACGATTTAGACTTTTGAAACTCTTATTATTATTTTTTTCCACACAGTGGTGTCGCTAGAATGTTGAAATCTATCTCCACACCAGTGCTTTCAGTGCAAGTTTGTGATGCTCAAATAAAGTCAAGTCCAAAATTATTCAATCGTTAATCATAAAATTAAGTAATCATAACATAAAATCTACCTAATTTAGTCTTTATTTTGAATTTATTATCAAAATAAAAAAAAACAATCAGCAATTTGTAAATGCTTTACTTACAACAAACTCTTTTCTCGTATATAAAATCTTGTCAGTCAACCCACTTGCCGCTCCGCCAACCTCATGCATCCCTACCTTAACCCGTCAATGAAGGTTGTCAATCGTGCTTCGATGTCACCGGATGTGATGCGCTGACCATCTGCAGTTCCGGTCAGCTAGACTCTTAAAATAAAATTTATATGACTACAACACGAGAGCAAAAGGGTTCTGTAGTTCTAATAAAAAATATTTGTGATGTAGTTTTTGAGGGTGGATGGACTGTGTGATGATATGGCTAGAAAAGAATGACCGAAATTATGACTAATTGAGAAGTATGGTAGGAGAAAACAAATTGCGCCGACAAAAAAAAAATAGCGAAACTCCGCAGACGTGAAAGTTATCGATTTCCTAACATGAACAGAGTTTAGCTAGCTAATTTAATTTGATCCTGTATTGGGATAAGGGCAAGAGAATGATGATAAGGATGAAAAGTTTTGGATAATTATTTTTTTAGGAACAATTTAAGCCTTCTTTCATGAGCTTTTTGCAGAGAAGAGCTTTGTTTTTAAAGCCATATTGACATATCCCTGTAGTTATATATAGGATTTGTTAAAAGGACACTTACGTAACATTTTTATTTGGATAAACCCAGGTAAACCCTTGATCTAGATCTTAAACTTAGAGGCTCAAAATTAGACCATTTAAAAGGCAGTGACACAAAACACAAATCGCCTTGCTAGAGCCTTTTTAAATTATAAATCCGAGAGCACACCTCGCAGTTAATGCCAGTCTAATTTATGTACCGACACTTCTCTCCACTTCTTTTTACTTGTGAATATTCTAGTTTTAAATTCATTCAACGTGTCCCAACTATCTGAGCATGTCCTTTCACATTTTGATATCGGGTCCCCCTTTCAGACTAAACGCGTCGTTATCGGTGCACTCCTTATGTGGTTTCGCACATTTTATAGTGTCTTCACGACTTGCCCAGAACTGTTTTGCTTTTATATCAACTTTCTGATGTATCCATGTCTTTCTGTTTATTTTTATGGCTACTGCACATCATGGCTAGAGTTTTGCGTATATTTCATTCAGATATCGTCATTTACTTTTATATGGTTTCTTTAGTTGATTGCTATTTGTTCTACACGTTACTGAGTTCTGACGAAGAATTTAAGCAAGTCTTTCCTCAAAATTTTGCCTTTTGTGTATAAACGATGCGAGACGTTTAAACGTCAAATATGGATGGTTAAACAGTCGCTCATTATTACTAATGTTTATAAATAAACCCGATAGTGTTTAATGGAGACTAAGAGGGTTTTTTGCTTCACTGTCTTCTGGCAACTAGAAATTCATCAGCAGCATTCATCAGCAGATGGATATATCTGCTAGTTGCAGTAGCTATGGCAACTGCTCCTTGACAATGCACTGTATGAGTTTTAAGGAAGCCCTTGTTCACTAAAGATCCTTCATGGTCTGACGCGAAGATAATACCCGTTACCCTCCGATTTGTCAGTAGCCAAAGCAGCAGGCGATCCGGTTAACTTCACCACCTATTCAGTTCAAATGTTCAGTCTTCCCCAACACCTGTGCTCCCAAGTTTACCAAGACCATCTACGGATCTCCAACGAGCTATAATTTATAGCGCGCATCATAGCATGAGCAATGAACTCCGGCCTCATAACTAGTGTTTGTTTAGAACACCTTTGTCGAACCACGTGGTCGCCACCACCTTTGGACCGGTGTGTATTACGTCCACCATATATGGTGCGGACAGGCGTAAGAAAAGAAAAATTATCATATGGATGAAAAACTTTAGTTTTATTGTGGCAAGTTTTGTTGTTCCGCTCATGTATTGATCTATTACTTGCGTTCCTGTTTTTTGCTTGCTTCTTGGATAATATTTCTATTTTATGTTGTTCTTTTGGATCAACAGATGCTTTCTAGCTTTTGTATTTAGGCCCTTAAGTGGCGTTGTTCACTTCAGCTTGCTCAGTCATAACTTAGTTAACATTGTAAGACGTTCGTTAGCTCCTTAAGCCGTAACCATTATCAATATATTTTTTCAATATCTTTTGGGTCACGCAGCCGCTATATAAGATCAATACGTATTATAAAAATATCTCTTTGTACTTCGACACGTTTGCCGACACAACATTAATTTTAAATGTAAAAAACAATGTTCGTATCGAGTTAGTGACACTATCGATCCATTCCTGGTTAATGATAGGTAATATCCCGTATCAATTAAAAACAGTTACGGTACGAGAACTTCTTCAAAACTGAGTTATATCGACTATCTATATTTAATTCAAGATCACCTCTAAGATTAACTTAAATAATACCTACCTATTTTGCAGCTGATTACTGGGATAGGTTGATTTGATGATAAAAAATTAATGATCACTGAAGGTGTAATGGACATTTACCCAAAAACTTTGTATTGGTAAATCATGAATTATACTAGCTGACTTTTTTACCGTCTGGTCAAAAACAAGGTATAAAAGGTGAATGGAGTTGAAGAATATAGCATGGATTTAAAAAAAAAATAAAAAAATAATGTCTTTATTTTTTCGCTACGAACTCATTGATAACTTCCGCGCGTAGAGAAGGGTGCCTTTAAGTTGAATTTTTATACTATTTTTATCGATTTGTTCATTTTATTTTTTGTGAAAAATAAAAAGAAATTTCTGTGCCATAGGTAGGTTTCTTTCTACTCCGTTCACCTTTTATACCCTGTTTTTGTCCTAACGATAAAAAACAATCGGCTGATATGTAAAATACTGATATTCGCATCTGGTAAGACTGGAAGCTGACCCCAAAATAGTTGGGAAAAGACTAGGGAGATTGATTTACTCTACTAAACTGCATTTTAAGGCTCTGGAATTGCTTGCAAGACAGAAAACTTGTGAAACTTCACCCCAGTGCAACCACACGCCCCGCGGTTATCACGCATCATAAGGGCCAGCGCAGACGACGGACACTTGTCCGCGGACTTTTTCGTCCACCAAAATAGAGCGCTTACAACTGTATCAATAAATAATGGCACGGTTGGCGCAGTGGCTAAAGCTACTGGCACCTATGCAATGGGGTTCAAGTCCTGCACGAGGAACATTATTAATTGTTGGCAAACAGTTGTTCCGTAAACTATAATAATAATTGTTTTCATAGGTAAATCCATAATATTCCTTTAAGATATTTAATGTTTATTCTGTTACTATGATGTTTTTGCTCATTTATCTTAGGTTATATATATTTTTTTATGCTCAGGTTAGCGTACCTACTTTCTAGTTAATATTGATAAAATAATGATAAATTCACACAACCGACAATTTTGCTTGCTGTGAGGTAAAATGTATTGGGAGTAACAGTTTTCCAATTTATCTGTATTCATACATTGTGGCAAATAAAATCTTTATATTTTATTCTATTCTGGGCGTGTGAACAGTGTGATTACAGGAGATTTTTTTAAGTGTAGGGCAAAATGTCTTATTAAAACTAGTGTAAAAGGTACGGTGAATAGGTAGGGAATAATCCCGTGTGCGTAATCAAAAATGCCGTAATTATAAAAAAACCAAAACTCAAATTGTATAAAACTTTAACTATCATAACTGAGACCATCTAAAAATTATATATCCAATGAATAACATATTATTAAAACGCCATTGACAATTCAACACTCACGAATTAACACAGAAATATCATCAAAACTGAAACGTGGTGTGAATATTAATATTTTTTACTAGCAAACAGGTGTCTCCATACGTTTCCCATGAAATGGAAAATAAAAACAAAATAATTGACAGGTGGACTGTGGACGATACCAGTTGTGGTGTAATTAAGGGCGGATAAAAGAGATCCTGGCAATCTGGTTTTCAGGGATGATAAGGCAGTGAATGTAGGTGGATTTCAAGGTGCTATTTTGTGATTTTAAATCTTTCTGTATTAAGATTTGAACCATCGTACAAAAACTAGTCTTGAGCTACACAACACAACAAGCTTAAGATAAACGGACAGGGAACCGTCACGGGACCGTCAGTTACTACGTATTCTCAAAAAAAAAAATTGCTGTAATGTTATCTTAAAAATAGGCTATTACTTACTACAACTTTGTTTTAGGATTTTCATAACATGTAATTTGGTATTGATATAAAACTTTTTACAAAAAATAATTGGTTTCCTTGGTAATGGCAACGAAAGACTGAAAAAAAGTTAAGAGAAAATAGGTTTTTTAGTTTTCAGTACGCACGAATTCTAGGTCTTAAAGTAAATTTAAAGACGTCAGCACATCAAGCTACTACAATCTGACAAATTTCTTTAATAGATTTTCAACTTTATCGCTAAAGGATAAGGTTCAAAGTTTATTAAGAAAATTTGACAGTTGCGGTTAGGTTGATGTGCTGGCATTAATTTTATCAATTCGCAATGTCACAGTAGAAATTATTCGTACATCTGTGCCAACATAACGGTCCCAACGTTCCATGCGTTGCAATAGTCACTGTCACTGCCTATGGACAAAAAGTAAAAAAAAAAGAATAAATGCAAGCTTATTGGATGCTTACCAATAGCCATTTATTGAAGTTTCATTTATCGTCTGTGGTTAGTTCATTAATAATATCTACGAAGATGGTCACGAAAACCAGCCAGTACTTCTTGAAACTTCATAGTGGCGCTGTTCGTGAAGGTCAACGTAAAAAAACTGTCAAATTCGATACTTAAAAATGTAGTTCTAATTTTCGCCGCTCTCAAGTTATATTGGTCATCTATATTTAACTATGGCGCTAACGTGAGATGAAAAAGTATGCGGTTTAGCAAAATTGCCTTTTAAGTTTTGAATATAAAAGAATTTATTGAGAATGATTAGCAGGTTGAGCGTTGATCGATTACGGATTATTGAAAATAAATTGGTATAATATGCATTGAATATAATAATTATGAACATTAATAAAAATTAAATAATTAAGTTACTGTAATGATACTGAAATTGCGAAACTATGACGCATGATAAATGATGAGAATTTTTATGAGTGAAACTAATTATGCTTGCGGTATGATTAAGTTCATTTAAAAATCTCAAGGTTTTAGGAGATAGGTATTTTACTTCTTAGGTTTATCGCGGAATCAACCTCTTGAAAAGAAATAGCATTTTTTTTTATTTTTTTATTAATGAATGGCTTTGCTTTTGACCTCGATCACGCCTGACGACGGAAAGCGATTGAAAGGATGGATTAGGTCTATGATAGATCGAGCGTGCCCAGAAGATGCCTGTTCATTCTTACTTTGAAGGCAGACGGGTTATATAGGGTGACTGGTAATTAGTGACCGACACTTAAACACATGATTGTACTCATCATTACAAACAACTTTTACTATCGGACCAAATCCGAAATCGCGAAAAAAAAATCAGTTGTTCCCTACATTTATGTTCGTAAGAGTCGTCAAAATGTAGGGAACAGCTGATTTTTTTTTCGTCATTTCACTTTTTTTTCCATTATAAAACTTGTTTGTTGTCATGAGTAGAATCATGTGTTTAACCCTTATTAAAACGCTGGGAGCTATACTTCCCACGTCTCGGATTGAAGTAAATCGTGTTTTATTTTTATACGCTTAAACCTAATGCAATGTAATATTTATCTACGCAATCTTAACATTTCACAGAACTTTTTTTAGTGCCAAACTTTTCAGAGAATTATTACATGTCATCATAAACATACGTCAGTCAGTTGACGTGATTTTACCGCCGAAAACTGCCGTTATTTTTTTAATTTTTGTGTAGTGCTGAAAAAAAATTAGGTGAGCAGATTTGAGTTTTAGCTATGTAAACTAGACTATATTACGGTTATGTGAAACGTAAAATATGCCCAGAATCTTTCGTTTATACCTTGGTAGAGTCGATTGAAATTGAGTCTGTAAGTGGGAAGATATCATCCCAGTGTTCGTCACTGCACACTACATTCGGAAATTCTATATATAAAATCCGTGTGTCTTTACGTGTTACTTATTTTTTATTATTCGCAAAATAATAACAATATAAATAAAAAACTTCTATTATAATAATTTATTTTATTGATTACCCGAGTGCCGAAAAGTAGGTACTCACCAATACAAGATTACAAACTCATATCTAGCAAGACTTACTCAACTAAAAATTTATGGTGAAGTCATTCATTTTTCAAATCCCGAGTTCTTCCCTTAGTAAAAGAAACTTGTATTGATGAGTACTTTCACCTCCTTTATTAAAAAATATGATCTATGTAATTTTTTACGTAAAAATTTAATTCACAAGTGGAGTCAGGGCAACTAACTAATGTTTTAAAATATTGATGTCATACTGGACACTGGGAGCTATAATTCCCACCTTTCCAACTTTTTTACAAGAGAGAACAGACGATGGGATATATACTTCCCACCAAAAAAAGGTTACTTCCCCCCCACTAACCCCTCTTTTGTGTGTATTTTTGAAATCTACCACCCAAAATTACCCAGGAACGTATCTTACTTTTTTGTTAACTTCTCCACAGGCTCGCGTTTGAATAAGGGTTAAGTATCGGTCACTAATTACCAGTCACCCTATATATGAAGGGAGCACACACGCTCGCAGAGAGTTCCACAGTTTGGCTGTGCCATATTTTGCGTCAATTTTGGAAAACGAAGGCTGTTAGACAAGTTTTGTCATAAAAAACCTCATCGTCTGCCTACAGCAGTCCACTGCTGGACATAGGCCTCTCCAATCGTATGTCATTCAGCCCGATTCTCGGCAGCTCTCATCCAGCTGCTACCAGCCACCCTGAGGAGATTGTCGCTCCACCTATAAGCATGAGGGCGTCCTACCTTACGTTTGTCGATTCGCGGTCTTCACTCACAAACACGTCTACCCCAACAGTCACCGTTTCTACTGCTAATAGGGCCACCCCATGGCCACTTCAGCTTGTTTATTCGGTGAGCTATGTCGACAACTTTGGTTCTCTGCTGGATCACCTCAATGATTCTCTACCTCAGATACCAAGCATAGCTTGTTCCATACCTCACTGAGTGACCTTGAATTTCCGTTTCATTTTTTTCTAAATTTATTTTTGAGCATTCACCTATTCTGGAGGATATCTATTAGAATTATTATCATCATCATCATGTGCCTAGCCTTTTCGCAACTATGTTGGGGTCGGCTTCCAGTCTAACCGGATGCAGCTGAATACCAGTATTTTACATGTAGCGACTGCCTACCTGACCTCCACAACCCAGTAACTGGGTAATACGATACCCGTTGACTGGACCGAAGACTGGTTGTCAGACTTTCGGGCTACTGACGACCCGTAACGACTGTCGAATGACAGCCGGGACCAACAGTTTATCGTGTGTCTATTATATCTATTTAAATTATTATACCGCTGAATAAAAACGGAGGTTCAAAGGAACATTAAACTCTAGATAACCACAGTCCATATGCAAATCCAACAACAGTACTTCGTCCCCATATACTGTTGTCCCATATTACGATATTCGAACCTTCCCAATTTACATTTATAATTTTTTAATCCGTTCCAACAAACGTCGTTAATGCCGTGCTGATAAATTCCGAGATATGTATGTATCGATAAGGCTGCTTACAACAGAAATTGCCGTCGGCCTAGCAAAAGGAGAAATGAAGAAACCCAATTAAAGTCGAGTAACGCCATCATATCCTTTCAAAAGCTTTAATGGCCACTTGCGTGACAAAATCTAGTTTTTGCACTAGCTTTTACGTGTGGTGTGTGACAGAAGAGGTTGGGTGGTTATTGCAGCTTTTAGTTCAAGTTCGGGACCGTATTTTAGAATAGAATACTCTACATTATGTACACCTTATAAATTACAGACGTAAATATAGAAATGTATTTTCTAGCTATAGTGCTTCTAGTGGTAATTAATGGCGCTTGTGAGGCTACGGGGTCCTAGAAGAGCGATGCCCGCCACATATCGGTCACAGTCTTGGCTGTCATGAGAATGATGGCAGCAAGGCTTGACTTTACGGTGTCAAAAAACGCTCCTCAGGAAACACACCAACTTATTTTCATAAATAACATTTCAGTGACGTCATTCGCCGATACCCCTTTGTGAATGTGTTTACCGGTATGTAAATGTCTTTCTCAGGGATGCCAATTTTCAGAAAGAACCTTCCGGTAGCTCTCCAATGGAGAGCACCCTGTGTGACACCTATACTCGTATTGGCCTACAAAAGACGCCACTATAACGTTCTCGGCGAAATATCACACCTACAACATTCTTCCTTCTTACCGTAAACTCCGACGAACTACTCCATTTTTTTTTTGTTTTCGGTGATAATCCTTTGGTACCTCTTTATGCAACAACGATGGTGATTATTAACTGATCTCAGCGGCTCTTATGAGGTATTGAATAATCACGATACTTTCTGACATTGGTGAAGGAAAGTAGAGTAGTTTTTAAAACCAATAGCGTAGAGTCATCTCAACACTACTTTTCCTTGAATTTTTATATATATATTATGTACATATATACAACATTAGTTTTAGTATAAGCGAAACCCGAAACACGTGTCTAGTATTTTTAAGAAAAGAGTCTATGTACAAAATTTCAAAACTGTATCATGAAAAATCACAAAGTTATAAGCTTATTATGTTACCTGCTTGTCCGTACAAAAATATGGTTACCACTTACCACGCGGCGCTCCCGCACCGCCGGTCGGCCGGCCGTGACCTGTGTTTTGCGCATGTGATTGCATATTTATATACTTAGTGTCGCTCGGTGTCCAACTTGTAACCTTTTTAAATATTTTTGGGACAATATATAAGATGGTGTAAAAATTATTGGAATCGTTTCAGTTACTTATTCTGAACAAACTATATTCAGGTTCGCAATATACTAAACATAATGTTGTATATATAATATATATTATAAGTAGGTATACATATATTATACTAAATCGTATTCACCCTTTGCCACCGGCAAAGGGAACCTAGGATGGGCAATAATAGGCTGGCATTCAAGATACTAGAAACGTTACCTTGTACCACACCCTATTTCAGTTTCCGCTGCATCCCAGAGCGAGTACCGTTATAATACCGGCTAGGCAGGTCCAGTCTCCGTACTGTTCTTATAATTGCGGTTAATTCTGCACTATTGCCTGCTATCCCATCCTTTATTGGCCATACGATGAAGCCAGATGCGACGTTTGTATTTTTTTCATCGGATTCTGCTCGGCTTTTTGAATGGTTTGGTATTTTGATTCTTCTGATATGCTTCGATTAAAGTTAAGGTTTTCTGTATTGCTTGTAGCTTTAGTTGTCTTTTTTGTTGATTGTAGCAATGTTATTACTTTAATTCGTGTTACAATCAGCTGTATTCCAATACGAAACTTCATTTGTTTTTGAAAATGAAACGTTCTATTCTAATCTATTCTATTCTATGGTCATTTGGGCTTAGAAGAATTCTTAAGAATTTCTCCTTATATTACTCCTTGTATTCAAGTTATGCTAAAACAACTAAAAGCAGGCTTCCACAGAAATAATAAAACATCTGAAAGAGTAATGACATAGCCCTTCACAATAACACAAATTAGCACTCCCCACACAACATTCATCATCAACGAAATTCGAGTAAGCCCGACAACGAAACAACCAATCAACGAAATAATTTGCGAGAACGCCAAACAGATACAAAAATACAGCTACGTTGATAAAGTTGGCACATTATTCATTGGTACAAGCATTACTGTGGCCACAGGACACAGGTGTTTTCTACCGTGGGAAGCCTTGATCTTGAACCTCAATTGATCGCCGCTCTCAGTTTTTTTTATTTAAAACTAGTCAGTTGTACTGACTTCGTACGGTATTTAGCGGTAGGCTGTGACAGTTATGTGAAATTTCCGAAATTCGCAATTTAATTTTTATAATATTATTTAAATTGCGAATTTCGGAAATTGAGTTTGGAAAGTCGTTGGTTGGGAGTTGATAATGGTAATTTTGGTGTTGTTTAATGTCATGGGATTGGGTTTGGTTATGATTACAAAATGGGTAAGGGCCATAGCAGAAACGGTACTTTTAGCATCTGAATCAGCGATTTTGCGACTTCATCATTGTTGCATCGCTTTTTGGCGACTATTCGATCTTCTTCTTCGTGTTGCTGGCACGAGAGTTATTCTAATTATGTTGGCCCGAAACCACTACTTCCACAGCGTTATCGGTAGCAGCTCAAAAGTCACTTTGACTGCATGGTTTGTGACACAGCTCCACCATCCACTCCCTGCTGCTGTTCTGACGCGACTATTTGATGGATATGCAAAATCACTGATGCTAAAAATATTTTTTTCTCCTAACTAAGATATCAAAACTACGAAATCAATTTCGGTGATTAAAATATTGATAACTTGAAGGGCCGTCTTTTCCATTCTATCTTATTTCTATTTTATCAAAAACAGTACAGCCCGTTAGAAGATTTGCACATACAGATGGTCGTACAAACTTACTAGCGTAGAAATCCGCTATTGCTCCTACAGCGGCTTTCATCTGGAGTTTAAATGACATTATTTATTGTAATTGCTCGCCAATGCTCAGCTTTACTGTAAGTACCTTCAGATAGAGTTTATTTAAATTGGACTCAAGTAATCATGCATATGTGTAGGTAATTGCGATACGATAGATCCATTAGGCTTAACTAGAATTAGGTATTATGTTTAAATTAGCTTTTTAAATTAAGCATTTGTCTTCGACACCTAACTAAAGTGGGTACGCCATGTGGTCGCGAGATTATAGTTACATTATTTTTCTGTAATTGTGTGTTTATACGTAGTTAATTAATACAGTTCACTTGGGATTCTTGCCAATGGTGTAACTAAAATTTCATTGAGAACTCAATGTAGTTCATAAGTTATTATGATGTAACTTTAATTGTTAGCAATATGGAAAGATCTTTCTCTTTTACAACCAGTCTTACCAAGGGGTATCCCGTATCGTGATACCCAGTAAGGGCCCTATCCCACGGCAAGATCCCGTTTTTTGCAGGTACGGTTTTTGGCAGGATCCTGTTAAGTAGTGTACGTGTTTAAATACCTATACATATTCACACAAGCAGGGCTCTGAACCGGTTTAAAAAGAGCGGTTAATTTCGATGAAATACCGGTAAATATATCGTTCCCTCATTAACCGGTTAAACAAGTGAACTGTTCATATGTAACCCAAATGGCAAAGGTTACCGGTTACATAAGCACAAACGGTTTTGACACCCAAATTAACCGGTTAATTCCGTAAGTCGTAAATATTTTTCGTCTACTTTTTTAACACTTCCAACAAGTTATAGTGACATTAGTACATTTAGTACCCCAGAAAACATTAGGAAAAAAATGTTTGATCTGAGGACGTCAAATACAACCGGAGAACTTAAATGGTGCGGGTAGATTCATGTTGCGACTTGCTTAGTTAGGGGGCGGGGGGTGTTTAACCGGTTAATTTTCACTTTCAAAACCAAAATTCATGAAAAACCGGTTTCCCGCAAAAACCGGTAAAAACCGGTAAAGTGCAAACCTTAACCTAAATCGATTTCGGTTTGCGGTCAATGACCGTAACCGGTTAAGAATTTCAACCGGTTTCCGAGCCCTGCACACAAGCATCCGGTTTGCCGGATACTGCAAACGGGATGCTTGTGTGAATATATAGATTTAAACACGTACACCACTAAACGAGATCCTGCCAAAAACCGTACCTGCAAAAAAGGGATCTTGCCGTGGGAAAGAGCCCTTACTGGGTTGTGGAGGTCAGATTAGGTAGTCGGTCTATGGAAAATACTAGTATTCAGCTCCGTACGGTTAGACTGAAAGCCGACCTCAACTAGTTAGGTAAAAGCTAGGCAGATGAGCAGTGCATATGCATGAGCATAAAGACCAGTGGGGCCCCGACTGACGAGTTGTAGGTAGTGAGTTCGAACCCAAGTAGGCTCTTTACATTGTGGAATTTATTTCATTACCACTGTTCTCGAAACCATGAAGGAGAACATCGTGAGGACACCGGCCCTAAACCCAAAAATTCGACGATGTGACATCCACCAACCCGCACTGGGCCTGCATGGTGGATTATGGCCCACTCCCTCTCACAGAGAGGTGACCTGTGTCCCAGCAGTGGGAACATTAATGGCTGGTTATGCTTGGAAGATGATGATGATTGTGAAAGATATTTCTCTGGAATTATCCCAACTAGAATATAAGTTCTTGATTGAAATATTCGAATTTCGGAGGAGCCTGTGGCTACATAATAACAGCCGCACAGGTCAGACGATCAGGTTAAGCTACGCTTGCCACGGTTGGCCTGTGGATGGGTGACCATCTTTACATACCGAGACCCCTCCGTGCCTCGGAAAGCACGTTAAGCCGTTGGTCCCGGCTGTCATTCGTGGACCTTTGACAGTCGTTACGGGTAGTCAGAAGCCCGAAAGTCTGACAACCAGTCTTACCAAGGGGTATCGTATTACCCAGTAACTGGGTTGTGGAGGTCAGATAGGCAGTCGCTTCATGTAAAATACTGGTGTTCAGCTGCATCCGGTTAGAATGGAAGCCGACCCCAACATAGTTGGGAAAAGGCCAGGCAGATGATGATGATTGCAATATTCGAATTTATCTTTATTCTATCTACCTCAGTTATGACATCACTCGAACGTCAGAAAAAAAATCTACACGAGTTTATATTTCCTTTTCATCTATAAATAACATAGAAAAATCCTTGGCTTCAGCTAAAATTAATATGGAAGCAGACTACACTTTAATTAATTTTACCTCGTTTATTTCTAACAGGAAGAGATTTGCCGTTTATAATTAACATCAAACTTTTCAACCGTCTTCGGAAATGCCAGCCAATGATACTTGAACTCTGCATTCTCACATACATACAATGAATTACATGTTTTGATATTATCAAAGATGGATTGAGCAGTGGTGGCCCCATGGTCGGCTTACGAGGTGTAGGTCGTGGGTTCGAAGGAAGGCGCTGTACTTTGTGTAAAAAATTTCATAACCATTGCTCTCAAAACGGTGAAGAAAAACATTGTGAGAAAACCAAAATTCGCATTGGGCTCGCGTGGTAGATTATAGCTTACGCCCTCTCGAAGGAAGGAAGCCCTGTGTCCCAGTATTGGGAATATTATAGGCTGAATAAGTAAAGTAGAATGTATTTTATATTATGCTAGGCTTAGCGAAATAAAGTCAGAAATCACTGTTTTAAAGATGATTTAAGTTAACAGAGAAAATCTTCTGTGGCTTTATTAAAACGAATCCATCCTCCATACATTTGGCATTAGCGCGACGTTATCAAATCTCGAAATGACTGGTATTCATAAGGGTGTCTCTTCTGCACGTTGTTCAGCTGCTCTATCATCGATATAACACAGAATCATTATCATCTGCCTAGCCTTTTCCCAACTATGTTGGGGTCGGTTTCCAGTCTAACCGGATGCAGCTGAATACCAGTATTTTACATGGAGCGACTGCCTATCTGACCTCCACAACCCAGTTACTGGGTAATACGGTACCCCTAGGTAAGACTGGTTGTCAGACTTTCGGACTTCTGACGACCCATAACGACTGTCAAAGATCTACGAATGACAGCCGAGACCAACGGCTTAACGTGCTTTCCGAGGCACGGAGGGGTCTCGGTTTATAAAGATGATCACCCATCCACAGACCAACCGCGGCAAGCGTAGCTTAACCTGATCGATCGACCTGTGTGACTGGTATTATTTAGCCACGGGCCTAGATATAACAGAGAATATAGAAATAAAAAGCAATGATTTATTCCACAGACAGAAAAATCATTATCATCATCAATTCAGCCGAACAACGTCCACCGCTGGACATAGCCTCCTCAAGTATCGCCACCTCAACCGGTTTTGTGCTTCTCGCATCAATCGGATCCTGCGGCCTTCACCAGGTATCGGTCCATCGTGTGGGCCTTCGAACGCTACGTCTTCCGGTACGCGGTCGCCACTCTAGAACCTTTCGGCCCCATGGGTCATCCTTTCTGCGAGCAGCGTAGGGCAGCATATTGATAATAATAAAATATATTGATGATTATAATTCTTCGGGCTATGTTGGTTACTGGAACCGTCGGCTAAGACGGAAAAATCCCAAAGGTTATATTATCCCGAAAAATATGTTATTCCATAGTTTCCACTTGAAAAGCGGGATGGAGACAAAAAAATTGTATACACTTTTAAAATTTTGATTTATAACAGCTGCAGGAATGTAGGTACCGACAGAGGTCAAAATATAATGGACGGTCAGTTTTAGAGAATGATGAATGGCCTGCTTGACCTCCTGTTAATTCTTCGATGCATTATGTATGTATTTCTTGTCTATGTGAGCATTTATTAGTTTTGTTTGAGGTTCTATCGTCTACCTTACAAAATGGCAATTTAAAGTGCAATCAATTTAGGTCGGTTTATCATTTCTGAATACCCTTTTTTTTTGGGTGGGAAATTATCAAATAACTTCTCCCGCTCTAGGCGGAGCGGGAGGGCGTGTCAGACTTTTACTGACTAAAACCCACCCGTGTTCCTTCAGTTGCCTGTGCCAAGGGTCACGGTGATTGTTTCGAACAACCCTCGACCCTGGCAAACCCGCGACCCTGGCAAATCCGCGACCCTGGCAAATAATTTCTGAATACCTTGGGTGGTCACAAAGTGTTTTAAATTGGATATAATTAACATTGCGCTTTGTTTATCCGAAAGGTTAGGCAGACGTGTACCTACCTGTATTTCTACTCTAGGCCGAAATAATTCACACGTCACTAGTTCACCCACATTTCACCTGTTGTATAAGTCCCATGTAATAGGGGGACAAGCCTATTAACATCAACCGCCAGAACTCCAGACTCCCGGCTGCTATAGAGAAATTCCAGATGGAAAATCCTAATAACATTGCCCGACCTGGGAAACGAACCCAGGCCCTCATGCTAAGTAGTGGTGCTTGCGACTACTGGACCAACGAGCCATTTAAATTGGTTATTTGTCTCAACTGATATTTTTTCCTCGTTATTATGCATTTTGTAATAAAAGACAGAAAATATTTCTCACCAGAAAATCCAGTTCGACGAAATCTTAAAAACAAGCTTCGAAAATCGTCAACCTGTGCGCGTCTCCTCAATTTAAGAACCGAGTATATGCATAAGAAAATTTCACTTAAAAAAGGTAACCAGCTAGCTTGGTAACAAACTTCGTGACACGACACTCTCTTCAACTGAACAAAAAAGTAAAAGTAGCTTTCAAAAGCGTGTACAGTGTTCTCGTTTTTATCAGCCCCCGACCTACCTCACCTCAGTCAACATTGGCGCACGTGTAAGGACATTTTCCATTCCAACTCTCGAATGCCTTACAAAAACTTTAAGAGAGACGCAGGTCCGAATCATCTTTAAACACTTAATACTACGAGGGGGCTTGTGGCTAAGTAATAACAGCCACACGGGTCAAACGATCAGGTTAAGCTACGCTTGCCGCGGTTGGTCTGTCGTTGGGTGACCATCTTTACATACCAAGACCCCTCTGTACCTCGGAAAGCACGTTAAGCTGTTGGTCCCGGCTGTCATTCGTAGATCTTTGACATTCGTTACGAGTCGTCAGAAGCCCGAAAGTCTGACAACCAGTCTTACCAAGAGGTATCGTATTACCCAGTAACTGGTTTGTGGAGGCCAGATAGGCAGTCGCTCCGTGTAAAATACTGGTATTCAGCTGCATTCGGTTAGACTGGAAACCGTCCCCAACGTGGTTGGGAAAAGGCTAGGCAGATGATGACTACAATTATTGTGATTACCTGACCTTCTAGCTCGATTTCTATCATAGTAACAAAGGTGGAATTAATGAGATGCAAATGTGCACACAATTACTTCTTTGGCTTCCGTACATTGAAAGTTATAACACGAGAAAAGGACAATTAAGGCAATTAGGGTAATTGTGTGTATAACAATGGGTATTTGCGTATCATCTAATGACGACTGTGCAGTGCACAGGGGGGGGGGGGCGAGGGGGACTGTCTGTCCGGTTACGTTCATTTGCATATTTATTATGGTAAAAAATAGGTATCATAATTTATTGTTGGCTAATCTTATGGCAATTAAAAGACAGTGATGTAAAAATCTACGGAGAAAATAATAATAATAGTTTATTTCCAAAAACTTAGTACTACTTTACAAAGGCAATGTGGCAAGAATTTCAATCAAGGTAAAAATATTAGCGTCTGTAGCCGAACTAGCCATAGCCTGTATTTCGGCTATTAGCGCCATTCCCCTCAAGTAATCCTCATCTGCCTAGCCTTTTCCCAACTATGTTGGGGTCGGCTTCCAGTCTAAACGGATACAGCTGAATACCAGTATTTTACATTTAGCGACTGCCTATCTGACCTCCACAACCCAGTTACTGGGTAATACGGTACCCCTTGGTAAGACTGGTTATCAGACTTTCGGGCTACTGACGACCCGTAACGACTGTCAAAGTTGCACGAATGATAGTCGGGACCAACGGCTTAACGTGCTTTCCGAGGCACGGAGGAGCCTTGGTATGTGAAGATGGTCACCCATCCACGGACCAACTGCGAGGCATATATAATTAAATCAGTACTACAGAAACACAGAATAATAGTTTATAAGTAATCTAGATAAGTAATTTGCAAATAGGTAAGTACATAATTTACGAGTAGTAAGGATGACGTGACTGTAGCCACGGTTTTTTTTTTCACCGAATATCTTAACCTCAATGTCATCATCACCATCATCATTCTAGCAGAAGGCAGTCTACTGCTGGACATAGTTGTCCCCCAAGCATCGCCACATCGACCGGTTCTGTGCTTCTCAGATCCAGCGGATTCCTGAGGTATTCACCAGGTCATCAGTCCACTTTGTGGGGGCCTTTCAACGCTATGTCTCTGTCAACATACACAGGGTTAAATCAAACTAGCTAGCGAAACTCTGGAGTTTCACGTGATGGGTATTCAGTATCCATGTCTTACCTGCTACTGACGTGACGTGCGGAGACCGTAGCTACCTCCAATTTAAATACACACATCAAAAGTGTCTAGTTATCAAGTACATTTTTAACTATAAAAATTATCCAATAATTAATATTTATCAAATCTAGTCATCCAGACTGGCTTCTTACTTTAATTCCTGTGTTTAAGTTAACAACGTGTCCCTATATTTTGTAAAAATTAAGAAAAATTTTAATTTTTGCAAGTTGTGGGAAATTGACATACGTTAATGTCAGCAATTAAATGGCAAAAAAGGCAAAAATTACGATTTTTTAAATTTTTATTGTAATGTTAAAAAAACATGATATCTGTATTTCCACCATTGAGACGAATCACAAAATCACAGCGATTTGGCATGCTTAGGTAAAATCAGTTCATCAAAATTACTTTGAGGACCACCCACGTTCTTTCTAACAAGTCAAAAAGTTGTTGTGGTGTATGCACGATCCATACTCGGCACCGCTCTTCTTTGGAGCATATCCCATGCTTGCTCAATTGGGTGGAGGTCTGACGATTGAGCAGGCCATGACAGAACGTTGATGCGAGCATTGGTAAGAGTGCGTGTTACGACTCTAGCCGTGTGTGGACGTGCATTGTCGCCCATTAGTCGAAACGGAATCACCCAACCGGCTTTGCAAAGGAATGATCTGGTCTGAAACAATCCTCTCCGCATAAATCTGAATCATGCTATAGGTGGAACTCTCAGCGGCCTTGGGGAGCGCAGACCAACTTCACGTAAGCTATTTCGGGTTGATTGACAGGATGACACTTGATTGACAGTTGTTTGTCATTGTTGTTGAATTGTGAAATTGACTAAAAAGAATCAATAACGATCCAAAAAAGTTAAAATAATAATCCTCAATTGCGGTCATTTTCTAAAACGTACTTAGTCACTAGGCACTTTTGATGTGTGTACATCATCATTAGCATCAATACCTAACAATTATACTTACCATTATTGTAACAAACCGACTACATAATTGCAAAAAATAAATGTCTTAGTAAAATACAACAATACCTATAGATTTATAGGTCACTAAACACACACACACACGCTAGATATGAAGTGTAAGTAATCTCTCCAATCCCAATTTTTTTTACGAAATCATTGATTAAAAGTAACTTTATATCTCATCACTTTTTCGGGCAATTATTGTTTGAATAACATAATTTTATAATAATTTTACTTTTACAAAAAGCGTACATTTAGCCAACGGTGGTGAATTTCCTATACAATTATAGTGCCTAAAAAGAAATTAAAGCTAGAATATTTTTACTATAGGTGCTAGTAATGATGGTTCGGAATTAGGATGTTAGGTAGCGACCCATCCGATATAGGTTTATTGAAACCTGTGTTTCACGCCTAGTGATTTAAATTACAATTTCGGGCTTAAGTATTCAAATAATCAAGTCAAAGGACTCAAATTGTAAGTGACACTACAAATTATTGGCATCCACAGGTACGTTTTCTGATCCATTTGTTTAAATTTTCGTCAGCTACTTCTGGAACAGACCATAATAAATTGTCTTATCAATTAAATTACCCGCGTGATAAATAATGCAAATCGTCGCTAAGCTTTCTTAAGTCATAATCGATTGTTTTGAAACTATAATACGACTGACACCTTCGAGTTTTTTTCCGTAATCGGATAATCGCTTTTATTTATTTCCAGTACTTGCAAAAACTGACTGTAATCTCACGCGAGATTTAAAATGAAATAAGAGACATTGTAATAATCACGCCTCAACCAACTCAGGCTATCGCAGTCCAGTGCTGGACATAGGCCTCTCCCAGGCTGCGCCACAACACCCTGTCCTCCGCCTTTCGCATCCAGTTTTTCCCAGTCACCACCTTAAAGTCGTCGGTTCATCTAGCTGAGAGGCGTCATACGCTACGCTTGCCGATACGTGGTTTCCACGCCAGGAATCGCCTGCTCCACCGGCCATTGGTCCTTCGACAAACATGGCCATATCACGCCTGTATTCTGTAAAAGGGTAGGAATAGGTGTACAGTATGTACTATAGGGGTATGAAGAGCAGAGTGTAAAGTTCACACATCCTCCATAGAAAAGGGGGCATCTTCCGACCAGAAGGGTGTTGTGTCTAGTGGGCAACTGCCCGACGATTGATGACGGGGCTTTGCATATATGTTATTTGCGCGCTAAATTCTGCTTGCGAGATGCAGGATTTTGCAAGACGTCAATATGATGCGTAGTTCCCATGTAGGGGTGTAGATGGCGCCACAGTACAATCATATTTCGCCAAGTTCGTTTCGGTCCCATGTAACTGGAGGCGGGTTTATTGCTGGCTACGAACGAGACATGCCCTGATACTGATAAATTATGCAGAAGTTCCTCTAAGGAAAATAAACTAATCCATCTCTCCATACTCTTCTAACACAAGAATTCAACTATTGCTTATGTATTTTAAAGCAGAAACACAGTAAGTCCTTCCAAAGACAGAAATACCTTATTTCTGAAGAAATCTCCCTACACTTATTTTAGTTACCATCTCAACTAAAAGAAAAATCGAACAATACTAAATTAAGCGATACTCAAACAAAATAGAAAAAGTCACATTGCTAGTTGCCTGGATATGAACCTACAACTAGGTCATCACGGCATATATACGAAAGTTTGATAAGATGTATAAAAAAATCCTACAAAAAGGCAAGAATACTAACAAAACACTACACAAATACGAACTCTTGTTAAGAAACGTAGATTAGCGGCTCTAATCACAAATGCCTCTCGGAAGGTTAGCAGTTAGCTCAAGACCTTGGGGCCGAGCGGTTTTCACATCATCCGCACATAACCATAGCTTATGACGAACCGTTTATTACTAAATACATGTGCGTGCACTAGTAAATGTTAGTGTATGGCATTTTGGTGTTGAATGAATGAATCTTTCTTATAACTTTTAGGCGAAAGTTTGTGAGTGTGTGTGCGTGTGTGTGTTTGTATGTTGGTTACTTCTTCACGCTCAAACGGCTGGACTAATTTTGATGAAATTTGGCACACACATAGTTTATAATAAGGATTAACACATAGAATACTTTTTATCCCGATATTCTTACGGGGTCGAGACTTAAGCGGGTGAAACCTCGGGGCACAGCTAGTACACGAATAAAACCGGGACGCCCCCTAGCTAGAAGGAAAGAGAACTTCAAAAAGGTGGCTGGGACAGACTGGATGCGGATGGCAGTGGACAGGGTGTTGTGGTACGTCACATCACCCTGTCCACCGCTGCAGCTGCTTATGTGCACTGCTTGACATAGGCACCTCCCATAGTACGACATGGGAGATGCCTTTGTCCAGCAGTGGATTACAACAGGCTGAGTTGATTGATACTAAGACAAACGATGGGAAAACATAAATGTCTTGATGATACTGCCGGCTTATCAAGGATCTGCTAGAACTATTTGATTTAAAAGAGTTTCCATGGAGTTCCTTCTCCATTCTTCTCCATAGGAACGTACTACGCTTTGGAATGGCCATCCAACTTCAACTTTCTGACAGACGGACTCCTTGACAAGTCAAAAGTGCCTGGTTTGTTGAAAGAAATGTGTTGAGTTTGAATTAGAATAACTATATTCAGATTATGAGGGCCTATTCCCGTAATTAAAAACGTTCAAAATCTATAGCAATCTCATCTCTTGACAATAAATTCAAAAATGTAGGGAAATTAGAGGCATTCTTGTCAGACTGAGACTGAGATCCGACTGTGAACGTTCTTAAAATTACGACAATCGCCCTCTGGTTTTCACATTCTACTTTAATTTGCCTTTAGCGTAAATCAATACTTAACGAGATTAACTAAGTCGGAACATAAGTACCAAACAAAAAGCAAACTGGTAAAATTTTAACAACTTAAATTACTTTTACAATGAATCAGTGTTTCGACGTGGACTGTTTGGTATCTAAGTTTCTCCCCATATTAGGACGAAAAACGCAATCGTAACTTTTACATCAGCCAATATTTGTTAGAATTAACTTTTGCATAAGAATTGTTAAATGTTCGGTTTGCTCAAAAGGTTAAAATTAAAAATGAGTTACATGTAACTGTTATGAACTGAAAGTAGTTAGCTTTAAAGGTTTTTCTATGAAGGCACTACCATCAAATGTTTTTGTTTATATTGAATACTGCATGAAATAGTCTTCTTAGAAAATACACTGTTTTTTGAACTGACAACGTACTGTAAAAAGTAACCAAAGAATGATACCTAGATCATTTATATTATACCCGCTTTTCAAGGATTTCACGAATTATCAAGTATTTGAAGTCGAAGGGAAGTGTATACGTCTCTCACTAGAATTTCGCATAATCTCCATACGAAATTCAGCAATATCTTTGACACATCTCTTGTCACAGCATTCCGTAACAAACCAGCTGACGATTTCTCAAGACGGTAAAAGGAACAAGACAAGTTTACAAAGAGATAGTTTACATAATTCTTACGCATTAGCGGTCAAGTTCGACGAAATACAAGGTGTTAATGTGTTAAAAATATTAAGAAAAATACTAGATTCCCTTGAACGAGAAACGAAACATGTTTATGATAATTAGGATCATCAAAATCATGATAAGTGAAGTATTTGAATATCATAAATTTTAATCGATGCTGTTAGAAATAAATTAGGTATAGATAAAGCGGCAGATATTAAATAATTATTGCTGTGACAGCTGTCAACAATGACGAAGCCAATGGAGAATAGGACAGAAGACACGTTCATGAGTGCAATTTGGCAACCACATTGTTCAAGCGATTGACTACTGCACTGCGTGTCGCGGGTTCGATTCCCGCACGGAACAAATATTTGTATGACCTACAAGTAGTTGTTCCGGGTCTGGCTGTTTGTGTATGTGAGTTTAAATGTTTGTAAACGCACCCACGATACAGGAGAAATTCCTAGTGTGGGGTAATGTTTTTTTTTTTTTCAAATAAAATAAAGAAAAGAAAGAAAGATCCACCAACCTGCACTGGTCCCGCGTGGTGGAAAAGGGGGGGCCTGTGTCTAGCAGTGGGAAAATTATAGGCTGATTATGCTTATCCTAATGTAACATCGTGAAGCGAGGTGGAACGAGAACCTTTGTAGGATGACTGGTCATGAATGGATGAATTCTACGAGTACGCCAATCGGCTTAGAATTAAGTTCAGTGGTGCCCAATTGATCCAGGAGTGAAATGCTAGAAAATCGTATTGAAGAGTGGGATTTTATCTATAAACAGTTGAGTAATCATAATTATGCATCCATTGCAGAAGCTTGTAGCATTCTCGTGAACCTCCTGCCAACGCCAGAAAAGAGAAACTGCTTCAGCTGTTGTACACTTGAACAGTCTCGGGCGTGTGCTGTTTCCTTGTAATAGCCCCAAATGAAGAAATCTATAGGGTTGAAGTCAGGTGAGCGTGGAGGCCACCTATGTAATTGGTCCGATCCGCGTCCGATCCATCTGTTGGGGTATGTTTCGTTTAAGAAGTTTCAAGAGCTCAGGCAGTTGATTGCAGAAGCTGAACGTGTTGTGAGAGAGAACAGAGAAGCTTTTAGACGATTGATAGACAATTTCTTTCTTAGGTGTAGAATGTTGCTGCTGGAGATCGCCACCTTGAAAACCTTTTGTAAATGTTAAAAATAAATTACTTTTTTTCACATACGAGTGCGAGTACAGCACATGTGTTTTATTGACAAAACCACTTCTTACTTAAAAGTTTTCATACCCAACCTCTGATGCTATTTGTTGGTTAGTTTCCAGTATTCTTATTATTAATTAACCGTAGGAACAAGATAATGGGATTTTTATTATTTTTATTCATCAGATGGCTAGTTTTAATTACCACCTCGCTGTCTTTGAAGGCCGATTTAAGCCAAAATAGCGCTATTTTTTTTTAATGATTATGAAAGCCGAGAGTCTGGCGAATAATAATAATAATAAAACTTTATTTCAGACCAGGTCCATAATATTGTTAGTATTTTGGTGTTAGTAACAATAATGCTTATAAGTAAATAGGTTAGTATTGTTAGTTTTCAAGACAGTAATAAAATTATTTATTCAGACCTAGGACTGTCCCCACATCATGCTCGCCGTGCCCCCCATGCTTGAGGCCTAATTAGGGACCATGAAGTCACCTGTTTAGATTTTTCATTTAAAGTTGTAAATTGAAGTCATAATTTAGCGAACGTAAATTTTTCACTTTAGACCAACATTTTCATAACTTTCATCACAGATACGGAGCTGATTATTTTAAGCATAAAAGTACTAATACTGAAAATTCAGATACAATAAAATATTGACAAAGTCACCGACTATTTTTTTTAGGTTTTTTTTTTAAATTGGTCCGGTCGAAAATTCTCAAAAATTCAGAAAAAAAATTCATTTCTCGAAAACTACGAATACTCGCGGGACATACATGGGGGTGTTTCGGATACCCAACGATAAAATTTAGGTTCCTCGTAGACCTAAATTTTATTTTTGGATGTTCCGGCCACTCTGTACCTATAGTAAAGAAATCTCGATGTTTTTCAAGTCGTTAAAACCGCGTGAAGCAGGGGTGGGTCGCTAGTAATAGATAAATAAAACAAAGTTCGAATAATTTATCTAAAGATTTTCCTTTCTGTTGAAGTTTTTAATCTAAAGTCATGATCGGTCATAAATTATAGCCTGACTAAAAGATGACGTCTTTCTAATGTTATGTTTCCTTATGATATAGTCATTGAAATTCTACTCAAAAATATCCTTGCTATTTATGAGATCAATCATATTATGAAGCACATCGTTCTATTTGCAATTTTGAAATCGATATAAGGAATATCGAATGTAGGTATTTTTCGCTGTGAGAATTTTGTTACAGTACTTTTGTACTATTGTGTATAATATTAATGTATCAAGACAAGGCTTTATTCATTTCCAGTCTTTCTATTTGATCCAAATCAAAATCCTATTAATCAAGGTCCAAATCAATAGTATTGTCAAAATCTTTTTAAGAAAAGTAAAACATTTAAGAAGCCAGTTCTATGTTGAACAAAATTTGCATCGCGACCGTAAATAGTATGTATTTACAGAATTATAATCATTAAAATCATCAATACAACCCTCTAAATTCATATAGTACTATTGAATGTCTATTACATGAAATGAATTCCCCTTTACATTCATTTTAAAACCAGCCGTGCGGTTCTGTAACCATCTCACCGTGAAAGCTTGGGTGAAGTGAGCGTGGAGTGAGCTGTCATTCGCTAGGGATTAACACTATTAAGTGCTCACTTCACTTATGATTTCACGGTGAGATTTTTACAGAATCGACCGGCTGGTTGTAAAAAAAAAAGTTTATTCTGAATACCTACCTACTCCGGCGGCGTAATATGAAAAGACTAACAATGTTCTACCTGGGTGTGTATCCGGTTCGCTGAGAAAGCATACAACCCATCTCTTGTGTATTTAAAAATTAGCGATGCACTCCGATTTCAAAGTGGTAAAACCGCCATGACAAACTTGAACTAAAGTTTTCAATATTTCCAAAATTAGTTTACACGCAGGATAAAACATATTTCTCCCGGTCGGTTCATTGCAGCACATACGCCTTTCTTTGTTTTATCCTATCTTTTTTCATCATCATTCTCTCTCTTGTCCTTGTTCCAATTTATTTGTGGCCAGCGCAGCATGTGTTCTTCTCCAATGTAACTCTATCAGCCATAATATCAGTAGTCACCCTACTTTTCTCTCATCAAACTCAGAATAAAATCAAATATAAAAGGGACGCATCAGTGGCAAGTCTTGAACTTTGGGTCGGACAAAAATTTAAAAAATCCAAGTATATTTTTCGTGTTATTTTTGCCATAGACACGCTAAGAATAACGAAAAAAAAAGGATCTTTAGCAACAATATCACAAGCCTTGTATCTCGGATCTGCCTGCCTCCTAACCTCAATGCTTCAAGAGAGCCTACGCGAGCAATTTGTGTCAGCTGAACAATAGATCCGAATGACAGACAACATTAACTGAATATGTATGATGATGCTTGTTATGAGGTCCCAATTAATTGCCAGTTAGCTGTCTATTAAGCACGGCGGTAATCCACATGTCATTTTCACACCTAGTTGAATTTGCAGGGTTGGCAGGTTGGCTAGGATTTACAATTTTACATTTTTCGCCCAGAAATTAATTAAGAAGTGAAATGGAACACTTTAAGATCACCATCTATCTGCTTTTTTCCAAATATATTGAGGTTGGCTTCCAGTCTAACCGGATGCAGCTGAATACCAGTATTTTACATGGAACGAATCCACAATTCAGTTACTGGATATGGCTTCTGACGACCAGTAACGAATGTCAAAGATCTGTGAATGAAAGCCGAGACCAACAGCTTAACGTGCTTTCCAGCAAATAACATAAGATGTGGAATGAAATACTTTACGATACACATATACATATTTTTAGGATGCATGAAAAAGCCTCCTCGTGTAGCGCAGTTTGTTCCGCCAGTTACTCAACTGAACCAAGCGCTCTACGCATCCTGGGCAGTCACACCCAACACCTTATATCACTGGTCAATTCTTCCCTTGCGGTAGTAGGGCTAACGCCCGCCTGGTTTGCGACCACCCTCCCATCGGAGTCTAGCGTCAAGCTGCTGTCGATGTGTGGGAGTTCCAGTGCCTTAGGCATCTTCTGGGCACGCTCGTTCCATCATAGAACTCATCCGTCGCTTATCATCAGGCGTGCTCGAGGTCGAGAGCGGGTCCATTCTGCAATAAAAAAAACCACTTGTTTAATTTCAGTTTACTGATAGATAGTCTTCTTGAGAAAGACCTATCAGGCTGTCCCACCTAAGTTACCCCGTCTGCGAAGTGTTGATGTTGCTGATCCCAGAATCAATTTCATGAAGTCGATGACACCCACTGTTAATTTGTGCTATAGGTCAGTAGATTAAAATATAATTATTTTTATTATAAACCATACGAATCAATCACAATTTGCGGTCTTATCGCTCCAAGCGATCTCATAAAGACAATCTTTAAATGGAGAGGTATAGTGTAATCTAGCAAAACGATGGTTGTTCACTTGAGCCCGCGTAGCACTGGTCAGTTTCCCTCAGTCGTCAGTTTAACTATTCGTTTTCAAAACTCATCATCATCCCCTGCCCGACTTCACCCACTGCTGGGAATAGTCTTCTCTTTTCTTGTGTCCATCCCATCCCCACGCGCCTATGCCAGTCTCATCCAGATTATACGTATACCTGCGATGGTAACAATGTCGTTCGCCCATCTCGCCACCAGACAACTGACACCTCGTTTTCTAGTCCTTGGACGCCACTCAGTCACTCCCTTACTCCACCTGACCCCACTGCGCCTTGCCAGGTGTCCTTTTTTTTTTTTTTTCGCTGAGAAATGACATTACGCATCTCCGCTCGTCGGGGGACGGAACGGAGTATGTGGGACTCCCTGCCAGAGTGGCAGTATACCCACTAAAACTCAGCGGTGTTCCCTCATCGCCTTGATGGGGGGGTCATGGGAATCCGGCTCAGCCTTTGCGTCCACAATCCCCCCGGCTTGCCAGGTGTCCTGCCCAACTTCATTTAAGTTCCATCTTTCGTTTTTTAAATTTCGAAAACGTTTGCACGTCTTCGGCTCTGTCATTTGGGACTCAGTCTAGCTACTTCGGTGCTATTTAACCAAAAAGCCCGTTGGTCACGCTTTTTCCTTAGATCACCGCCATTTTTGTTAGGAAACAACATCCAAGAAAAGATTATATGGGACAACGTACATCATCTGCCTAGCCTTTTCCCAACTATGTTGGGGTCGGCTTCCAGTCTAACCGGATGCAGCTGAATACCAGTATTTTACATGGAGCGACTGCATATCTGACCACCACAACTCAGTATCTAGGTAATACGATACCCCTTGGTAAGACTGGTTGTCAGAGTTTCAGGCTTCTGACGACCCGTAACGACTGTCAAAGATCCACGAATGACAGCCGGGACCAACAGCTTAACGCTTGCTTTCCGAGGCACGGAGGGTTCTTGGTACGTGAAGATGGTCACCCATCCACGGACCAACCGCGGCAAGCGTAGCTTAACCTGATCGATCGACCCGTGCGGCTGTTAGTACATAGCCACAAGCCCTTATATGGATCTACGTACGTTTCATCTTAATTTGATCACTCACTATACAGGACCCGGAAGTTTAAGAACACGTAATATTTTTATTGGTATTAGATTTTCTCTGCCAACTCATAAAGTTATCCGGCGATGATTAAGTTATGCAAATTAGCTTGTCACCTAAAAGCTATTGTGTCGGATTCAAAAATAGGAATCGTGACATATTCCTAGCTTTTCAATGTAATACCGCCTACGCTATTTTTATCTACTTATCTAAAGGTTGTATCAGACTTAGTTTTGCTAAGACTTGGCTTGGGAAAAACCAGCGGGGTTTTTGCGTAACACGCTAACAACAGGAATGGCTTTCGTTTTGACAGTTGAACAACATTCATTGCGCTATTTACATTGTTGAATTTATAACTCCATAATTATTATTATGTAGTTATAAATTATAAATGTTATGTCTAGTCGCAAACTTTAGGTAAATATAGACGAATTACTTATTCCAAATAACATATTTTTTTAATGTATTTAAAAGTGTTGTCCCGAATTTCGGGACAGATGTCCCGGAAAAAAATTAGTCCTAAGGAAATCTCAGTTTCTTGTCTCTGTTCTTCAAAGTTCAGGCAAATAGGCACTACATATTCCTATCACTGTTTATCACCACTAATGAAGAGACATGTACCTATATATCATTTCATCAAGCATTTAAAAAACCTAAACATTCATATGACATGATGATCTAATAATGACAAGATGGCAAATAAATCAATATTTTAAATCACCTCTCGTATCTTAAAATGCTTTGTCCCAAAACCTTCTAAGAAATTAGCGGTGACTCGTTCTTTCATTTCAAATGATCATATAAATTATTATTTAACGATATTGAAAAGAATGTCATGAATTTCTTAATCAATTTCCCTCGAAATTAATCAACGCTTTTATTATCATTTCAATGGATATAAACATTTGTGTTCATGTTTTGAGGAAACCTTAGTCATAAAAACGTCAAACGAAGCAGAACGTTATGCCTGACAACGACAACGTCTGACAAGAAGCAAAAACAAGAAGTCTAAACCAACCAACTACATAACAAACGAGCTAATTATAGAAGAAAATAGTACAAAAACCACTTAAGATAATGTGTTGTGTGATTCAGAAAAGTGAAGTAAAAATGCAATGATGATTTTTACTTCACTTTTCAAAATCTTGGATTTGTCTGAGCTCTCTCTCTCTTTGTCTGAAAATGAGGGAACAGTGGGGTCAAAATCAAATCAAAATCATATATTTAAATACGACTAAGAATCAGCACTTTTTGATCGTCTAAATTCCATAAGACAGTTCCTCAAAACCCCCAATCTTCACCACTTCCTACTGCTTTAGCTGGAAAGAAGAAGGGGTGTAATTGCGTAACCAACTCAAAATCTCAATACCATTCATTCTGAAAATTTACTTGTCAAACAGACAAATTTTTCAAACACGAAATGAATTATGAATTTCCCTTCAAATTCTTTGGATTATGATAGAAAGAAGTAATTAGCGTGCTGGTCGCAGAAGACAGATATTCAAACAGTCCTGAGAATCAAGCCCTATCTATACAAACTAATAATAAAGGTAGTTTTTTTTTTTTTTTGTTTGAATGCGCTTATCTCTGGAACTAACAGTGGGATTTGAAAAAATCTTTTTGCTTTTTATAGCACAATTCATAAATATTGAGTAAGTCTATCTTAAGTTAAGCTATGGCTTCATAAAATCACTCTAGGGCCCCTAGGGCCGATGCTTGCACGGGTCGCGGGTTGTTCGAAAGAGTTACCGTGGCCCCTGGCACAGGCAACTGAAGGAACACGAGTGGGTTTTTTTTGGGCTCTTTAGAGCCGAGCAGAAACAAAAAAAAGTCAGAAAGAACGCTGAGTGAAAACGATTAGAAGCTATGCTATGGGGTGGGTCAGGGGAACAAGAAACACGCGGAAGAAATCGCGGACAAAAGCTAGTTAGATAATATAAGATACGAATTTGCATAATTTTGCCTAGCCAGCCCTAAAATATAATGTAGGAGGCAAGGATAATACCCACTACATAATGGAGTCACATTACGTTTACCATTGTTGGATTTATGAGTTAATCAGTCACGACCGCGAGGCGGCCCTTAAACGTATACGAGAAAAAACACATAATGTTTATAGCAATGCTTACTATAATAATTGATTGCTATAATTGTTGAGCTTTAACATTTTTATGTTTGTTCTTTGAATCAAATTTATTTATTGGTGTTGTAAATTATCTATATTTTTGCTCTTCATGTTGAATCATGTTTCGATGAGGAAGATGGCAGATTTGATTTAGAATCTTTTGAGGAAGATTGGGTTTTATTAATGAAACTGAACGCGATCAGCACATAAGACCCCGAAATTCTCGTAATTTTAAGAACGGTCACAGTCTGATCTGTCTCTTCTGTCAAAAAGACCTCAATCAACTCAGCCTATCGCAGTCCACTGCTGGACATAGGCCTCTCACAGACTCCGCCTCCTTCCACATCCAGTCTACCCCAGCCACCTTCTTTAGGTCGTCCATCCATCTACGCTTGCCGATACGCGGTCTCCACTCCAGGACTCGTCTGCTCCACCGGCCATCGGCCCTTCGATAGACATGGCCAGCCCACTGCCACTTCAGTTTGCTTACTCTGCAAGCTATGTCGGTAACTCCGGTTCTTTTTCGGATAATTTCATTCCTGATTTTATCCTTTAAAGAGACTCCGAGCATAGCTCGCTCCATAGCGCGCTGAGCGACCTTGAATTTGTGGACCAGCCCGACCGTCAGTGTCCACGTTTCAGCACCGTATATCATGACGAAAAATACCTCAAATTACCCTAAATTTTTGACAAGTTTTTGACATTCATTGTCGTTGAGATCAGATTGTAACTAGATATTGAACATTTTTAATTACGACTATTGGCATTCTGAACTAGGTTCAAGATCTGTCAGTGTCATCATTGTTGTGGAATGTCGACACTGACAGCTCTTGAACGCAGTTTAGATGTGCTGATCCTAACAACATAACAAAGACTCGATTCCCCGAAGGGTTAGACAGAGAAATACCTACAATACACAGTTGCTTCCCTTGCTTTTATAAAATAAATAAATAAAATAAAATCATTTATTGGCATAAAAAATGTGTACAAACAAATTGATGCCCTGATTCCTGCGCCAGGTAACAACACCTGTGTTACAGGAGCCAGTGTCTGATCCCAATCAGAAGGTACTGGATTTTCCTAGCGGCGTCAGTGTAGTTTGCTACGCTGACGACACGCTTGTCCTGGCGCAGGGGAGGTCGCACCAGGCGGCGGCGGAATTAATGACACGCGGGGTTGCGACAGTCGTTGAGAGGATCCGGCAACTGGGACTCGAGGTGGCCCTGCACAAGTCCGAGGCCATGTGTTTTCATGGTCCTCGGTACGCGCCACCATCGGGTTCCCAAATAGCGGTGGGAGGGGTTCACATCGGCATCGAGTCGACGATGAAGTACCTGGGACTCGTCCTCGACAGCCGGTGGAACTTCGTGGAGCATTTCCGACGTTTGGCTCCCAGACTGGAGCGGGCCGGGGCTGCCTTGAAGCGGCTCCTGCCCAATCTAGGGGGTCCAAACGCCTCCTGCCGGAGGCTCTACGCAGGGGTCGTGCGGTCCATGGCCCTTTACGGGGCACCGGTGTGGGCGCGTTCTTTAAGGCGGCGACCAGCCCGCCGGTTGAACGCGTCCCAGAGGGTCATGGCAGTCCGGCTGGTCCGGGGATACCGCACGGTCTCCGGTGAGGCGGCGAGCCTACTTGCCGGATTACCGCCATGGGATCTGGAGGCAAAAGTCCTCGCCCAAATATGGGAGTGGCGCGAGGAGGCAAAACGCGGGGGCGTAACTCCGCTGCCTCGAGAAATCGCGGCACAGCGGACAGAGCTCCGGCAGGATCTCATGGCGACATGGAGAGTGCGTCTGTCGCAACCCAGTGCTGGGCACGCCACAATTCCGGCGATAAGTCCCCTCTTTGAGGAGTGGCTAGAGAGGCGCCACGGCGTCCTCACCTTCCGCCTGACGCAGGTCCTCACCGGACACGGCTGCTTCGGGAGGTTCCTGTTTCGTATAAGGCGGGAGGAAACGCCCGGGTGTCACCATTGTGTGGATCGCCCGGAGGACACGGTGGAGCATACAGTGGAGGTCTGCCCGGCTTGGGCAGAGCACCGCCGCGTCCTCACGGCGGCGATCGGCGGCGGCGATCTCTCGCGTCCGGCCCTGGTTCAGGCCATGGTACGGAGCGAGAGTGCATGGGAAGCCATCACCTCCTTCTGCGAAGCAGTAATGCTTGCGAAGGAGGAGGCGGAACGCGTGAGGGAGAAGCAATCTTTGCGCCCTCACGCCCCTAATCGCCGCAGGAGACGCCCTGGGCGTCGGGAGTCAAGAGCTGACTCCCGGCCACCGTAGGCGCGGGCTTGCAGATGGCGAGCAATGGGCAGTTCGCCGTCTGGTAAGGACCAGGCTCGGGTCGACGGCGCGTTGTGTTCCACGCGCGCCTCCAAGAGATGTCAGCAGTGACGGGGCCCACTGGGGCCGATGCTTGCCAGGGTCGCGGGTTGTTCGAAAGAGTTACCGTGGCCCTTGGCACAGGCAACTGAAGGAACACGGGTGGGTTTTAGTCAGTAAAAGTCTGACACACCCTCCCGTTCCGCCCAGAACGGGAGAAGTTATTTGATAATTTCCCCACCCAAAAAAAAAAAAAAAAAGGTACTGGATTTTATACAATATAAATCGTTTGTATTACCCAGTAACTGGGTTGTGGAGGTCAGATAGACAGTCGTTCCATGTAAAATACTGGTATTCAGCTGCATCTGGTTAGACTGGAAGCCGACCCCAATATAGTTGGGAAAAGGCAGGCAGATGATGATACAGACTAACGTCTGGTTTGGGGATCTCCGTTCAAATTGCCATGTATGAGGTAGGTACTTGATTATTAATAAATAAAAATAATAATAAATTACAATAGTTAACTGTTATTAAAGTAAATTATTACATGATGAAAAAAATTAAATATAAAAAGATAAAAATAAAATATAAATATATAAAGATAAATTATTACATGTATGATGAAAATAGTTATTAAATTTTGCTGATAACGTTCGGTTCAATTGGTGAAATTCACCCTTTAATGAGAGTTTTGACACAGGCGCGTGAATTAATTAAGTATCAGTAGATAATATTATTGAGCAATGGTTGCCCAGTGGTAATGGACGATGAGGTGCAGGTTGCTCGAACCCAGTCAGGCAACAACTTTGTGTAAATAATTTCATCACCACTGCTCCCAAAACGGTGAAGGAAATCGTCGTGAGGAAACCGGCATGTCCTAGAACCAAAATTTGGAAGATATGTGACACATACCAACCCGCACTGGGCCCGCGTGGTAGATTACAGCCCACTTCCTCTTGAAGAGAGGAGGCCCCAGCAGATGGAACATTACAGACTGATGATGAAGAAAAAAATTTGAGAAGAGGTGTTGTAATTTTGTAATTTATGCCACACAGAATATTAATATAATCGACTGGTCTGTCATTTATGCCTACACCAAGGTCTATACTGTCGATGTCTTCACAATAAGGGTCATGATCCCTTGTACCTTGTAACAGAACGACAAAGGTGAGAGATGGCAACATCAATGAACCACTACTGATGTTGTAAGTCACACCTACCATTGACGGGTTTAAAGATAAAAATGTGTCAAATAAAGAAACAATATCTACTACTAGCTTCCCCCTGCGATTTCGTCTTCGCGAAATTTCTTGTTCCCCGAGCCATCGTGGCATCGTATCGGTCGCCCAGCTATTAGGTACTTTGTTTTCGCTTATAGTTCTTCCTGACTTTTTAGGTTTCCGTACTAAAATGGTAAAAAGGAACCCTAATGGTGCGACTCAATCTGTCTGTCCGTCTGTCACAGCTGGATATCTCAAAAACTTCTAATGCTATCAACTTGTTTTTAATGACGTTTGCTCAACTATTTTGTAAATAAGAAAGAAATACAAATATATTTATTTTTTGCGACAGAGACTGAAAGGGGGGTGTTAAAAATTCAAAGTCGGTCAATTAAGGCATGTGGGGTATCATAATATGAAAGCGTGCTGTTTGCCCATTCTCAAACACTTTTTTAGGCCGCATAGTTTTCGACTTTTGAGGAAAAATGTAAAAAAAAATACCGTTCCCCCTATAGAGAAAAATCTGACATTATTCTTTGTGATATAAGCTTATGTAATAATTACAGGAAAAATGAAACGATGTCTCTAAGTAGTACACTTATTTGAAAAATAATAATAATAATAATATCGGTGCGTGAGTCCGACTCGCTCTTGACCGGTTTTATTTTTCTTTATGCTCGGCTCCTAAAGCTCGTAGCGTGATGTTAAATAGCCTTTAGTCTTCCTCAAGACTTGGGTTATCAAATGCAAAAAGATTTTTCCAAATCTGACAGGTAGTTCCAGAGAAAAATGCGTTCAAACAAACTCTTCATCTTTCTTACATTAGTATAGATAAATAAAATCTTGAAGGCTGAACATAAAATTAAGAATTTGAATGAGTTAGTTCAGAAACATTGTCAAATATGAGGAATTCATCGAGTATTTTGCATACATAATTATGAATAAATCAATTTGCGGCGTTCTCTTATGTTGTCAGTTTAATTAATGTCATTTTACCTATAAGCTACTGCCAAGGATGATGAGGTTGATCAAAACAAAGATGTGGTTGTAGGCAGATGTTTCTTGCATTATTAACTAGTTTCAATATTAATGGGAAATTGAAACGTTCACTTACTATTTTTTTTGTAAGGGCAAACAAACAGTAGTATATTAAAAATAAACAGAAATAACTATAAACAGAGCTACAGTAGGGAAATAAATTGTTGAGAAACTTGCGCCCTCGTGTAAATTTTCCGAGATATAGCCATTTTATATACAACATTATTTTTAGTATACTGCAAACCTGAATGTAGTTAAAATATTTAAAAATGGTATCAAGTTGGACACCGAACGACACTAAGTACATTTGCGGATGCAATCATATGCGCACAGCACAACACAGGTCACAGCCGGTCGGCGGCGGCGCGTGTTAAGTGGTAACCAACTTTAATATAATAACTTCGTGATTTTTCATGATAGAGTTTTGAAATTTTGTACATAGATTCTTTACATAAAAATACTAGACACGTGTTTCGGGTTTGCCATATACTAAAAAAAATGTTTTATATGACGGAGAAGGTACTTGTCTCTCGTTATCATCCGCCATATTTTAATTACTGTGGGCATAATAAGGGTAGTGTTGGTTATTGGGCAATAGAAAAACCGTCTACAGTTCAAATCAAATTATAATATCATGAACAAATCAATCACACTAGCGAATCACACACTATAGGTACACGACAGAACTAGATACGGAACGCGAGACAGTTTCTGAGCACATGTTATCCGTAGAATGTCCAATGTCCAAGAGAAGCTCCATACCGCTCTGTAGCACTCTCGTCGACTCCCACGAATTCAGGCTAGACTCTGTCAAAGTCCCGAATAATCAAACGAATGACTGACGTACTTCCGATATATATACCAGATTATTTTTAGTATATTGCAAACCTGAATATAGTTTGTTCAGAATAAGTAACTGAATCGAATCCAATAATTTTTACACCATGTTATATATTGTCCCAAAAATATTTAAAAAAGGTTACAAGTTGGACACCGAGCGACACTAAGTGCATAACCGCAATCATATGCGCACAACACAGGTCACGCCGGTCATAGCGGCACTAGGCGCGGGCGCACAGGCGGCTGTAGGCGCGGACGGCGCGGGGGCGCCGCGTGGTGTGAGCATATTTTTGTACGGACATCCAAGTAACACAACAAGCTTAGAACTTTCTGATTTTTCTTGAAACAGTTTTGAAATTTTGTACATAATTATATTCTTTACATAAAAATACTAGACACGTGTTTCAGGTTTCTCATATACTAAAACTAATGTTGTATAACTGTCGAAGAATAACAGTTGTGATTTAAATAGACGGACAACTTTAGTTAGTAGTCAGTTTGCTTGACAATAATTAATTGTTAAGTTGATTTTTTCCCATAGCCAGCTGTTATTTGACCACCCAAGTAATCGTATGCATTTTTTATTAATAGTTACGTTAAATAATCATTTACTTACCTACTTATTTCGTATTTGTATAATCCTAGTATCTTTCTTTACCTTCCCATGATTTGAGCATTGTGCTGGTCTTTATTTTGATACATTCCTATGAATATATTATCATAAAACGGTTGTTAAAACACACCTCAAGTGAGGGTTTTATAACCCTGAAAACACGACAATTAATTAGTATATTACACGTTAAAATATGTCACCACGCCTATAAGAAGGTCAAGACATCTATCAAATGGCCGTTAGTTTCTACCTTAAGTATTTATCTATACGATTGTAAACTCAGAAACTAATTTAAATTCGAAATAAAATTATCACACGATACAGAGAAACGAATACCAAACCGGGTTTCGAAATTCCTACCACAAATCCTAAATATAGGTACAACACTAACAGACATCCGTTTCTCTGCCCTAGAAAAGGCCCAATTAATTAAAAGGAATCCGATGTTGGTCAAACAAACATTCGAATTACACGAACCGATATTCGATTCTTATCGTCCAAAATTATGGCATCCAACTTTTATACTGACGTTATTATACGAAAAGAATGCATATAGGTACCTAAGGCTTAGCTTAGTTCTTAGAAGTGCTAACAAAAAGTTAGGTAAATTCACCGAACAGTTTTTTACTGACTAAAAAGTCGTTCATCACGGCTGAAGGTCGTTGGCTAGACGTGCACAAAGAATTCTTGTCTGCCTGTGTGTTTTTACTTGAGTTTTTTTTTCGGCAATGTCATACATGTTTATAGAGAAGTCACGCAAAGGTCGTATGTGTATTTGGCTAAAGAATAATTTCATATTAGGAGATGCGAAAAAAAGTAGATTTCAAATTGTGAGTCGGGTCGTGATTTGGCTAATTTTGGTGCCTGAGATTTCGTTGCTAACAATGTTATATTAAATTTGTGAGTTTGACGTTTTGTTTTGGATTGCAGACAGTCATAATGTTGTGTGTCATTGATATGAAATTACCGACAAGTAAAAGGTCTCAAAAAAAGTTAGATTACGAGTATTTGACTAAACAACTTCAATCATTAAATTGGTACAAAATTACATACTTCGTTACGACTTCCTGTGTTATATTGAGTGAATGAGCATTGAAACAAATTTAAATTCTCACTTGCTACATCTGAGATCCTCTATTGAGATAAAGTAATCAAAAGGATGCAGTCGCAAGATTGTGGAAGTAAATAAATAAATAAATAAAACTACCTACCGACGTTTTATATATTTATTCATTAATTACTTCAAGCACATACTCGTACATGTACAGAGGCGGATTTAATGCCATAGGCATTTTCTACCAGTCAACCTTGGGGTGATGCAGAGACAAACAGTAGTAGGTGCAATCATGAAAATTGAGGAATAAATATTTAAATAAATACGCATAAAGCTATTAAAACTGTAAACATAATATAATACCTAATTACATATAAATATAAGCACAAATAAATATACATAAATACATGAATATACTTACAAGAACTAAGACAAACAATGAGAAAATATTAGCGTTGTGATGATACTGTCAGCTTCTTGCGAATGTGCTCGCGAACCTTAACTAAATTCCTGCCGGTCGATTCAAACCGGAAAAATCTCACCGTGATAACTAAGGTGAAGTGAGCTTAGAGTGAGCTGTGGGTCATGCTGGTGCTAGGGATTGACACTATTGACGACTCACTCCACACTCACTTCACCCAAGTTTTCACGGTGAGATGGTTACAGAGTCGCACGGCTGATTAGGTATTCCAAAATAAAATTAAATCTGTATAACACCACGCCTGTATCCTCCGAAGGGTTAAACAGAGGTGCACCTACAGTTCCCCCACATTTCACCATCTCATGTAATTGCGCGACTCTATCGCCGTACACAACCGGGCCAATTTCAAACTCAAACGAAAAAAATCCAGATGGAAAGCTTTGCCTGTCCTGGGAATAGAACCCAGGATTTCATGCTCAGCAGTAGTGTTTGCGACCACTAGACCAGAGGTTCCCAAACTTTTTGTTCTCACAGACCACTTTAAAAATTTTGCTGTTTCCGGTGGACCCCTTGCAGCTACATTTCAACCATATTCCCAAAACTCGACAAAAAATTTGAAGATTAGATCTTACGTAGACCCCCGTCGAGTCTCCCGCGGATCCCTGGGAGTCCACCTGGACCACATTGCGAATCAACTCAAACTCAAACTCAAAGCATTTATTTCAAGTAAACCAATTACAAGCACTTTTGAACTGTCAAGGGGTCAGTCAGTCAGAAAGATGAAGCTAGTTGCCCATTCCAAAGCGAAGTACCTGTGGAGAAGAACGGACAAGAAACTCCACGGACATTCTTTTAAATCATAAAAATTATTACAAAATTTTGGTTACATCATTCAAGTTGAAATTATACATGTGAGAACGATGTAGAAAGACGTGTACATTAAAAGCGTCCGTACTAAAAAAGATAAAAACAAAAAAAAACAATTCAAAAATGAAAATACTTAGATTAAATGCACTAGACCAACGAGTCAGTCGAAAACTCGATCACCATTTCAATATTCAAAAAGCAAAAACTAAATAGGTATCGCAGGGCACGTGATTTGTGCTGATTTCGAAAGATGTCTTGGTAATTTTTCTGCTATTCATTTATATGAATGAATAACAGAAAGATGACCAAGACATCAGTCACGTTAATTATCCTTGCATGTAATGTATCACATTACAAAGTGCAAGGCAGTCGCATGTCTTCAATAACTTATACTTTTCATTCTAACCTTACTAAGCAAGTTGTTATTTCACATTACACCGCATTTTTCTTAGCAACATCACTAGTGACTGTTTCACTAATAGTGAAATTAATATGGAAGCCTGTCTGTGTATTCTTGATGAAGAAAGTTTTGAAAGATTACCAAGAAGTTTCTGATGATGGACGCCAATACAATCCCATAATCCTCAACTGACTGGTTTAATTCTTTATGATTTTCTTTTTGAAACTGAGTGTTCAGTCCAAATGAGAACCTATTTTAGGTATAATAGATATTTAAAAAAATCTTTCTGCATAATAACGTAAGCCTGCTACTGTGAAAGCCAACTCACCAAAAAATAAAATAAATAAAACTTTTAATAAAATAAATAAAACTCCTACGCAAGCAAAGTCACGAGGCAAAGCTAAAGCAAATATTTGTAAAATGTCAACTAAACATAATAGGACCATTCTCTTTTCCTTGCGGAACTCCATCGCATCTACGTTCGAACCTCACATTCTGACACACCTAAGCTTTTTATAGTCCCATCAATTATCTCACAAGGTAACCCACTAGTTCTGCCTACCTACTAGTAATCCTTAGACTTTCGTTTTTTAATCTGCCATTTATATTAATATTAACTGTTTTATGATCTACGGGAGGTAAAATAAAAATGGTGGAGCTAAATATTCCAAATGATTCGATGACTAAGCTATTTCGGTCTTTGTTTTCCCAGCCTTGGTCAGTTCAAGTGCAAAGTCTCGTTAGAAGGAGCATGAAACCGATAGTTTTGAACGCAGCTCTAAAATTGATGTTCAAGATCATAACATTGGTGGGATTTTCGCTTATGCAGAGAGCACAAGAAGGTCTGGAGAATCTGGGTTTTAACCTATATAGATAAAGTGTTAGTTCGAAGGGTTTTCGTTAGAGAGGTGACTTTTTGAAGACGAGGGATCGAGAGGTGGTGGTGGTGGTGGTGGTGGTGGGTAAATACCACCGATGTACTTCAGCGATGAAGCTTTTTGTTTCGAATAAAAAGTAGAATTAGTAACTCTGCCTTCTGCGTCCAATTTGTCAGCTTGCTTTACTTACCATGAACAACCAAATTAATCAATGTATATAACCTATCTATATTTTACAGAAGTATGAGTCAGTAAGTTGTTAGTAAGGGCCCCTTGTATCATAATCTCTTTATCAGATGGGAAGCCCCTCCAGGTAGATAGCTGTGAAGTGTACGTACACATTTGAAAACATTTTGCATTTTGCAGATATCTTTTCAGAGCATTTCATGCGATGGGGCATGAAATTCTCTTATAAACTCAAAGTAGAAGTACCGGAAAGGAAAAATTATGAACGAGTCAGACAATATGATGACCGCAGTAAACAGCTACTGCTCCTAACTTAACAACGAAAGCTCATAGAGATCTATATGCTTCATATTTTGTACCTAACTAAATTTAATCTTCATCGTTGTCTGTCAACCACTGTAACGTCATGATAGTCTATATTATTAGTTAAAATAACTATGTAAGTACACATAATCATGTGATCACCGTATAAGAAGGTGATATTACAGATGGCCCTCACATAATTCCAATGAAGTCCGAAAACTGCGTCCATTACGCAATATTACGTGAAAATATCACGTCCAGATAGTTTTTATCTTAATTCTAGTTTCGCAATTCGTCATTGACGAGAAGAAGTTGGTGTTTTTTTTATATATAATGATCATTATCTTATGCTGACCTTACATAAATAGCACAATTCTGTATCGCAGCTTTAAGACTTTTCTCACGCGGTCCAAGCATCAAGATTGAATCTGATGCTTGAAGTAATGAGCGCAATCATTTTTGTAATTATTCGTTTATGTCTCGAGGCTATGTTGTTAGTTGTAATGTATTAGTTCCCACCGGTTTGTGAATGGATCTACATTAAGTATCAGGTATATACAACGTGTAACGTTAAATGCGCAAAACCTGAAAATAGTTTCATCAGAATAATGAGCAGAATTAATTGAACCACATTTAAAATAGGTCACATTTAAAAAAAAATCTTCATTAAAAACGTTGCCGTGTCTATTTATTAATGGGTCAAGCAAGCCAATGTCAGCGCGGCAGCGGCCCGGTGACGACTCCTCCCTCGATAAAGCGTCGTCGCAGACGCAAGAAACGATCAGAATGGCCAGTAAAACTAAAAAAAGCACATAAAACCTTTACAATTTTTTAATGACTTATTTTCTCGCTGAAATAGGTCAATTGAATTAAAAATCAGTTGTGGTGTCTGAAGTTTTGCGCATTTAACGTTACACATTGTACAGACGCCAGCACATCAAGCTACTACAATCTGTCACATTTCTTTAATAGATTTTCAACTTTAGCGCTAAAGCATAAGGTTCAAAGTTGATTGGGAAAATCTGACAGTTTCGGGTAGCTTGATGTGCTGGCGTCTGTACATTGTATTGTTACTCACGGTTAATTCATTTAGTCTACAACATGACTGTAACCCTCCACACTTCAGGGTCAGGGCCACAATGGGGCACCCTTGCACGTTCAGGCTCAGTGTCCTATGAGGAAAGAAAAAAAAAATCTTTCAATTAACTGAACTAGTTCACACATGCCCATTATGCCCAAGCTTCAAATCATTCAGACCCTTATAGTTCAGGAGCTCTGACAAGAACATTGAGACCAGACGGCCCGGAGCCCATAAGATTCTGACCCGAAATTAAGCGTATAACTAGAGCTTTATGGTTCCAAAAGTCAATAATCTTATGAGATTGTCTGAAGGATCCTTTGAAAAGATTTGATAGAACTCGATGAGAACAATTTAAGTGTTCAAATGACTGACTTTTGCAATTAGTAAAGAATGTGTACAAGGAAGTAGGCTTAACATTACTCACCATAAAAAAAAAAACCTTCAATTGAAAAAGATCCCATACAAAATGTTAGCAAAAATATGACTTCACACTTCCTCTACATGTAACTTTGCAATCGTTCTTGAGTGCATAAAAGCTCGTAATATAGTACACTGATAATCGGTAACAACTAGCACATAAGTACTTCTGTATACTACATACATACGACTCGACACATGAAAGGTGACGACAGATAAACAGACATTCAGATGCTATCTCAAACATACAACGCCGTCAATCACGATTATTCAGCATACTAAAATATGCGTGTGAAAACTCAGCACCAGCGTTACCTGGTCTTCCATCACTCTAAAGATATAGTCCAGGAGGATTCTTTCTCCACTGGTGTTGGAAATAGTCTAATGTAATTTGAGCCATTCTGACGAAGGATTTCCAAGCATCCAGGGGTCGTGAGATCTTGGTATTTACATTCAGTAGTTAGCCTTGTGTTTATTTGATAAAAAAAGTAGGTGGGTACATTTCCTTGTTGGTTCTTCTGTGGTGTAGGCAGTTAATTCGTGGGTTCGGTTATTTAAAGTTGGCTAATTAATTTGATGGTGTTTTCAAGAACACTGCCTACTGTTTTTGTATTTTCTCGTGTGGGAAAATTTTAAAGGTTTGCGTCTTCCGTTTGTTGATGACGCGTAAAATCTGACTTTGACGCTTAAAACCCCGTGAAAATGAATATGATAATGCAGGTGGTAAGAAAATCAGGATCTCTCTCTTTAAGCCGTCGTTCTAGTATTATTGTCCCATTGAAAAAGGAAAACCAAAACAAAATACAAAAAAATTATCTCTTCCTCTTCTAGAACTAAAATTCAAAGATGTGTGACATACGCAAAACTGCGTGGTGGATTAGATACGAGATACGGCCCACTGCCTCTCACAAATAGGAGTTCAGCTAAAATCAGCAACAACTATTACTTGAATTTCTTTTTCTGGTTTCAGGATTTAAGAACTAAAGGAGCCATTAGCGCCATCTATAATCTCTGTGGAGAAGTTTGAAATCATTTATCACCACACTTTTTTTTTGAATCTCAAATTTCACAATACCTACACTTAAAAAAAACACATACCTACAATTATAAGACCAATAAAGCATACAATAATAAATTATTAAAGTACCTATTATTTTTATTCAGTTTGTACAACATAATAAAATTATTTAGAAACTCTATTTACTGCCATCTATCAACAAAGCTTAGAACCAATAACGATCATGAAGAAACAGCTTGCTTGGGTTGATTTAGTTATTAAAATAATCAACAGATGGCAATGTCATAAGCATTAAGAAATCTGACTGAAATCACTTTCTTCATGAGTATTTCTGCTCTTCTTTCAACCGTGAATCCCCAAACTTGGTGATTGACTTAAACATAAAATCTATGAGCTTAATATTTTATTGGTTTTCAACAAGTCAATGTGAACTTACAGAAAAATCTGGAAGAGACTCGTACAGACCAGGGAAGCATATCACAAAAAGGTTTCCCAACTTACTCGCAGTTGGTGGAACAAGGCTGCCAATGATGATGATTATGAATGTGGGTATAGTCAACCTCTTAATTGCTTTACCACTTTTGACAACAATTCCCACAACATTGAAACTCCACTAAAGTTGGAAATATCTAACACTCTCATTGATAAAATAGACCTTGTCGTTTTATGACGTGCAAGTGAAATTCAACCTTAGGGTTACAAAATAATTTCGAAGTTGACTATACCTACTTGCGCCTTTCCAGCTAGTTGAAATGGACTCCGTAGCAGGGCTCGGAAACCGGTTGAAATTCTTAACCGGTTACGGTCATTGACCCCAAACCGAAATCGATTTAGGTTAAGGTTTGCACTTTACCGGTTTTTACCGGTTTTTGAGGGAACCCGGTTTTTCATGAATTTTGGTTTTGAAAGTGAAAATTAACCGGTTAAACACCCCCCGCCCCCTAACTAAGCAAGTCGCAACATGAATCTACCCGCACCATTTAAGTTCTCCGGTTGTATTTGACGTCCTCAGATCAAACATTTTTTTTCCTAATGTTTTCTGGGGTACTAAATGTACTAATGTCACTATAACTTGTTGGAAGTGTTAAAAAGTAGACGAAAAATATTTACGACTTACGGAATTAACCGGTTAATTTGGGTGTCAAAACCGTTTGTGCTTATGTAACCGGTAACCTTTGTCATTTGGGTTACATATGAACAGTTCACTTGTTTAACCGGTTAATGAGGGAACGATATATTTACCGGTATTTCATCGAAAATAACCGCTCTTTTTAAACCGGTTCAGAGCCCTGCTCCGTAGTGTATATATCTATAGTGTATCTAGATATTATGTAAACACTGGCGCCGATTACCTTGTTCACAAACTAAACTAAATTTAAGTTCAGTGCATCTTTTTCTTTCTATTTCACTAAGAAAAGGACAGTAGTCAGCGCCTGACGTAAATTGAAGTAGGTATTTAGAGTAGCTAATTTTTTAACCACGTCTTTACTTGTCTATGGAGTAGGTAGCTTTATTTGACAGGGCTAAACTAATAGTTATCTTCTGTCCTTTTCTTAATGAAATAGAAAGAAAAAGATGCACTGAACTTAAATTTAGTTTTTTCTTTCTATTTCACTAAGAAAAGGACAGTAGTAAGCGCCTGACGTAAATTGAAGTATTTAGAGTAGCTAATTTTTTAATCACGTCATTACTTGTCTATGGAGTAGGTAGCTTTATTTGACAGGGCTAAACTAATATTTATCTTCTGTCCTTTTCTTGAAGAAATAGAAAGAAAAAGATGCACTGAACTTAAATTTAGTTTTTTCTTTCTATTTCACTAAGAAAAGGACAGTAGTCAGCGCCTGACGTAAATTGAAGTATTTAGAGTAGCTAATTTTTTAATCACGTCTTTACTTGTCTATGGAGTAGGTAGCTTTATTTGACAGGGCTAAACTAATATTTATCTTCGGTCCTTTTCTTGAAGAAATAGAAAGAAAAAGATGCACTGTTCTTTTAGTTTGTGAACAACAGACTCGGTGTCTCATTCACACAAGCGGGGTAGCTGCTGTCACTAATGGCATCTGTCAGTCACGAGGAATGGCGGGAAAACAGGAAAGTGAAGCAGGGTCTAAAATTCTAAACTATAGCGCTTGGTGTGTTAGGGTTGGCGCTCATCTGACGAAGCGCAACCTGCGCAACGCAGCGCGGTCGTCGCTGACAAACAAATATTAACCTTGCCGAAGTTGAAATAAGGTTGAGAGTAAATAAACTTCCATTAGCTCGAAAGCGTTTCTAAGTGGAAAAAGGTGCGCATCTTAGGTTATTTATTTTCGACTTTATTTTAAGGCTCGCAGTGTTGCTTTTTGTTTGACACTGACAACCGCGCTGCGCTGCGCCTCGCCATACGTGTGTCGGCCCTTAGTGAGCCAGTGAAGTGATATTCACTAACAACAATACGAAATCAACAGGATTCTACAGACTCTACAAGCATTTGAGCTTCAAAGCTTCGAGGGGCAATTGTCGTATTTCTATGAACGTTCATTCTAATCTCAGTCTCAACCTGTCAAAAATACAACCAATTTACATATATTTTAGTTAAGTCTTCACGTGACCAGAAGGCTGGCTTATTTTTTAGGCAAAGAATCAGCATCACCATACAACGTGACAACGCTGCCAGCCCTTTTCCTGTTGACGATGCGAACGAGTTTTTTGATGTTATGACTCTTTTCCTTCTTTTTTTATATACACGTACATTTATTACAGTGGACCCCCGGTAATCCGGCCGCTGTCTAATCCGGCACCCCCGGTAATCCTACATGTCTATTATGTATTATGGAATATTTTTTTTGACTATCTTCGCTAATTTAGATAATGCATGATTGAACAGCAGTGCTATTCTGTAAAAATCTCACCGTGAGAACTTAGGTGAAGTGAGCGGGAAGTGGGCTGTCATTAGGGATTAACACTATTGACACTGCTCACTTCAAGCTCACTTCACTTATGATTTCACGGTGAGATTTTTACAGAATCGACCGGCAGGTTACAACTTGTACGCGCCACCACTATTGTGTACTCTATAATCCGACAAATTCGATAGTTCGACACTGCCCTGCAAAACGTTTGTCAGATTACCGGGGGTCCATTGTATTAATATTATTTGAAGTCTGCTAGCTTATATTATAAATATTGTATACATTTTTGACATTGATTATCGCTGAAATGAAATTGCGACTAGATTTTGAACGTTTTTAACAACGGGAATTGGCCTTCAGAGCTCAGTCGTTCGAAGTTAGGTCGAGCACATACTTCGGTAAAACTACGGTTTCCTAGAACTGCGGTGGCCACCAATAACGTCCGCAGTGACGAGTGTCATGAAAATTGTGACTGATGTGTTTAACTTTACAGTGTCAAAAAACACTCTCTAGGAAAACATGCCTTTTTTTTTTGGGTGGGAAATTATGAAATAACTTCTCGCGCTCCGGGCGGAGTGGGGCGTGTCAGACATGTCCACTGACTAAAACCCACCCGTGTTCCTTCAGTTGCCTGTGCCAAGGGCTACGGTAACCCTTTCGAACAATGCGCGACCCTGGCTAGCATCGACCCTAGCGGACCCTGTCAGTTACTGCTGACATCTCTTTGAGCCGCGCGTGGAACACAACGCGCCGTCGACCCGGGCCTGGTCCTTACCGAACGGCGAACTGCCCATTGCTCGCCGTCCGCAAGCCGGCGCCTAAGGTGGCCGGGAGTCAGCTCTTGAATCCCGATGCCCAGGGCGTCTCCTGCGGCGACTATGGGCGTGACGGCGCAAAGATTGCCTCTCCCTCACGCGTTCCGCCTCCTCCTTCACAAGCATTGCTGCTTTGCAGAAGGAGGTGACGGCTTCCCATGCACTCTCGCTCCGTACCAAGGCCTGGACCAGGACGCGGCGGTGTTTGCGAGGTCTGCCCCAATAGGGCACTGCCCAATTCGGGCAGACATCCACCGTAGGTATGCTCCACCGTGTCCTCCGGGCGATCCACATAATGGTGACACCCGTGCCCGTACGTTTCCTCCCAGGAAAACATACCTTAACCCTTTATAAATAAAGTTTCAGTGACGTCATTCGCCGGTAAATTGCAGACGCTATGTGGCAGCCACCGCTGTTCTAGGAAACCTTAGATTAGAGGTCATTTCTTTTAGATTGTGAGTGAATTTAATTATTCATGAATTCAAGCATGCTTGGTTAAAACATTTAAAAATACTAAAGAAAACCTACTGCGTTGCAAAATCTAGGGAATACTGTTGTTTTAATATACTAAATTAGTCTAAAGATATATTAAAGCTTACAAAGTAAATAATCGTAAAAATCCACCTCATAGTGTGTTACTCACGTACTTACTAGAACAAAATAAATCCGCGGATCGCTGCGTTTGCGCTCCAAGTGAGGAGTGGAAAGCGATTTGTTTTTTTCACAAGTTTAGTACGAGTAACATAGTTTTGTCGTACTATATCCTAATCATGCATCTAGCTTTTGTGTGTCTGTGTTCCCATTTTGTATTTTTTTATAAATACAATGCTTCAGGCGTGGTTTTTCACATTCTTATTAAGCTAATAATTGCTATTTTGATTGGCGATAATACTTGTTTTACTGATATCAAAATAAAGAAAGATTACTTTACTTATTTGTTTTGATAATAGCAAAAACTGTTTTATCGCCAATCTAACAACTTGGTGAGATGATGAAAAGAGACAGCGTGTTGGGGCAAAATATGTTGTTAGAATGTTTTTGTGTAGCCTATTTTTATATATTATTTACGCATAGAGAGGGGCCCGTGGCTAAATAATAACAGCCGCACAGGTCGATCGATCAGGTTAAGCTACGCTTGCCGCGGTTGGACTGTGGATGGGTGACCATCTTTACATACCGAGACCTCTCCGTACCTCGGAAAGCACGTTAAGCCGTTGGTCCCGGCTGTCATTCGTGGATCTTTGACAGCCGTTACGGGTAGTCAGAAGCCCGAAAGTCTGACAACCAGTCTTACCAAGGGGTATCGTATTACCCAGAAACTGGGCTGTGGATGTCAGATAGGCAGTCACTCCATGTAAAATACTGGTATTCAGCTGCATGCGGTTAGACTGGAAGTCGACCTCAACATAGTTGGGAGAAGGCTAGGCAGATGATTTACGCATAGACAACGTGACAGATTGTAGACAGATTTCAATAGAAATTTCTCTAGATATCTGTCGTTTTGTCTATTCTTCCGTCGACAAAATTATACCTGGAGGCTTTTATTTAATTTCCATTTATTAATTTTTGCTTGAGTACGTATAGTTTTTTATTGTATTTCTTGGTATATTGGCGTTGCTAACTGACATATGGCAAATAATTTAATTTAGCGTTCTGTGTCTTGTAATGTTAATTGCTTTGCATACCTTGTATTGTATTCAGTCAAGTATATTTTCTAACTGAACAGACAGCTGTGCTGCTGGGGAGTTTGTTGCGCCACTTCTTCTTCCCAGCGAAAGCACTAGGAAGTGGTGAAGGGCGGGCGTTTTGGGGGACTGTCTTTTGTAATTTTGACGTTCGAAAAGTGCTGATTCTCAGCCTAGTTTGAATAAATGACTTTTGATTTTGATTTTGATTTTGAAAACCCGTTTCTATGGTGGTCATCCTACGCGTGCAGCCCACTGATAGTTTACAGTCGATCTATTGATCTATTCTGTAAAGATTACCGTGAAAACTCAGGTGAAGTGAGCTGTCAACAGTGTAAATCTATGCAATCTAGTATCAGGTGGAATGACAGCTCACGTAAAGATCACTTCACCTAAGATTTTACGGTGAAATCTTCTATTTTGCGCCAAACCTCTTCTACAGTTTAAGCCCCGGTACGCCAACGGTAGTTTCATAACCTGGGATAATAAACTAAAAGCCTTTGAATTTCCAGCTCACAAAGAAAGCTTATTACATTAAAATTTCTTTATGGGAAACGTGGTCGGCAATATCGCACGTCACTTCGTTTAGTTGCTAATCTTAGAGCGACCATGTTCGCGTTTTATTTGTGAAGGAAAAGGCTTTTTAGACATTGTACGTTGAGTGCTCGGAGGGTAGAATGTTTTAAGGATAAAATGAGTGTCTAAAATACCTATAATTGGCAATTTTGCATGGTTTTTTTGTATAGTCATGGAATTGGCAACGATGTTGGCAGCTAGATTTCTTCTGTCTACAACTCAAAATATTATGTAAAGTAAAAAAAGTTAATTGTTTATCAAATTGGCTATCAACGTAAATATTATTGTTCGTATTTTCTAAACACGGCAAGTTCACATAGGGTGTCAATTTGCTTCCCATATTTAATTAACTATTTTCCAACACTTAATTTCCCGGACTGTAATGAACAATCGATGGACAGGTGATTGTATAAGCACAGCGGATGCAGATGCGGATGCGGATGCAGCGGATGTTGGCAGTCAATGTTAGGAGCTGGCTGGCCACGTCATTTTTCATAGTATAATTAGAACACTTTCAAATAACTTGTGAACATTTTGTATCGAATTCAACAACTTGGCAAATATTTGATGGTACCTCATCAAATCTCTTCACTTCTTTCTTGACTGGTAGAGAATGCCCAAGGCATTAAGTCCGCCTTTGTACCTTTTGTGCGAAAAGTTTTGATAAATAAGATTTTTGTCTAAAAATGTACGGTATTCGTTTATAGATAAACAATTTTCTTTCTTTCTATATTGTAAAATATTTCTATTTACGAAACGTCACGAACTTACTTCTGTCACTCATCTAAACATACATAGGTAGGTAGGTATTACAATGAGGTACTTTCGATATGATTTCTTTGCTACTTCATTCGCTTTGAGGAGTAAAAAAATAAATTACTTTTTGGTGTGTTGTAAGTAAACATTTTGAAACGTTTCGGGTGTGTCTTTGAAGGCGGCGTTTATTATAATAATACAGGGTGCCAAGGACATCGACGTGCAAACTGTAACCATAAATTTCAGCATATGATTATTAGACCCACTAGTGTAGACATCTTTAGTCGATTATCAAAAAAACTCTGTTGTTTCATAGAAAAGTGCAATACCTTCCTATGTGCGCGTTCAAAATGTATGGAACAGCATTTTTTTTTAATCACCGCCAAAAAAGATAACCTTCAGAATCATGTACTGAAGAATCCAAGGTGTAAGATTTAGAATCGAGTCGGTGTCCTTCTCTGTCCACTCTGTAAAGAGTCTTTTAACTAGACAGGTAACTGGTAGAAAATGCCTATTGCATTAAGTCCGCCTCTGTACATATAAATGTACAGAGGCGGACTTAATGCCATAGGCATTTTCTTATTCTTATTTTAATTATTTAATTAGAGGTTAGTAAGTACTTATAGCTATAAATTCACCAAACCACACTGTACCTGCGTGATGGATTGCGGCCCATTCCCTCTCATAGAGATAAAGTCTGTGTCCCAGTGGTGGGGACGTGGTAGGCTGATTATGCTAACTTTACTGTAAATTAATACCAAGATCTAAGTATCATCAACATCCCTGCAATTTTTTTGGAAATCCTCGGTTTTTTGGAAATTTCATAACTATGCTTGAGAGACAGATCGGTGATCGCAGGTTTTTTTTGTAGTAAATTCTGCAGCAATCCTCCATCTCAAGCGTTTAGTTACTTTCGCGACACCCGGTGTGACTGTTTGACAAACAAAATGTCACCCCGACTCGATGTAAATGTGTTTCTTGTTCTTAGCGTGTTGATGGCTAAAATAACACGACAGAATAGACATAGTTTTTCTATTTGTTTGGCCCAAAATTCTGCAATGCGAATACTGTTCGCTGACGCAGCCATTAGGTCATCATGTGTGCAGGTGACAAGGCATGTGGCGCAAGATTGGAGGAGAGATTGTCCATTGTCTGTGAGAGACGCCGCATATACACCGGAGGTCTGAGCCGTCCATGAACGATGGTTGATGGTGAATACAAGTGGGGACTTGCAGAGGTTTTCTTTGCTGTGGCCTAAATGCGCCAAAACGTAGAGAAAACAAAACCAAAAATTAAGTTTGACCTAAACCCGCTCATAGTCACGCTTTTCTGTGTAAATAGACTACGTAAGTCACAGAAAAGCGTGACTTAAGTGCGGGTTTAGGTAAAATCATTACTACATTATCATAATCGCTTGCTTCCTTGCTAACCCATCGCTCACCCCGCCGACTCCCCAGCCCCAATGTTGAGGTAACATTAAATTTGTCAAAGAATCCGTGAAAACATTTAAGGTTCCCTTTGATGCTAGTCGCCAGTATTTGTTTGTTTGCATTCATCTATCGAAACGCAAGACCTTGTCAAAGGGACTTAATTTTAATAGGTTTCAAATATTTTTTAATACCTTACAAATTGGAATGTTTTTTTTTTCTGATGTTTGTTTGTTTTTTCTTGAAGGGCGACTAGCGACGTTATTTTTTTGTGTAAGTAGGTAGAAAATGTATAAATATAAAATCAGGGTGTTTTCTTATATTAGCGAAGTATTTATAACTTTGATGTTTTTACGATTCGTGTATGTTTTTTTCTAAGATGGCGTCTGCCTTATGTCTGGGGGTCTAGAGGGCTTAAGTTTTGTAATCCGTCTTCGATGGTTTGGAAGTGTGTTTTGGAAAATCTAAATTTGTCGACGAGTGTTTTTTTTTTAATAAAGTAAATAGTATAGAAAATGAATAAAAATTATTTATTCTGCACAAATCAGACGCACAAAGTAGCCAAAAGCCTAGTACTCGACAAATAGAAAAAATAAAGAGACTTGTACTAAAGACTATAAAGAGACTTGTCTGTCAGGGCAGGTCACAATAAAAAAAAAAAAAACAATACGCACACGAAATTATATACTTTAAAGACTACTTTTGTAACAGCTGAATCCATCTATAATTTTGAATATACACAAAACCATCGTTGATAACTTTCCGTGAACAAGCACTTCCCTTTATAATATTCCGTCATCATCCCATCAAGATTTATTATAAATTAACAACATATGTGTTATCGATGTAGTGACGTCACCGAAGTAATGCCGCGTCTCGCCACAAACCACACAGCTTTCAGAGAAGTCTGCACCGAACGCGGGACACAATTCAATTTTACATGCGGGATAGAAAAAGCCTGCGTTTTATAGAAAAACCGGCCAAGTGAGAGTCAGACTCGTGCACCGAGGGTTCCGTACAAAGGATGATGGTAAAAATGTATGGAACCTGGTACCCTCTCCAACAGCAATAATTTTTACATGACTAGAAAGGTATTTTTATTTAAAATAATAAGTAATTTAGCGCTTCGTTTGTTTTGTTGTTGATTTCGAGTTATTTTGAATACTATTTTTTATCAATTATTTACTATTAATTAATAATTATATAGTAAGTTACTAGTGCCGAATTAACTGTTTTACAAAGGACTAATACCATCAAATATTTGGTTTTGATGGACTCATCGTCGTCAACATCATCATCTGGGTCATAACTATTTATTATAATATAAAGAAAACATATTTTATAACAATAAATGACATTATCGTGTGGTCGTCGTTGTTTCCTTAATTGGTCTAATAAAAATGGACTGAAGAGATACAAAATAACAAAAAATATAATTTTTATTTCTGCAAAATAAGTCATGTTCATACTGGGATAACTCCGAACGGACAACGAATTGGGAAAAGTCGTCAGAGTAAATATTGTACCTATTGGAAAGACCTTTCCAACGACATTACAATTATTGCTGATGGACGGTACCAAAACGCCCATCATCCTTTCTAGGTATGTTACTCGTACTAAAAATTTACGGTTTCCTGATTTTTTCCTCAACTTCTGCTATACTCGTATGATATTGCTTCTTGCCAAATTTCATGATTCAAGGTCAACGGGAAGTACCCTATAGGTTTTGATTCCCTTGCGAGTGTCCAAAATATACGGCATAAACAGAACAAAAACGGGCGTTTATGTTCTGTTTATATAATTATCTTTTGATTGCGTTGATTTAGAAGTTTCTTTTTTCACTGCTTCATAGGATTGTAGCCCTGAGTATTTGATATGATTTTCAACTTGATGAATCTACGTGTTACTGAGAAAAAGGTTCTTGACAGACGGATAGACGGACGGACGGTTTTTTACATAACACAATTTCACGCGTGTAATTCCGAAGGGTGAGGCAGAATTGTACGTGCAGGTACACCCACAATTCACCCGTTATGTCCGTTCTTCTTAATCAAGTTAGTATAACCCAACAAATTAATGTAGGCACAATGTTTACACTCGTTTTATTTTGCTAGTTTTGTGTTACACGAAACACGTAACGTTTGCTAGTGTCGGTACACGCATATAATTTGCATCTGCCGCCGCTGTTGTCCGGACCGTTTGTCGGGTTTGCGTTTAGTTACGTTTTGCTATTTTTTTTACATCGACTGGAATTTTTGTTTAGGAATTTAGGTTCATATTAAAGATAACTGGATCTGTTCAATTTATTTATTGCTATTTTTGTGTTCTTATTTTTTTATCACATAATGGGATTTAATACAAGGTGTAACTGAAATAAAGCACAACCCCTAAAGGCGTCATTGTAGGTACTCATCATTATGAACAACTTTTACTATGGAACCAAACCTGAAATCGCGAAAAAAAATCAGCTGTTCCCTACATGTATGTTCGCATAACTCGTCAAAATGTAGGGAACAGCAGAATTTTTTTTCATGATGAGTACAATGATCCCTTATGAGGTTGTGCGTGATTTATGTTACAGCTTGTAGATGCCTGCACTTGTGTCTGTGGCATCACAGCGGCCTTATCAGAATACCAGCGCTGCGGTATTTATTTTTTAAATATCTCTGCATTATGCTGAGATAGGAGACTTTTGGCCTCGCACATTTTTTTTGTTTGGTGTATTATTTTGTTTTTTTTAATGCGACTTTGTTAGTTTTAGATGCTCCTTTTTTACTATTTATACTTTCTGTGTGTGTCCCAAATAAAATATTTTTCTTTCTTTCAATTAAAATACAGTTTCTAACTACATCCGAACTTGGACTTGAATCCGATAGAACACTTATGGGATGAGCTGAAACGTCGGGTTCGAGCCCGGGTACCTGCTCCAACAAGGCTTCCAGAGCTGCGAATCGCAATTGAAGAGGATTGGAATGCAATTCCCCAAGATTTCATCGTCAGGCTCGTGCGGTCGATGAATACGAGAATGCTGGCAGTTATCCGAGCAAGGGGAGGGAATACTGAATAGTGATCAATAACTTTTTTTTTATTTTTTCTTTGTTTCTGGCTTTAATTTTTTTTTTTTCATTTTATGGTTACTAACGATTAACACGACTTGAAAACGACTCTTCTTTGTAAGACCCTTAACAGACACTTAATAAATTGATTAATACCAATGAATTTCATTTTAATCATCATGAAACGCCCTTTCTGTATGTATAACTATGATAGTTGTAAGTTTTATACTTTTTGAGAAAATCGAATCAGAGTTCCAAGGTAGCGGGTGGCTCGGTTTATTTGCTGTCCAGTGTAGATGAAAACTTGACACTACGAACGTCATCCTTCTACCCTTATACCAATAATTCAGATGTTTTAAACAAAAAATCAATTAATTTGATGAGTTTTTTTTTGGTTCATGACCTGCACGTGTGCGTAGTCACTTGAAATATCAGTTTAAAAAAATAGTAGTTTTAGTGTAAATTTCACAGAAGTGATTGGTATCGATATCTTACCACGATAAAACAAAAAACTCATAATTCAGGTAACAATACTACCAGCGGTCGTTGACCCCAAAAAATAGCATCAAATATTTTTTTCGCGTTTACATACCCATCACGTCTGCGGAGTTTCGCTAGCTAATGAAATTTGACCCTGTAGTAACTGCGTCATTCCAATTTATGTTATTCCTTAGTTAAAACAAAAATCTATCATCCATTTTTATATTTCGTAAAAAGTGTTTTTTTTTTTTCAATTCATCATTAAATGACTTCATTGACTAAAGCTTAATGATCCTCTCTGTGTTTTCTTTCTTAGTTTAGTATACAATATAACATTTACTATGTATGTAAGTTCTCTTTCATTTTCATAAAGCTTGCACGGCGTGAAGTTTTCCGATAGTTTGGTGTCATGAACAGGCACACATGGCTTGTGCCCTGTCGGCCCGCAGGGAAAACGTGTCGCTAGCAGTTGCAGAGTTGCAGAGGTTCGATGAAACCTTGATATAATCGAATTATATCTAGGATTTGTGGGATTACAAAGTGTTCTAACTTCTATGGGTAGATAGATAGATATACAGATAGATAAAGCATTTATTTGGCGCACACAAAATACAGCACAACACACAAAAGTACAATAAGATGATAATCAGTTACATGAATTAAACAGATAAAAAACAAGGTGCCGATATAAAAACAAATAGAAAAACACATCGAAATAAAAATGACACTATGACAAATGCGTAAATTAACGTAAATACACAGTGCGGTGTGCGTCTCAAGGTTGTACACACGCCAGCACATCAAGCTACCCGAAACAGTCAGATTTTCCCAATCAACTTTGAACCTTATGCTTTAGCGCTAAAGTTGAAAATCTATTAAAGAAATCTGACAGATTGTAGTAGCTTGATGTGCTGGCGTCTGTACCAAATGGGAGTCCAGCTCAGCATGTGTCAGGCAAGTATACCTGACGCTGATATTCTGCTGGATCCCTGCAGTGACACACGGACGCTAAGCAGACGAGATAAGTTGGTGTTGTGACAGCGTTATGAGTGAAATTATGTAAGTATACCCGATGATTTAATTATAACTAGCGACCCGCCCCGGCTTCGCACGGGTGCAATGGAGAAACTGATAATTTTAGAGCCACTATTTCTCGTAAAAAGTATACGATAAAAAATGGTTATTGTGGGTTATCCCTAAGAGATAGACATATACCACCGGGGACGTTTTTATAGACCTTTTTAAGGTGTACAATACTGTAGTACATTATTTTGATCTATCTCGACGGGTTCAGCCAGCGTTTACAATGTAAGCGCAAAAAAATGTGTTTATTTACGACATCACATTAGAAACCTCTAAAATTATCAGTGTTTCTCTACTATATTATGCATGTATTACAGATATAAACCTTCCTCTTGAATCATTCTATCTATTAAAAAAAACCGCATCAAAATCCGTTGCGCAGTTTTATAGATCTAAGCATATATAGGGACAGACAGACAGGGAAGTGACTTTGTTTTATACTATGTAGTGATTATGGTTGCTTGTTTATACCGGACAGAATAGAATAGAATGTAATAGAATATAATAACTACTCTTTATTATGTACACCATATAAAATACAGACATATATTATTATTAGATATAGAAATTTTACAAAGGGGAAATTTTACAATTTCACAATGGTCGGTCATATCGCTAAGAGCGATCTTACCGTTTCCAGATTTTTACAGGGTGTTCTACCCATGAATATGAACAACTTTCACTATGAGACCAACTCTGAGATCACGAAAAAAAAATCAGCTGTTTCATACATTTTAGTCAAGTAGGTATTGAACTCTTGTATGAAACAGCTGATTTTTTTTCGTAATTTCCCATAGTGAAAGTTGTTCATATTCATGGGTAAAAACACCCTGTAAAAATTTGGAGACTAAAAAAAATCATTCAGTATCAATATCATTCAGATTCAGTATCTAAAAGGTCAAATTAAACTAGCTAGCAAAACTCTGCAGACGTCATGGGTATCGAGATCTAAAGACGATATGCCTTCTTCGTCACTGTCATCACTGATAGCCTTCCTCAAGAAAAGGGATATCAAATGCAAAAAGAACCGACCTACCGGTCAGATTAAAGAAAAATATTCCTATAATATATGTGGAACTACCGTTCCAGAGAAGATTAGCGCGTTCAAACCAAAAAAAAAACAAGCTCTTCAGCTTTATTACTAGTATAGTACAGGTAGATTGGGATTTTGTTTTTTTCATATCTATTCTGTAACGATATTGTGAATTATAATGTATTTGATGTAATAAGTATAGCCCCTATTTGAGGCTCAAATATATTATTCACTAGCTGCGTCCGCGGTTTCACCCGCATAAATCTTGGTCCCGTAGGAATATCGAAATAAAAAGTATTCTATGTGTTAATCCTGGTTATAAACTATCTGTGTGCCAAATTTCATCAAAATTAGCCGTTTGTGCGTGAAGAAGTAAATATTAGTGTAATAGATAGCCTCGCAACTGGAACTCCTATCTCAAAAAATTAACCCTGTACTGTTAGAAAGAAAGAAATAAAGAAAATACATTTGTTTAGCACAGACTAAAAGACACACAAAACATACATCAGATAAAAATAAATAAAAAAATCAAATAAAAAGTGTAAAGTCTGTGAGTGAGTGAGTGTAAGTCATTGTGTAAGAAATTAGAAGTAAAGTGTGCCTCACGGCTGCGCCAAAAAGGCCCAGTCCAGCAAAAATGCCAGACAACTGGTGCCTGACGCTGGTTTCCAACAGGACCAGATGTGTGAGGTGATGGATGTAAATCCCAACTACATTGGGGTCGGATTCCAATCTATCTGGATGCAGCTGAATACCAGTTTTCTACATGAAGCGACTGCCTCCACAAGCCAGTTACTGGGTGACGTGACGTGTGTATGCATACATAAATAAATAATTAAAATTTGTGTCAGATAAAAACAGTAGCAGTATGAATGCTGACTCTTCCGCAAAATTCACAAACCACAACTAAAGTTAAATAGGTACGAAACCCGCGAAACTGTAGAACCTTATAATAATATTACCAACTAACCCACCCATAAAACGTTAATTATACCAGATATTTTAACCCGAAATTAACCAGCCATACTCATCCAGTGAACCGGTCGCCACTTCATTTCGACTCCATTTTCAATGCCCGCCGACCCTGTACTACCCTAATAGTTAGGTACTACAGCCCTTCGGAGGGGGAAAGGCGTAAGGGTGGCAGTTATAAACGCAACATCGCTTTGATCTCGCTTGATGAGTGCTTATAGCGTAGCTGTGAGTGGAATGGTGACCAATATTTTAAAATGTGGAGATACTTTTTACTTACTAGTTTTTACTTTTTTTAAATAATGTCGTTACGGAGTAGGGGTTTTTAGAGTTATGTTTTTTTTTTAGTGACAGTGTCTGGCTTTTTTAGGATTATATATTCTGCTATACAGGGTGTATTTTTAAGATGGGCGAGTAAGAGGCCTTACACGTTGAAGCTACAGTCTTTCCACAATAAAAAAGTAAGTAAGAGTCTCATTTCATACGAAATGTTTGGGAAAAGTTGTTTGTGAGTTGGCTTTTGTAGTACTCAAATCTCAGTTGGTCCGATAGAGTTTTTATCCTTACAAGAAACAGCCCCGATTGATATCAAACAATTTTTTTGTGAAAATTGCCAATTTTCTTGCTGACTGTAATTTTTTATCAAAATCTGTGTTTGCTGATCAAGATTCCGCAAAAAGTTAAATACAGTCCTAAGACCGTTTTCCAGTAGGTACAATGCTTATGTAAGTGCCCTTATTGCCCCGTCACAAAATCCATCCTGTATAGGTATGTCTGCTTTCAGGATTACGTCACCAAAGCGAATTGCAAACAGTCTGTGATGTCTATTTTTGGGATTCTCAAAAGGAACTTAATTGAGATGAATTTTATAGTTTCAATTCCTGTGCAAGACTAGTAAAACAATATTTTGGTAAAACATTTAAAAAAAAATTGTCCCGACGGATTTCAGTCACAGTGGCCAATATCAACGGAGACTAGCCAGATCAATCAATCAACTCAGCCTATCGCAGTCCACTGCTGGACATAGGCCTCTCCCAAACTGCGCCACAACACCCTGTCCTCCGCCTTACGCATCCAGTCTACCCCAGCTACCGTCATTAGGTCGTCGGTCCATCTATCTGGGGGGCGTCCCACACTACGCTTGCCGATACGCGGTCTCCACTCCAGGACTCGTCTGCTCCACCGGCCATCGGCCCTTGGACAGACATGGCCAGCCCACTGCCACTTCAGTTTGCAAGCTATGTCGGTTACTCCGGTTCTTTTCCGTATAATTTCAAAACTAGCGTGGTACGCAGGAGATATCATAGTACACAAGCGTGTGCGCCAACACAGATGCACTCTCTGTTCCTTTACTCTCACAGTCCGATGAAATCAAATTAACAAAGATAAAAGGGATTGAACAAAGGCTTCAATATCAGCCAATCACAGTTCTCTGTCCATCGGCTGGGCCTGTTGCAAATTGCACTGAAACGCTTTGTAGTCAATCAAGGAATATTGCCAGATTTGCTGTCTAAATGCCACCCCCATGCATAATTCCTGCCACCCCCACAGGAAACAGACGTGAATGTATGTATATATGCTACCTAGTTGTTTATGGCTTTGGCACTAATCCATATAACTTTACGTAGATATCGACGAAATTCTTGCATTTAGGTATATCACTTCCAAACTTTTTATCCTGTCAAATGAGATTTTTTGTACCAACCCAAGACTGTCCCATAAGTAATCATTTTATTATTTTTTATCTAAAAGGTATCATTAACTGCTATAATATAAAACAGAAATAAGAAATACACAAAACTTATAGACAATACTGCAGCCCACAACACTGTTCCTAGATTAACTATAAGATACTTATCAATGAAACAATAATAATTAGGTAAATATCTCAAATTCGCTCTAATCCTTAGGTTATTCTTTAGTTTTTGCTAGCTTCGATTAATTTTTGTTGTAGTATATGTGTGTCAAACCTGAAACCACGAGGAAGAAACCCATACCAAACATAATTAAAAATGTAATGAAAGAAACCTCTGCGCTGCTACCGAAAATGCCGTTCAAATGGCGAAGTTTTGGGCCAACAAATTTTACTACACCGTTGCGCCATCGACAAGAAAATAATTAATTAAAAATCCAAAATATGTATATATTTACATGAAGTCTATGAGTTTGTTTCGGCCTTTTTTTTCAGAGTAGTCAGAGAGGAAACGCCGACTCATCTAGTGTTTATACAAACCGACTTACAGAAATAAAAACATTTATCAACACACAGAACAAAATCTATCGTACATCCAGAACAAAGTCCTCAGAACATTAAATAAAATATTTATTCTAGCAAGACTCATCATCATCGTCATCGTCATAGATGCACCATTCAGAAAGTATTTTAACTTTAGGTCTAGCCAAAAGAGTAAACGGCATCATCGTATCTTTGAATTGCCCATATCCACCTTAAATACCATATTTAATAGCGCTCTAACACGTATGGCAAGGTAATATAATGAAAGGTCCAATTTTACGGACTGGTCATATTGTAGCTGCCACGGCTTATTTTAATTTCTGAATTGTTTTTATCTTCTTTATAACGGACGCTTTTAACGTACACGTCTTTCTACATCGTTCTCACATGTATAATTTTAACATGAATGATATAATCAATATTTTATAACAATTTTATGATTTAAAAGAGAGTCCGTGGAGTTTCTAGCCTGTTCTTCTCCATAGGTACAGACGCCAGCACATCAAGCTACCCGAAACTGTCAAATTCTCCCAATCAACCTTGAACCTTTTTTAAGTTGAAGAAGAATTAAAGAAATTAGACAGATTGTAGTAGCATGATGCTCTGGCGTCTGTACCTACTAAGCTTTGGAATGGGCAACTACACGGAGAGAAAATTCTTAGAAAAATGACTATGCTCGTCACTGTAAAATGAGTTCAAGTGACATCTACAGAAAATTTTCTGAGTAAGATTGGGAAAAATTCACTATTTGTCCAATAAATTTTACTGTACATACGAATTTTTACTGTGCTAGCATGGTAATTTTTCCATTACCTCTCAAATTGCCTCAGATTATGACACAGCACAGTAATTCTTTTAAGATTTGTCTCTCCGTGTAGTTTCATCTTTCTGACTAACTGACTCCTTGACAATTCAAAAGTGCCTGTAATTGGTTTATTTGACATAAATGCTTTGAGATTTGAGTTTTACCCTATTGATATTTTCTCCATGAGCTTCGCTTCATACTGATACTCCATATTTATACAGTGCTCTTCTATATAGTGTTCTAGACACATTTTATTTTTTATGCTTTGTGTCAAATATTCATATGCCCAATGACAGGTATGCATGTCATTGGGCATATGAATATTTGTATGGTTACTGAAATGGCAATTTTAGATTTTAATTAATTTGAATTTTTTAAGTGCTGTTCGTGTGCTTATTCTAAATAAATCAATCGAGCCGAAAGACGTCCTCTGCAGGACACAAGCCTCCCCCAAGCACCGCCACTGTGACCGGTGCTGTGCTTCTACATATACAAGAATAATAGCTTCTAATACTCGCCCATAAAGATCCCACAACGCGTCTATAAGCCAGTTTTTCAACTGAATAGCCTGCGAAGTACAAAAGAAGAACTAATGCTCCACTAACTATCAATGGCGATAGAATTTATAGTACCAAACCCCTCTTTACGAAGAAAATATTGGTCTTACGAAGTACCCAGACTGGTTTGTGAATGCCGTCTTTTGTGGTAGAGGGGATGTCTTTGCGGGTGGGCTAAGTTATGGGTTGTTGAGGATTATCTAAGGCATGTATTCATTACAATCAATCTTATCATTTGGTTTAAATAGATTTTTATATTTTATTTATCTTTTCGATAGATTCTTTTATATTTTGTGAATGTGAGAACGTTGTGGGCCTTGTTGACTGTAGATTTGTAGACCATTTTTTTATTTTATTAAGTACTTGTTGACAGGCCTGCGCTGTTCTCCCATACCTATTATTACCGCAATTTGAAAACAATTTTATAAGCCAATTCTTTTTAAAAGAGTAACCGTGGAGTTTCTTGCTGGCTCTTCTCCATAAGAAACGACCAACTTGAACCGTGCATATGGTGCATTTAGCTTCTGACGTGTGATAAGTGCCCATGTAGGTTTATATGAAATAAAATGTTTTGATTTTTAATTCGAACCTCTAATAAAGAACATTCTGCGCTCCTAAAAATATTATTGAAAGCTCTATATAATGATTGTGCCTCTTTTAGAACCCCAAAATATAAATTTTAAAAAATAGTCAAAAACTGCATCCGATTCGGCTCGCGACAGTTCCAACTTCCAACCTAATCTGACCCGTGTGGTTGGGGTAACGTGATTAAATTACTTACTGTGAACAACTGTGAGAAAAAGACATAAACTAAATAGAGGCTCAATCATAAAAAAGTGAGCATCATTAGAAGCGCAAAAAAAAATAGTAGTTTATTAGTTTAAAATAAAGTGTTCATCATTAGATGCTCAATAAGTTTTAAGAGGATCAGTTAAATATTTCACATTAAAAGTCCTGCAGACCGTATTTCGGCCGCGGCAGCCAATCTCAACGTAGACTAGGCGCGGGAGATATTATAGTGCACAAGTGTGCACGTGCGTGTCTGCCGAAGGAACGATAGCCGGTGGAACAGACGAGTCCCGGAGTGGCGACCCCGTATCGACAAACGTGGACGCAGACTGGCATCTACTTGGACGCCCCAAGCTAGATGGACCGGTGACTTTAGGAGGTGACTGGGACGGATTTCATGCAGAAGGCATGACAGCATGTTGTGGCACAGCCTGGGAGAGGCCAATGTTCTGCCATGGACTATTTGGTTAGGTTCTTTTCCGTTTCCATACAAATGCAATAAACCTAATGTTAAATCGCTACTCGCTTAATACTTGTAATAATTCCCATAAACTTCGTCTTGGATTGTAAACACGCGTTTTTTCGCGGTAGAGTACAATGAAGTGAATGATAGTCGAATGGAAAAACAAGTCATTCAGCTTGTCAATCGGTTTATTTGTAGATAAACTTCTGCGACCTTCGCAGCCACTAAGTTGCGTGATTTAGTATCGAAATTATGATAATAAATCATGAAAATGACAGGGAATTTGTTTGGGGTTATTATAGGATGATTCAAAGGATTATTACTCGTATAATTCTATGATAGTACCGTGAATTAGTGTGTACTATGGCAATGACAATACAAATATTTTGTGTTACACGGGAGCGACCACCGATAGCGTAGAATCAAGGCGTAAAAGTCATCACTTGTCAGAATCGATTGATGACTGAATTTAGTTAAATGTATCAATCAACTCAGCCTATTGCAGTCCACTGCTGGACATCGGCCTCTCCCAGACTGCGCCACAACATCCTGTCCTCCGCCCTCCGCATCCAGTCTACCCCAGCTACGTTCTTTAGGTCGTCCGTCCATCTAGCTGGGGGGCGTCCCACACTACGCTTGCCGATACGCGATCTCCACTCCAGGACTCGTCTGCACCGGCCATCGGCCCTTCGACAGACATGGCCAGCCCACTGCCACTTCAGTTTGCTTACTCTGCAAGCTATGTCGGTAACTCCGGTTCTTTGCCGGATAATTTAATTCCTGATTTTATCCTTCAAAGAGACTTCAAGCATAGCTCGCTCTATTGCCCGCTGAGCGTTAAATGTATGTTGCATATAAAAAGTCTGTATCTATTACTAGGGCTATGCTTGGAGCTTCCCTACGTGGTCGAATCAGAAATGACGAGATCCGACGAAAAACCGAGGTGACCGCGTTCCTGAAGACGTAGCGTTGGAAGGCCTCTCACAAGAAGGACCGATTACCTTATGAAGACCTCAGGAATCAGTTGGATGCACAGAGTCGGTCGTAGTGGCGATACTCAGGGAAGGTCTATGTCCATCAGTGGACGTGTTTCAGCTGAAATTATGATGATATAGTACCTACAGCGATATTACAGACTAAATGACAAGTTTTGGATTATGTAACCTAATCACCAGTATTAGTCATCGTTTATCACGATGACTAATTTTCAGGGACGATTAAAGTGATGCTAACTCAATAATAATTTCCCAATCAGTTGATTGGGAAAATCTGACAGTTTCGGGTGTCCAAATTTGTACCTTATGCTTTAGCGATAAAGTTGAAAATCTATTAAAGAAATCTGACAGATTATAGTAGCTTGATGTGCTGGCGTCTGTACGTATCCGCAATCATATGCGCACAACACAGGTCACAGCCGTTCGGCCGGCGGCGCGTGTTAAGTGGTAACCAACTTTTTGTACGGACAATCAGGTAACATAACAAGCTTATAACTTCGTGATTTTTCATGATACACTTTCGAAATTTTGTACATAGATTCTTTACATAAAAATAATGTTGTATATGTTGCAGTAAGATGGTTAAAGCCGTGATTTGGTTATATCCCTAGGGGCATAGCTGTACACCGTAATATAGTAATATGAAAGCTGTTCATAGCTGTCTTACTAGGAATATAGCTTCGATACGAGCACCATCTCATCCAAAAATGATACAATGGTCTCCAAAGGTTAGTTGACATTTTTTTTTACTTCAGCTGTGACACATCATATTATGATTAAACATTTTAGTGATCCGAATGTTAGAAGTGCTTCCTATAACGTTGCTATTGACTAATTGAACTACCTTTAACTTATCATAAAAAATAATCTTAAAGCCCTTAGTAGCTCCTAAGGCCCGATTATTCTTAATCATCATCACAGCTGAAGTGGAAAAATATCAACTAACTTTTGGAGGCCACTGGATATCCCTAGTAATATAATTTTATCACGGCTTCAACCATTTTACTGCGACATATAGATTGTCATCCCAGTTTAACAGTGAAACAAAGACCCTGACATAATTAAACCATGGATCCAAACCAAACTTTAATTTTCTTAACAATAAAGAAAATCCCTTAAAAACATTCCATAATTTCGAATAAGGTATATTTTCCCATAACATCATTTCACTCATTATTATTTCCAATCCAACTTATCTCCAATATCGATATGATAATAATTCGATATTCGCAAATAACAATCATTCGATAAGTCCAATCATTCGTTCAGTTCGACACCGCTCATTCGATTTGAGCGTAGCGACATCTACATATCGGAATGATCCCGAGTTGATTGTGTCCAAAATAATTGGATTTCTCATGCTGGACTGTAGGCTTTTAATCTGGAAGGTGAAATGATCTTTAGTTTTAGTGACGCAAGGTTGAATTTTGGTTGTGAAATCAAAATTTTCCTGATTATGAACAGCGTATGATAAATGGTGTTCAAATTATGTGCTATGTAGTACAATACTATCTATAGGTGGTTATTTAACATAACATCACGCCTTGTATCCGAAGGATTGGTCAAAGGTGTAGATAGGTCCACTAACCTTGCGTCAGTTATACAACGTGTAACGTTAAATGCGCAAAACCTCAGACACCGCAACTGATTTTTAATTCAATTGACCTATTTCAGACAGAAAATAAGTCACTAAAAAATTGTAAAGGTTTTATGTGCTGTTTTAGTTTTAGTACTGGCCATTCTGATCGTTTCTTGCGTCTGCGACGACACTTTATCGAGGGCGGAGTCGTCACCGGGCCGCTGCACCGCGCTGACATTGGCTTGCTTGACCTATTAATAAATAGACACGGCAACGTTTTCAATGAAGATTTTTTTAAAAATGTGACGTATATTTAAAAGGGGTTCAATTAATTCTGCTCGTTATTCTGATCAAACTATTTTCAGGTTTTGCGCATTTAACGTTACACGTTGTATTTGAGTCACATGTAACAGGGGTCGAGCCTGTTGCCAGTAACGGGGCACAAATCCAGTCTCCTACTGCTGCCGGCTGCTATTGAGAAATTCCAGATAGAAAAAGCTGAGAGCACGGACTTACCGTGGGAACTCATCAGCATACTCCGGTACTGGTACGGGCACCAGGTTAGATCAGACACAATTGTGTCTGATGGGCGGGGGCAATGTCAGACCCTTATATTAGCAAGTGTGGCGTATGACAGGGTGGTCTGGCCTCGCCTACATTGTTCAACCTGTACATGAACGAACTGATCGACTCGCTCAGCAGTCAAAATTTCGGATGCTATGTTGGATGGATGGAGCATGGAGCTGCTGAACGTGCCGAGAATATAAAAAAAAAAACCATAAAAATGTAGTTTTCTCGATTATCATGAATTTTCGCTCAAGCTTTATTTTTATTTTATTTTTTACAGAAGGCTTACAGACTAACAGACAATTACATAAAGAATATAATAAAAACAAATAGCTAATTACAAGCCTCCACATATAGTTAGAAAAAAAAGAAGGAAAAAGTCGATAAAAAGATATTATAGAAAGATAGAAAGTACATACAAGTTAACATAATTAGTTAATAAAGTGTAGACAAGTTAATCATCCTTGAAAAATAACTGTGCCAAAAGCCGTCTTAAGGTCGCCACACTGGTGCAGAACAAGTCGACTTTAAGGTCCCTAGGAAGCCTACTGAACCCAAGTGCACTTCTTATTGAAAAGACATTCCGCGTATAATTAGTCCTTGCGAAAGGTACATTTAATATTGGTCGTTGACGCAAACCCATCGGGTTCGGTATGGGGTGCATAATTGTTGCAAATGGGCCAAAATATTACGTCCTGGAAGGAATTAGTCAAACTCAATTTATTTTGAAAATTCAGGGTATGATCCTTCCTATACAGGGTCTAATTAAATTAAATAGCAAAACTCCGCAGACGTCATGGGTATCGAAATTTAAACACGATAAAATAAAAACAAAAAAAAAAATTGATGAATTTTTTTTTTGGAGCTCGACAACCTCTGGTTGTCGTTACTTAAAGTTTGAGTTGAGAAAATTTGTTTTCTTTTGTTTTATCGTATTAAGATATCGATACCCATCACGTCTGTACAGTTTACACAACAAACAGCTGATTCTTAAACTGATATTTCAAGTAACTACACTAACTGCGGTTGAAGATCCCACCAAAAAAAAAAAGTATGTTTGTTTTTGTTTTATCGTGTTTAGATATCGATACCCATTACGTCCGCGGAATTTCGCTAGCTGATTTACGTTGACCCAGTATTTAAAAATCCTGTCTCAAATGTAGGATCCAGTTTGCTCGGCAGCTATATAGCGTCTTAGCACGTACGACACGGACATAAATTGAGTCAGGTTCAAAGTTTTCACTTTGACTAAGACATTTGTGCCGTCTGTCATTCTCAGAAATGGACAAAGTATAGAACAATACTCAATACTTTATTGCATTTAAGTATATATTGCATATTTTAAATTTATTAGAAGCCTCATCGCCTAATATGTTTAAAAAAAATTAAAAGTTTTTTGGTAAAAAAAAAAACATAATACAGTGTATTTGAGGGGTATCGTACTGCATAACTGACCTCCATAACCCAGTTGCTGGGTAACTGGGTTGTGGATGTCAGTTATGCAGTGGCTCCAAGTAAAATACTGGTATTCAGCTGCATCCGGTTAGACTGGAAGCCGACCTCAACATAGTTGGGAAAAGGCTAGGCAGAAAGATGATGATGACAGTGTACCTGAATATATATTCATAGTTACTTTTGCAGGGTGATTTATTTTTATAGTTACTTTATTTTTAAACTAGTTTTAATAATTGATCACATTCTTAATTAAAATTTGTATATTTTCTCGTGTTTTCTTTTTATGTAATTTACATGCCGAAAGATAAAATATGGTGATACCAAGACTGCGACATGCAACTATTACATGAATGTAAAACATTAGCATATTATTTACCCATATTTGCCAATAGTAGATTTTGAATTTTGATTTTTATAGTTTTTCGGCCATCGTGCGCAAGAGATGCGCATCCTTGCTACGCCGTGTTTACGCCAGCCCCAACACCATTCTGAGAGTGTTGACTGATAGGTGGGACTCTCCGATCTTAGGGTGGTGGATACGACTGCACGCAGTCAAATAGACATTCCCCAGGATCGGTGAGCCTCACCCAGCTTGGGAGTGAAATGTTTATTATTATTAAGATACTAATAATACTAATGTAATACCTAAGCATCATCATTGTTACTAACACTAAAATACTAACAAAACTATGGATATTGTAGTCAGAAATAAAGTTTTTATTATTATTATTATTATTAATTGAGCTACTGATTTTAAAAAGGAACATAAGCTCAAAACAAAATATAACAATCCACATTCACAATTACGTGTTTAGAACACAACATGAAAGGCCCAACTCAATTGTATCATATCATCAGGCGCAGTACAATCCAATGTTAATAAATACGCACATTTTGCATACAAATTATCTGCAATGGGAAATTATAATTCTCGTATGAAAACAGCGAACAGGCTAAAAGTGGATAAATCAAATCAAAAAGCGGTATTTCGGTCTGCCGAGCCCGCTTTTCGTAGCATAAATTCGTTTTTATGAAACCTAGTATGCATTACGTAAAGTACACGTAGTGTTTACGCTTTATGATTTCATTTGATATCTGGGAAGTTTATATTTTTCTGCGAATTTAATCCTTGAAGTACTTGATATATTGGTATCGGTGAAATATTAAACGCAGGGAAAATGAAGAACATGGGATGTTTTTCAATTGTGTGTGACTTTCTATCAGTCTTATTCCGGGGAGCGAAGGTGAATCAGAATCCAATAGTCCAGGGCCCGGGGTGCTACAGACGTAGGTACGTTCGCAAATATCGTTACTCTCTTGTATGGAAGCTTTGTGTAATGTTCATAATTCTACAGAGCTACCTACAAGGTTATGCCAAAAAGATTGACCGCATTAAGTTGTTAGGTATAAAGTCATGTCATGTTTTACGAAGTCATTTTGATGACTACTTCAATTTAAATAAAACTTTTGACTTTCCAGAAAGTACTTATATACGTAGATGCTTTAATTATTAAACATGTAAACAAGCGCTGTTGCTGGCTTAACACAATTTCTGATTACTTGTTTTGCTTTTGATAATGATTCACTTTGAAAAAGTCTTCAAAATGATCTCATCCGGGATAAAACGACCATCCATTATAATATCTTGCTGCCTCCAACTTTATAGCCCACCATCTTGTTTAACTACTGCATTAAACCCTCCTTAGAAACGACAATGTCGAAGACTATCGAATTACTCGGAACTATGTTAGTCTGTAAACAGATTTGAGTTTAAGTAACGCCAAAAAACTCGGTTAGCAAGTGCACACCGTGAAACGAATGGAGGAACGATGTACTGCGTAAACTTATTATATGAGACTGTGTTTGTATTGATGATAGTGTATTTGATGCCAAATTGTATGGAGGTTTAAAGCCCTTTTCTTCTCTCTCTACTACTTTGCTATGCCCGACAGAGTCTACAATAAGCGTGTCCTTTAAGCCTGCCAAATAAGTAGCAAAGTGTGTTAGTATTACAGGAACATTTCAACCTCACCCTTCGGGGAAATATTGGTAAATTTTTGTTTATTGGTCAACTGGGTCATGGAGTTAGGCTTCTAAAAAAAAAAAAAAACTAAAAAATACTAGTATATTGAGGTGATCATGAGCCTCTTTCAACTCATTATCATCTGTCGTCCTTTTCCCAAATATGTTGGGGTCGGCTTCCAGTCTAAACGAATGCAGCTTAATATCAGTATTTTACATGGAGCGACTGCCTATCTGACCTCCACAACCCAGTTCCTGGGGTAACGACTGTCAAAGATCCATTATGACAGCCAGGAACAACGCGAACAACGGCCTTAACGTCCATTCCGACGCACGTAGGGGTCTTGGTATAAGAAGATGGTCACTCACCAGGGACCAACCGCGGCAAGCGTATCTTAACCTGATCGATCGACTCGTGCGGCTGTTATTACTTACCTACAAGCCTTTAATTATTGTTTTTTTTTTAACACATACCTAAGCCAGAAAGCAAACAAACCTTGTCTTGAGCATCAATGCTACCAACATTAACGCGACGTTCCACTACAAAAGCAAGTTACCGCAAGCTCGAGGCGAGACAGTGTTGCCAACCGCTTGCCTACAAACTACTGTCTATGTATGTATGTGTGTATATGTATGTGTGAGTGAGTACTGAACTATTATTAGATCAACCGGCAGCAAGATCTGTAGTGCTGCTGAATTTTTATAGTGATACATTAAAGTTGTGGTGTAGGAATTGTAGGTCCTTTTTTGTTTACGGGGGAAACCTTCAAAATGCACCCGACCTTCGGGGACGGAGGTCGGGGAGTGTGGGATTTTTACCTCACTAAAACCCACCCCGGTTATCTCCATCAGCACATAAGGGTGGTCCCGGTTCCTCTTAAAATACCAATTCTGGAACCCCCCCGTGCAGCGCCTGTAAGGCACATCCCTGGGGAGAGTTTTAGGTCCGAAACAAGCAGGCACTTTGCATAAATTATTGCATCACCACTGCCCTCAAAGCGGTGAAGGAAACATCGTGAGGAAACCGGCATGTCCTAGAACCAAAAAATATAAGACATGTGACATCCGCCAACATGCATTGGGGCCGCGTGGTGGATTATGGCCCACTCCCTGTCACAGAGACGAGGCCTGTATTCCAGCAGTATGAACATTACAGGGTGCTTATGATGATGATATTAAATGTAGATATCATTACATAACATATCATACTATCACGTATCATATTATCACGCCTATATTCCTCGAAAGGTGAGGCAGATGTGTATATGGTACCGACACCTTTTCACCAGTTATTACAAAAATGCGCGAAGATGCATGATTTCCTCGTTGAAATTGAACACTATTCGTTGGTTGGTATAAATAACAATTAATTGGTAACACAAAACAACAACAATTGGTGGATATGTGTGTGAAGCGATTTTTTTTATTATTTATACAACGTGTAACGTTAAATGCGCAAAACCTGAAAATAGTTTGATCAGAATAACGAGCAGAAATAATTGAACCACTTTTTAATATAGGTCACATTTTTCAAAAAATCTTCATTAAAAACGTTGCCGTGTCTATTTATTAATAGGTCAAGCAAGCCAATGCCAGCGCGGCGCAGCGACCCGGTGACGACTCCTCCCTCGGTAAAGCATCGCCGCAGACGCAAGAAACGATCAGAATGGCCAGTAAAACTAAAACAGCACATAAAACCTTTACAATTTTTTTAATGAATTATATTCTCTCTGAAATAGGTCAATTGAATTAAAAATCAGTTGGGGTGTCTGAGGTTTTGCGCATTTAACGATACACGTTGTATATTTATTAAGCTGTAATCGTTCTCCTGATGTACATTTAGGCAAAAACTCATGGAGAGCTGATTTGAGAGCTCTAATTTGCAGATTCTGAGCTTCACACTACGCCATACAAGTTTAGACGTGATTAAAAACTTGTCCACCAAAATTACGTTTATTTACGTCGGGACTAAAGTTTATCTTCTGTCCTTTCCTTAATAAATTTTCAACTTTATAGCTACAGTTTAAGCTTCAAAGTTGATTGGGAAAATTTGACAGTTTCCGGTAGCTTGATGTGCTGGCGTCTGTACATTTCAAAGGGTCAAATTAAATTATCTAGCGAAACTCCGCGGACATGATGCATATCTACATATATGTAAACATGATAAAACTGAATAGAAATTAATTTGATTGTTTTTTATTTTTGTGGGGTCATCGATCGCCATTATTGTAGTCACTTGAAATAGGTATCAGTTAAACCTGTTTTTTTTTTGTAAACTTCACAGACGTGGGTTTCTATTTCTAAACACGATACTTAACGAAAACAGATTTTGCTCAATTCAAACTTCAAGTAAAAAAAAACTACCAGCGTTCGGTGACCTCAAAATAAAAACATCAAATTAATTTATTATTTTATTTTATCGTTATCGATACCTATCAAGTCTGCAGAGTTTCGCTAGCTAATTTAATTTGAAACCTGTATAAATAAAGTTTTCATCCCCTATACTGTAGATGACAAGAAGTGAAAACTTAAAAAAAAAATGCTGCCTTATTTTTGACTACCTACACAAAAAAAAAAAAAAAAACGTAATACACCACACAAAAAAAGCCATTGTAAAAAGACTTGTACCTCCTTTCCTTGTTTGCTCGCTGCTTCCGGAAGCAAGATGTTTCCTATTACGTCATGTTTGAACAAGGATATTGGAAGCGCCTCCTCTCTGTACACTGCAAACATTCAAACATCTTCTACTGATTTTAAATAAGATACTCCTGCCTATAGGAGTTTTTTATTTTTTTAACGAAATTGATGAATATTTCTTGTTTTAATAAAAGCGGACAAGTGTATCCGACTCGCACACGCAGTGACGTACCACCGTACAATACTTAGCACGATGTTGTATTTTTTATACTTTAGCAAAAAAACACCAAATAAGACACTTTTCTTGTATGGGAACCCTTAAAGGACATCACTCATTCTGGGATAGAAGATCACAAACCAAACTAAACACAGTCAAAAATAAAAAAAAAACCAAATTATATACCTATAAAAAAAAGTAACGAAAAGAAAATTGAAACAGAAAGTCCTATACGAGGCTAAAAGGATCAGAGTGATGCTCGGACATTTAAAAAATGAATTTGTACTGTTTGAGACCCAATAAACAATTTATTTATTTACTGGTATTCTGCCCGCTGTGATGTTACGAGCAGTTACAGAAATAAATAAATAATTAAACACACATACTTCATCAACAAGTTATCTGACAATATATCAGAAGAAATGCCCAAGGTCTAACCCATATCAGAGACATATAAACTGTAATTAGTTTTGTTTCATCTATAAGAAGGATTACATGTCGAAGTTGGTCCTATAAGAAAACTTTGTGCAATTTGGTCAATACATAGAATTTCTGATATATTTATCTTTGTAATAACACTGAGTTATGTGTTTTATTAGATCCGTATACATATGTCGCAGTAAGTTAAAGTAGTAGGTTATATTTTTTTTTTTGCGCGGAACCCTAATTCTTTTTCTAAAATATAAGTAGCTTAAGTCACTCTTTATACTCGTAACATCAGCTATCTGCCAGTGAGTCTCGTCAAAATCGGTCCAGCCGTTTCGGAGATTAGCCGGAACAAACAGATAGACAGACTGACAGACAAAAATTTGAGAAAAATATGTTTTAAGTACCAATATATATTTAGTAAAAATCTGTTATTTTGACATTTTACAGACACTCCAATTTTATTTGTTTGTATGGATAGGGACGAGCCCACTAAACAGACAAAATCGAGATACCACTCTTAAAAAAAATCGTGTCTTTTTTGTTACGAGTTTTTGTTTTGTTGCTTTTCCATCAGGGTTTTTTGCAAAACTACAAAATATAGGGCGGGTTTCTTAGTAAATATTTCTAAAATATTTTCCTACTGCGAACAGAAAACAACATAAACGTCAGTACACACAGCCCCGAATCACCGCCGCACACACTGCAGTATAATATTGTACCGAATATGTACAGACGCCAGCACATCAAGCTACTACAATCTGTCAGATTTCTTTAATAGATTCTCAACTTTATCGCTAAAGCATATGGTTCAAAGTTGATTGGGAAAATCTGACAGTTACGGGTAGCTTGATGTGCTGGCATCTGTACATAGCATCCGTTTGTCTATTAGCAATCACCTAAGCACAAGACACGCTAACACGCGTCGACGCGTCCTGTGCACCGGCGGCATGCACGGCGTTATTTGTGTGCCGTGTGTGAGGGCACTAACGTTGTTTTGTAACTAGCTCACTAATTGGACGGGGTACGTTGTGACAATTTATTATATAGGTTTATGTATGTTTCTGTGTGTGTGTATGTGTGTTGTCTTTGTTATACTGACCCCACGTTAGTAGAGTAAATCTGCTGTCAAGTCTTAAGGTGTTGGACTGTTGGGTATTGGCAGTCACTATGATTTGAACATGTGATGAAACAGGATGGGTCGGTGGATTTATTTCCAAGCGGGCGGAAGCTAATTAATCATAACATAATATCTATATATAACTGTCCTAAAGATAGTTGGCTAAGATTATTAAATAAATATTCTTCTGAGCATTTATTTACTTACATCGCATGTAGCCCATGTGACAGACTGACGCTCGTCGGGATTGGCTACACTTATTAGACCGCTTTCACATTTAGGCGACTTTAACAGCGCGACCGTCGCGCGATAGTCGCGCGGCTGTCGCCCAGTCCGAATTTCATATTATAAACAGCGGCCGCCGCGTGCTCTCAGTCGACGATGAGTCCATCGGGATGTATGAAATGAAGTGCACCACACTGATCCAAACAGCGACGCGGCAGTCGCGCTGCTATCGCGCTGCTATCGCGCGGCTGTTATTATAATGTGAAGACATCTGCTTCTGTCGCGCTACTATCGCGCTGCGAACGTCCTAATGTGAAAGCGGCCTTATTCTGAATACGTAGTCTGTCAGTTTATTTTGCTGTGAAAATGCTTTTCTATCAATGATATTTTAAGTGTTAACTAGGTATTTCTATATTACTTTTTCGATTAGGGTCTGTTGTTGATAAGACATAACCTCCAGAACATCAAACTGGAATATTCTTAATTCGTGACTTCCTATAACAGTATGACTAACGGCAAAACTGTTCAGAATATCGAACTCTGTATTTTTAGTTTTTTTTTATCGGTAGACACAGAAAAAAATGTCAACAAAAATTTGTTTGGGAGTTCGCCTGATGTTCTTTACAGTGTAAGATGTAAAATTCGAAATGGTGCGTTTCAGCAACATCTCATTGTTTCTCCTTACCTACATGAATGTACTGCTAATAAAAGAGTTTGGCATGCAAGCAAGAAATAATCATCTTTCCCCTACATGGGCCATATTTATTATTATTTTGTGCCTTACTTAACCTAGGTCAAATAAATTATTTTCTTCCTTTCATTCTTTTTTATTATTATGTGTGTAATAACTTAACATGCATACCTACTTATACTAAGTAAGCTAGTCATTTAAAACACCGTGCGTCGCAAAAAATTTCATGACACTAATTTTTATGGGGATGTTGTTAGTATAGACACCAATAGTATGAATGCAAGTTTAAAGCTTCAAAAGACCTGTGCTAACTGCGTGACGCTTCTCGCCTCGATATTTTCGAAATTCTATCAGTTTTTGGCTCATAATTTCTAATAAGTGCATCGTAAGTATAATTTACATACATACATGCAACCGTAGCTCTTTAAGTCTAATATTGCCCGAGATACACCACTTCAAACATTGGGTATTTTACATTGCTTTCTTAGGAGAAACTCGCCCTTAGACAAGCTAAAAGTAGTTATCTGCCTACCAATCTATTTCGTTGACTGTACTTTAGTATACTCGTACATTATATCTACGTATAACAATGTATTATTATTGAAGAGGGGAAGCATTGCGGTAGCACCCTCCTATTAGGCTCTATAATAATATCTAATTGTTTCCTAAACAGACAGGAAGGGGGCTAACTTCATTAGCAGCATGTCTGAGTGCAGTTTCATTATGTTCTAGGTACCTGTAGTTGTTTGATGGGCTAGTACGTGGGGTTAGCCTTTATTTTGTAAAGAAAGAAAGACAAAGTATTTATTGGGAATTGCACAGGAAGATAATTACACAAACTTAATATTATGACACACATATAAAAAATAAAATAATAAATATAAGATTATTTAAAAAATATACGAAAAAAGTTGATGATGACATTTCAGTATGAAAAGACGCCTACGTCTATTATTTTCATAATCTACAACAATTTTGAAAAGCCAAGTTGAGAAAGAGATACGTATAACGTCGAGTAAAGAATTTCCTCGTGTAGTATCTTTTTTGAAGTAAAAATAAAATACTTCATCATCTGCCCAGCGTTTTCCCAACTTTGTTTGGGTTCGGCTTCCAGTCTAACCAGATGCAGCTGAATACCGAATAGCGACTGCCTATCTGACCTCCATAATCCAGTTACCGGGTTATACGATCACCTTGGTAAGACTGAAAAAAAAACAAAAAAAACTTATGGAAATAAAAGCCGACTCCATTATTTTAAATGGTATTATTTACGTATGTCTGGATGGCAATAAATACAGAATTAAAAGTAATCCAACATTATGACTTCCCACTATTTTGAGTTCTCAACCCTATTTTTTCAGTTTTAACACCATTTTGTTCCGTTATGTTAAAAGCTTACACACATTTCCGTTTTATTTATTCGCCTCTATTTTATTTTATTTAAATAAATTATTGCAATCGCCAACAAGATTAATTTGACTACGCGTTTTTGTGGCGACCATCAGTGGTCCCAACAGAATCGCAATTTCCACTTTTAAAGTCGTTCTCTCGTAAAATCATTGACCCATTTCGGGAACGTTCAAAAATATTAGCCTTAACATTTCCTTATTTTCGTCCGGATCAAAAGAATTATCCAACGAAATAATCAGTTTGAGAGTGCTTAGCCCAATAATAATTAATTTAAGGTTCGTTACACAAGTGCCCACTCTCGTTTCGACGAACACAATTTTTTTTTTTTTCATTTATAACCTTTTAATAAAAAGGATGGCAGACGTCCCTTTTATGGGACAACTTAATAAAAAAAGGATGGAGTTCAAAGGGAGCGTTTGGAGTGTAATTTATGCTTAAGAAAAATGAATGTAACGGGACACGTTCGAGTTTTATTGTTCTTCCAATTGAAGTAATAGGAATATTTGTATGGGCGGAAGTTTCGAGAATGTGTGGCCTACTTTGATATAAGTTTATCACTGTACTGAGTTTTTTCTTTGCATATCTATACAAATAAATAAAATTGAAGTATCTGTTTGTGATGCCAAAATAACAGATTTGTACTAAATGCATATGAAGGTATAATTACCATCATTTGCCTAGCCTTTTCTGCCTTTTCTTCCAGACTATATTATTATAAATAAGGGCAAACATTGCAGGTAGCAGGGTGCATTTGGAAAAGCCATGTTTTTTCCCATGGCCAGCTATATGTAGCATGTCCAAATAGAAGGACGTACAACGTTGTGTATAGGAGCGTCCTAGAATGCTGTTCCGTTCTGAGCCCATGAGTACAACAGCCAAACAACAAGCAGAATACAGCCCGAATCGATTGTCAAATTCTAAATTAACGAGCGAAGCCGCGGGCAAACGCTAGTAATATTATAAATGTGAAAGTTTGTGAAGATTTTTGGGTGTTTGCTACTGAATCACGCAAAAACTCCTGAACGGATTTAGATAACATTTGGTACACCGATAGTTTATAACCGTTATTGAGAAGAAAGATAAGATAAGATACTTTTTATCCCGATATTCGAATCGAAACTTATGCGAGTGAAACCACGGGGCGCTGCTAGTTATTTATAAACGTTGTTTAAAGTTAAGAGAAGTTAACAGTCGCTAATCATTACTTAACCATAAGCAACCTTTGTAAGTAAACCTCCTTAAGTTGTTGAAACTAGGTATTTTTACAAGAACTCTACAAATAAACACATGCAAAAGATTTTTTAATCGCGAGTCTTAGTAAATAAAGACAGATAATATTAATACTGCAATAACCAAAGCCAGACTAGATACTAACATATTATGAACTTCTAATAACAAATATTTGTGTTTGTTTTGTGGTCATACACACATGGCCTGCGTTCTAAACGACCAAGTTTATTTAGTTAGCAGTGAGAGCACTTTCAAAATATTTTCAACCTTATAACAAAAGTTTAAGGTCTCAACCAACTGCAAACGGAAAAGTTTAATATTGTTTTACCGCAGAAAGCCTGATAGGAAACTGCATTCATGCTCTTATAGCAGATATAGGTAAATATAATACTCATAATGCACAAGTAGGGACAGTTTGTTATTAAAATTTTCCGGGAAATGTGTGTACTTTTTTATTTTATTTTATTTATTAGGGAAAACAAACAGTGACACATTACATTTTGTAGGAAGAAATACATAAAGATATGGCCAAATGTGTAACCAACGACATTTTCCACGGAATACACATACAAAAAAAATATCTTTACAAACTATGCTATTTAAACTAAAACCTACAAACTACAATAATTTAAGTTAACACAAGAAATGTATTCTTAAATAGTAAAACAAAAGTAAATTTAGCAAACAAAGCAAAAAGAAGGCATGCAAATCATAGTTAAAATTAAAATGACTATTGAGTAAGTATTTTGAGTACAGCATTTTTGAATCTGCCAGCAGAAAGAGCAAACAGAAATGACTTGGCTGATCTTTACAGAAGTAATTAGTATAAATCTATTTCTTTGAAAATAAAGGTTACAGAAAGACTGGAATTCGATCTAAATATTTTACTAGAGTGCATTGGTGGCTATGGTCTCGACTTACGAGGACATAGTACAGACGCCAGCACATCAAGCTACTACAATCTGTCAGATTTCTTTAATCGATTTTCGACTTTATCTCTAAAGCATAAGGTTCAAAATTGATTGGGAAAATCTGACAGTTTTGGGTAGCTTGATGTGCTGGCGTCTGTACTTATTGCTGACCATGGTTTTACTATTGTTGTCATTAGTAATAACTTATTTATTTAGTTTCCTTCGATGGTCCTAGTTAATCATTTGTGACTTCAAGCGACAGCTATGTAAACAGAACCCAGCATTGCATAAATATGTAAGCGGTCACGCCCTTTACGCCTGGAGGCTTTTATTTAATTTTTATTTATTATTTTTTTGCTTGAGTACGTATAGTTTTTTATTGTACTTGTTGATATATTGGCGTAGCTAGCTGACATATGGCAAATAATTTAATTTAATGTTGTGTCTTGTAATGTTAATTACTTTGCATACCTTGTACTGTATTCAATTAAGGATTTTCTAACACAGCTGTGCTGCTGGGGAGTTTGTTGCGCTACTTATTCTTCCCAGAAAAAGCACTAGAAAGTTGTGAAGGGCGGGCGTTTTAGGGGACTGTCTTTTGTAATTTTGACGTTCGAAAAGTGCTGGTTCTCAGCCTAGTTTGAATAAATGACTTTTGATTTTGATAGGTTCCAACCCAGACAGGCGCTTTACTTCAAGAATAAATTATTTCATCACCACTGCTCTCGAAACGGTACCTAAAGGAAAACATCGTGAGGAAATCGGCATGTTCTAGAAGCAAACCAGGGCCCGCGTGGTGGTTTAATGCCTCTCACGAAGAGGGGCGGCCTGTGTCCCAGCAGTGGGAGCATTATAGGCTGCTTTATGTATGTATTTTCATTTTCACTTTGATTCTCTCACTATACATAAATCTAAATTTCTGAACTGCTTATCTGATTTGTTAAAAAAGTAAAAGTTTTTGGACTATGTACAGACGCCAGCACATCAAGCTACCCGAATCTGTCAGATTTTCCCAATCAACTTTGAACCTTATGCTTTCGCGCTAAAGTTGAAAATCTATTAAAGAAATCTGACAGATTGCAGTAGCTTGATGTGCTGCCGTCTGTACGTAACTTTTTTTAAAGAAACGATGCTTTTAATATTTTGCATTTAGTTATGTTATTTATACATAGATATATTATATCTAACTTAGTTTACTTGTGCATTATGTAGCTTACGAAATTACTTTTTATTGTTTTCTTTTTTGTCCATGTGGTGTTTACCTTTAAGTAATTGTTGCACTGTGTAGTGTTTAAACGCATGTTTTATCTTTGTTTGTAAATTAGTGTAAACAATTGTTGGTAGACCTAAATAAATAAATATTTTATTAAGGGCCATCGCAAACTGGGCGACTTATCGTCGCGCCTAGGCGCCGCAACGAGACGCGGCGACAAGTAGCAAACGCGTGCGACTCCCCTAGTTTGTCGTCGCGACTTCGCGACTTTGACGCCAAGTGGTTGATTTTCGGCCGCAGCCTGTCGTCGCGTCTAGTCGCCGAGCTGTCGCTGTCGCGTGTCGCCTAGTGTACGCCTGTACCTACTAAAACGTCTGTATTGCTTCGTTGAATTTTCTTGTCTTTCAGCTGCAGTATTTGAGCTCTATGTATAAAAGTTATTTCTGCGTCTTCTTACTGCTCAAAACTACTATATGCTGTGTTTTGTTACGGTGTTACCGGTGTCTCAACATTATGGTTGCCATAGAATCACGCAGTGGAGACCTGCTTTTATCAAGATTAATTTTGTGTACATAGTGAGAATTAGATACATAATTAGATACATACATACATACAGACGCCAGCACATCAAGCTACTATAATCTGTCAAATGTCTTTAATAGATTTTCAACTTCACTGAAGCATAAGGTTCAAGGTTGATTGGGAAAATTTGACAGTTTCGGGTAGCTTGATGTGCTGGCGTCTGTACAAAGGTAGTGTGAAAACAACACCGTGAAAAAATCAACCGAGTTTCAATTATTGAAACTCGATTTTTTTTTTCCTAGACCTATAGCTGTACCTAACGTTCAGATATCTAGTCTTCGAGAAAAGCCAATTTAATTGAGTTTATATACCGTAATACTCATAGTTTCTTAATTTTGTCAACATGGTTTTACCAACCTGCTTTCAGAGGCTCGTCACGCCCTGAAAAAAATAAGCTACTGACCTGAACAAAAATATACTATCCTCTTTTATAAAATCAATTGAACTTTGATCGATTTTGAATTAAATGTTAATTGAATAAATCGATTCTTTTGTCACATCATTATTTAAATTTCGTTTAAAAGTGGTAACACATAATTATGCTGTCATTTTACTGCAGCTAATTAAGTCCTAGGTATAGTCGAAAATAAACGTTTTTTTAGGGTTCCGTTATCAAAGGGAAAAACGGAACCCTACTACTCCCGCTCCGCTCGTCCGTCCGTCCGTCTGTCACCAGGCTGTATCTCATGAACTGTGATAGTTAGACTGTTGAAATTTTCACAGATGATGTATTTCTGTTGCCGCTATAACAACAAATACTAAATAACAGAATGAAATAAATATTTAAGGGGGCTCCCATACAAAATACATGATTTTTTTGCCGTTTCTATACATAATGGTACGGAACCCTTCGTGCGCGACTTTCTGCAACTTTCTGCAACCGCTTAGTCTGGAGTTTTAACACTATTAGGACAAGGAAACACCAAAAATGGCGTCTTAAAAAATAAACAAGGCGTTATCACCAAAGAAGAGGGTGCAAGGCTAAATCGAATCCCCTGGAGCATGTGTGAGACCCTTGTCACAGGACAGTCGTCATTTCATGGGTATCTTGTTCCTGCAGGCAATTACAATGTGATTGACCACGCACCAGCTTTGATAGACCTCCACTCCTCCCCTTAGCGCAAGAACTTTATAAAGAGTAAAGGGAAAGCGTAAGGTTTGAAGGGGTCTTGGTTAAATGGTGGGATATGTGTACCAAGTGTTTGGTCCGCTGGCTGGATTGATTGAACTTCGGTTTGACTACTCTCTGTTTCAATAATGAAGTGATTGGCTATGCGACAAGTTTTGTATATGGTATTACGTTCTGATTGAAGCAGTGATGTACCTAATTATAATATATTGGCTGTTTTCCGTGTGTGTGTGTGAAAGTAATTATTTTATTCGATGACAATTTTGTGTGGATTGTGGGAGAATTCTACAAACTCAGTTTTCTTATTAATTCGGGTTACAAACCGAATTAATAAGAAAACTGAATTGGCAAGTGTTTACCAGAAATGATTCGTCCGATCGATTTCCTGAAATCTTTACTTTTCAGTTATAGTGTTGTTTAAATTGGTCAACTCGCCACGTGACCTATTTTTTGACCATAGAATCAGAGTTGCTATACACAAAGCAATGCTGCCAGCCTAAGGGTGCGTTTCCACTGAAGCGGAGCTGGGTGGAGCGGAGCGGAGACGAGTAGGAATCGTCCAATCACAGACGAGAAGAGTGACGCGATGAGGATTTCAAGCATTGCGATTAGTCGATTCCTGCTCGTCTCTGCTCCGCTTCGCACAGATCGGCTTCAGTGGATACGCACCCTTATAGGCAGTTTTTTCTGTTGACAGCGATGCGGACGAAGTTTTTGATGACGTCATTCTTTCCCCTCTTTTTTATTTACTTGTACATATTGTTAACATAATTTTGAGTCTGATAGCTTATATGTTATGTAAATATTAGTCCTACTTCTTACTTAATATTATAAACGCGAAAGTTCTCACAAACATTCGCGTTTATGGATGGATGGATGTTTCTTACTTTTTCATGCAAAAACTACTAAACGGATTTAGATGAAATTTGGTACATATATAGTTTATAACCAGGATTAACACTACTTTTTATCCCGATTTTCCCATGGGATCGACACTTATGCGGGTAAAACCGCGGCGGACTGCTAGTCTTTAATAAAGTAACTAATAAAAGCACTATGTTTAAGTTGGTATGTACAGACGCCAGCACATCGAGCTAATACAATCCGTCAAATTTCTTTAATAGATTTTCAACTTTATCGCTAAAGTATAAGGTTCAAGGTTGATTGGAAAAATTTGATAGTTTCTGGTAGCGTGATGTGCTGGCGTCTGTATGTTTTTTCTAAGCGATTTCCCCCAACAATGCAGATATCTGATAAAATACTAACAGTTGAACCTTTCTTCTTCTTGTGTCGCTGGCACGACATTATTTCAATTCTTGTTGGCCCAAAAATTCGCAATTTCCACGTTCAAGTTGATTTCGAAGTGGTTTCTTTAACAAAAAGAAGTCAATTGCATAAGTGAATTATGCAATCAAGAAGCTCTCGAGTCTAAAACTCATTTTTTTTAAATCGAAATAGCCCATAAAAGTCCTTTGAAATTATGTTCAATCATAAAAAACATTTACTGAACAGGAACACTATAAATTGAATAGATATCTGTATCTTAAAATATATTATAAATTTGTATGGAACCCTCGGTGCGTGAGTCCGACTCGCACTTGACCGGTTTTTTGATAGGTAAGTAACTACCGAATATACTTTCACATACATTTAGTAAAAAAGCTGTTATTTTGATATTACAAACAGTCCCTTCAATTTTATTTATTTGTATATACAACGTGTAACGTTAAATGCGCAAAACCTGAAAATAGTTTGATCAGAATTACGAGCAGAATTAATTGAACCACTTCTTAATATAGGTCACATTTTTCAAAAAATCTTCATTAAAAACGTTGCCGTGTCTATTTATTAATAGGTCAAGCAACCCAATGTAAGCGCGACGCGGCGGCCCGGTGACGACTCCTCCCTCGATAAAGCTTCGTCGCAGACGCAAGAAACGATCAGAATGGCCAGTTAAACTAAAACAGCACATAAAACCTTTACATTTTTTTTTATTACTTATTTTCTATCTGAAATAGGTCAATTGAATTAAAAATCACTTGGGGTGTCTGAGGTTTTGCGAATTTAACGTTACACGTTGTATACATGTGTATTGAAATAAAATCGATACTTTTTTATTTAATTTATTTCAGAAAAATAAACGGTTACACATTACTTATTTATTTAGCCACGCTTGTAAAAGCCTTCTCATATGAAAATCCCCTACATCACGTTGTGTACATAAATTAAGGATTGTAGGTATACAGAACCCAAGATAAGATTTAACACAGGATCCTCTGTATTAACATTTTCGCGAAAAACATTTTTTTTTTGCTGATGAATTTGTTTTTTCTTACATAAATGAGTACATGGTGTAAGTATGCGTGGGGTAAACACAATCAGGCCCATGTCACCCTTCTTGGTTTAAGGTGAAGGGTGATGGGATGATACAGATAACTTGCAGAAGGTCAATACTGGATAAAGTGGTTGTGTGCAAACAAGAAAGAAAAGAAAGAAAAAATGTTTATTCTTCACAAACAAAACGCACGTTACATAAAAAAGACATGAAATATACACATACAATATGCTCAACAGGGGCCCGTGGCTAATAATAACAGCCGCACAGGTCAATCGAACAGGTTAAGCTACGCTTGCCGCGGTTGGTCTGTGGATGGGTGACCATCTTTACATACCGAGACCCCTCCGTGCCTCGCAAAGCACGTTAAGCCGTTGGTCCCAGCTGTCATTCGTGGATCTTTGACAGTCGTTACGGGTATTCAGAAGCCCGAAAGTCTGACAACCAGCCTTACCAAGGGGTATCGTATTACCCAGTGACTGGGTTGTGGAGGTCAGATAGGCAGTCGCTCCATGTAAAATACTGGTATTCAGCTGCATCCGGTTAGACTGCAAGCTGACCCCAACATAGTTGGGAAAAGTTTAGGCAGATGATGATAAATATACTCAAACATACAAATTGTTGACAATTTTGTCCATTGCTTGATGTCAGGGCCAGGGACTAAAGACAATAATAACAATTAACCCGTGTGTCCTCCCCTAGAGTAAATATGTTCCTTGCGTGCGTCGCTTCTGTGAAAGAACAGGTCGTTGCTCAGCAAAATGCTGTGACTTCGGCCGAACCTATCGTCAACAGCGCTGATTTTCAGCAACTCCCTCTCGAATGACGTAACGACGTCCCACCGTGTGACATAATAAAGCGGGTTAGCCTAGTTTTCCGCAGTATTGTGATTCTAGCTGAACAGAGTGTGTACTTATAAATAAAATAAGAAAAAATATAATTCTGTATTTATACATAACTCTTATAATACATTAAAAAAATACATGAACTAAAAAAAGGAATAGACATTATAACCGGGATTAACACATATAATACTTTTTATCCCGATATTCCTACGGGATCGAGACTTACGCGGGGCGCAGCTAGTAATATTATAATGTGAAAGTGAAGATGTTTGGATATTTGTTACTCAATCACGTGTAAGCCGTTGAACTGATTTGAATGAAAATTGGCACATAGATAGACCATTTCCTGGATTAACACATAGAAAACTTTTTGACCCGGTAATGTGTTCCACTGGGATAGTAGTAGAAAGTACTTTTCATATTGCTATTAAACCTTCTGTTCCTTACTTGTGGTGTGACGATGGCTGCCTGAAAGCGACGAGGCTGTTTGTCCTAGCAGTAACAAGTTTACACTGTGTTGCCTTCGTTAGTGCGTGTCGCATGCCTAAATTGTTTTGTTAGGGTTCACGTATAGTTAGTAACATGCTATTAGGAGAAAAGTCTACATGTAAATAATTTACGTTCAGGGATTTTCATTCTGTACTCCGAGCTATTTTAAAATAAGACAATTTCTGCACGTGTTTGAAACTTGATAGAAAAGTACATCATCAACAACTTAATTAGAGAGCTTTGAGTGTCAGCGATTCTGTAACCATCTCATTGTGAAAACCTAGGTGAAGTGAGCATGGAGTGAGCTGTCAGTGTCATCCCACCTGAAACTAAGGATTGATCAATACCATGAGCATAAAAAATATTATTAAAATCTCGATTATTATTGTACAGACGCCAGCACATCAAGCTACCCGAAACTGTCAGATTTTCCCAATCAACTTTGAACCTTATGTTTTAGCGCTAAAGTTGAAAATCTATTAAAGAAATCTGACAGATTGTAGTAGCTTGATGTGCGTCTGTACATGTATTCTTGGTCAATCCTATACATTATAATGGGATGTCGAATTTTCAAACGCTTCTCCTGAATTATTACATCATTTGTATAATTGACGTTTTTGCAACGTAGGTGCAATATACAATACTTACGTGCTTCAAGGATTTATCATTTAAATATTCGTTGACGCTATAATAACATTTCCTTATTAATAGCTTTTTTAATTTCTTAGTGAATAGATGGAGTTTTTTTTTCTTTTTTTATACATTCTGGTAACATATTGCAATTTGTTATTGACCTAACTAGAGGGCTTGAAAATGTAGAACAAACAGCACTGTTCGCTTTCCCATTTTTGCGTTTATTTACTTTCAGAGCACTATTGTTACAATAAAACACAAACGTATGCGTCAATATAGTCATGCAAAATGAAATGAGTATTTCGTCTACATCATTATCTGGCACCGACCCTATTATAGTACAGCCGTTCAAAAATACACCTTATGTCCTTACAATAAGGCTTCATCGTTTCAATGTAGCATGACAGGATAATTTGTTCACAGTTAGTTGTTTTATGATGGAGGAGTACTCCTGTCGTGACTCGTGGATAATATGAGCTTGTTTGCACACTGTACAGTCGCCAGCATATCAAGCTACTACAATCTTTCAAATTTCTTTAATAGATTTTTAACTTTATCCCTAGAGCATAACGTTCAAAGTTGATTGGGAAAATTTTACAGTTTTGTGTAGCTTGATGTGCTGGCGACTATCACTCGTGTTCTCGAGTTGCGAAAAAAGTTGTCTTTTTGGTGTCTGTTTGTTTTGGAAGTGGAATTATTGCATTGCTATTTTTAGTTGCATTAAAAAAAATATTGATTAATATGACAGCGTTGCTAGTGGCGCCGTCTAGTTTTGTTACGAAGTCAATGGAATCACCGAAGAGGTCGGATTAGAGTAAAACTGGCTCAATACTGTCAGAGCGTCGCATCGATGGTTGCGCGCGACTGTCTTCTGAAGACAGAGATTATGTCAGGGGTACCGCTATCGTACCACGTCCACGACGAACTGCTTTATTCTGATTATTGAAGCTGCTTAACCACTAATACGATTACCACTTCTGGTAAAGGTTATCCTGCGCCGACAAATACGTATTTTGTAACCTCAACAGATAGCTGCGAAGTTACAAACGAAACGAAGGATCAAACTGAAGGCCAATTGCCGTAATTAAAAACCGGCGAAGCGCAAGTCGGATTCGCGCACGAAGGGTTCCGTACCATTATCCATAAAAACGGCAAAAAAATCATGTCTGTTGTATGGGAGCCCTCTTAAATATTTATTTTATTCTGTTTTTTAGTATTTGTTGTTATAGCGGCAACAGAAATACATCATCTGTGAAAATTTCAACTGTCTAACTATCACGGTTCATGAGATATAGCCTGGTGACAGACGGACGGACGGACAGTGGAGCGGGAGTAATAGGGTTCCTTTTTACTCTTTGGGTACGGAAACCTAAAAATGATCAAAATCTAGTCGCAATCTCATCTCAGCGACAAACAATGTCAAAAACTTGTCAAAATTACAGTTATTTTTGACAGATTGAGACGTTATTTTACGTACGCTGCCTGCAGGTTTCATAATACGCGTTTAGCTTCGCTTCGTTTATCACTATCAAAATCAAAAGTCATTTATTCAAACTAGGCTGAGAATCAGCACTTTTCGAATGTCAAAATTACAAAAGACAGTCCCCCAAAACGCCCGCCTTCACCACTTCCTAGTGCTATCGCTGGGGAGAAGAAGTGGCGCAACAAACTCCCCAGCAGGGACTACCTTCAATATTCAGCACTGCTATTGGTCAACACAAACTTTAGCGATCGCAAAACTAAAGCGTAAAAATCATCTAATTCCTGACATATTCTTTTGTAAGTAATCTAAAGATATTAAAACTTTTAATTGATATGGCGAAGAAATGTAGAAAACAGGCGCGGATTGAAGCAGAAACGGAAGAAGTTCTGCATCTCGCAAGTGAAATTTTCCGGCCAGTCAGTATATACAGACGTCATTATTCCGTCGGTCTTCTGTCGGGGATCTTCATCGACCGACCCACTTGCCACGGTCAGTTGCTTCATGCTTGAACCGTGTCGGCTTCGGATGCCATTATAGTGTGCAGACGTATTTATAATTCGTAGTTTCATACTAAGAATTAAAGATACGTCATGAAGTAACGCTGTTTCTCAATCCCTCCTCCTTTGGGTTAGGTAGGTAAGGTATCCGGGGGGCCTCATGTTCATTTCACCTCAGGACGAGCTATTAGCGACCCGCGGTGGCTTTGTAAAGTCCACTGCGACCAGATGAGTGAGCTAGCCTCACCACGGGAGAATTCACTGAACTTGATTGATTATGGTCCTTGGAAGATCGAAGACACCCCCACAGGAGGAGACGTATATCCGCTGATTTTACACAGTGTGATATAAAGTAAATTTCTGCAAAAACAACCCTTTTGTTGTCTGTCTAGTTTTTATTTTATTTTAAACTAGCGACCCGCCCCGGCTTCGCACGGGTGCAATGGAGAAACACTGATAATTTTAGAGCCATTATTTTTCGTAAAAAGTATAGGATAAAAAATGGTTATTGTGGGTTATCCCTAAGAGATAGACACATACCATTGCGGACTTTTTTGTAGACCTTTTTAAGGTGTACAATACTGTAGTACATTATTTTGATCTATCTCGACGGGTTCAGCCAGCGTTTACAATGTAAGCGCAAAAAATGTGTTTATTTACGACATCACATTAGAAACCTCTAAAATTATCAGTGTTTCTCTACTAAGATATTATGCATGTATTATACATATAAACCTTCCTCTGGAATCACTCTATCTATTAAAAAAACCGCATCAAAATCCGTTGCGTAGTTTTAAAGATCTAAGCATATATAAGGTCCCATTAAAATAGGTGGACAAACTTTTACAAATCATTCAGACCACCAAAATAAGGACAATGGTAAAAAAAAAAATAAGAAAAATGCATTAGATACTTTAAAAAAAAAAAAAATCAGTTAGCGAAAATGCACTAAACATTTTGGTTACCCAATGCATAAACACATCCATGTCTGCTATCTCATAAATTCTGATTCTACGAAATAATGGTCCAGGCGCACGTGGCCATGTCACCACCCGCCGGTTTCATTGTTCAACTCATGCCATCTCACTCTAACATAGCCCTTCACCGCGGGGATGCCCGGGGCGAAGGGCCGCTGACGTAAAATATGACAAATTGACAATGAAGCCATTTCAGTTTTCGTCGCGCAACCGAGCCAACAGAACATGTTACATGAAAGTCTGCGTGTGTGTTGTTACGTAGTTATCACAATCGACAACAATGCCTTATTACGCGTACAGCAACCAAGAATACTTGGAAATGGTCCTGTGTTATCGTGAGTGCAACGAAAGCTTACGACAAGCCCAAATCCTTTATCAAGAAAGATTTGGAAGGCGGCCGAGCCTCACCATAATCTTGAGAGCAGTACAGCGCCATCGTGAATGTGGCACCTTCATGCCACCAGCGGTTGACGCAGGAAGACCGCGCTATCCGGTGCGCCTTGAAGAAGACGTTTTAGATTTCTTTAGAATACACCCCACGGCGAGCACTGCCGATGCCGGTCGTGTATTCAACGTCAGCGATTTTTACGTGTGGAAGAAGCTCCTTCGTGATAAAGGCCACCACCCATATCATTGCACTCGTGTGCAAGAACTGAACAAATTAACATTTTGTAGGTGGCTACTGCAACAACCCCAACGTCACATTCTCTGGACTGATGAATGTACTTTTACACGTGTTGGGTTATTTAACATACATAATTCCCATTACTGGACAACTATTAACCCAAATAAAGTGAGACCGGATTATTACCAAACACGGTTTAGTGTAAATGTGTGGGTAGGAGTGCTAGACAATAAAGTTTTAGGGCCTGTTTCTTAACCGTTTAAACAATAATACGTACATAGACTTGTTACGTAACGATGTTGAAACAATGTTAGAAGATGTACCCCTGGTAGTCTGGCGTGACCTCTACTTCCAGCATGATGGCGCGCCAGCACACTTCGCTGGAAACGTAAGAGACTATCTCAATTCTCGGTTCGGAGACCGGTGGATTGGTCGGGGTGGTCCTGTCCCGTGGCCTGCTAGGAGCCTGGACTTGACTCCGCTTGATTTTTATTTCTGGGGTCGTGCTAAAGATTTATTGTACGAAAATGGACACTTAATAGCCAGCGTGAATGAGCTATGTACGCGAATCACCCTCGCATTTGAAACAATAAAAAGTGAAAGTGACACTCTTTTAATAGTGCAAAGAAATTAAACGCGCTCGCAAGTGCATCGCTCAAAACGGTAGGCACGTTCAACAATGAATGTAATTACGTACCTATCCACCTATCGTCGTAGAGTAAGTAGTATTTATATTAATTATTGTAAATAGGGCTGATTCTAATTTTTAACCATGACTGATTCAGTGTTTTACTGTTATCGAACTTTAAATAAATAAAAAAGATTCATAACACTACATTGTATCCACTGCGCGCTTGTTTGTTTACAACTTTCTGCATTTGCTTTAATACTTTGATAACAGTTCAGCACGCAATTAGACAGTCCAAAGCCTGGTAAAGTGTGATGGGAAATTAGAATCTTTTCTTTTCGTACCTAGACGGTTCATAATCATGTGTTCAAGGAAAGTTTATTCACCCCCAATATTAGCCTGTTTTCAAATTGCGCGTCTTAGGTTATTTATTTTCGACTTTATTTTAAGGCTCACAATGTTGATTTTTGTTTGACACCTCGCCATATGTGTCGGCCCTAACAGTACTGGCCGCCCGAGTGCAAGTACTTACCCATAAGGATGGGTTTATTCTAGAGTGCCGGCTGTGGTGCCGAACAATTTATTATTTTCGATCAAAATAAAATCACTTTAATCATTGTTTTTTTTGCTTGGATATCTTTGGTTAGACGTACTGAACGCTGTATTAAAATTTGTCCAACTATTTTAATGGGACCTTATATAGGGACAGACAGACAGGGAAGCGACTTTGTTTTACACTATGTAGTGATGATACAATATGACTGAAAATTACCTTCTTATCCTCCTTTTTTGAAGTCAGTTGAAAACAAAGCCCGATGGATTATGATCATGTTTTCACCATAACTAAGAACCGTTAGGTAATTAAATTAGCTGTGAAACCGTTTACCTTAATTGTTCGTTTTATTTTCGACTTAAAAACAAAATAAACCAGCAAATCCAAATTGTTATAGCAACAAGTGGCCCCTTCTCAAGTCATTGCTACTCGCTATAGAGCATTATTTCCACGGAGATTTCTCTGAGAACAACCAATCAATCTATCTAGCCTTGTCCCAACTATGTTGGGCTCGGCTTCCAGTCTAGCCGGATGCAGTCGAATACCGGTATTTTACATGGGGCGACTGCCAATCTGATCTCCACAACCCAGCTCCTGGGTAACACGATACACCTTGGTGAGACGGGTTTATCAGACTTTTTGGCTTCTGACTACCTGTAACGACTGTTAAAGATCTATGAATGACAGCCGGGATCAACGGCTTAACGTGCATTTCGAGGCACGGAGGGGTCTCGATATACAGTGTGTCCGGACATGGACTAGCGATATTCTAAATACTTAAATATAAGCTATTTTAAAGTACTATTACACTATAGGCTTGGGTCCAATACACTTCCCCGCTATGTGGCAGCCATTTTGTTTTTTTTGTTGAAATATGCTCTATGCGAGTACAAAAAAAATCATATATCTCAAAGTTTTAGTCATACTGAGATAAAAATAGGCTTATTCGGAAGGCAATAATATTGTCTACCGTCTGCATTACAAAGCAATGTGTTCACAATTCCATAACTTTTGAAAAAAAATGTGAAAGTCGAAAAAAAAATCAAAAAATTATGCAATTCAACCAATAATGGTTAATTACTACAAAAACAACCCCGAGAACTTTTTTATTTTTTATACTAGATCGACAGTTTTTGAGCTACGCTACAATGCAACATAAAATTCACAACTGTATGTTTAATACTTTAAGAGTTATTGTTGTTTGAACATAGCGTATGCGCAAGCACAAAACGTCTTTGTTAACCGCCAGAGTGTCATTTATGGCATTCACTGTATTCCATCTGAGAGCAGGCGAGAAATACTGTTCGTTACTACCGTGAGTAAGCGAGATAGAACGTATTAGTCCACTACCTGAAACAAAATCAGTTTTAAGGACAAATTATTAGTTGGGTTAGTTTAGTTGTCCCTCGCCCTGCGTTGTGATCGCTATCGCTACTTTCACTTACCGTCCGTGCTGTTTACGTGCTGCGTTAGTGTTTTGTATTTAAAAGTGTGATAAAGTATGGCACAGCGTCAATATTCATCGCAACATATTGCTGACATACACTTTGTGTATGGCTTTTGCAATGGAAGTGCAAATTTGGCTGTACAAGAATATCGACGAAGGTACCCTAACAGGCCTACACCGAGTCGCCAAACTTTTATCGACGTGCATTCAAGATTAGCGGAAAGAGGTATTCAAAGAGCTGTTAATGAACGCAATCGCTTGGTATCGCCCGAAGATGAAGAAGAAGTGCTTAGACTAATAACCAATGATCCTAGACTAAGCGTTAGACGGATTTCAGTGCAACTTCGAATGTCTAAGTGGCATGTATGGAGAATTTTGAAAAGAGAAGGGTTACACCCTTATCATTTTCGACGGGTTCAAGACGTGATCGAACCAGATTTTGCTGCGAGATCTGTGTTTTGTTCGTGGATAAATAGAAATTTGAGACAGAACCGTAATTTTTTACAAAGAATACTGTGGACTGATGAAGCCAAATTTACAAGAGCTGGGATTACAAACCACAGAAACGACCATCTCTGGTGCTCCGCAAATCCAAGGGCGGTGCGCCCAAGCTCATTTCAACATGAATTCTCAGTAAATGTGTGGGCCGGCATAATCAACGATAGGCTGATAGGGCCATTGGAATTGCCACCTACATTAAACGGCGCTAGATTTTTAGAATTCTTACAGACACAGTTTGCGGACAGCCTCATGGACCTACCTCTATCATACCGTCGGCGTATGTGGTTCCAGCTCGATGGTGCACCCGCGCATTTTTCTCGAGCAGTGAGAGAATATTTAAATAATAATCTACAGCCGTGGATCGGTCGTGGTGGTGTAGTAGCGTGGCCGCCTCGCTCACCCGATTTGACACCCTTGGATTATTTTTTGTGGGGTCATATGAAACAAAAAGTATACGCTACAGTTCCAAATACCAGGGAAGAACTCGTCGCAAAAATTATGGCAGCCGCCGAAGAAATTAGATCCGATTTGGATTTAATTAGGCGCTCATCAACCCAGGTGGCACAGAGAGCCGTAGTGTGTCTACAAGCTGGAGGTGGCCACTTTGAGCAACTGCTTTAGATATTTTAATCTTCATTTAATATTGGAAAAAACATTAAATAAAATTCAATATGAATGTTATGTTTTTTTAATGATTTCCTGTTTAGGGTTCCGACAAAGGCCTTTTGTGCTTGCGCATACGCTATGTTCATACAACAATAACTCTTAAAGTATTAGACATACAGTTGTGAATTTTATGTTGTATTGTAGCTTAGCTCAAAAACTGTCGATCTAGTATAAAAAATAAAAAAGCTCTCGGGGTTGTTTTTGTAGTAATTAACAATTATTGGTTGAATTGCATAATTTTTTGTTTTTTTTTTCGACTTTCACATTTTTTTTCAAAAGTTATGGAATTGTGAACATATTGCTTTGTAGTGCAGACGGTAGACAATATTATTGCCTTTCGAATAAGCCTATTTTTATCTCAGTATGACTAAAACTTTGAGATATATGATTTTTTTTGTACTCGCATAGAGCATACTTCAACAAAAAAAACAAAATGGCTGCCACATAGCGGGGAAGTATATTGGACCTAAGCCTATAGTGTAATAGTACTTTAAAATAGCTTATATTTAAGTATTTAGAATATCGCTAGTCCATGTCCGGACACACTGTATTATGGATGACCTATCCACCAACCGACCGCGGCTAACGTAGCTTAACCTTCGATCGACCCGTGCGGCTGTTATTATTTAGCCACGAGAGAATAATAATATGATAATAATATTATGTAAATCATGAACTTATTAAAGTTACATACATAAAGTGCCATGGCTCAATGCAACAATGCAAATGACTCAACTCTGAAACAAAAATACAACGAGATGGATGTCCGTAGATATCTAGCAAATAATATAAGATGCTATTTTCATATTTGTTCAATGTCATAAAGTATTATAACGTTATCATTATAAATACCCATAATATTATAAACATACATTCCAAGATTAATCCAAAAATAACAAAGATAAGTATGTATTTCTAAGAATCAAACGCAAAAAGCTATGTTTCCGCCCGGGATCGAACCGGGGGGCTTCTGCGTGTTAGGCAGATGTGATAACCGCTACACCACGGAAACGATATACAGAGCGGCAAAATGTATGTATGTAAACCGAACATACTCGTAGTTGACACTTGGCAGAGAAAGTATACACGTGCCGCTTGATCTTGATCCAGTTTTAATCTCGGCCTATTGAAATACCTTCACTCTAAAGCTACGGTTCCCTAAGACTGCGGTGGCCGCAATCAATCCACGTCCACAATTTACCGGCGAATGACGTCACTGAAACGTTATCTATGTATAATAACAATAATAATAATAATACTTAATAATAATAATAATACTTTATTGATTCAAATCCTTACAGTATGCATATTATATCTAGCAAAGTTTACAATATTAAGGCGCACAAAAACTGAAACCCTGACTCCTAAACTAGGAATACCTGTGACTTAGGAGTCAGTGTTCTACTGCCACTTGGACACTATTTACCTTGTGTAAATTGAGAGTTGGTAAGCTGATATTATTCAAAAGAGTATAATTATTATTATGTGTATTAAGAAAGAAGATAATTACAAAACCAAATAAAAGTTGAAAATTGAATTAAAAAGTTAAAAAAGTGTTGGATTTAAAAAGTACCATTTAAAAATTTTTAAATTTTTAAAATTATAAAAAGTAAAATGACTTTGTGTTGGATTCTGTATCTGTGCCTGGAAATCGTGTTATTTATTTGTTTTGTGTGATTGTGTGTGTGTGTTTGGGATTGAGAGACGGGTGAATTCTGTGTTATTTAAGTATGATGTGAGGAGCCTAAGTAAGTGATATGGTGGTGTCGGTAAACTAAGTTGGTGTGTTTTCCTAGAGAGCGTGTTTTGACGCCGTAAAGATGATGAAAGAGGCACCGACGTTTGCCCCGGTGCTATCAATTTCATGACAGACGTCACTGCGGCCGGTAGGTACTTACCGGGCAGTCACATTAGGTCATTTTCGCAGTGGGAACATTATGGGCGAATGCTGTTAAAACGATCTGCAGGTTGTTGTTAAATACTTAAAGTAGTAATACTGCATGCTATTGTTAAATACCCAATAATCAAATAGTATTAATCCTCCATGACAAAAACCTACTTGGCCATCATTGCAGCAATTTTAATTAAAATGTTTCGTAAATAACAAATTGGATGCCTTTTGTCTGTGATAATTGGTATTTAAGAATGTAAATTGGGCTAATTTGTTAAAGGTCGGAAGAGGAAATTATTCTACAGTATTGTTTTGTGTTTGTGTGGATGAGGCCGGTAAATAAACCGATTTGAGTCGGAGACAAGAAAATATCTACCCTTTAGCCGACTTTTGCACGAACTTAAAAATATCGCGGCGAGATTTTTTGCGCACTGGAATTTTCTTTGTACGAATAACTGCGAAAATGTGATGTCAGCTAAAACTGGAAATGGATAGCTAAATATGTAGCCGTGTTTTGAGCCGCCATTGATGCTCTCCAACTGTCTCATTATAACAATTTTCCAAAAAATCCATCCAGAAATTCTTTTGCACCCCAGTATCTCAAAATATTCACCATTCGTGAAGCAAAAACAGAAGTTTTCGTGATTAATGAAGCTTAATGCTTAAGATTGCAAGTTGTTGATACTGTCAGCACCAATCTTTGAAGGTTGCCTTAACGAATGATTAATGTTACGCGGATATGTTAACGAAATATTTTAACCTTGCAAAAGTCAGAGGGGCAGAGAGAAATGAGTGAGAAAAGTTGAGGCACTCAATATTTAATCACGGCCTGTTGAAATAACTTCGGTATAAAGCTAGAGATTCCTAAGATTGCGGTGGACCCCATGCAGCGTCCGCTATTTACCGGAATGACGTCAGTGAAACGTTATCTATGAAATTAGGTTGTTGTGATTTCTGTCAAAGCGTGTTTTGACACTGTAAAGTCAAGCCCCGGTGCCATCATTTTCATGACTGACGTCACTGCAGCCAGTATGTGGTGGCCACCGCTCTTCTAAGAAACTGTAGCTTGAGGCTGCCTGTCCACTGACGCGGAGCGAGGCTGCGGAGCGGAGAAACGGAGAAACATTAACCTATAGGATTCCATAAAATCTCAATGTCATTTTTCTATTGGTTAATATTTCTCCGTTTCTCTGCTCCGCAGCCTCGCTCCGCAGCCTCGCTCGGCCTCAGTGGACAGGCAGCCTTACAGAGAATGTCATTAATGTCATTTTGATTCAGTGAACAGAGACTTTATGTAGTTCCTAGCGGAGGCGACGTCACTCATCAATTTATCTTTTACTTATACTCCACACATACACCACACACACACACCTCACACAAACACCATACACACATCACAAACACAAACACACTACACAAATATTACACGCTTACCAAACCATACCAGAAATCACCTTTCTAGTGTCCACTCTGGAATTCGTACCCCCAGCCCCCCAGTGAAAAATAATATTATTATAACCAAGCAGGTAGTATTTTAACACGTTCGTGGACGATCTCAGTCTTTAGTAATGGTATATAGAGATGTTAGAACGGTCGTCCAACAACTCTTAATATTATAAAGTGGCATAACTCACATATAACATAGTCGGGTTGCCTCCTTCCCTCAAATATGGCGAGGGGGGTAATGGCTGATCTTTGCGTTATGCTCGTGAACGGGTGCTGCTTGTGGTGACTGGTCGTCTTGCTGATCATGGTTTTATTATTGTTATGATTAGTAATAACTTGTTTATTTAGTTTCCTTCGATGGTCCTAGTTTATCATTTGTGACTTCAAGCGACAGCTATGTAAACAGAACCCAGCATTGCATAAATATGTTAGCGGTCACGCCCTTCATACCTGGAGGCTTTTATTTAATTTTCATTTATTAATTTTTGCTTGAGTACCTACGTATAGTTTTTTATTGTATTTCTAGGTATATTGGCGTTGCTAGCTGACATATGGCAAATAATTAAATTTAGTGTCCTGTGTCTTGTAATGTGAATTACTTTGCATACCTTGTATTGTTGTATTGTATTCAGTCAAGTATTTTCTAACTGAACAGAAAGCTGTGCTGCTGGGGAGTTTGTTGCGCCACTTCTTCTTCCCAGCGAAAGCACTAGGAAGTGGTGAAGGGTGGGCGTTTTGGGGGACTGTCTTTTGTAATTTTGACGTTCGAAAAGTGCTGATTCTCAGCCTAGTTTGAATAAATGACTTTTGATTTTGATTTTGATTTTGATAACCATCTAAAATGTCGGTTAGCCCAACCATGTCGCATCTCCTATTAGTATCTTCAGTCTTCCTGACATCGGCAGCAACTTGATACTGCGTGACACGGGTGGGCAATTTTCCATTATTTATAGCTTTAAGAGAATTTATGTACGTGCCATTGTCGTTTATTAGTGCTGTTCAGACGTAAGTTATGTTTACAAGTTTAACAGTGGTATCGCTGGCTTCGGTGGTTATAGTGGGGTAACTTATGTATAAGTGGGATAGTTAAACATGTGCTAATTACGGGAATACTTCAACCAGAGATGGGGCTCTGTCTCGTATAGGATCCTAGCATTATGCTGAGCGATGGCCGTTGTGTTTTTAGTATAGTTTGTGACCTTCCTGTACGAGTCGCAATAAATACTTTTTCTTTTTTTGCGATGTGACGCATGGTTTCCTCCATTTTTTTTTTTTGTGTTTGTGTTCTTTTTATGCATCATGTTTACCGCAAATAAACGTATTTTCTTTTCTTCCTTTAATACTGTGTGAATTATGTAGGTAAATGTTAGCTGTGTTTTCATATTACTAACTAATTGGTAGAAAAAAATCTAGTTTTTTTTTTGTAGTAAAGTTATTTTGACATATTTACGTAATTTAAAAAGCTAACACTCTTAAAATAATAATAATAATATATACAAGTACATATATTATATAAAAAAGAGGGGAAATAATCAAAAGGCATCACGAGATTCTTCCGCATCGCTGTCAATAGGAAAAGTGCCCTTCAGGCTGGCAGAATTGCCACGTTGCATGGCAATGCTGATTCTTTGGCCAAAAAACAGGCCAGCCCTCTGGTCACGTGAAGAGTCGACCAAGCGCTTGGCGGTCTCGTAACACTAAGTGGGCACTCGGACCCCATGGCCCTAGTGTTTCAACATCAAACGTCGGCGCGAACATATACGTTCCAAAGAGATCGGAGTATTTGCGCCGTTTGAGGTTTTCCGCACCTGCAGCAGCCGCCCCAGCACAGCCCACCGTGCTTGGAAGATGGGATGGCGCAAGGGTGTCGACACACCTTGCATCCCACACCAAAGGCCTGCCTACCTTCTGAGCCATTATGGCCATTCCCTTTGGTCTCTTCCCACTGTCGCGTGTCAAGCTATTGTAGTAAAGTGAATTTTCGAAATGATTTCGATAATTATTTAAAGGTCAAGTTATAAATCTGCTTTTGACAGTTAAAATGACACCCGTGTAGGTAGGTATATCCAATATCCGTATATCAGGTAGTGGGGATAAGGACTGCTTTTACACTTTCATCTTTACTGTTTTTTTTTTTCTTGTCTTTATAGGCAGAATCTGGTATCAATGAAGAAGTTTCACGATTCTTACATACTTGATAACAAAAAAAAAAAAAAAACAATGTTTTTTTGTTATCGACTCGTCTTCAATGTTATGCTTATAAATTTAACGCTAATTTCGTTCACGTAAACAATCTTCATATAAGTAGCTCCGATGAAGATGGCAAGTTTGCTTGTTACAAATTTAAAGAAAACCAAGATCTAAAAGACATTAAGGTTTCATGCAGTTTCGTGGAACCGCCGAACAAGCGACCTATTACCCTGCACAGCAAAGCCAATGCGGAGTGCATTACCATTTTTATAGCAGCGTGTCTGCGTATTATGCAGATTGCCGTTCGTCGGCCAGCGATTGAGGAGTGCGGTGTATGGGGACGGCCTAAATTGTGGGATCCCAGCGGAAAGATCTTGTGCAAACGAAACCAGCCTTAGCTTATCTTGATTTTCTCCTGTTACCAGACCACCAGAACTCCTTTTTTCTCTATCTTTTTACTATTTATTTCTGTTGATAAAAAAGTTCATTCATCATTTCAGCTGAAAGACGTCCACTGCTGGATATAGGCACCTCCCAAGCACCGCCACTTCGACCGATTCTGTGGTTCTTGTATCCTGCGGATTTCTGCGGATTCCTGCGGCCTTCACCAGGTCATCGGTCCACCTTGTGAGAGGCTTTACAACGCCACGTCTTCCGGTACGCGGTCACCACTCCAGAATCTCCGGTCCCATCGGCACTCTGTTCTATGAGCAATGTGTCCTACCCACTGGCACTCCAAGCAAGTTCTCCCTTTGAGTGACCACGTTTCAGTTTCCATAAGCCATCACTGGCAACACGTACTGGTCAAAAACTTTCGTCTTGAAACACTGTGGTATAGAAGACGAGAAGATATTACGTAGCTTCCCGAACGCTGCCCAGCCGAGTCGGATTCGATGTCTGACCTCTTTCTCGAACTACCTAATAATCTAGGAAAACATAATCGACCACTATTTCGAGTGTTTAGTCTCCGATCTTTATGGGAGTGGGTGTTACGTGCATTTGACCATGTTTTGACCTTCGTTTTGTCCATGTTCATTTTAACACTAACTGTTTCAAACCATAGGTATCTGTCCAAAATTATAGACACAAACGCTAGAAACCTAACCTTGCGGCACACCCAAATGTGTTCTGAAAGCGAGTGCTGCGCTAATCTATGCAAACCCGTTTTAAGATTGACTTGTTTGTAGGACACACTTGGTCCGTGATTACAGTGAGCTGTGCATGTACGAGCCTAATCCCGGAACTCCGTGTGCGGGATTAACTTTACAAAAGGCTTAGTATCTCTGTTTATATTTTTGAGATATGTATGAAGGAAAGTGGCTGTTTAGCTAAGGTAGATTCTATAGTTGTTTCATTTTTTGGTGCATGACTATTGGTTACGTACCCAAGTAAACCAAAAACTCAATGGCGCACTATTTTTTATTTTACCCCGAAAGTATAATAATCTTTATAAATAAAAAATAATTGCCGCATATATGAAAGATCATCATTGGAGAACGGCTCGACCGATTTGGCTGATATTTTTAAGAGTTTTTTTGGAAAATCCACCGAAAATGGCGTGAATTTGACCCGGGCGACGCTGGGCACGAACATCTAGTAGGCAATAAAACAAGCGTTCGAAAAAAAGTAGTGCTAAATTAAGTACGGTGTCTTTAAATAGGGTGGCAGGGACATCAACGCACAACTTATTACGATGGGCTCGGAACATGATTCTGGATCTCCCAGTGTTGAAATTTTTCATAAGGTATTTTAAAAAAATCTGCTGTTTCCTACAAAAGTGCAATTTATTTATTTCTGGCGACTCAGGATCATAGATAAATGACTTAACCTAAACATACATACTTCACTACATAGTATAAAACAAAGTCGCTTCCCTGTCTGTCTGTCCCTATATATGCTTAGATCTTTAAAACTCCGCAACGGATTTTGATGCGGTTTTTTTTAATAGATAGAATGATTCAATAGGAAGGTTTATCCCTACTTCCCTACTAATATTATAAATGCGAAAGTAACTCTGTCTGTCTGTCTGTCTGTCACGCTTTCACGTCTAAACCACTGAACCGATTTTGGTGAAATTTAGTACAGAGATAGACTAGAGCTCGGGAAAGGACATAGGCTACCTTTTATCGCGAAAAAAGGCTTGGGGGGGTTTAAATAGGGGATGAAAGTTCGTATGGAAGTTCGTCATTATCGAAGATGACACCATGAAACTTTGTATTTAGGCACTTGATAAGGAATAAATAAATATTTGTTCTAGCGTTTTTGAAATTTCGTCCTGTATGGGGATGAAATAGGGGATGAAAGTTCGTCTGGAAGTCCAAACAAAGTCTCGCTTTCACGCCTAATTCCGAATTCGATTTCGATTAAATTTAGTACAAAAATAGACTAGACCTTTGGAAAGGACATAAGCTACCTTTTGTTGTAAAAAAGGCCATGAACGGGTTGAAATAAGGGATAAAAATGTCCATGGGAATTCGTCATTTTCGAAGATAAAACCATTAAACTTGGTATTTAGGCACTTGATAAGAAGTAAATAAACATTTGTTCCAGCGTTTTTGAAGTGTTGACCTACATGGGAATAAAATAGGAAATGAAAGTTCGCAGGGAAGTCCAAACAAATCTGTCTATGTTTACAATACGCATATTCATCGGAAACATGTATATTATTAGTGAAAATGCCGTCTTAATGTATACACGTGGCGCGAGCGCGGGAACTCAAATGTAACCCGGGTATCATGGGAGGAATGGTGGTACTTTTAGCTGGTGACTTCAGACAGACCCTGCCGGTCATTACTAGGGGTACACCGGCAGATGAAATAAATGCCTGTTTGAAAGCTTCTGTATTATGGGTACACGTAAAAAAGTTTTGTCTGACTACAAATATGCGAGTACAACTGCACAATGATTCTCAAGCAGGGCAATATGCGGCTGCTCTTCTAAACATCGGAGAAGATTGTATGCCAACAGACAGTAACGGCATGATTTCACTGATACGTGAATTCTGTCAAGTTGTCGATAACACAGATGATTTAAAAAATAATGTCTATCCTGATTTACAAATAAATATGGCCAATCGAGAATGGTTGTGTGAAAGGGCAATTTTGGTGCCGACAAATGAGACAGTAGGCCAGATAAACGAACAAATTATGTCAGACGTGGAGGGGGATGTTGTCGAGTACCTCTCAGTAGACAATGTTATTAATACTGAACAAGGGACATCGTATCCTATAGAATTTCTCAACTCTTTAGAATTATCAGGAGTGCCTTCCCATAAGTTAAGGCTGAAAGTTGGTGTTCAAGTCCTGTTGATGAGAAATCTTGACGCACCAAGGCTATGTAATGGTACACGGCTACAAATTACTCATCTAGGATGCAACATTATAAAAACTATAATCATGACTGGAATGGCAAAAGGAGAAAATGTTTTAATTCCCCGTATTCCAATAATTCCGACAGTTTTGCCATTTCACTTCAAAAGAGTGCAGTTTCCCCTGAAAGCAGCATTTGCAATTACAATAAACAAAGCTCAAGGACAGACGCTTAAAGTTGCAGGTGTACATTTAGAAAAAAAATTGTTTTCCCATGGGCAACTCTATGTGGCGTGCTCACGAGTATCAACCCCGCAAAATCTTTATGTTTTAGCAAAGGAAAAACAAAAAACGTAGTTTATAAAAATGTATTAAAATAAATTATTACAGTTAACCACAGCAGTTTGTATGTGTATTATTTGCAAAGTAAGTATCCTAAAAAATAAAAAATGCTGCCCAAAGTAACTATTTCACGCGAACGAAGTCGCGGGTAAAAGCTAGTATGTATAATACATGCATAATATAGTAGAGAAACACTGATAATTTTAGAGGTTTCTAATATGATGTCGTAAATAAACACATTTTTTGCGTTTACAATGCAAACGCTGGCTGAATCCCACGAGATAGATCAAAATAATGTACTACAGTATTGTACACCTTAAAAAGGTCTACAAAAAAATACACAATGGTATATGTGTATCTCTTAGGGATAACCCAGAATAACGATTTTTTATCCTATACTTTTTACGAGAAATAATGGCTCTAAAATTATCAGTGTTTCTCTACTATATTATGCATGTATTATAAATTAAACCTTCCTCTTGAATCACTCTTATCTATAAAAAAACCGCATCAAAATCCGTAGCGTAGTTTTCAAGATCTAAGCATACATAGAGACAGACAGACAGCGGGAAGCGACTTTGTTTTATTCTATGTAGTGATCAGCATTGCACCCGTGCGAAGCCGGGGCGGGTCGCTAGTTTACTATAAAATAGTACTTCGCTAGCTTGTTCTTGTCCTGTTCTGTGACACTTGTCCGCGGAAGCGACGGGACACCAAGTCCTGCGGCCAGAAGTCTTCTTACATGACGACGGGCAGATAACAATTCACTCCACGCAAGTGTTCACGGTGAGATTTTTACAGAATCGACATGCAGAATCATATTCTGAATCCATGGTAACAGTTTGCTCATGTCCTTGTCACTCTGTACATAATCGCGCGTGACAAATTTGACACCTCATTACTTACCAATACTTAAAACTCCTTCAGATCACAACAACGGCCATAACACTCAACATTCACCCTCTCACCCTTATTTCTCCATGATCGTCTCTTTTATTTCACCCTGAAAGAATAATAAACAATAAAACAAGCGTTCGTACCCACTAGTGTCACAGTGAGAGCGCAAAGGAAGTAATAATCGTAAAGTGAGCCGCGTATTTCCGGCTTTGTTTGCAGCGGTGTAGGGTTGGCTGCAGTGTGATATTGTTTTTGGGGACCAATTTATTAATTAGTGGTAAGATATGGGACACATACCAAAGTGAAGGAAGTTTTGGTAACATAAAAGGTTCTAGAAATTAGATCTTAAGTTTACTTAGATGCGCTGAGGTAGCCCACGAAATTCAACTTTTCTTACGTTTTTGCAATTACACAAACGTGTTTAAACATGTTTGTGAGACTCTGATTTATGCTTAACATAATTTTTATAGCAGATTTTACGCAAATAAATTATTTTATTATTATTTATTTTAATGTTGTTAGATATCTAGGGACCATGGCCGGTCCTTTGGAAGGCGTACGAAGGGCCGAAGCCAACTCGCACAGGCCCCTTAGGTAATTTTTGACAATTATCCCTGTATGCACTATGCAAGTGCACCCAAGGATAACCCCCGGTTGGTGTAAGACTATTGCAGGATATATTATGGAAAAATAAAAATTTGGATTATGGGTATGGGTGGCTAGTGGACTGGTTACCAATAACTATAGAAGATGGTCCCTGTCTGATCAATTTTTTATATATTATACACGAATAAAATGGCAGGGGGTGGTTAGCCACTCAATAACGGGCCCCCGAAAACGGTCGCTAGCACATAGTGACGTAGCGACAAGAGGGAATAGGTAAATAATAATAATTATAATTATTGTTATTGGCAGGCCAGTGTCCTGACACATAAATATCACAATCAACATACAACCTGTTGTAGAAATGATATTAAAATGATCAATTAAAAAATGGTTCGCGACTGTAACCAATATGTCACAGAATTACTGTTTACAGAATTACTATGATTAAATCAGCAATACAACTCATTAAGCTAGAATTGGCCTCAAATATCATGATTTCGTGAAATCATAGGCCTCATAGAACGCACAGCCCTACACAGTATTGACGTAGTCACCACGCTCAACATCGGATGCCGATCGTTGCATGCATCTGCTGCAGAAAATCCTGATATAATCCCGAACCCACTGCAACAATCACTGGAATTATTGGCTCGAGGGCCCGACACCAAATTGCGAATGCTCAGCGTGTCAATAAAATGTTGAATGCTTTCATTTTTACTGATTGGATAACGTTTATTTCATTTTCTGTATTGCAAGTCGAGATTTCAAAGAGATTTTCAAATAATAATTACTTAAACTTAGGTAGATAATCCTGTTTCTTGAAAATTGCTGCGACCTCTAAATATACATCTAGGGGTAGCAACCAGTAATCTTTTTTTTCTGATCTCTGTGCTAGTCTTCATTACAACTAGAAAAAAACCCCAAAAACCCAAAAAAAAAAAAATTATCTGCCGGTCGATTCTGTAAAAATCTCACCGTGAAATCATAAGTGAAGTGAGCACTTAATAGTGTTAATCCCCTAGCATTAGGGAATGACAGAACTCACTTCCGGCTCACTTCACCTAAGTTCTCACGGTGAGATTTTTACAGACTAGCACTGCTGGAAATCTTTCTGGTAAAACCTAAAATATTAAGGTCAGTCGCCATTCAACGTGGTAATGCTGCCAGTCTTCTGGGCACATTTCCGGATGACAGCGATGCGGACGAGTACTTCGACGCCTAAGTGTACTTTGTTTTTTATATTTATTTGTATAGTAAGTTAGTTGGCCATTTAATTTAGTATCTAGTGTAAATAGTTAGTTAGAAAAAGGTCTTAAATGCATAATGTTGCCATATGGCAACAAAGTACGTCATTTAATTTTTTTAAGAATGTGGTAGCATTGAATTTCTGAATGCACCTCTTTTTGTCAAAACAATATATATACTCTATGGGTATTAATATTATTATATAGAAGAAGAAAGAAGAAAGAAAAAACGTTTATTCTGCACAAACAAAACGTACGTTACAAATAAAAACAAAATAATTGCAATATATTTATTTTTTCTAAATTCAATGGATAAATACCTATACAATAGCATTTTTTTGTAATACGATATAATAAATCATGCATTTAAGTGTTAATGTTGTACTTAAGTAACTCAAAAAATATTTTTGGAAGGACAAAAATATTTTGGTAGCCCTATTGTAGCGACTATCGTAGTTTTATGCAACTGTTTGTAAGGATTTGAATTGCTTCCAAGTGCTGTTTGTATTAATATTATTGGCCTTATGACTCAGGTTTTTTACGTTTTAGAGTTTTCAGAGGATTTATTTGTGTGCGAAGAGGGTTCTCATTGTTATTCTTTGGAGAAGTGCTTTTATGAAGGTATACATTGCTGTGATTTTGTTAAACATACTGTTCATCTCCTGTTGATTACTTCTATTTCTTGCATTTTGTGTAACAGATATTTCAGCATCTACCTTTTTGTGGACAGTATAGTATCAGAGGGACAATTCCCGTGTTTTTAAGAACGTTCGCATTCTAATCTCAGTCGTCAGTCGCTGTCTGTCAAAATACAATCAATTTACATGCATTTTTCACCAGTTTTTAACTGTCGCCGAGATGAGATCGCTACTTGAATTTGAACGTTTTTTAAGTGAGAGAATTGACCTTCAGATCTACTTACACAAATAAATATCATCATCTGCCTAGCCTTTTCCCAACTATGTTGGGGTCGGCTTCCAGTCTAACCGGATGCAGCTGAATACCAGTATTTTACATGGAGCGACTGCCTATCAGACCTCCACAACCCAGTTACTGAGTAATACGATACCCCTAGGTAAGACTGGTTGTCAGACCTTCAGGCTTCTGACTACCCGTAACGACTGTCAAAGATCTACGAATGACAGCCGGGACCAACGGCTTAACGTGCTTTCCGAGGCACGGAGGGGTCTCGGTATGTAAAGATGGTCACCCATCCACAGATCAACCGCGGCAAGCGTAGCTTGACCTGATCGATCGACCTGTGCGGCTGTTATTATTTAGCTACGGGCCCTTCAACAAACACACGCAATATTTATTTATTTTTATATACTATATTGTACACCAGCACCCTGATTGCGTAACACACTATTGCTCTCAATTAGAATCATTTTGATGCTTATTGCTAATCCATTGCTGCCGTATGTTCGACAAAAGTGTTGCTCAACAACGTAAATAACGCAATGAATATTGTTGAACTGTCAAAATGAAACCCATTACTACTGATAGTGTGTTACGCAATTAACCTGCAGATTATATATCACAAAAAAAAAAATAAGTACCTATATTGTGTCCCACTGCTGGGCAAAGACCTTCCGTTTTTCTTTCCAAACCTCCTTGTCTTGTACGATCTCTGGACATGTTGGCCCTGCAAACGTTATCAGATCGTCATACCATCCCGCCGCCGCCGCCACGCCACCGTGGTCTACTTCAACGGCGATGTCCTCCCCCTGGCGTCCAGTGAGTTACAATGTTTGCCATTCCTTCGAGTGCATTCGAGAGACGTGTCTGGCCCACTCCACAGCCTAGCTGTTTTTTCTCCAATAGGTACGGCACCCAATAACTAGATTTAGAAACTTTATGCTTGTGTTGTATATTTATTATCTTGCCATGTAGTCTAGCAAATATATAAATATATACAACGTGTAACGTTAAATGCGCAAAACCTGAAAATAGTTTGATCAGAATAATGAGCAGAATTAATTGAACCACTTTTTAATATTTATGTAGGTTACATTTTTCAAAAAATCTTCATTAAAAACGTTGCCGCGTCTATTTATTAATAGGTCAAGCAAGCCAATGTCAGCGAGGCGCAGCGGCCCGGTGACGACTCCTCTCTCGGTAAAGCGTCGCCGCAGACGCAAGAAACGATCAGAATGGCCAACAAAACTAAAACAGCACGTAAAACCTATACAATTTTTGGAATGACTTATTTTCTCTCTGAAATAGGTCAATTGAATTAAAAATCAGTTGGGGTGTCTGAGGTTTTGCGCATTTAACGTTACGCGTTGTATATGTATGTCGCAGAACGCAGTATCTGAAGGAGGAAGATAATGGAATGTCAAGCAATGATTGTCGTTTAGTTCAAACTTTTTAAATAATGCTTGAGTGTGTTTGGTGGTGATGCGGATGCCAACGACGACGGCTGACAGCTGACGTATGGTAGCTGACGGCTGACATTCAATTTGGAAGGGAGCGGACGGTCGGTCGTAATCGCATTACAACTAACTAACACTACATTCCATGTGGTTATTTTATTTGATTCTTAATCGTTAAATATTGTGAGCATCCCTGATTATCTTGTAATCAAAATTAAATTATCAATAAAGACCAGTGTACTGAACAACAAACGAGTGTTATTTTGAGATTTCCATCATGTCCGACGAACATGCAAATGAAGATTACCCGCCTCCGTCGTCATATATTATATTACCTTGCACTTAATCTAGTCTTAGTTCAACAATAAATCTTTATTATTACAATACGAATATTATAATAATAATAAAGATTTATTGTTGAACTAATACTGGATCACGGAGCGCAGCATAACCTGTTGCACATGCGCAGCATACTCGTAGCAGCATTGACTGTAACCAAAAAAAAAAAATAACAATCAACATTCCAACCAACCCAATTCCATACAAAAATCTCTACGTTAAACAACGATATTCACCAAACCCCACCTACACATACCTACATAACTACCAGTTAAATACAGTTCACAACTCTTGTTGACTCGAGTCGATAGCAGTCAGAATTCAACCCTTGTTATGACTGACAGCTGCATGAATATTCAACCCGTGCGAGCCGCGGTCGACTCGGTTACTTGTAACAACTATCTGTGGGAATTGTTGGAAGTTGTAATGTTATTATTGGGAATGGAGCGATTTTTAGGGTTAAGGCATGGTAAGAAGCATATTTTTAGGTAGTTGACAATAACGAATCGCGGCAACAAAAAAAGTTCAAAAGAGCGATGCGTTTGATGATAGTTGAATCGAATGATAAGCAAAATAAAACTAATTTTTCACTTTTAATTAAATTAAAAAACGGCACGTCTCAGTGGAATATTTTATACTGGTATTTCTTTAGTTGACTGCATTTCTTTTATTATTATTACATAAGTGTAAGTAAAATAGTTTACGCCCAAAATTTTGAGAATTATCTGACGAAAAATGTCGTGTCTGTGTCGTGATTATTTTATTTATCATGATACTATTTAATATTTAAGAAATATTATATAAAATATTATACTATAGAAATATTTAATATTTTTGAATAGGCATTTTCTTGGAACATTTGACAATACAATTATTATTATTACTATTGTTTCCTTTTTTGTTGTTTTTTTAGCTGTAAGTCTTCAATGCTGTAATAAATAAATAAATACTTTTAATTTTTTTTTTCTAGCTATACGTACTAACACGCCTAGCTGTCGACAAAAAACTGAACGCTTCACGATGTCCTATGTTTGGGCAGCGCCTTAATTGGGGAGCATTCATATGTTTTAGGTTATAAAATCGTAGTGTTAAGGATTGTTCAATAAAACTCCATGGACTACGAATGGCCGTAAATTGAGGTACCAGGCACGTGTGGAGCACCCTAGGCAGTTAGCCTCCCTATCACTTTGCTTTCGACTTCTTACATTTCACCAGAGGATGAGCTATTCTCACATTGTTAGGGATAGTACAGACGGCAGCACATCAAGCTACCCGAAACTGTCACCTTTTCCCAATCAACTTTGAACCTTATGCTTTAGCGATAAAGTTGAAAATCTATTAAAAAATAATGACAGATTGACGATGATTGTTTGATGTGCTGGCGTCTTTGCATGGCGATTCGGTAGTAAATCAATGCTAGTGTATTGGTGTTATTGATGTCATCATCATTTCTCTAACCAATAGAAATTGTAAATATACTCTACATATGTTCATAATATCATCAGCAGTGCGATTTTGTAACCATTTCACCGTGAAAACTTAGGTGAAGTGAGCGTGGAGTGAGCTGTCAGTGTCATCCCATCTGATACTAGGGATTCCCATCTGATACATTGACCAAGAATACATTTACAAACAAAATCGAGGTTTTAATAATATATTTTATGCTAATTCTATTGATCATTTTACATAATTTCAAAGATATTGTATTGTGGGGTGTTAATCTAGGAAAAAATTATCTAGTCTTTGTATAAGGACTATATTGTATACGGTATGATGTGGGTATAGGTATTTTACACCTCTCTGGCTAACCCTTCGGAATACAGACAACCATGTCGATTCTGTAAAAATCTCACCGTGAAAACTTGCGTGGAGTGAGCTGTCAGTGTCATCGTACTGATGCTAGGGATTGACCAAGCAAACATTTACAGTCATAATTGACATTTTAGTAAAAAAAATGTATGCTAATTTTATTGATAATTTTATATAATTTCAAAGTTAGTATTTTAGTTGCCGAAACATCGCTATTTAATGACTGGTATAGGACAAAAAAAAAATAACAACATTGAGATTCTGACTAAGTTCCTGTTTTGCTATTTTATTTTAAAACCCCAAAAAATAGCAATGTCTATCGTTAACACTCGTAAACCACAACATTTACAACGCGATTCCATCCGATGTCATTTAACATCACTAATTTCAATCTAATGTATCATTAGGCCTCTCATTTACAGGGCAGCACTAAATCGTGTCGGCCCCTTAATTTATAGTCCGTGGTAGTTTCATGGTCTACTGGAAAATTAATCTAACAGGTATTTAGAGGAGAACTGATGTATGTTGGTATGCTTCGGTGGTAAGTCGGTTGATGGGATGGTTCTTGGAAGCTTTGCAGAGTAAACTTTTGACGTTATGATTATTTACAGTGGAATGACATCGTCACACATTTTTTTTATTTATTTATGTATACTTTATTGTACACCACAAAAATACATAACATTATTTTTTATCGAAAGCTAAAAATATACAATGGGTGGCCTTATCCCTATCAGCGATCTCTTCCAGGCAACCTTGGAATGGAAAGTGGTTTATCTGGACACAAAATGGGGTTGTCATTGGTGCAATAACGAATTTATTTTTCTATGGATTCAATACTTACAGCAAGCTACCCGAAACTGTAAAATTTTCCCAATCAACCTTGAACCTTATGCTTAAGCTATAAAGTTGAAAATCTATTAAAAAAAACCGGCCAAGCGCGAGTCGGATTTGCGCACAACGGGTTCCGAACCATTATCTATAAAAACGGAAAAAAAATCATATATGGGAGCCCCCTTAAATATTTATTTTATTCTGTTTTTGTTAGTATTTGTTGTTATAGCGGCAACAGAAATACATCATCTGTGAAAATTTCAACTGTCTAACTATCACGGTTCATGAGATACAGCCTGGTGACAGACGGACGGACGGATAGCGGAGCGGGAGTAATAGGGTTACTTTTTATCCTTTGGATACGGAACCCTAAAATTTGACAGATTGTAGTAGCTTGATCTGCTGGCATCTGCGTTTAGTGGGTTTAGCGGGCACTAAACCCACACTGGGCACTTTACACTGTGTAAATTATTTCATCACCACTGCTCTGAAAACGGTGAAGAAAACATCGTGAGGAATCCGGCATGTACTAGAGTCAAAAATTCGAAGACATGTAACATTCCCCAACCCGCACTGGGTGCCTGGTGGATTATGGCTCACTTTCTCTCACAGAGAGGAGTCGTGTGTCGCAGCAGTGCGAACATTATAGGCAGATTATGTACTCACGTTGATTTTATGCATGGAGACTGTGAAAAAGGTAATATCAGGTATCGAACTAAAAGTAGGCCCACCAGAAACCACTCAAAATATGTGGCCTTTATAATTAATTTTACAAAATTCCAAAAAAAGAAAAAAATACTGTGCTTGTCACTGTAAAGTGAGTGCAAGTGACATCTACAGCTACAAGCATACATTTACAATCATTATTCTATTGATAATTTTATATAATTTGAAAGCTACTATTTTACATGTCAACACTTTACTATTTTGTGGGGTTTTAATGTAGGAAAAAAGACGAGTCCTTATAAAAAAGGGTGAAAGATAAGACTACTCCTTATAATAAGGACTAGTCATGGAAAAAAAAGAAAATTGCCTCAGGCATTAAGTCCGCCTTTGTACAGTACTTTTTTTACTTGTGCATAAAGTTTTAATAAATAGATAAATGTTCTGACCAAGATTCTGTTTTGCTATTTTATTTTTAAACCCCAATATACTAATGTTTTCATAACTAAAATACTAGCTTTGAAATTGTACAACGTGTAACGTTAAATGCGCAAAACCTGAAAATAGTTTGATCAGAATAACGAGCAGAATTAATTGAACCACTTTTAAATATAGGTCACATTTTTCAAAAAATCTTCATTAAAACCGTTGCCGTGTCTATTTATTAATAGGTCAAGCAAGCCAATGTCAGCGCGGCGCAGCGGCCCGGTGACGACTCTTGCCTCGATAAAGCGTCGTCGCAGACGCAAGAAACGATCAGAATGGCCAGTAAAACTAAAACAGCACATAAAACCTTTACAATTTTTTTAATGACTTATTTTCACTGTGAAATAGATCAATTGAATTAAAAATCAGTTGAGCTGTCTGAGGTTTTGCGCATTTAACGTTACACGATGATCAATAGAATTAGCATACAAAATACATATTATTAAAATCTCGAATATGCAAGTCTTCAAGGTGAGATTTTTACAGAATCGATATGCAGGAGCTAGTTATACATAATAAAACAGCCGGTCGATTCTGCAAAAATCTCACCGTGAAGTCATAAGTGAAGTGAGCACTTAATAGTGTTAATCCCTAGCGAATGACAGCTCACTCCACGCTCACTTCACCCAAGCTTTCACGGTGAGATGGTTACAGAATCGCATGGCTGCTGCCTATTGATTTACGCTTACTATATTTAAATTTTATTGCACTGCTAAGATCGTTTGCGACTTTTCCTCCATACATTTTTCATTTATATTTTTCAGACTAATTTATAACAGCTTGAGAAGCAAGATTCATGGGGTCTAAAATCTTTATAAAGAACTAGCTTATCCAGTAGCTTCGGCTGCATGACTTATCTTTCTGGGTTCTGCTTGATTTTACAACGAGCAATTTATACTGGGTCACATAAAATTAGCTAGCGTAACTCCGCAGACCTGATGAGTATCGATATTTAAACATGATAAAATTGAAACTATTAATTATTTAATTTATTTTTATTAACATTTGATGCTTTTTATAGGGACTGCTGGTAGTGTTGTTAATTGAAATATAAGTTGAAAAATATTGTATATTACATCGTGTTTAGATAATTATTGATACTAATCACATCTGTGAAGTTTAAACAAAAAATGTTTTTTTTTATGTGTACAGTACCCACAAAATAAGTCATCAAATTGATTTATTTTTTGTTTTATCATGTCTTGTAGATATACGTATGAGTGCGCATTTTCGATTGTTCCATGGTCATAGAAACAGCGATATTTCAAAAAAATCGAACGTCGGGAAAACAAATAAACAACTAATTTTGAATATCGAAATATCAAGCTATATTATAATTAATTAATAAATTAATTTGAATTTGGAATTCTAAGCAGAATAAAAGATATCGGTCTTCACAACAGCCAGTATCAAAAATCGGCAATTTCATAGGTAGGTAAGGACCTAATACCTTCTTGTCATACTTAACCATCCAACTACACCACTAGTGAATGGCTCACCTCTCAACTCGAGAACTCGAGTGCTATTATCGGTAATATTCGATTCGAATCGATACTCGATGCTTCTCGAATATGTATCGATGCGTGATTCACCTCTTCATTTGGCTGAAGTAGTGTCTACGTTACTCGGTTTCAAGAGTTCGTCTGATTAAATGTTTGGAGGTTAAGTAAAGGTAAGGTTGGAACAGATTTGCTGTGACGAGAGTGAGATGGTTAAACTTGGAGAGTTTTAGGTGAGTTTGTTACATATCGTGTATTTATTGAAGGTATTCTTCAAAAACTTATGAAATAAAATTTCATAGGTAAGGTGGTGATGGTTTTTAGGGTTCTGTAGTCAACAAGGAACCCTTATAGTTTTGTCATGTCCGTCTGTTCGTCCGTTCGTCCGTCCGTCCATCAGTCCGTAGCTTAGCTCAGAGAATCTTAGTACTAGAAAACTATAATTTGGCAAATATATACATATCAACAATATATACAATATATACATATACATATCAAATATATTTTAAAACATCATAAGCTGAAAATAAACAAAATTGTGTGCAGTAATTTCTTGCTCCATCCAAAAATTTTTTAAACCTGCTTCCCTTTGTCGAATTCGCAACGAAATTACCTCGTTATTTTAGCGTGTGCTAATGAATGCTTTCATCAAAGCCTCATAAGCGAATCCAACATAAAATAAACTAGTTAAAATATTATTCAATAACATCACAAACAGTAACACGAAACAAGTGCGCCAATTTAAATAACGCGAAATCAACCTGCTGCATATAAAAACTCTAAAATAAACCATCTTTATAGAGCGATAGAGTTGGTTGTGCAGTGACAAATGATAGTTATCACATAATTAAAGTCAGTTATACTCGCTGCGAGATGTCTAATTAGCTGCCACGCATTTGCTTCAGTTAATTTAGTTTCAAATATTATGTAATAATTAACATAACTGCGGCAACCTCTGGTACTATATGCTATCGCGTAATTTAGTAGATAGTTTAATTATATAACATACAGACATCACGAAATAGTGGAAGTTGGGTAAATTGACAGAATTTGGTATGTTTCAGTTAAGTCATCATCATGTGTACTACGTGAGCTCGACAAATGGATGTGCGATTAACGCTTATGCGACAAAACTGTACTGCGACTCACCATAGTTCGAATGCACGCTTGTGCGACAAACGATTGCGCGACAATAGTTCGACACTACGGTAGTGCGATACTACGTTAGTGCGACAGTACTGTAATTCGACAGTACGTTGGTGCAGTATTACAGTAGTTTGACACTACCCATGCTAGGCTAGGTTAGGTTAGAACTGTGACTACACAACGATTCCTAATTATGAGAAGAAGAGTCCCGTCGAAGTAAAGTCTTGTCGATCTTCAGTGTGTCGCACAAGCGTGCATTCGAACTATGGTGAGTCGCAGTACAGTTTTGTCGCATAAGCGTTAATCGCACATCCATTCGTCGAGCTCACGTAGTACACTCGTCATCATCTGCCTAACCTTTTCCCAACTATGTTGGGATCAGCTTCCAGTCTAACCGGATGCAGCTGAATACCAGTATTTTACATGGAACGACTGCCTATCTGACCTCTACAACCCAGTTAGTGGGTAATACGATACCCCTAGGTAAGACTGGTTGTCAGACTTTCGGGCTACTACGACCCGTAACGACTGTCAAAGATCCACGAATGACAGCTGGGACCAACGGCTTAACGTGCTTTCCGAGGCACGGAGGAGTCTCGGTATGTAAAGATGGTCACCCATCCACAGACCAACCGCCCGCAGTACCTACGTAGTTTCTGCATCTGAGATCTCCCCAGCGTGCCTTTTTAGACCATCTTTAAACTATTTATAAATGAAACTATTGAGTGTGTCTTGCACACTACCTGCAATATCGTTTATCTTTTCTCTTTGATCTATCTAAATGTTGTTTTTACAAGATCGCTTTTAGCGTTAAGTCAAACTCAAACTCAAAGCATTTATTTCAAGTAAACCAATTACAGGCACTTTTGAATTGTCAAGGGGTCGGTCAGTCAGAAAGATGAAGCTAGTTGCCCATTCCAAAGCGTAGGTACCTGTGGAGAAGAACGGGCAAGAAACTCCACGGACACTCTTTTAAATCATAAAAATTGTTACAAAATTTTGGTTACATCATTCAAGTTGAAATTATACATGTGAGAACGATGTAAGACCATTAAGACCGCCCATTGTGTCACTGTATGTCAAAATTTCTACGTTTATATTAAAACTTTTCGCACATAAAAAGGTACAAAGGCGGACTTAATGCCTTAGGCATTCTCTACCAGTCAACCAAGGGCGGTGAAGAGACTAGATTTATATACCTATCATTTATATGGTAATTGCCTTATTGGTATAGTGGTCTTGGGTTCGATTCCCAGGTCGGGCATGTTGTTATTGGGTTTTTCCATCAGGAATTTGTCAGTAGCAGTCCGGAGATTTGTGATGGCGATAGGCTTGCCCTATTACATAAATTAGGACTTAAACATAAATTGTGAAATGTGAGCGTGTTATAGGTACACCTCTGCCAAACCTTTTGAGGTTTACTGGCGTGACGTTATGCTGATTTTAACGTATATAGTGTCCATAGTAAAGAGTATTCTATATATTTAACTATTTTTAGATCGAAGTAATAAGGTCCTTGAAACCAAGTGAACAAAACCAATGCTCCGTTTCATCGCGTGTCTATTAAGGCATACATTAAATAAGGTAATGAAGACAAACGTAATGGAGCTTAATGACCGTCTTTTGTTCGACTGTTTGTTTTAGAACTGTCCCTTAATAGATGGTAGATTAGCTTTAATTTGTTTGTATTGGGCTATTAGAAGGATATCAGAACCTCTAGACATCGGCGTAGCTAGGGATTTAGTCTAGGGTTGGGGCAGACGGCCAGCAGAAATAACCACAGACATCTAAAGAGAGATCATAAACGAAGCCTCGTATGATAAATAATCCAACCAATAATATTTCATGGAAAGTGGGTTGTCAAGACTTAAATAACGCTTTCACTGTTAAAAAGTTATCAGATCTAACGTAGAGCAAAGACCCGAACTCTACAAAGCTGACATCTTGGTCTTTATGTACGGCTGTAATAAAAACCCTAATAAAAAGCGATTAAACAGTAAGTAATTCTTCAATACTGTCGGTTTTTCTAAGGTAGGCGAAGAAGTTTCTAGGGTAGGCATTGCCCATTCTTGCCAAATGCGACAAATGCGTGCATTGATTGGACAGGTCCGCTCAATCTGTGTGGTTCTTTACTCAAAAGACCATTTCAGACACCAATCTACATGGTCTTCACATGATCTGACCAAGATTATGTCTGGACTTTAAAAGAGACTGTGACCTCTGAGTTTGTTTCGGCCTTTCTTCTCAGAGTAGTCAGATAGGAAACGCCGACCTCATCTAGTTTTAACAAAATGTGATTGACATGTAAAAGTGTTTGTACAAACCTACTTACAGAAAATAAATCATTTATCATTTATCATTATTATCAGATAAAGATTTTTTAAGTAGTAAATCGTTTCAGATTCAGCTATCTCGTGAAATTAACGAACATCTCATACGACTCCGTGGCGCAACGGTAGCGCGTCTGACTCCAGATCAGAAGGTTGCGTGTTCAAATCACGTCGGGGTCAAAATTCACTTTTTGCATTTTGTATTGAGAAGACGAATGACTAGCTCATTTGCCTTCTCACTTTCGCCTTAGGTTGTAGTGTCCCTCCTGGACAAAGGCTTCCCCATTTCCTGTTCTCACCTCCCCACTTTTAATATTAAGACAGCTATTTTGATGTTTTTTACACCATAAAAAACATTTTTTTTTGTTTACCTACTAAAAAATTATGTCTTTACAAACCGTATGTTAGCAAGTGTTCCTTATTACTATACTAATTTATTCAGTGCCAAACCACAATTGTCGTACAGGTACAGACGCCAGCACATCAAGCTACTACAATCTGTCAAATTTCTTTAATAGATTTTTAACTTTATCGCTAAAATATAAGGTTCAAAGTTGATTGGAAAAAGTTGACAGTTTCGGGTAGCTTGATGTGCTGGCGTCTGTACTTATAAAAAAATAATCCGCATTCCCGATTTACTTCCCAAAAATGTAAACAAATATGAGTTTATATGGAAAAATAACTTTAAGTCCTACACAGTAAAGCTCAGTTTACGCTACAACTTCAGACATTTTTATAACTTTTTCAATAGAGTTACTCTGAAATCAACTTAACAAACATTAAAATAAAGTTGATATTTGTTTAACTTGAAACAATATTAGTTTGAAATAAGTTTGAATACACTTTAACTCTGTCATGAGGACTTTTCAACAGGCAACGTTTCCTCTTAATACAGACATAACACTACCTTTATATGTACATATATAGGAACCTATATAGGTTTGCAATAAAATAATTAATTTATGAAAATAATCATCCAAAAAAGAACGATATGACCCCGACGTGATTTGAACACGCAACCTTCTGATCTGGAGTCAGACGCGCTACCGTTGCGCCACGGAGTCTTGTGGTGAGAGCGTTAATAAACATGATCATATAATGGAACTAGGTGTAGATACCTCTTGAGAAATTGATAGTAAATTCAACTACAAGTACCTTTTCAAGCGCTCTGCTTGCCTGGTAGGCGGCGTTCGACCTTCTTATAAACGGACTAGCGCCTTGCGTCTGGAGGTTTACTCTCTAACAGCCAAACCCAATAACCTATTAACAAATGACTACTGGTTGTAGCCAGTAAAAATTATACCTGCCAGTATAATAAAATCATACAGATCGCTACCGATATAAATTATTGGGACGCTAAAACCACAGATATACAACATTATTTTTAGTATATACAACGTGTAACGTTAAATGCGCAAAACCTCAGACACCCCAACTGATTTTTAATTCAATTGACCAACTTCAGAGAGAAAATAAGTCATTCAAAAAATTGTAAAGGTTTTATGTGCTGTTTTAGTTTTACTGGCCATTCTGATCGTTTCTTGCGTCTGCGACGACGCTTTACCGAGGGAGGAGTCGTCACCGGGCCGCTGCGCCGCGCTGACATTGGCTTGCTTGACCTATTAATAAATAGACACGGCAACGTTTTCAATGAAGATTTTTTGAAAAATGTGACTTATATTAAAAAGTGGTTCAATTGATTCTGCTCGTTATTCTGATCAAACTATTTTCAGGTTTTGCGCATTTAATGTTACACGTTGTATATGTGAATAATTGTGTCACTAATTCCATTTTATGAGTGATGGCGTAAGAATTTAATTAAAACAGGTTTTGTTTACACTTTTTATAGATGCTCTTGGAACAGACAATAGGTCGGGGCCGTTACCACTAGTCTTCCCTTCCGCTCAAGAAACGGTCTATTGGGTGCCATTTCACATTGATACAAAAAATATTTTTAACAAGAAAGCCTTTGTGTGTGTCTGCAAACCCGGTTATAGTATCGACAAACGTTTAGGTACGACGCGAAGACTGTAACTATGTCTAGTAATAATCGACCCGTAATTTCAGAACTTCAGTTTCATTATTAAGTCATAGAGTGGCCTCGCACAGACTTGAAAATATCGCGGCGGGATTTTATCGCGCACTAGATGTTCAACTCTCGGTGTTCAGCCGAGCGTTGGAAATCCAACAGAGCTCACCTCAGCGCGTCAATAAATACACTGTTGGATTTTCAACTCTCCGCACTAAGCAGTAAGCTTGAAAATCCAGTACGCGAAAGAAAATCCGCACGAACCTGTACCCTAATTGCGCCCTTAGCATAATACACCACCAATCTCAATCTGAATCAGTTTTAAATATATTACTAATCCATTGCTTCATACTTTCGAAAAATATTTCTGCTCAGCAACGTAAATAACGCAATGAAAGTTGTTGAACTTTCAAAATGAAACCCATTGTTACCCATAAATTAATTAAATAATTAAGTTCATTTATTAGCAGGTAACTACAAAAAACCAGCCTTTCTTTCGGTACAGTGTGGATCGATGAGTTGGCAAATAGATAATGCATTAAAACGAGCTCAAAATATTACAAAAAGTGAATTTTGACCCCGACGTGATTTGAACACGCAACCTTCTGATCTGGAGTCAGACGCGCTACCGTTGCGCCACGGAGTCTTATGATAAGTGTGTTTAAAATGCAGTTTGTGATGAATGGAATGACTCAGAACACATCGCTATCAATTATCTTGAGGATAGGCTAATTAGTTTTAATCAGGCTACCTATTGTGTGCCTATTTGAGTGATACTGTTATTCTTGAGACAAACTGGGTGTATCAGATAACATTGGAGAGTAGGTATATACATAACGGGTGTAAAAAGACACTCAACAAAGCAGAGAGCCACTTCTTCACTTTCTTCGTTTGATTTCTTGAAACTTTCAGAGTGATTATTTCTAACAAGATGTAAGCAAGTTGAACAGTATGTATACAAAGCAGAGAGCCATTTCTTCACTTTCTTCGTTTGATTTCTTGAAACTTTCAGAGTGATTATTTCAAACAAGAGTAAGCGTTAAACAATATGGATGTCACGTGATCAATTTTGAACGTTATCTCGAAAACGTGATAGTTTAGGGGGTTTGGTCTTATTAGGTTTTCTGTTTGCATTGATGTCAGCTCTCGACATACGTGGCCGCAACTTTGAAAAAAAAAAAAAAAAAAGCCGCGACAGTAGGTATGGCACGGGTCTTCAAACCCTTTTCACCAAGTCACGGGCGAAGAAGCTAGTTAATAATAAGGAGGCTAATGTTTGAAAGATCAATGACCTTAATTATATAAAAGACCTTAATTATATATTATTTTATTTATTTAAACTTCTCGCACAAAAGGTACAAAGGCGGACTTAATGCCTTAGGCATTCTCTACCAGTCAACCAAGGGTGGTGAAGAGATTAGATGGCAGGTGCTTTGGTTAACACGACGATGATAAAAATTAACAAAAAAATAAAACACTAGACAAATACATAAATAGGTTATAAACACATACATACGATTTACCATATATATTTATAATATATATTTAAAATATATAAATATTTATGTGTATATATATATCTATAATATTTTAATCTAAGTATTTTCATTTCTGAATTGTTTTTTTTTTTGTGTTTGTTCTTTTTATCTTTTTTAGTACGGACGCTTTTAACGTGCACGTCTTTCTACATCGTTCTCACATGTATAATTTCAACTTGAATGATGTAACCAAAATTTTGTAACAATTTTTATGATTTAAAAGAGTGTCGGTGGAGTTTCTTGCCCGTTCTTCTCCACAGGTACCTACTACGCTTTGGAATGGGCAACTAGCTTCATCTTTCTGACTGACCGACCCCTTGACAATTCAAAAGTGCCTGTAATTGGTTTACTTGAAATAAACGCTTTGAGTTTGAGTTTGAAAGGTACTATTAATCATGATTTTCACAAAAAAATAACGAAGTGTTCAAAAAATCCTACTATAAACCTAAACTTTTAAAGCAAATCTTGTCGACCCAAAGGAGCATTATTTTTTTTAACAAAGGTAAAAAGATAACTCGCAATTGATAGAAGCCAGACCTTAAATTCCGTAAAAAATGGTGCCAAAATAATATTTTGTTAGATCCTATCCTTGGCTGAGATATTTTGTAAGAGATTACAAAGAATGATGGTTCAGAATTATGTGCTGCATGTCGATTCTGTAAAAATCTCACCGTAAAAAAGTTTTTACGGTGAGCAATCCCACTCTACGCAAGTGCGTAGAGTGGGATTGCGTAGAGTACCTAGTCCCTAGCATCAGTGGGAGGACACTGACAGCTGAACCCCACAAAATAGTAATGCTTTGACTATTAAAATACTAGCTTTGAAATGATATAAAATGATCAATAGAATTAGCATAAAAAATATTATTAAAATCTCGATTATGATTGTAAATGTATTCTTGGTCAATCCTTAGTATCAGGTGGGATAAAACTGACAGCTCACTTCACGGTCACTTAACAACCAAAGTTTTCACGGTGAGACAGTTACAGAATCTCACTGCTGAATCCATGGTAACAGGTTGCACGTCAATGTCCCAGTCACCCTGTATTCTGGGCTGGGAGTCATGCCTGATTATACATTATGTACTGTACTACAATCTGTGAAATTTCTTAAATAGATTTTAACTGTAAAGCATTAGATTCAAAGTTGATTGGGAAAATTTGACAGTTTCGGGTAGCTTCATGTGCTAGCGTCTGTACCTACCGAACCTTTTATCCGCACAGACACAGTTTCTGTGCCAAAATATAGTCACAAAAAAGTATTTATTTCCTTCTTCTTTAATTTAAGAGATCAACCTTTATATAAACCAGACGCCTTATAAAACCTCAACTTAATTAAATTTCTATCTACCTACATCCACACACGGAATCACCAACATATCCACACCTACCTTCACGCCCGAACATATCCAAAAAAGGCAGCTAAGCCGTTCACAAAACCGGTGTCAATCCCCTGTAATTTTCGCCTCTGTAAGGTTCTCATTGAGTAGGAAGTGTGAGGAGATTTGCCTGGCAAACCCTGGCAAATTGGAAGGCCGAATGGTACGGTAATCGGCTTATCGTTCGCCTGCTGTGTTACTTGTGTTAGTTATTATTTATACTGAGGAATTGAATATTCTTTATTTTGTTTAGAGGACGAGTTTTTGTGCGGTGAAGTAAATTAGTGGGAGAGTGATTATGTCACCTTGGTGACTGATAAGTGGAGTAGATAGGCTTACGTCCAGCGGTGTACTGCGATAGCCTGAGTCGATTGAACGATTGAAGTGGAGTAGATTATCACGAGACAGATTAGTGCAGAAAATAATAATAATAATTACATTCCACAACTTTCACACAACGCCATCTAGTCCCAAACTAAGCAGAGCTTGTACTATGAGTACTAGACAACTGATAAACATACATATATAATTCTAAATACATACATATTATAGATAAATTACACCCAGACAAAGAACAAATGATCGTGCTCATGACACAAACATTTGTCCTGGGTGGGAATCGAACCCACGACCTTGTGTATAGTAGTCAGAGCAACTGACCACTAGACCAACAGCCTAAATATTGGTGCAACACACACACTCACACACCCTCACTCCTTAACACATACTTACACTTACACTACTATACACACTTAAAATTTATTTCTTAATACTATAATTGATTCGGGTTTTGTTTTTTTTGTATTTTGTTTCGATATTATTATTTATTATTTTGTTATTTAATTGTTCTCACACAGTTGATTTTCTTTTACTTTGATTGATTTCATGCTGATGGCAATGTATCTTTTTTAAAGCGTGTTGTTTTAATTGATTTTAGTTTAGTTTATTTATCCTACTACAGAGGGTTATGATATTAACTGGTATAGCATAGAATAGAATACTCTTTGTTATGTACACCATATAAATTACAGATATTTAATATAGGAATTTGTATTGTGTTATTTGTTTTGTATTTGCCGGTATGTCTATGTTCATCTGTTCCCTCATAACTTCAAAAGTACTTAAAATAATTTGACAAATGAGGTATCTTTAGAAGCGTCTTGAGCGTCCGCTGGTTAATAGGCTAAGTGACGTCACACTAAACTTAATATGGCACCCTTTAGAGGACATAAAGTAATGAATTTAAAAATAAATATTCCCAAAATAATTAAATAAAAAATAAGTTTCAAAACTAAAACCCTACTACTGAAAAGGATGTTATCTATTACACAGTTACGAAAACAAAACCCTTTCACTAAATAATTAACTCAAAATAATTAAATGCACTATATATTCTTATATGCAATATAGTGCATATAATTACAGTCATATTAATAAATAAAATATCAATTAATTACTGAAGAACCAATATTAAGGATTATCGATTTCATATCAATTAAAATCAGTCTTATTTATTTATTTATTTTACCATTTATGTACACACATATTAGTACAGCACACGTATAGTCTATTTATGTCACTGGCATGACATCTGACTGATACTAACACTAGATAGTTGCCCACTGCTTGTGTTTGTTTGCTTGTTTCGTGTTTTCCGATGCGTTTTGAGTGCTTTCCGTTTCATATGATTTTTCAAACATTTTCTAATAGGTAAATATAATAACTATTAATGCAAAAGAACATATTATGCACTTCAGGAATCAGCTGTTAGTTAAGATTCTAACATAACCTCATTTTTACTTAATCTCTTATATCTCTGTTCTCGGATTGACAAAATCCACAGAATTTTCAGTGAAAGATTGACAATATATAAGCTATTAATTGACACTTTCATCTTTTTACACCCAGGCCCAAGATTGTATGTAGAACAGAATAGAATAAAATACTCTCTATTATGTACACCATATAAATTACAGACATAAATATAGAAATTTTACAAAGGGTGACACAATGGGCGGTTTTATAGCTAAGAGCGATCTTTTAAAGACAACCTTTGGATGGATTGAAAAGGGAAGGAGAGACAAATACTGTAGGTATGTTATCGTTTCAGTCTCCTTTCACGCAGATATTTACGGGCAGAACCTAGCCCTTCAAAATGTTTTAGGATTATCTAAAGAACCTTACCTAAAAATATCAAAAAGGAAGCCAATAGAAAAGGTATAAAACAGTAATCGCTGAATCGATTTGGACAGACGAATTTGGCGACGATAAAGAATCTGGAGCAGAAACAATTGATACAGATTGTGAGACATGATCCAAGACCGGTCATACGTTCAGTGATCCTGGTTTATTTAGACCAAACTCAAACTAAGTAGGCATATACAGGGTGAAATTGAAAACATGCGACAAATCCAAATGGGAGATTGTACTCATCATTATGAACAACTTTTACCATGGGACCAAACCTGAAATTGCGAAAAAAAAATCAGCTGTTCCCTACATTTTGCCGAGTTATGCGAACATAAATGTAGGGAACAGCTGATTTTTTTTTCGCGATTTCAGGTATTATCTCATAGTAAAAGTTGTTCATAATGATGAGTACAATCTCCCATTTCGATTTGTCGCATGTTTTCAATTTCACCCTGTATACAAGGTGTAACTTAAATAACGCACAACCTCTTAAGGGGTCATTGTTCCGGTTTGATCCCATAGTAAAAGTTGTTCATAATGATGAGTACAATGACCCCTTAAGAGGTTGTGCGTTATTTAAGTTACAACTTGTATACAAATGATAAAGCTGAAGAGTTTATTTGTTTGAACGCGCTAATCTTTGAAAATATGATTCTGATAGCACAATATTGCAATTTTGCTTTTGATAGCCCAATTCCCAGGAAGGCTATAAGCTACTTAACATCACGCTCTGACCATAAGGAGCCGAGCAAAAACAAAAAAAAACCGGCCAAGTGCGAGTTGGACTCGCGCACCGAGGGTTCCGTACAAATTTCTAGGTAAGCAACTACAAATTTACGGTTTTCGCAATTTTTCCTTTATTTGTGTTATAAGACGTTGCTTCGTACCAAATTTTAAGATTCCGAGTTCACGGGAAGTACCCTGTAGGTTTTGATTCCCTTGCGAGTGTCGAAAATTTGCGGAAATTTGCGGCATAAACGGCTGTATCTTTTGATTGCGTTGGCTTAAAAGTTTGATTTTTTCACAGATCTAAGGGACAGTAGACTTAAGTATTTGATATAAATTCCAGCTTGATACCTCAACGCGTTCCTGATAGACAGACAGACGGACGGACGGATAACAAAGTGATCCTATAAGGGTTCCGTTTTTTCCTTTCTAGGTACGGAACCCTAAAAAGGTAAAAAAGAACGATAAGCGAAAACGAAGTAATAGCACGGGCGGGCGATGCGATGCGACGGGGTATGTCGGGGGAACAAGAAACACGCGGACGAAATCGCGGACAGAATCTAGTAGGAAAAAAAAAATAATGATCATGATTGAAGCAAAGGTCACTTTTTTATTCTTTCTGATTGAAATAAAACGAGAATTAGATGCCCTACTGGATACGAGCTAATATGTTCAGATTAGGTGCGGCCGGTGTATTTTGTAAACAATTTGACTGTGAAAACGTAGGTGAAGTGAGCTTGAAGTGAGCTGTTATTCCACCTGATAGGCGTAGGGACTATTAACTGCTTACTTCACACTAATTTTGTGTCTTTATTTTCTGTAAAGTGGTTCTGTATAATCCTTACTCATATTATAAATGCGAAAGTAACTCTAGCTGTATGTTGCCCTTTGCCGCCTAAACTACGAACCGGATTTCAATAAAATTTAGCAAGGACGTAGGTGGCATCCTAGCAAAGAACATGGGCTGTTTTTGGTCCCGGTAGCACGTTCCCGTGGGATAATTTCCGACATCCACGCGAACGAAACCGCGGCGAAAAGCCAGTCCTAAATAAATCCACCTTAAATGAATTGATTCACTTAATGGCTGATCTTTCAATGGAAAGATAATAGTTATGCTTCATGAAAAAATCTTCAATCCCCTTTCAATTCCTTTTATACTAACTGCCGTGCGATTCTGTAACCATCTCACCGTGAAAACTTGGGTGAAGTGAGCGTGGAGTGAGTCGTTAATAGTTTCAATCCCTAGCATCAGCATGACTCACAGCTCGCTCTAAGCTCACTTCACCTTAGTTATCACGGTGAGCTTTTTCCAGAATCGACCGCGGCAGGATTACACTTTTAAGATTCTGCTCGAGTAATCTCCAGCACAGAACCTAATCAATTAAAAACATAACCCGTACCAGTCTAGACCATAATCCGACACCCCTAGACTAACAATAAAATCCAGGTTGAAAAACTGTATCGGATGTAATAGAGATGCTACATCCAATTTGCCCCAACGTAATCCCTTTATATCATGTCACAGCAATCCTTGGATTAATTATGGAAATTCTCTTGTTTTTGTCACACCTACCCTCTTTGTGCGTTCTTGATGATGGCGATTTGTTTTTCAGACAAGCTGAACCAGGAAAGTTGGTGCTGTAACATAGCTTAATGGGTCAGATCAGCGAGGTCTTAGGGTGCGTTATCACAGAAGCGGAGCTGGGCGAAGCGGAGCAGAGACGTGCAGGAATAGACTAATCACAATGGTTGAAATCCTCATCGCGTCACTCGTCTCGTCTGTTATTGGACGATTCCCACACGTCTCCGCTCCGCTCCGCCCAGCTCCGCTTCAGTGGAAACGCACCCTTATGGTGATAGCTTCTTTTGGGTATGCATACATTGTGTTTGACTTTATAGGTATTTCGTATGTTCAAAAATATCTCATGTATGTTATTTATCTTAGTTTTTCGCATAATTTTGTGCGTATTTCTTTGGTCATTTGGAGAAAATGCTGTACTGACAGCGTATCCAGTCACCTGAGTACTCTAACGTGAAGAGTCTATTTTTCAAACATATTGGCGATGACACATGGCGCGAGAGTGTTCGTTTTGATGTAACCAATAATAATGATCAGTAAAAAGTAACAATCAGTCGTTATTAAGTAGAAGACTTGTTCCTTTATCCGTAGGCATAAATATCTCTCGAACTTATAGCATGACAAAGAGGAAGATTAAAGAATATAAACAACCAGCTGCATATTATTATGCATCGAATAACGCATGTGTTATGCATCACTCCTTAAATCAGAGTAACTGCAAGAAAATCCTTATGCAGAGTCTTCAAACTATGTCCTATGAAGATACAGAGAATTTATTAGTTGTACTAAAGTAAATATGGTTCGTAATATATAATTTTATAAACCTTTTACATGTGTACCAATAAGATAAATATGATAATTATGTGATTATTTAATAAATTATTGTTACCTCCAATCGCCTGAAACACAGGATTACCTAGTTCAGGCACAAAAAAATGGTGAACTTGAAATAGATTTAAGAAAAACTGTAGTTAGCGTTAGTCCTTATATTATTGAATAAATTTTGTTATTATTATATTATTATTATATGCCATTCTGATTATCAACAGAATCAGTCTACCTATAATGTTCCCGCTGCTGTGACACAGGCCTCCTCTCTATGAGAGGGCCTGGGCCATAATCCACCACGCGTGCGGGTTGTTGGATGTCACATGTCTTCAAATTTTTAGGTTCCAAGACATGATGTTTCTTCATGATGTTTTCCTTTACCGTTTTGAGAACAGTGGAGATGAAATGAAATACAAAAAGTAAAATGCCTGTCTGGGTTTGAAATCACGACCTACTACTACTCGTAAGTCGGGGCCGATGCCACTAGGCCACTCAGATTACTCCGATTATCAAAAATGCAAAATATATTCTACACACGGTGAGAAAAATATTAGAAAAATTACTGTGCTGTCTCATAATCTGAGTGCATTTGAGTGGTAATGGAAAAATTACCATGCCAGCACAGTAAAAATTCTTATGATGTACAGTATGCTTCAAAGAAACCGGACCCCCCTTAGGTAGTGATATCATACGGTTAAGTTTTTCGTAATATAACGTAAATGGCGTGTTGGTCTAGTGGTTCCGACTGCGGCTTAGCAATTCGATGGTCACGAGTTCAAATCCGTGGATGAGATTTATTTTTTTCTTTTTTTTAGTTTCTTTAATACTTGATTAGGTGATTTTCGTAACTTTATTTCAGAAAACATCCATATTTAAGAAAACAAATGTTAAGTATGGGGTTTGTAAGAACAGCCAGGCATGTTGCATAAACAATATTCATTTATTTCATTAATTACATTTCTAGGAATCCACATATACAGTTATTACGAGTATACAGTTTTCTATCTGTGTTAAATTAGGGTTATTTACTTAAAATATTAACTAAATACAAAATATATACCCTGGGTGAGGTGTAGAACGTTTAACATTAGATAACGGTTCGTTTATAGATATTTCTAGTAACATAACTACAATATTTATTTAATCAAAGTTGTAAAAACATTATTTTTTTATACTCTGTATGATCTTATGGGGAAAAAAGCCTGATTAAAAAATGAAATGTTGTCATTTGTGCCTGTGAATTACAGAGGAAGAACCAACATGCTAAACTATAACAGTATAGCAATATACATCTTTCTCTTTTATCACAATTTCTGATAACCCTTTTAACACAGCATTAGAAAAGTATGTGAGGTCAGATGGTGCATCGTTAACACATTACAAGACTACTTGTAAACTTGTAAGAGTAACTGGATTCATAATAATAAAGGTTGTTTATTTTTGATTAACTACGAGATAATGATCCCACAAATATTGGAAATTATTAACACTTGCTCAAACGTTCCAATGCAATTTTATCAGATAAGTTACACAATCAATCTGCCGAGTAAATTGTCTATTAATAACGCAGACGATGGCAGTCACTGTCTATCACTTCTTGAAGACTTTTCATGCCCGAAACCATATTGAAGCTTGCAGCACTATTTCGAATTAGTTCCCAGGTTTTGTGTGTCCCAAGGTGTCGCTCCGATTCATTAGTGTAAGCAGTTGGGTGAGATCGCATTTCACATCACCCGTCGCTTGATACCTTTGTATCCATCTACGAACTATTTTTCTCTGTAATGAAAACGATAATATTAGAAATACATAAAAAATCCACCTTGTAAGTAATAATGCAACATGGTTGTAACAATAAATATATATATATGTGTTTAACGTAAATCTTACCGTTATGTTAGGCCCATATTTCTCGTGCTATATGCTTTGTTCCTGTTCCCAGAGAACAACAATCATTTTAGCCTTCAAAAAGTTGTTAATCGAACCATAGTATCGGTTAATAGAATCAACTGTTCAAAAACTTCGTAAATTGGATAATTTTACGACGAAGACATTACACACAAGCTGATCGGCATGAAAACGAAACGATTTGAAAAATAATTATACCCTCAATCACAGTTTAGTAAATAGGGCGAAGAAGTATTCTAAATTCAACCATAACCCGCAGTTCATACAGCAGTTAAGTTTCTAAAGTAAAATGACGGTAGTGCAACAATCGGAATCAAGCACATTCTATTCAACGAAACAAGAAATCTATGCTAATTTCAACCTTATCTTTTAGTTAATTGAGGAGTTACGTTTTGCATTTTGTAAAACAAGGTTGTGGACGGTAGGTGTATCTCACGTGGTGGAAGTTGAAATTTAAACCTTAATGTCTAGAAGATTAGACCGTTATCAAACTTGTTCGATAAAAGGAGTAATGCTATTCGAATTTTCGTTGAGATTACTAACTGAGCAAATAGCCTATTGGTATAAGGCACGGTCTTAATGATCGTCTGGCGCCTGGTGATGCGGGTTCGTATCCTATACGGCACGTAGTGTCTTTTTGTAAGTTATTCTTGGTATACGGTTCAGCCAGAAGCCGAAAAAAATACCACAATACCTAATTATTAAAAACATGCAATAATGTTTGAGTCGGATCGGTGGATGCTCAGGCAGAGATGGGTGCGGCGCGGGCGGCGGGGAGGGAGCTGCTCGGGGCCAGTCACGTGACGCGCCCGCCGTCGCTTGAGCGATTATTCTTTAAGTCTTGTGGGGTTCGTTTTCTCTGAAGCGGGCTGTACAGTAAAATTTATTGAACAAATAGTGAATTTTTCCCAATCTCACTCAGAAAATGTTCTGTAGATGTCACTTGTACTCACTTTACAATGACGAGCACAGTAATTATTTTAAGAATTTTCTCTCCGTGCAGAAGTAATGCTTATAAGATCAGCCAAATAAAGCCGTATTTCACCCTAAGTTTACATCGATAACCAATTAACTTATCCAACACAAACACTTCAAAACAGAATTAAGAAGAATAATATCCCAGAGTATTTCCAAACAAAAAAGGTGGCCAATCAATAATATTTCCCCTCTTTTCAATTAGTATAGCAAATGCACCTTTAATGCCTTACCTCGGGGAAAAATCCCGGGTTTAACTTAAACGATTTAGGGGATACACCACTAAATGAAATCCCCACTAATAGAGGGACCGGGGAAGGTAATCATGTTTTAATAAATAAGAAGTTTCTGAGTGTTTTGATTTTTTTTTTCGGGGATACTTTTATGCAGTTCATATATAATGGGGAATGGGAAGGGTTGAAAATTGTGGTGGTAGGGAAAAGTTTATCGAAATACAGTTGAGGGGCGAAAGGGGGGAAAATACGGGAATAATACTTGTTATATTTTATATTATTATGTTATAATAATTGTTATGTTATACAATAATTGTTATCGTTCCCGTATTTTTGTATTCTCACCTCAGTCTCATTCTGTTAGAAAGATAAGAAACAACTGCCTATATTGACACGTTTTTAACATTGATTGACAGTGTGACAATTCTAGGAGCTAACAAAGATCAAATTCGCAAAACACGTATTCATTTGTCGGAAACTGACAGGTGTCATGAACGCGATCTCTCGTCGGCTGCACTGTAGATTTTGAGCGATTTTAAATACAGCCAGTCGATTCTATAAAAATCTCACCGTGAAATCATAAGTGAAGTGAGCATTTAATAGTGTTAATACCTAGCAAATGACAGCTCACTCCACGCTCACTTCACCCAAGCTTGATTCCTGCCGTGCGATTTTGTAACCATATTACCGTGAATATGGTTACAGAATCGCACGGCAGGAATCACATTCAGTGTTTGTCTAAATAACTACTGTCAAAACATTTCATCATCTAGTCATCACCCAGATACTTATGGACAACTGTATTTCTAGATGCCTGTTTAGGGTGTGATTGTTTCGAATGTTGAATTGATTTGTTTGAAGAAACAGCATCAAATTGAAAAGTGTAAAAAGTACTTACCTACGTAACTTTGTAATCCTTATGTTTCCAAACTTTCAATTGTTTTAAGCATTCTCACGAGCATTCTTCACATTACAAGCATTCTAGAAACAATATTATTTCCATTAAATTCATTTTCAAACATAAAAATTATTATTTTGTTTAATAGTTTTAGTACTTTCCCCTTCGGTCCTGAATTAGGGATTATAACTATTAGGAGACGTCAATATGTCTATGTTCCCCTCAACACGAGTCCATTGGGACTATGTCTCTGCGCCAGACCTATTTATTGTGTCTTAAAAAAATGTTGAATTCTTGTTTATTTATAGCTGGTTCTTGTAAAATGTGAATGGAAAGGATGGTACTACAGACGCCAGCACATCAAGCTACCCGAAACTGTAAAATTTTCCCAATAAACTTTGATCCTTATGCTTAAGCGATAATGTTGAAAATCTATTAAAGAAATTTGACAGATTGTAGTAGCTTGATGTGCTGGCGTCTGTACACAATATGTGTAAGAAATGTTGTTGTAGGTTGTTGCTGCTACATTTTTTTATATCTACATAATGCTGTATGAATAAATTAAGGGGCTATTTTTTGCAATTTTCTCATTTAAAGAATATAATTTTTCTCTGCATTATAAAACTCTAACTCAAAGCATTTATTTCAATTAAACCAACAGGCACTTTTGATTAGTTAAGAAGTCGGTCAGTCAGAAAATATGAACAAAACAACAATCCAAAAATAAAATAATTAAAAATAAGCATACTGAGGCAGCTAAGTGACGACCAGCCTCAACTGACGGCACCCGTTCACGAACACGGCGCTTCAGCACCATTCAGCTCAACCATCTTGAAGGGAACTATTGTAAATTATCCAACACACACGCCACCGTCAGCGAGACATTTTTTATTATATGTATATTACTATCAGCCGCCAGGGCACATTCAAGTCAATGAAAGACATTACCCGGTAAATGGGAGCTCTATAGTACATAGTGTCGTTTTCTAATAATGTATACTGTTATTGTTTATAGCAAATTACCTGATGGCTTCAAAACTGTGTGTATAAATATGGTGCTGTTTCACAAACGATGGGACACTTAATATCATGTCCTGCGTTTCCTGTCAGCACGTTACAGGAACTGATGGACGCTAGTGATGGCGACAAACACGTAGCCCAATCCTGGGCCGAGTTAATTAGATTGTCAGCGACACTCCAAGAAGAAGAGTCTCTTTTGATTGATTTTAACCCTTTACTGCATGATATATTAAATAAGTGACAAAAAAAAAATTTAGTGTTAATGTCTTTATTAAAGCTTCAGAATTAATATTATAGTGTGTTTTTTTTTATTTTTTTTTATGTCCAAGTGGTATGTGATGATAGACAAAATAGTTGTGTTTTATTATTGCTAATGATATGAAAAACAAACCCCATTAGGATTTATACGCTAGTTTTTTATTTTTTTAGAGTAAATAAACTGTAAACATGTCAAACCATATATGGTTTCCTATGCGGTAAAGAGTTAAGAAACTTCATAACAACATCAGCTTGGCGGTTTGGATCACTTCATCGTGACCACTTTTCCGAAAGCAATGAATAAAATGCCAGCCAAGTGCGTGTAGGACCACGCACAGTGTAGGGTTCCGTAGGTGGAATTAATTTATCACAAGAACAAACTTAACATTGTAGTTGAACATTTTGGTCTCCCATACATTGCAACTGATGTAAGTTGGTCGACTATTACTCGTAAACTTGTGAAGCCTACTTAGCTGTGATAGTTTTGCTTTTAACTTCGCCATATATGCTGCTACCGTGATTTTTTTTCACATGTCCAAAAATATTATTTAGCTGGCAGGGGGAGGGACTTGACTAACAAAAGTTAGCACTTTAAAGCTTAATACTTCACAAACGGATCCCTGAATCGAAAAGTTGGTTGCATAAACCCGCAATATTTTTGAAAGACCTATCCAACTATACCCCATACTATGGGGTAGACGAGAAAAAAAACAAACAACACCACTTTACGTGTAGAGGACTACCCTAAAAACTGTTTTCAAGATTTCGTTTTACCATTTTGTCGGCGTGATTAATATGTACATCCATGCCAAATTACAGCTTTCTAGTGCTAAGAGTCTCTGAGCTAAGCTGCGAACGGACGGACGGACAGACGGACATGGCGAAACAATAAGGGTTCCTTGTTGACTACGGAACCCTAAAAATAAAATTCCTTGAATGTTTTCTAGATCTACATAAAAATATTTCATGCAAAATGTTATCATTATCAGTAAGATTTCAACCCTGTAAAGGTTAAAAAACTCTTGTTTAAAATATTCGCCTCTCGTATCTTATCACACTTACTTTTTCTCTACAATATTTTTTCCAGTGTAACTGACACTGTAGCTTGCGCCAGTTTCCATCTTGGGGCCATGAGAGCGGCTAAAATGCCAAACTAGTTAAATAGTCTTTAAAGTTAACGATTTTTGTGAAGTTTAATAAAAAAGCTGATTATTTTAGAGCTCGGTTTGGTTTTTTGAAACGACTTGAAAAAAGGAGGTTCTGTTTTTGATCCATATGTATGTATTTATGTATGTTTACAAACAACATACAAGTATGTCCGCGACTTTCTCAAAAACTAATAATCCGATTTGGATGGGTTTTTCGTTATTTAAATGCAAATTTTTCAGGGAAGGTTTTAGTTTAATAATATATTATGAAGATCTTCGGAGGGTCTGATGAAGATATTCGGAGATAGACAATAAATAACTTTTCAATAACCCACAGCAAATGACCCACGATTGCTGTGATTGTATGTCTATGTATTGTTTACACCATTCCATACCGTAACATAACGCCTGTACGATTTAGGGGTAAACAGATGTGTACAGGCTACAGTAAATCCTCATTTTGAAACTTATTTACGGATTGATGTTAATATTACGGACACAAAAATCAACGAATTTTCCATTCCAAGCCCATATTTATCTCAATTAATAAATATAAAAACAAATTAAGATAAAAAACGAGAACTTAAACTTCTTACTTACTTCTGTGATAGTCTTGGTCTAGCAGTTATTTCAAAAGTTTTAGATAAAACTTGACAATTTTTATAATATTGCTTGCACTTTTGCAATCAAAGTATATATTTCTTTAAATAAAAAAATAAAAAACAAATGTTGTCATCATCCACATTAAAAGTTGTCAAACCTTTCATAACAGACTTCCTCCTACCTCCGCTGTTCCTCTGGCCACAAGACGAGTCGCGACATAAATCTGCATGCTTTTTTAAATATTTTGTCGCTCGTGCAGTAATTTATCTTTTGTTTATATACTAGAACTCTTAATGAGCACTTTCTTACACTTTGCGATGTTTTATTTGTGTTCTTTGTTGCCAGGAACTCAATTTAATTGAATGTAAGTATTCTTTTGGATGAGTGTCCTAGTAATGGGTTTTTTTTTACGTTAAAGTGAATGTGTTTAAGATTTTTTTGTAAGAATATGGGATTTTTATGTTCTAGCCGCGATACAAAAAAGTAAGATTCTTGAATGTTGGGATTACGGGATGTCGAAATAATACAAAAACTCCCTCGGCCCCCGACTCACCGCGTCGCATCGCCTCGCCCGTCCGCGCTATTATTGCGTTTTCGCTTAGCGAACTTTCTGGCTTTTATTTTTTGCTTCGCTCCTATGGATCGGTAGCATGATGTTAAAGATCCTTCCACAAAAATTGTTCTATCAAATGGAAAAAGATTTTTTCAAATCTGACTCGTAGTTACGCGTCCAAACAAACAAACACTTACATTCTAGATATATCAATTCTATTGATACGCTACAAAAACTACGTATAGATCAGAAACGTATCAATGGAATAGAAATTGGTAAAGATCATCACCCTAATTGCGTAACACACTTTTACTCTCAATTTGAATCATTTTGAAGCATATTGCTAATCCATTGCTCCATATGTTCGAAAAGTGTGTCTGCTCAGCAACATAAATAACGCAATGAATGTTGTTGAACTGTCAAAATGAAACCCATTGCTAGTTTCGCAATAAGCCTGCAGCAGCGTATCAATAGAATAAATATTGGTAAAAAGATCAGGAGCGTAGTCGAGGTATCAACACCACATTTTTATGAATATTTCTTTGGATCTGCTTGAGTAATTAAATCAGGAAAAAACACTTTCAAGGTATTTTCTTTTTCCTAATAATTTTCGCCTTATTTAAACAATAAACAGAAAATAAATTAACAACCCAAAAAAATTAAACACAAACTTTTCTGATGAACAGCCAAACTCTGAACAAAACCACTTTGAAAAATTAACTGTATTATTAAAGTGTAGTTAATTAATTCAAAGTTAGTGGTCTGTTAAAACTTAACTGTTAACTGGTAGATTTGAATTTTAATAAAAGGCTTTGTAAACTTTTACATAATGAAGTTGGACGAAGTACGGGAACTAGGAAATTAAACTAATATATTCATAATCACGCTTCCATTCTTCCGGTTCTGTAATATTTTAACAGCTGCTGCAAATTTCCCGGAAACCATTATGAGGAGATAAAATATATCTGTTGCTCTTATTTGAAATTTAAGATAGTTGGGACCAGAAAATATTATGTCTTGTGACTATCATAGTTCATGTATTTTTTGTCATTACAGTTCTCTGCACTTGCAGTGCAGCCGGTCGATTCTGTAAAAATCTCACGTGAAATCATAAGTGAAGTGAGCACGTTGATAGTGTTAATCCCTAGCGAATGACAGCTCACTTCACGCTCACTTCACTCAAGCTTTCACGGTGAGATGGTTACAGAATCACACGGCTGGTCGTCTGTTGGAATCAGTAGTATCGGCAGTTTCATATGGCGAGAAAATCATTATATTCAATCATTATAATCATTATATTTGATAGACGTAATCTATTGGGTCCTTACTTATGGACTTGCCATTTTAATTAGAAAAATCAATTCTTTTTTATACTAAATTTTGTATTTCGTTTAACGAAGTAGGTATTGGTCATTAGTGAAAATGTACATTTGCCATTTTAATGGAAGTTCGTTGTCGCCAAGATGTTTAAAGCAGAACCATCTCTGCTATAAAAAGCACAACATATTGAATTTTTTAGACAATATTTTAATTTTAATTTAAGGTTATAAATACTATTTTATAGAAACGGCCATCTTAAAAGTATGCCATTGTAAGTTCATTCAAAAAGTTCCGGGACTGATTTTTTTTACGAAAAAAAAAAGAGTTCCGAAAAAAGTTTTTATTTATTTTTCAACATAATTCCCTTCTGTTTCTATACAAATTTTACAACGCTCGTATAGCCGCTGAAACGACCTGGAGAACTCTTCCTCTGGAATAGTTTTTAAAACCTTGGTCACATTCTTTTTAATCGCCTCAATATCTTCAAAACGTTCTCCCTTCATCGCGATTTTCAGCTTGGGAAACAGAAAAAAGTCTGCTGGAGCGAGATCTGGTGCGTGGCGGATTACAGTGACTGACTTTTGTGCTAAAAATTGTGAAATGAGGATAGAGGAATGGGCCGGTGCATTGTCATGCAGAAGAAACCAATCACCAGTGCGATAAAATTTCGGTCTTACGCGTCGAATCCGCTTCAAAAGTCGATCCAGGACATCTTTATAGGATGCCGCGTTGACTGACTGGCCTGGTGGCACAAATTCATTATGGATTATCCCGCGAGAATCAAAAAAAGTAGTGAGTATTGTTTTGATTTTTGATTTCGTTGCACGAACTTTGACAGGTCGTCCTTCATCCTTGCCTCGCCACTCAGCGGTTTGGCGTTTGATCGATGGATCGTATTGAAAACACCATCATTCGTACGTTTCGGAACCACTTTTTCCTAATTTAAAACAAAATTTGATAGCCGCACGTTGCTCCATCGTAAAGAAACGTTTACTTCGAACGACGACGGGTTGGCATTAAATGAGGTTAGAGCGCTGAAATCTCGCATGCGAGTAGTTAAAGAATGATACTACATAATTCCATCGTTCAATAATATATAAGGCTGATTATAGTTTTTATAAAAAATTAGTCCCGGAACTTTTTGAATGAACTGTGTATGTAAACATTCGGCGAAACAATAATTATCGTTTTCGTTTAAAGAAGATTATGCCAAGTGTGTTATGCCAGATAAATTTCGGAACATCATGATTCTGCCCGATAAAAGGAATCCTACGGGATCGAAACTTATGCGGATGAAACCGCGGGGCGCTGGTAGTAATATTATAAACGCGAAAGTTTGTGAGTATGGATGGATGGATGGATGGGTGGATGTTTGTTACTCTTTCACGCAAAAGCTACTGAATGGATTTGGATGAAATTTGGCACACAGATGGTTTATAAATCGGTATTAACAAATAGAATACTTTTATCCCGATATTCCTACGAGATCGAAACTTAAGCGTGTGAAACCGCGGGGCGCAGCTAGTACATATTATAAATTTAAGTCGCTTTGATCGTGTTGTTTTTCTAGACAGCGCAAGGAATTTTGATGCAATTTTCACCATGATTTGAAGAATAAATGCCAGAAGGTATATATGTATGATGAAACCCATCAACGGTGTTTTAAGGTTTGTGGTTTAGTTAAAGGACTAAGCTTAAAGCATATTAAGCATATTTAGAACTACTTTCTGAATGAACCTATTATAGTCTAGTGATGTACCTACCTATACAACGTGTAACGTTAAATGCGCAAAACCTCAGACACCCCAACTGATATTTAATTCAATTGACCTATTTCAGAGAGAAAATAAGTCATTAAAAAATTGTAAAGGTTTGATGTGCTGTTTTAGTTTTACTGTCCATTCTGATCGTTTCTTGCGTCTGCGACGACGCTTTATCGAGGGAGGAGTCGTCACCGGACCGCTGCGCCGCGCTGACATTGACTTGCTTGACCTATTAATAAATAGACACGGCAACGTTTTTAATGAAGATTTTTTGAAAAATGTGACCTATATTAAAAAGTGGTTCAATCAATTCTGCTCATTATTCCGATCAAACTATTTTCAGGTTTTGCGCATTTAACGTTACACGTTGTATATTAAAGTATTTTACATTATAATGTTTATGGAAACGCCCTAGAACCAAGATATATGGGCATAAAGTGACCTTATTGCTGATGTTCTTTGGAAAGGTCAACAAACAGGCAGGCGGACAAAAAATAAAATATTGTTTTTTGTTATAAGTACCGTATTTCCCCTTTCCGTATTTTCCCTTTTCAATCCATCCAAAGGTTGTCTTTAAAAGATCGCTCTTAGCGATAAGACCGCCCATTGTGTCACCCTTTGTAAAATTTCTATATTTATGTCTGTAATCTATATGGTGTACATAATAAAGAGTATTCTATTCTATTCTATTCTATTCTATTTACTTTCATATGTATTTAGTAAAAATCTTTTCTTTTGACATTCCAAACAGACACTTCAATTTTATTTATTTGTATGGATGAAGTTAAGTGTATGTAAAATACAATATTAAGAAGTACATAAAGAGACAAAAGCTTGCAGCTTTGCTTATAGTATTAAAACTAATAATGTATTCACTGCCACGCTTGCGTTGTGGAAGTTCGTTAAACACTCCTGGCGTTACGGAGACGTGACGTCAAGACAAAGACGATCAAACGAATGACGTCACATAGTAAGCAGCTCTGAGGGGATATTCTCGTAAGTTTAAGAACATTCACAGTCTGATCTCAGGCCGGCCCTTCGAAAGACATGGCCAGCCCACTACCACTTCAGTTTGCTTACTCTGCAAGCTATGCCGGTAACTCCGGTTCTTTTCCGGATAATTTCATTCCTTATTTTATCCTTCAAAGAGACTCCGAGCATAGCTCGCTCCATAGGTGTGCGTTCGCGCAGCGGAATGTTGTTGAATTTAAAGATTTTAATTATGCAGATATTTAGTGTATGACGTCGTATAATTGTGTATGGTAAAAAAAAATTTGTGCACGCAGCCATTGTAGAGAAATTCACCAAAAACTGATTCCGCTGGGCGAACGTTGTCCTGGCGGAACTTTTTTTAATCCATAGACTTTAGAAGAAAAGAGATGTGTCCAAAAATTAGTGTGTATTTGTGTGTAATTGTGTATACATATGAATAAAATTAGTGCATGCATAAACTTCGGAGAAATTCAAGTTTCCGCTGCGCGAACGTTTGGCCATTAGCTAGTTTTCATATAAAGCGCTTACATAGAGAGCTGTAGATTTTTACATACGTTGTTTTGAATTTGTTTATATTTGTTTAAAAAACAGATTTAGAAAAAATCGTAGGGCTTAAAAGATAAAAATATAAACGTAAAATACGCTTATTAGGTCTTAGTTCTTAAAGTATGCACTTTGGGGTCTAGATTTTCACGTTTATACAAACCTTGTAAGTGTCTGCAACATGTTGCCAAGTATCAATGATGTTCCGTTAGTAATTAAAGAGTTATAGGACAATTTACCATGAATAGATCACTGTTTACAAAGCAGTCAAATATCACGACGTTCTAAAGGAATTGCATGGTAAAATGTATGCTAATAATTAGTGTATTCATTCAACTATTCACATGCAAAATTTCATGTCATTAAATTCAGTAATTAAAGAAAAACAATTATAATACTGACGAAGCATCGAAAACCTACATAACCCGACCAAGTTCGGATGGCTACAAAAAAGCGGCCGTGCCATATATCTAAGAAACGTTCTTAACCTTCCAATATAGTATTTATTAATATGGTAAAGTTACGTACATAAGCGTTAGGAAAAAAGAAAACAATTGCATTTCTTGAATGAAAAATATTTTTTTAATAATAACTTACTTTACTTTACTTTATTAGTTGCTTTCCTTTTAAGGGGAGTATGTCTTAGTGATATAGAATCATATGCATAATTAATTATTGAAAAACAGCCGTTATTGCCATCTCTACACATAATCCCACAAAAAGAAAGTAGCTAATAAAAATCTGCCTTATACGTATATCATTACATATAGGTAATAAATATAAGGTGATTATTTAATAACAATATTTCTTTTCAACATTTCGTTACAATCTGGTCGGTCGTTTATTTAATTCAGTAGTTATTCTGTAATTTTCTATTCAGTAGTTTGTCTTTAACCAGGAAAAACATCTACTTTGTTACGATTTTATTATAATATATGTCTAGTATAATAATGTATTATTACGAATTTAAGTAAATAGATATAGGATTAGATCAATCCGTAGATATTAACTTGGGTTTATGGTGTCTGTCCAATGTTAACATAATTATTATAATTTATCTGCCTAATAAACTACGTAAATGAATAAGTGTATAGCTATTAATTTATTATAAAATCTTACCTTATATCAGTTGTCCTTTTACCAGTTGTCTAGTACATACAAACTCTGCTTAGTTTGGGACTAGATGGCGTTGTGTGAAAGTTGTGGAATATTATTATTATTATTATTATTATATCTGTTATCAGCTTCTCACTATCACTCACTCAATATACCTACTACATAATTATGTTAAGCTTCACTGTTACACTATAACATTAATAACACACTTTGTCAATATTATTATTACAGAGAATTGGCGATGCATAGCAAAACAACAGCGCATACGCACATTGTCCTTGACTGCACATTGGTTTGTGACTGGGAATAAAACAAAATCAGGTTCAAGTTCAACAGCAAACGAATACGCGCGGGCCGCGGCTAATGAAAACATATTGCCCTCTCTTTTCTTCAAGGATGGAAGTACTGTTTCAAGCGGGAAGCCGCCTATCGCTCGTTGCGCGCAGCGCGTTGTCTATTTTTTCACACTAGAATATTTTTGATCAATTCATAACTACAATACTTAGACTATTTAACCAAAGGACTAGCCTTAAGCGTACCGCTTCGAACAAAATAATTCTGCATATTTTGGTGGGGTGCGGGGGAACACGCTCACATGCATAAGTCACTACCAGTACAACGGCTTACATCAATTAAAAAATCAATTCAAGAAGTAGTTTTTTTTAAGTTATTAGATTGTTTGATCCACTAAAGTTGCAAAGGGGAACGCTCGTGCATGCCTAGTCCATTGGTTAAATAGTGTAATAAGCTAAAATATGATAAATATTTACCTAAACAGTAGTAATTACATGTGGTAATTATTTAACTTCCCTAAGGGGTCTATAGTTAGAATCCTGATCCGTGAAATCTTCAATAGAAATTAGCTGTATGAATTTTATGTATCTTAAATAATATATCTAGATTATATCGCAAGTCTCAAGCGCATACTTAAATAAAGTACCTACGTAAATAGTACCTACTTTTTGTCATAGTCAAATACATTTAAAAAAGTAGGTGTACAAAAATAAATGACCTATAAATTATATCGAAACAACAATTGTGTTATCACCTATACCAATTCAATACCGATATTATACTGTAAATTTTGGGATGTGACCTAAATATATAGCACGGCCGCTTTTTTGTAGCCATCCGAACTTGGTCGGGTTATGTAGGTTTTCGATGCTTCGTCAGTATTATAATTGTTTTTCTTTAATTACTGAATTTAATGACATGAAATTTTGCATGTGAATAGTTGAATGAATACACTAATTATTAGCATACATTTTACCATGCAATTCCTTTAGAACGTCGTGATATTTGACTGCTTTGTAAACAGTGATCTATTCATGGTAAATTGTCCTATAACTCTTTAATTACTAACGGAACATCATTGATACTTGGCAACATGTTGCAGACACTTACAAGGTTTGTATAAACGTGAAAATCTAGACTATACTATTATTATTATTATTATTATACTTTAAGAACTAAGACCTAATAAGCGTATTTTACGTTTATATTTTTATCTTTTAAGCCCTACGATTTTTTTTAAATCTGTTTTTTAAACAAATATAAACAAATTCAAAACAACGTATGTAAAAATCTACAGCTCTCTATGTAAGCGCTTTATATGAAAACTAGCTAATGGCCAAACGTTCGCGCAGCGGAAACTTGAATTTCTCCGAAGTTTATGCATGCACTAATTTTATTCATACATACACAATTACACACAAATACACACTAATTTTTGGATACATCTCTTTTCTTCTAAAGTCTATGGATTAAAAAAAGTTCCGCCAGGACAACGTTCGCCCAGCGGAATCAGTTTTTGGTGAATTTCTCCACAATGGCTGCGAGCACAAATTTTTTTTTACCATACACAATTATACGACGTCATACACTAAATATCTGCATAATTAAAATCTTTAAATTCAACAACATTCCGCTGCGCGAACGCACACGCTCCATAGCGCACTGAGCGACCTTGAATTTGTGGACCAGCCCGACCCTCAGTGTTCTCGTTTCAGCACCGTATGTCATGACGGGCAGGACGCACTGGTTGAAGACCTTGATTGGCGTTGAATCTGAGGCCTGTGTCGCAGCAGTGGGTACATAGGCTGATTTATGCTAAAGTAAATTAAGTTGAGCTATTTACGTTATTCATTTGTCTTTCATAACTACCTTCTCAGGAGGATCTCAGGCTCCAAACTGTCCGTCATGTGTCAACTGATAGTAGAGATTAATGTCGGTCTGTCACAAAATATGATGCAGGTTCAGTTGTGATTATGACGTAAAATTTAGTAGCTATTTTATTGTTGACTAGCTTTTGCCAGCGGTTTTGCCCGCGAAAAGGTTGAAAATCATCCGACAGGAACGTACTACCGAGCGAATCATATTTTAATCATATTTTAAATTGCAAAAAAGTAAGTAAATTTTAATTTCACGGGTTACCCTTTAGTACATTGCACGGCTGGAGCTTAAAAACATTGGTACAGCTTCATGAAGCCTTGCTTATTACTCATCAAACCCAATGAACCACTCCCAGGAACCAAAACGCCTGAATACCTCACAAAAGGCCTTAAATCATATTATATTACACTGCCAAAATACAATGAATTTAAACTAAATCAACTTTTACAAAATTACATTCTCGCATCGCTATTCCTTATACGTTAATACGAAACAAATGGAAATGTAACCACGATGAAATGCAAATATATTCAATTAATCCATGAGCCCGTCTGTATTGGGTGTCGCTAAGCTGTGATTGGCGGATTGGCGTTAAGTCGTCGAACCGTACGAAAGTGGTTTGACGCTTATAGAATAGGGACGTGGGTGAATTTGAATATGTTTGCTTATTAGTTTTAGTGAGGGGCTGTTGGTTCAGGTTCGGGCAATTTTGAGGCTTTGATTATAGTCTTGGATATTTGGGATACTTCGGCATCGGATTTGATTGTATATTGGTAAATCTTTGCTGGTAAAGTTTTGATCGAAGTTACTGTATTGGGAAAGACATTGATTGAAGTCGCTGATGTGAAGTAACAGTAATCTAAAATTCTAGTGAGCTAGGCAGTTGTATACCGAAATGTTTTGCTTCTTTTTATACAATGACATTGACAAGATGCACTTTATTCAAAGGCAGATTATGTTCATTGAATTTTCCCACACTCAACAACAAATTTTTCCACTATACCATTGTTAAAACCCCAACCGTCAGAGAATAAAGCATTTTATTTCCCACAAAACATAATCCTATTAAACTTCACGTTCAGAATACGAAGCACAACCAGAGGTGCAAAAATAAAACATATAACACGACTCTATATATTCATAAATCCTTCCGACTAATAACATGGGAAAACGTTAGATGTACGCGAGACGAAAGCTGGCGTAGAGTCGACAAGTGCTCATCTTTTCGGGGACTATTAAATTACTTTATTCACCTCCGTGCTAGCTGCTATGAAACAGATAGATGAGGTGGCGTAAGTGATGAAAGAAGAGCGCACATAATAATGGCTGAGAAATACAGATTTTAAAATAATTAGAAATCAAAGTAATGAAAGAAATCTTAAGTTATTTTTGTAGAATGATATTTTTGGACCCAAAAATAATATAGTGATTCTGAAAATGTTTAGAAAATATATATTTAATAGTAATAATAATAGAGGTGCAGACTGAATAACATAACCATCAACCCACACTGGACCCGCGTGGCGGATTCCAGCCCACTCCCTCTCCGAGAGAGGAGGCCTGTGTCCCAGAAGTGGAAACATCAAAGGATGCTAGACAGTAGAGTCGTAACAGTTTCCTCAAGTCGAACATCCCACTAAATAACTGTAGCTCTAGTGCGGCTCGATTCAAATTGTGGCATTTCAAATCAGTCATCCCTCTCCAGCTGACGCTGTTCAGCCTGCAGGAAAATTCTAGCGGGCCATCAAATGCCATTTAAAACTGGTAAATGGGATCATCGATATAACGACGAAGAAGTGCTTCATTCATAGTGTCAGATTTAGGGATTGCCTTATGTCATATTCAATGCTCATTATATTTTTTTTCCATGTTGAAGAAAAACATAACAATAATAGTCATCATCTGCGTAGCCTTTCCCCAACTTACACATTCAGTAGGCTTACTCTCGACACTCGATCTCAATCGGAATTGGAAATTGGGATCGAAATCTTGTCATTTGGAACTCTTGAATGCTACACTAGCGCCCGATTGGAATCGTATTAGGTGATGTTTTTTGGTACTAAATGAAATCGACTTTACTCGAACGAATGCACTTTTTCGGTACTCTTGACGAGATTTTGACGTTGGTATATCGAGTTTGAAATCGTGTTCATGCCAAAATTGAACGATTCCAAAAAGGTTACCTTTTTCGGGATCGAGTTAGTTATTGTGGCTAATTTGCGGAGTTTTTATTGTGAATAATGGCACGTTTAGAACTTATATGTGATATTTTGGACAATGCTCATAAGTTAGATATGAGACAAAGCGGAATTTGAGACGAATTGCGTGTTATGCAGACTACGCGTTTGCAATGACTGACGATGAATTTAGGAAAAAATACCGAATAAATAAGGAGCTTTTCGAAGTGATTTATAAGGATTTGGAACCTTTGATGCCCCAGCCTACTCGCCGTACCAACATACCAAGAACATACACTATAAGATTTGTAACAGAGTACGATTGGGTTTGGATGATATTGAGAATGCCGTACCACCCATGGGGGAAATGCAATGGCACCGTGGGTAAGAGGTGGATCGAGGATCTGCCTCCGTGGAGCTGCGCAGGGGTCGTGAGGCTCGTGCACAGCTTGTACAAGAACTGTGGACAGCTCAGCATCTTCATTAATACTATTACTTTCTTATGTAAGAACAATTTTTTTCTAAGACTTATTCTATGTAATTAAAAACCTAACTCAGTGAAATTTATTTTGTAAATTAATCATATTTTTTCACTACACATTATTTATATAGATAGGTAAATATTTATGTAGCCAAGACTTCTACTCTCTTTTAGTATAATAATTTGTAAGACTATTATGTATCAGTTGATATGATACCGCGGGCCACTACCGGACGTGTTGTGTCGTAATGACCTCCGTGTTTTAAATTCGAGATACGTGCAAAACCGAAATAAACCTTTTAGTGATATATACTGTGACGTTCCACTACAAGTGTACTCCATAACAGTGAAAACAGAACTTAAAACTAGCAAGTGGTTCTCAAGTTATAAACATTTTCATTGCAAAAATTTAAATAACGAACTCGGAGAAAAACACAGTGTTAGCTAATTGGAAAGAGTCGCGTTTTGTGTCGCTCCGTGTCTAACATCGCGCGGTCGCTCCGCCCACTGCGCGCGGTGTCGCTCTGCGTCCCCTAGTTGGAAAGTATCGTGTTCTGTGTCACGGCGTGTCTCCGAGCGTACTACTGTTTTTATACACAACTGGCAGGCCGTGAGTTAACGCTCACTAGTCCGCGCATTGGGTATTTATTTATTTTGTTTATTGACGCGGTTAAAAGTTTTTATTACGGTTAACCACGACTAATAATGTCAACATCGACTGACAATTTACTGATGTGGGGATGCTGCGATGGCGGATTGGATGAAGGAAATCATCGTAATTGCATGACTTGTGAAAAGGCATTTCACCTTGCCTGCTTAACAAATTGCGACGAGGAACTCTTTGCGTCCAAAGTTTGGTATTGCCCGTCCTGCTGTTGCAAACATCCGAAAGTACCTAAGGATGATAATACTCCCATTCGTTTCAATTCGAATGTTACCCTGAGAGGCGCTAAAAGACAAGCACTGCACTCGCCCCCAAATTCCAGTAATACCTTGACAACTGAAGACATCCGTAATGTTGTCCAAGACGTACTGCAAGAACAGTTAAGCAGTATGCTTTCAAAAATCAATGATAGCATCAGCATACTTATGAGTGAGCAACTCCAATTGGTGAAACAGGATCTCAAAAGCACCAGAGAATCGACGAATGCTGTCAAAGCCCAAATCGAGGTTATAGTCATTGACCACGCAGACGTTAAATTGGCCATGGAGAACTTGAAGACTCAAAACTCTGCGGTGCAGCACACCATCAAGGAACTGAGCACTAGGCTACATCGTTTGGAGCAAAACATCTGCATTCAACCACTTACATCTGCAAACAGTACCGAGCAGGACATTTCGACTAAGCCCCTCACTGAACCAGCTCCCCCTCGTGCCAGTTCTAGTGTACCCAATACCTATCCTGCGCCAGATGAAACGGTGACGCAGACTGCTTCTTCTAATTCACAAGCATCGGATTCCCAGGAGTGGACGCGGGTAACAAAGAATACTAAGAATCGTCGCCCAGTGTCAATTCAAGGAGCTGCCGGCCCTAGCGTAACATCACTAAGGGCCGTTGAAGCTCGAAAGTACTTGCACCTATGGAACATGGCGTCTACAGCTGATGAAATTAGAGACTACCTTCGCAGCGTATGTGGCACTGATGCTTGTACCATTGACGAACTTACCCCGAAAGGAAGCTACAAGTCATTCAAAATTGGCGTTCCCACTGCGTGCTATGAGCGCTGCTACTCCGCAGACGTGTGGCCAGTGAATGCAAGAATCAAGGCGTGGATCAACTACAGGAAACCGTCTTCCGTCCAGTCTAATAGCCAGCGTTTAGTTGCCCCACAGCCCTTTCATGAACAGCCTACACGGAGGGATAAGGCAGCATAATGTTGGTATTGTGACCAGCCCTGTGGCGGCGAGCAGAGCAAGCACCCGAAGTTCAAAAATCAATTTTGTATACCAGAATGTTCGTGGTATTAAGTCAAAGCTCCGCGTTTGGCGCAACAATGTTTATATAGCCGAACAAGATTTAATAGCGGCCACAGAGACTTTTTTAGATAACTCGGTTGAAGATACAGAACTCGCCAATAGCGAATGGAATGTACAGAGGCGTGACAGAGGTACACCTTGTGGAGGTGTGCTGCTTATGGCTCGCGCCCCCATAGTTCTACGCCGTCGTCGTGAACTTGAGACAGACTATGGTGAAGATCTTTGGTCTAGTTTCATGTGGCATGGTTCGACTGTTTACGTATGCGTTGTGTATATTAAGCCAAGTGCTACTGACAGCGACTATATGACCTGGTTTACGAAAGTGGAGAGTTTTATAAATAAGTTAAAAGGAACAGTTATAATTTTAGGTGATTTAAACTTAAACAGTGCCTCCGTAAATGTTTGCAATTACTATTGTTATTTTCTAACTTTTTCTAATATGTGTGAAAGAAATATTGTTGAGAATATGCATGGGGGAATGTTAGACGTTGTTTTAGTTCAGGAAAGCGCAGGCCTGCGTGACGTTTCTGTAACATCAGTTGAAGGTTTGGTGCACCCCGATGCATATCATCCGCCGTTGGACATCCAGGTAAAGCTTCAGTCATCTGATGAAAGCGAAAAGCTTGAACCCAGTAATGTGGATCGTAGTAGAGACTGGAACTTCAAAAAATGTAATCGCAGTCTTCTTTATGAACTTCTTTCTGAGTTATCTTGGGAGGCAGTTATAACATCCAATGACGTTCGCACTAGCACTCAGGCCTTCTATGATATCATTTATAGCTTATTTGACACTTGTATCCCTAAAAAGCGCCGAAACAATAAGATGAATAGAAGATATCCAACCTGGTTTACATCGGATATTATTCAGGGCATCCAGAAAAAAATAAAGTTACATACTGTCTGGAAAAAGAGCAAATGTGACCAAATTTATAAACAGTTCTCTGGCTGTAGATCTAGCTTAAAATCTCGTATATCGGCTGCTTATGACGCTTATATCAGGCGCATTGAAGGGAGCATTAAAAAAAACCCCAAAGAGTTCTGGCAGCACATTTCCAACATTAAATCTAAAGGCGGGTTTGAGCCTAATGTAACCCACAAAGGTAAGGTTCACTCTGGTGTGGCGGCTGCCGAGGCGTTCGCAGAATATTTCGCGAGCGTTTTCCAACCTGAAGTACCAAAGTTAGACCATGAAGGTGTAGCCGGTCCAAGCAACTGTAATATTAGTAATTATATTAATATTGATACCTTCACCGAAAGTGATATAAGCACAGGAATTAACAAGCTAAAACTAAACAGTTCTATTGGACCGGATAATATTCCTCCATGGTTTCTAAAAGAGGGAAAGGAATTTCTCATCCGGCCCCTTAGCCACATTTTCAATTTAGCCCTTAAATCCGGAACCTATCCACCACAATGGAAGATATCACGTGTGACTCCCATACCGAAATCTTGCAATAAATCTTCAGTCGATGAATATCGTCCAATAGCGATACTATCTTCTCCCGCGAAAATCTTCGAGAATGTCCTCCATCGCGGAATTTACAGGCAAGTGAAGCAGCACCTGTGCAATGAGCAGCATGGTTTTCGTGAAAAAAGATCCGTCAATACCAACTTACTGACACTAGTTAATTACATCTCGACTAGTCTTGATCACAGACGCCAGGTAGATGTGGTTTACTTTGATTTTCAAAAGGCGTTCGACAGAGTCAATAACGACGTCTTGCTGTCAAAGCTCAGTGCGTTAGGCGTTGCTCCAAAGCTTCTACGTCTTCTGGCAGATTATTTGCGGGACCGAAAACAATTTGTCAGACTAGGTTTGTACGAGTCACTCCCATACCACACTCGCTCCGGTGTGAGTCAAGGTTCGGTAGTCGGCCCTCTCCTTTTTATTTTGATGATAAATGACCTCCCTGATGTGGTTGCGAATGCCAGATCCCTCTTATATGCTGATGACTTGAAACTATTTCATGAAATCAAATCTGAGCACGATTGCCAAGCTCTACAATCAGACATTGACTCAGTATTTAAGTGGAGCTTAGAAAATAAAATGGGATTTAATAAGTCAAAGTGTTGCGTGATGTCTTTCGGTCGAATGCGGCGCCCAGTCAACTTTCTATACAAACTGAATGGAGAAACAATCACAAGAACTGATTCCATGAAAGACCTGGGAGTCACATTCGACCGTAAGCTCACTTTTCGCGACCACATCGCATCCACTGCCAAGGAGTCCTTCAGGCGCCTTGGCTTTGTATTGAGAAACTGTCGAGACTTCCACAACCCTCACGTTATCAGGCTTCTTTTTGGGGCATTGGTCCGTAGCAAGCTTGAGTCTAGTGCGTGCGTATGGAATCCTTTTGAGAAGCAGTATGCGTTAGCTTTAGAGAAAGTGCAAAAAGCATTCCTCAGATACCTTTACAAGCATATGTACGGGTTTTATCCCTTCTTGTATCCCACTAAATTCCTATTGGGCTGTTTGGGTTTCAATTCTCTAGAAGTAAGACGGTCGCGCGATCAGATGATACTGATATTTAAAGCTTTTCGGGGGATTATCGATGACCCTGAGTTGCATAATGTAATCTGCAATCTATTTGTCCCAGACAATTACTGTCGCGGCAGGAAACACCGCTTATTGGCTGTTCCAGCTTGCCGCACAGTTGCGCACTCCAAGTCACCCATCCCTCGGACATTAGGCGCTATTAACGCTCTCCTGGACTCAAACACAAATCTTGATATGTTTGCGGATGAATGGAAGATCAGAATGTTTGAAGTTTTGTGAGAAGAATGCATGACTGAGTTGAATCAAGTATATTTTATTTTATGTTAAATTATATTAAATAGTGTAATTGGCTTCGGCCGTTCTATTTAAATAAATAAATAAATAAAATAAATAAATAAATAAATTATTCTATTGTGTTGATTGATTTCTATTGTGTATTAAATAATGTAATGTGTTGTGTTCAGGGTTAATAATAATCAAAATGTTATTGAGCTTACCTAATAACTTTATTATAAATTTTAATAGAAGTTCATGTTACAATTAATACAGACCTTTAGTTTAAAAGGTAAAGTCTAATAATTATTAACAAGTATTTGAATAAATACAATTATAGCCTTTTTAGTAGGTAATTTTCATTCATATTCACGCAAAGGCATTTCCACCACACACATAACCAATTTTTATTTTGTTCACATCATAAGTTAGGTTTAAATTGAAGGCCCAACATCACTGCTATCAGGCGTATGGTGTTAATACAGGTAAATTATCTGCAGCCCCACCATGTGACGCCTCATCGACTGTGTATGCTTGCCACATGTCTTCTTCAGGGTATGCTTTTTGTCAGGCCAATACTGAAAAGGAAATAAATGTACTAATTATTGTAACTTCTGTATATATATAAAAATAGAGGTGTGTGTCCCTGTATTTCACTTTGCAGCTAAAACTGCACATTGCAGATGCATAGTGATTGTATGTCGCAATAGGTACAAGGTACACTCCCATCGTGCACTATGGTGGTTGCAAGTTGATACCTATAAAGTTGTATAAGATACGGGGATTGAAATATGTGATTTCTAAAAATGTGTGATTATCATTAATAAAAATGTTTAGTATATCAATTAATGTTAGATGATTTAAGATATTAATGTCTACTTAGTTGTAAGATATCAATGTAAAAACAAGTAAGATGAATAAATTAATAAGAAAAAAGAAAATGTGTCTTTTATATGAAAAAAACATGAAGTAAGTAGTGATAGATTATTAACATTAACAAATAACTATACAATTAAAAATGACCCTGCAAAGCGGGTATTCACAGCTAATTTATCATATAATTTATTTATTTATTTAATCTTTTCGCACACAAAAAGGTACAGAGGCGGACTTAATGCCTTAGGTGCTCTCTACCAGTCAACAAAATAAAAAAAAGATGTTTATTAGTGTGTAGACAGTACCTTAACCCAGCCTTTCTGTGCAGTGCCTAGTGCATTTAAGGATGCTGCTATGTCGTTCCAGTTTCTCTTTGTCTCCTGCTTAGCATGAGTAGTGCGCAATAACCCCTTCGCAATTCCTGGATTCTGTACCAGGAAATCTACCTGAGCCTCCCAACTGTTGGTGTGTTGACCTACTCATCCTGTAAAAACAATAATGTTTGTATTGAGCAAAAGTGTTTAATATTCAAATTTAAAGGAATCGCAATATATTTAATAGAATTGTGGCCTTACCTTGATATTTTCGTCTTCCTCGGTTGAATACTTGTCTTAAAGTAATACTAACTTGAACTTGTGCATATAAACATACTTTAATACATTCCGAACTAAACACTTGAAAACATTTCGATAACATCGCTTTGAAACTTTTGTTTATCGCAACAATACAATACAGTAACACAGCAATATACAACAGTAATTATTACTAATAATTCACACTTTTTATTCAAGTAGGAAACTATTTTATGATTTTGTTATTTTATGTGGATGACGGATGACAAATGCGCGAGAAATTTTATTTTTTATTTTTATCAAACGTAGGCAATGACACGCACAATCAGCCATTGCTGCCTAAAGATTTAGTATTAAAATAGATATAAATGCAAGTAAAGAACACTTAAATGATTATTTATGTTAAAATAAATATCAGAACAGATTTATTAATAGATTTAACGAGTTATTCAATATTTATACATTTAGTAATTAACATTTTGATGTGTATGGCCACCCCATATGCATCAGTTTGGTCGAACATGCAGTCGATTCCAATCTCAGTCTCGATTTTGTTCAAGAGTGCCAATTTTCTGAAGATTGGAATTGAAACTGGATCGGATTGGAATACGATCGAGATTGGGATTTATTTCAAGAGTAAGCCTACTGGTTTTGCCTAGTTTGGGAGACAGCAGGCTATGTACCTCTGTTAAATTAACTGTCCGTGTTCTAGCTATTAAGACACTGTAATTTATGGTTGTGTTCCAAATAAAATTTTATTATTATTATTATTAACTATGTTGGGGTCGGCTTCCAGTCTAACCGGTTGCAGCTGAATACTAGCATTTTACATGGAGCGACTGCGTATCTGACCTCTACAACCCAGTAACTGACCCGTAACGATTTTCAAAGATCCACGAATTAAAGCCGGGACCAACTGCTTAACGTGCTTTCCGAGACACAAAGGGGTCTGGGTATGTAAAGATGGTTAACAATCCACGGAACAACCGCGGCAAGCGTAGCTTAACCTGATCGATAGATCCGTGTGACTGTTATTACGAGCCCCTCCACATACCAATTACACAACAATAAAAGTAATTTCTCAACATATGTATACAACGTGTAACGGAAACGGGGTATCAACCCTGAAGGAGGTGAATGTGCTCATGAAACTCAACAACTTTCCCCAAAGAACATAGGTCGAAATATGAAAAAAAAATTTGGCCCTCCCATAGTAAATCAATCAGCTGGTAGTCAGTTTTGTAAGGGAGGGCCAAATTTTTTTTTCATATTTCGACCTATGTTCTTTGGGGAAAGTTGTTGAGTTTCATGAGCACATTCACCTCCTTCAGGGTTGATACCGCCTTTCCGTTACACGTTGTATAAATATATTGGACTCACCTTGCACTTCAACACGCGGTATCTTTGTCTTACCTACAGTATTGTTTATCAAATACGACGACCGCATGCCGAGTAAATAATTTCGGTAACTAATGTTTCAACGTATCACGCGAGATTGTGGGTTCAAATTCGGATAAGTACTAATGTGACATTTTCAGTCCAACTGTACTTTTTGCGTTTATCTTGGACATAACTGACATCGGTGAAGGAACACATCGTGAGGAAACCTGGACCTATAGTTAATGTAAGTCTGAAATCGCTTATCCATCTTAACCTTTGCTCTGCTGTGGGACGTAAAAACAGGGCTGTCTTTAACCTATTGGAGGCCCTGGGCGCACAAAAATCACGGGGGCCCCTGCGTAGCTAAGTAATAACTCATTTTCATTAAGAACAGTTTTCAAATATTCTGCAAAAAAAACAATAAAAGAAACTAATATTATATAACCCCCTGCCTACAAACTGCTTTGCAGTTTGGCAGGTGTAATGTTAAATTAAAAAATGTAACATTTCGGATTAGATCAATAAATAAAAAAAAAAAAATATACGTCTGGTACTAGAAACTTACTGTAAATCGCACTGCAAATCAAATAATTAATGCGTAGTATGGTACGGCGGCAGCAAAGAATGATTTTTTTAGGGCATGCTGGAGCCCCCGTCGATCGTGGGGCACTGGGCCCTTACCCAGAGCGCCCAATGGATAAGTGGGACCTGGGTAAAAGACTGGTATTGTAATTATAATGTATAAACGTATCACGCATGGATACACCCGCTTCCGCTCATAATTTAAACATCATGACAAACTCAGACGTCTGTGCAATTTATGACGTCTAACTGTGAAACGGACCTGTCCTTTTGTGGTGCGTACACAAGTCTGGAATATTCCAGTATATGCATTATAACTGCTCTTCTAGAGAGCTTACCTCAAGGACGGTGCACCAAGACAAAATAAGGAAACTTGTAAGTATGTACTTGTATGTACCTCTAGCAACTAGGATAGTTCGGAGATTTGGCTTTGAAGTGCTCCGCCTGCTTCTGGAACAAAATAGGGTCAAACCATCTTTTGAAATGACTTAGGCTTTAAACATACATTTGGCTTCATATAAAACTATATTAAAATGACGATTATTATTTTCGTGTGTATAAACGTAAAAAAATCTTGAAACAGACTCTCATTATAGTCTCTTTCGGCGCTGGCTGTGGTAAATCTCGGGAAATTGGTTAATTTCTCACATTGACGTATGCTCCTAATTTTTAGTAGCAATAAAAATAAAATAATCACAATAAATTCACAAAACAATAATTATAAAATGGAGTACTAAATGACTATCTTAATAATCAGCCTATATATACCCGCCTGAGTCCGCCATATTTATACGTCAAGATGTCGGAAAGACCGGCAGGGTAATTGCGTAACACACTACCAGTAGCAATGGGTTTCAATTTGACAGCTCAATAACTTTCATTGCGTTATTTACGTTGTTGAGCAGAAACATTTTTCGAACATATGGAGCAATGGATTAGCAATATGCTTCAAAGTGATTCAAATTGAGAGTAATAGTGTGTTACGTAATTAGCGTGCCGTTGTCCTTAATAACGGAAAAAATGTTAATGTAAGTCCTGAGATTATACAACATTAATCAACATTTGAATTCTCATTGGTTCACTAAATCAGGCTTAGCAGCGCCGATTTTTAAACGAAAAACTTATACTGTGATAGGATGTACGTCCAGTTATTACAAATGTATATCAGGACTTATACAACGTGTAACGTTAAATGCGCAAAACCTGAAAATAGTTTGATCAGAATAACGAGCAGAAATAATTGAACCACTTTTTAATATAGGTCACATTTTTGAAAAATCTTCATTAAAAACGTTGCCGTATCTATTTATTAATAGGTCAAGCAAGCCAATGTCAGCGCGGCGCAGCGGCCCGGTGACGACTCCTCCCTCGATAAAGTGTCGTCGCAGACGCAAGAAACGATCAGAATGGCCAGTAAAACTAAAATAGCACATAAAGCCTTTACAATCTTTTTAATGACTTATTTTCTCTCTGAAATAGGTCAATTGAATTAAAAATCATTTGCGGTGTCTGAGGTTTTGCGCATTTAACGTTACACGTTATATATCAGGACTTTAAGACACGATAATTTGTCCGTTATAATGACCTCAGGGATTCAGGAGGCTACTGTTCACACTGCTGGGACACAGGCCTTTTCTCTGTGAGACCGAGTGGGCCATAATGCACCACGCGGGCCCAGTGCGGGTTGGTGGATGACATAAATGTCTTCGATTTTTTGTATCGTGGACATGCCGGTTTCCTCACGATGTTTTCCTTCACCGTTTTGAGAGCAGTAGTGATGAAATGAAATTTATACACAAAGTAACGTGCCTGCCTGTGTTCGAACTCATGACCTACAACTCATGAGTCGGGCCCGATACCTCGAGCCCATCAATGTTCTCTTACTATCTTATTGGTAGACTATCTTGATTTACGATTCGTAGGTCGTGGGTTCGAACGCAGGCAGATGCTTTAGTTTATGTAAATAATTTCATCACCACTACTCCCAAAACGGTGAAGGAAAACATCGGTAGGAAAAGGGGATGTCCTAGAACGAATAGAACCAAACATTCGAAGACATGTGACATCTACCAACCCGCACTGGGGCCGCGTGGTAGGTTACAGCCCACTTCCTCTCGAAGGGAGGACGCCTGAGTCCCAGCAGTGGGGACATTATGGGCTGATTTTGTAGTAGACTATCTTCATAGACGCGTAGAATTCTAGTTTAAGGGTCAATTTATACTAGCGCAGAGTCGAAGCACATCGAAGCATCTATCCAAAACTGAACATAACAAATTCAACCTTAACTCCACAGCGTAACGCACACATTACTTCTGAGATTTTAAAAAGTCGCGCGCATTCTTCGGGATTCGCGCGGCTGCGCGTGAACAACGCTGATTAGTGCGCGCGCATTCTCGCGTATCCATGCGCCCACTAGAGAACCTACGCGTCATCAGTCGGAAATTGCCTGCGTCGGTGTTGATCACGATGGACTCGGACGAAAAATTAATTTTCCTGGTCAATCAATCAACTCAGCCTATCGCAGTCCACTGCTGGACGTAGGCCTCTCCCAGACTGCGCCACAACACCCTGTCCTCCGCCTTCCGCATCCATTTTCCTGGTGCATAAGTAATATCATAGCAAGATCAATGTCAACCAATTTACACACTTTTCAGCTACGAGAGTCAACTGGCAAGTGATTCAATAGCACTGCTGTTGATGCCCATCACTACACTTAAAAGAGTTTCGTTTTCTCTCGCACTCTTTTCTCATTCGTGCGGCTTCGCTTTAGTTGTAAAGAATTTGACGCTTCGATGCGCTTCGACTCTGCGCTAGTATACATTGACCCTAAGTGACTTTTAGATGCATCAGCATAGTAGGTATATCAATTATACTTGCATTACCACCGTCCACCCCAAACCATTGTCCAAAGTTAAATCTACCTATTTCAGTCTGCATCCCACTTCACATGTATTCTCGACGAGACGGAGAGTTATCTACATGTATACACCGTATAACGCGGTATCTGTATGCAAATTTTCGCGTGCATTGTGCGTTTCCGAAGCGTCAATAGCATGGACGGGGGAAGTTCGGTAACAATTGTGTTCCCCGTTAAATTGTGTTGTATAAACTGATGTACTTTGATTCGACTGCCTGTCTGTCTGTGTGTTTCGTATGTTTTGAAGGTTTGGAATTGAGTTGGGGGTGGAAGTGATTCGTTGGATGCTTTTAAAGCCAGTTGTACGTATAGCTACTTCTAAAGCTTACTTGGTTCTGTTATTGTTATTGGTAATTAACTGTTTATTTACTTCGATGGTCCTAGTTTATCATTTGTGACTCCGAGTGATAGCTATGTGAAAAGAACCCAGCATTGCGTAAATTTGTAAGCTGTCACGCTCTTTATGCCTGGAGGCTTTAATTTGGGTATTTGTTTACATTCATATTTTGAGTTATTTTTTTTTAGATTGAGTAGATATCGTTTTCATTGTATCTGTTGGTATATTGGCGTGGCTAGAAGGTAGCCGACATATGGCAAATAATTTAATTCCATGTTCTGTCTCTCGTAATATTATGTACTACTTTGCACACCTACTATTATTAGTAGGTATGCAAAGTAATTAACATTACTAGAGCTTCTATTTACATAGAAGCAAGTTTTTCTAACTGAACAGACAGCTGTGCTGCTGAGGAGTTAGCTTCACCACTTCTTTTTCCAAGCGAAAACACTAGGAAGTGGTGAAGGGCGGTCGTTCTGGGGGACTGTCTTATGTTATTTTGGACGCTCAAAAAGTTCTGATTCTCAGCCTTATTTGAATAAATGACTTTTGATTTAGATTTAAAATATAAAGGCTGCATCTAGATTTAAGTATTTCGTTGATTGAGATAAAAGTCGATCGCAGACCTATAGTTGCTTCTGAACTTGGGATGGCTTCTACATAAAAAGCACCAACGTTGTGTATAACGATTTTTATGACACGAATGGTATTACTTATTTATACGAGCATTCGTAATAAATAAGTATCAACTCTTGATTAAGAACTGCAAAAACAAGCAAAGAAAAGCAAATACAAGTGTAAACAATACGATAAATATCTAGTTACGTATATATTGTTAGATAAATATCTAGTTACGTATATATAGTTATAGATTGTTAGAAAAACGATTATAATATTTCAGATAAAAATAGCAATGCCACCTTACTTTATCTTATCAGACGTATGTATCTTATATGATAATTCACAAGCGACCCATCCCTGCTTCGCACGTTTTTTAGAACTTTAAAAACTTCGAAATTTCTTCATTATGTATTGTGTCAGTTTATATGAACGGCACACTTAAGCCTTTCCGAATAAATTCTTTAAATGATTGTAAAAACCACAACAAAATTCGTTGCATAGTTAGGTTGAACAGCGCGGTCACGTAGCCAGACACGACAAGCGATTATGTTTTATAATATACAAAGATTAGAGATGTCATATCTATACATCTCTAAAATATTATAAAACAATGTTGCTACATTCTTTTTTTCTAAATAATATTAATAATTTCAGCCTATTGTTATCCCACTCCGGAGCAAAGTCATCTTCTCACATATAGAAAGCATGATCATTAATCACCACGCTTGGTTAAGACGGGTTGGCGATTTCAGACTTATATTTACTACAAGTCCAGGTTTCCTACCGATGTTTTTCCTTCACCGATGTCAATGGTATCATAGATAAACTCAGAAAGTATGAATTGGAAAAGTCTCATCGGTACTTGTCCTGATTTAAACCCATAATCTCGTGCGTGAGAGGCGAGGCCACCACTGGGACATAACAAAATTTAGTTTTCTAATTTAATAAAAATAATAAACTGCACAGAGATTTACAAACAAATCTCTGTACCTACCATCATCATCATCTGCCTAGCCTTTTCCCAACGATGTTGGGGTCGGCTTCCAGTCTAACCGGATGCAGCTGAATACCAGCCGGTCGATTCTGGAAAAATCTCACCGTGATAACTAAAGTGAAGTGAGCTTAGAGTGAGCTGTGAGTCATGCTGATGCTAGGGATTGACACTATTGAAGACTCCCTCCACGCTCACTTCAGCCAAGTTTTCACGGTGAGATGGTTACAGAATCGCACGGCTGTATTACACATGTCATATTTAAATTCAACACACAACCGCACCCTAAAATCACAAGATAAAACGCCACCAAACCAAAGCTTAAAATCCTCGCAAGTTATATTTCTCTCGGCGCAAAACCTCATATTGCTATATCCGACACACACAACCTGACAATTTGGCATTACCGAAGGATTTCAGTTCATTCCCTGCAGTTTCTTACTGTCAAATTATCCTGAATGTAACGAACCGGATTAAGCTTGGGAAGAAAGTGATTTTTTTTGGGTTCCGTACCCAAAGTGTGTCAACGGAACCCTATTACTTGCCTATTATTAGCTACTTAGCTGTCCGTCCGTCCGTCTGTCACAAAGTTGTATCTTTTAAACCGTAACAGGTAGACACTTGAGAGGGGAGCCTGGCATACCTACTGTCGCGCTATTTTGATTTTTGATATTTATTCAAAATGGCGGCCACGCAGGCACACCTATATAAATCGATAGCTGACATCAATGCAAACGGAAAATATCATGAGACTAAACCGCGTAAAAAGTCTCGTTTCCGATATATTAACCTTCAATGTTGATCAGGTGACATCCACATTTTTTGATCTTGCTTACTGCTTGTTGTATAGAATAAAATGTTTAAAATAATCAAACATCTAAACAACAAGATATACGCAAGGCGCGACAGTAGGTATGCCATGGACATTCAAAGCCCTTTTTGTGTACTATGGCCATTATGACAACAAAAAATAAAAATAAATAAAATAAACAACTAAACCGCCATCCAAAAACTGTAATTAAGTATTTTAAAAAAAAGTAGTTATTGAATGGTGGTAGGGAACCATTCGTGTGCGAGTGCGACTCGCACTTGGCCGCTTTTTTCCCTCTATACTGTACCGTAATTTGAATATATTATGGCTTGATTGTTAGCTTAGAAAGGCGAGGTATGTCGGGCTTTTGTTCTGAAAAAGTTTGACTTGCAACTGGCTGATGTGCCGGAGATTTTTACTTGATGTTGCCAAGATAAATGGTAGTTCCTTTGTTTTGTTGAATAAACAGTATTGTTTGTGCAATACATGTTCTTTTATTTGATTTAGGGCTGATTTTTCCAACGTCACATAATTTTATTCGAGGAATAATTTTGAATTTTTGACATTTCTTTCATACATAATCTGTCAGATATCAATTTTTTCCACGAATATAAATTATCTGTCGATTGAAAAATCATCCCTTAGTAGCTTAAAATTGTATAATACACTAGCTTCTGCCCGTGACTTCGTCCGCGTAAAATTTCTTGCTCCCCGACCAACCCCGTCGCATCGCATCGCCTGCCTACGCTGTTACTACGTTTTCGCTTAGCGTTTTTCTGACCTGTTCCATTTTTAGCTCGCATCCTTGACTCCTAGCGTAATGTTGAATAGCCTTTAGCCTTCCTCGAGAGTTGGGCTATCTATTGCAGATGCAAATTTTTGAACGTTTGATGGTCTATTATACCTACCCTTCAATATTTTCACACTTTTTTGACACTCGCTGTATAAATGATAAATGATAAATGATTTATTTTCTGTAAGTAGGTTTGTACAAACACTTTTACATGTCAATATATAACGAAAGTATAATATGACGAAAGTGGCATACATAACACTCGACTACATTCGAAACTGTTCTCAACATTGTACACGGAGAGAAAACTCGTAGAAAAATTACTGTGCTGTCTCATAATCTGAGTGCATTTGAGTGGTAATGGAAACATTACCATGCTAGCACAGTAAAAATTCTTATGCTGTACAGTAACATTTATTGGACAAATAGTGAATTTTTCCCAATCTCACTCAGAAAATTGGGTAGTAGCATGATATTGAATACTATATATTCTAGTAGATAACATATCCACACATGTAATACAATAATAGAATTCGAAATCAAATTTGAAATCGGTCGAAAAATAGAAAACTTACAACTTATAGAAACTTTTTGTCTATCTCTTTCTCGCAAAACGAAGTTTTGCATGTAATTTATATGGCGATACTGAACTATGACGTCACAATTCAGTATTTCCCTCTCTGTCTAATTGAGAGTTTTGAACGCTCATATCTTTTCAATTTTTAAAAATATAAAAAAAAACTGTTTATACCAAGCTATTAGCGAGGTAAAAAAGCTTCAATTTAAATAATAAAAAAAAATTAGTCAACTCGCGGATTGTCTGTAAATGTCACTTGCACTCACTTTACAGTGACGAGCACAGTAATTTTTCTAAGAAATTTCTCTCCCTGTAGGGGCAGCCACTAATTATTTGGTACCTTTGACTGCCCCGTTGGTTTCGTGATCGCAAGCGCGACTATTGAGCGTGGCATCCTGGGTTAGATTTCCGGGTCGGGCAAAACTGTTATTAGGTTTTTTCCTAGTAACAGCCCGGAGTTTGAAAGTTGGCGGTGTGATGCCCCCGTGCCTCGGAAAACTCATTAAGCCGTCAGTTCTGCGCCTGATCTCGCTCCGCTCGTGTCGGATTGCCGTCCCATCGGACTATGAGAGTGAGAAAGAGAGAGTGCACCTGTGTCTGCGCATATACTTTTGCAGTATGATAACTCCCGCGCCGAAGACTGGTCTCTGCTGAGTTTGGCCGAAATTCAGACGGAAGGAATTTTTTATTTGCTATTTTATAAAAACTACCTACTTAGAAAACATGTGTTATAGGTAATAGGTAATAGGTAACACGGGCTGGTGTCCGCAACTCCACGTCAATGCGCGTATTTTGCGTACGGGTGGGAAAATCGATCATTCGATCCACCCCAGCTCCTCAAGGAAGGCCAGCAACGCCTTGATGTTACTGACCGTCTCACGTAGGGTACCTGGGTTACCGAAGTATTTTGCCCTGTAAGTGGCGACCACCGGGCAGCTTAGAAGCACATGTGCCGCTGTCTCGTCATCCTCCATGCAGGCCCTGCACAGCGGACTGTCTGTTACTCCTATGACAAAGAGGTGTTTATTAAATGACCCGTGGCCAGTTAAAGCTGCAGTCACCGTACGCAGCTTTTGTTTAGTTAGACGGAGAACCTGTTTCGTGAGGCGGCCAAAAAAAAAACATGTGTTAATCTGAAAGTCAATGATACACGTGCTGAGTCCAACAAATACACATAACCCATGGCTACTACGAGTAATATCATGAAAATAATTTCTTAATAATAATAAAGTTCCTTTAATAACTGGCAACTGTCTAAGAAAATATGAAGAAAATCCTGTTTTTTTCCTGTAACGGGAAAACCCGTGTTCAATCTTCAGGTAAAATCACGCTCAAGTGCACACTCAAGTGTCTCACTGGTGGTGGCATATGTATTGGATTATTAAGTTCCCTTCAAAATGGTTGAGCTAAATGGTGCTGATCCATACGTCATGTTCGTGAACGAGCGCCGTCGGTAGGGACTGGTCATCTCTTAGCCACCACGGCTTATTTTAATTTATTTTCATTTTTAAATTGTATTTTTGTTTTTATCCTTTTTAGCACGGACGCTTTTAAGGTGCACGTCTTTCTACATCGTTCTCACATGTATAATTTCAACATGAATGATGTAACCAATATATTGTAATAATTTTATGATTTAAAAGAGTGTCCGTGGAGTTTCTTGCCCGTTCTTCTCCATAGGTACGTACTACGCTTTGTAATGGGACTGACCGACCTCTTGACAATTCAAAAGTGCCTGTAATTGGTTTATTTGAAATAAATGCTTTGATTTTGAGTTTGAAGGGAAAAAATGACATTTACGACATCTTGCTGTCCCAGCAGTAAGGACGATTTAAGCCAAGCTAACTATCACGGTTCACGAGATACAGCCTAGTGACAGACCTTCAGACGGACGGACGGACAGCGGAGCGGGAGTAATAGGGTTCCGTTTTTCCCTTTGGCTGCGGACCCCTAAAAAGTAAGAAAATTTGAATGTCGCGGGCTACCTAGCGCATCTTCCTAAAAGTAAATGAATAAATTATTAGAACTGCTGTTATTTCCGTCCCTTAGAATAAAAAAAAAAACTTGTATCCTTAGTCAACTGCATACAATTGAAATTGAATATCATGTTTATCTAGTAGGTAGGAATACTTACCCTTAACCAATTCTTCTCCAAGCGCAGGTGTGAAGTTCGAAGAAGAACAAAGGAAGTCTTCCCGCAATCTAGTAGATTAAACTGTGATTAAATGCGTTTTAAGGTGTGTGTACACAGAGAGAAGGTCTGATATAAAGAGGGGAGATTTAAAGCACCTACTGACGGTGATATTTTTGTGAGAATGAAATGTAGACGAAATTTTTGGTTGCCGAAAATCCACTTGTCGTACGCACCTTTATTAACGAGACCAGAAAGTATTCTAAGCCTTTGTTTTCTAGTACAATTAAGGATATCAAAAACATTTTAGAAAAAAAAAATGTATATACTATCGCTCTGTTCTTAAAAATGTTTGTTTGTAAAAGTAATGTCGCCTTGTCACCCTAACTTATGTCTATATTTCCAATGCAATACATATTTATTTTTAAAAACTTAATTACTTCCTGAAAGACAGTTTCAACAAAATATTGACTGAACTTTTATCTTTAACAGTGTGACCGTGCCTTCACTCGTAACTTGCAGGTGTTACGTCACGAACAACGGGGTGTTTTGTTGTTTTTATTTTTCATTGATAATTGTGAAGGTGCAAAACCCAGTTGGAGAGACTGTAGAAATAGTAGGTTTGTGTCTGTGAGTACCGACCCCTCATAATCAGCCTAAAATACCACATAAGTTACCACAACCGGGACACAGGCCTTCTCTCTGTGAGAGGGAGTGGGCCATAATACACCACGCGGGCCCAGTATGGGTTGATGAATGTCACATGTCCAGGACTTGCCGGTTTCCTCCCGATGTTTTCCATCACCGTTTTGAGTGCCTAGCTACTTTACACTAAAAGGTCCAATACATAATTAGGCTCCCCTTTCACTTTTTCTGGATGTTAGTCGAAGCGACAATACGTGCTTTTCGTTATTTAGACTATGTTCAGGTAGAATCACACTTATTTCTGCGGAAAACTAGACTTAGCCGATTTATTATGTCACACGGTGGGACTTCGTTACGTCATTCGAGAGGGAGTTGCTGAAAATCAGCGCTGTTGACGATAGGTTCGGCCGAAGTCACAGCATTTTGCTGAGCAGCGACCTGTTCTTCCACAGAAGCGACGCACGCAAGGAACATATTTACTCTTGGGGAGGACGCACGGCTTAATTGTTCTTATTATTGTTGTTTTGTTTGTTACAAAAGTAGTTATTTTTCCACTCAGTTTTGATTGTTGTTGTTTTGTTGTCATTTTACAGTGTCGCAGTGTCCTATCTACCGATATAAGTACAGACGCCAGCACATCAAGCTACCCGAAAGTGTCAAATTTTCCCAATCTACTTTGAACCGTATGTTTTAGCGATTAAGTTGAAAATCTATTAAAAAAATTTGACAGATTGTAGTAGCTTGATGTGCTGGCTTCTTTACCTACATAGCTTGAACAAACTACAGCACAGTAAAAGTCCAACACGTGTCCTGCAACTTTGTATTTTTACACTAGATTTAGCTACAACATAAAACATTTTGCAAGTTAACTTCGTCGCCAACTTTATTACATTTAGGAACAAACGTTGACTTTTCAGGTGAAATTTCATGTAAAATGTATGAACCTAAAATGGTGCTACTTTTCCTAGATATTAAATAGGAAGTAATACCTGCCATCAATATAATTATTTATACAAGGTGTAATTTAAATTACGCAAAACCTCATAACGGGTCATTGTACTCATCATTATGAACAACTTTTACCATGGGAACAATCCTAAAATCGCGAAAAAAAACCAGCTGTACCCTACATTTTAACGAGTTATGCGAACAGGGCGAATGTAGGGAATAGCTGATTTTTTTTCGTGATTTCGGATTTCTTCCCACGTAGGGAATAGCTGATTTTTTTTCATGATTTCGGATTTCTTCCCATAGTAAAAGTTGTTCATAATGATGAGTACAATGACCCTTTCTGAGGTTTAACGTTATTTAAATTACACCTTGTATAAGAGGGGCTTATGGCTAAGTAATAACAGCCGCACGGGTCGTCAATCAGGTTAAACTACGCTTGCCGCGGTCGATCCGTGGATTTCTACATACCCTCCATGCCTCGGAATACCAGTTAAGGCTTGGGTCTGGCTGTCATTCGTGAACCTTTTACAGTCGTTACGGGTCGTCAGATTCCAGACTATTTAGATGAAAAGAAATGAAATTGTTTATTTTGTGAATACGATATCGGAATCACTTTCACTCGTCATCTTATAAAAAAAAAATAAAAAAAAATTAGCTAGATGAGAGATAGGCAATTACTGCTTGAAAGATACTGGTATTCAGCTGCACCCGGTTAGACTACAAGCCGACCCCAAAAATAGTTGTTGGTATAAAGTTAGGCAGATGACATACCATTAATATAATTCGGTCGATTAGGTACAGCGAAAGTACGATGCCATATTATGTCAATTTTATAAATATTATGGTATTGAAAAACATAGTATAAGAATGACAGTAATACTAGCTGCATCCCGAGGTTTCACCCGGGTAAGTGTCGATCCCGTGGGAATATTGGGATGAAAAGTATCTTATGCGTCAATCCCGGCTATAAACTATCTGTGTACCAAATTTCATCCAAATCCGTTCAGCCGTTTGAGCGTGAAGAAGTAACAAACATAAAAGCAAACGCACTCACAAATTTTCGCCTTTAATATTAGTGTGATTGAGCTAATACTCCGACAAATCTCTATGACTATGTTGTCGTTAAAATTGGTACACCTAACTATCTGTCGACTTGCTTGCAATAGTTCACTTTGGGTGGAATTTTCCCTGAATTTATTTTACAACTTTTCCAAGATTGCATCAACAGCAAAAACTGCAAACACATTACATATTTATCGGTCTCCGAAGTCCAAAGCTTAAAGGCTCCCGCAGACAGGCCTGACGCGACTCTAGTCGAACAATTTCTATGAAAACTTCATGGAAATTGTTCTACCAGATTCGCGTCGCACCGTCGCGCCGCGCCTTTCTGCGGTAACCCTTAACCAAGATATCGCTAAGCTCCGCAATAAATTCGACCACCGTCCTATTACTGGTATACTGGTATCCTATGACGTCATCAAAAATCGTTTTACCTCCTTTTACACCTTATCTCGTCAAAAAACGTTTTAGCTGACACAAATTAAGCGGTCTTCACAAAAATACTGACTGATAGTGGTACAATTACACTTTCGTCTCCAGACGGCTATTCATGTCGACGATGGGCCATCTTTATCCACTTTCCGTTATCGAAGTAACGAGTGCCTTGAGAATAGGTTCATTTTGAGGTCAATTCGGTTTGTCGTCGGCTAAAGTTGTTTGCAGAGTTTGAGAGACATGGTCAAGTAGTTTAGAAATGTACCTTTATTTACTTTATATATATAAGGTGGCTGGGGCATTGACTTGCAATCTGTTACCATAAATACAATACATAATTCTGAATCCCCCTGCGTTGAAAGTTTTCGCAGGTTTTAAAAAAAAAATGATGTTCCATTCATTTTGACCGCGTAGGTATTGCATTTTTCTATGAAATAGCAGGTTTCTTTTTTTTTGATAACCGGTGAAAAATTTCTTCACAGGGAATTTAGAATCATGTGCTGAATTGATGGTTTCAATGGTAGACTTGCTTTTACTTAACTAAAACAATGAAAAAACAAAAATAGGAAGATTATAAAATTGTTATTCCATATGCAATACAAGCTATTGATACGCCTAGTCAACAGAAACTGACAAGTCTACCTAGAATTGGACACAAAAATTTGAACGCCCAAAAATCTGCGGAATAGAATCGACATCCCACAAAAAGTCCAAAAGAAACCAAAACGATTCACGCAACAGTGTTACCCTAGAATTGCTAACGGCAAACCCACCTCTAAAAATCAGCGACCCAGAACCACGAAACAAAACAGCGAAAACCGTGCCTTTCTAAAACTATTCCCACTTTGACTCCGAAAAACTCGATATAGCGTTCTTCAAAAGATTTCGCAGTTCAAGTGGAGAAATCCAATAAAAGGCGACTCCTACCTGCAATGTCTTCGCATTCCAGTATGTACGGAATCCCGTTCATTACAGCGGCACATCCAACTTGTTACCTATCCAATTTGAACAGATTTTGGATTGTTACTTACGGCAAAGAACGGAAACGATTTATATGAAATTTCTTTGTAAGTTCGATTGGGAGTCCGAAATTAATGGTAGAAGTTTTGATGTTGGTATTTAATTTTAGCACGTTTGTCGTCGTTTCACCTGTTGATACAGAATTAAAAAGGAACAAATTACAGAATTACCTACAGATTTTGCAAAACTAAACCCAGTTTCTAAAGCTGCCTTTTGTTAATTCAATGTATAAATAATTAATGTACACACGTCAACACATGAAGCTACCCGAAACTGTCAAATTTTTTCAATCGACTTTGAACCTAATTCTTTATCGATAAAGTTGAAAATCTATATGTGACAGATTGTAGTAGCTTTTAATAGCAATTAATTGTAAGTACAAATTGGAAAACATCGTGAGAAAACGTCGAAAACGTCGAAATCGGCAAGTCCTAGAACCGAATAATTCGAAGACATGTGACATCAACAAACCCGCACTGGGCCCGCGTGGTGGATTGTGGCTCACTCCCTCTCACAGAGAGGAGTCCGCTGTCCCAGCAGTGGGAACAGTATTGGCTGATTATGCTAAGTTCAATTTGACCAATAAATCGCTTAAAATCAACTTCAACAAACTAGTACTGAACTAATGACTTTGTAGGTAAGCTATAAATCTCATCATCATCTGCCTAGCCTTTTCCCAACTATGTTGGGGTCGGCTTCCAGTCTAACCGGATGCAGCTGAATACCAGTATTTTACATGGAGCGACTGCCTGTCTGACCTCCACAACCCAGTTACTGGGTGATACGATACCCCTTGGTAAGCTATAAATCTATTCTCCAGAAATTTCCTCATTTTTACACTTCGTTGCAAAAAAGGCAGCAACGCACTCTCGGACCAACACAAGACCAACTTGCCACAGTATTGTGTATCCAATTAAAAATTTCCCTATCGACCTTGCCGGCAGATGGCATTTTTACAAACACCGCCGGATTCAACTTTTCTAATTAAGACCGTGTCACTTGCGCGCCTTTCACTACCCGAGCGTGATTATAATTTATGTATATATTTTGTGTTGGGACACAAATTGCTGGGTGTGTGTTTATTGTAAAACATGACATGATAAATCCCAATTTTGTTGGGGTCAGCTTCCAGTCTAACCGAATGCAGCAGAATAAGAGTTTTTTTTTTACATTGATCGACTACCTATCTGACCTCCACAAACTAGTTACAATAAGTAAGACTGCTGATTGTCAGACTTTCGGGCTCCTGACAACCCGTAACGACTGACAAAGATCCACGAATGACAGCCGGGACCAACGGGTTAACGTGCTTTCCGAGGCACGGAGGGGTCTCGGTATGTAAAGATGGTCATCCATCCACAGACAAACCGCGGCAAGCGTAGCTTAACCTGATCGATCGACCTGTGCGACTGTTATTATTTAGCCACCTCTTATTTACACCAATTAGAGTATTGAGTTAATTTTCTTTGCAGTTAGTATGATAAAATAAGTACGATTTGTTTTAATAAAATACCTATATTATGAACAAACTACTTTCAGGACTTGCATTTATTCAGTTACACCTTGTATAAGGATAGGCTATAATGTTACAATAATAAAATTCACAGCAATATTAGTGTCCGTCCCATTTTCACTTTGCTGACTGGGTAATAATGTTCACCACGACATGAGTTTTTGAAGTTAAAACTTCTTTAGGCGCACTTTGCGCTCTTTCTTAACAGCAAAAGAAAGTGAACCGCCACGCTCGGATCGGTGACGCTGAATCGGATATACTCGGCTCCTGTCGGTCTCTGACGCTGAATCGCGTGTACTCGGCGCTTAATCGTGTATATTCGGCTCCAGTCGTAAGTTTTCAGTTATCTCATACAGTCAGAAGCACATACCCTATTTTTTCTGATACATACTGAACCTTTTTTGGAGCCAATACGAATGAAGGCAAAGCAATTTTAATACCTACTAAAGGCATGTATAAATAAACGTTTATAACATGCCTCATTACTTACATTTCAACAAAAGAAATACAAAATACCCGGCAAGCACTTTTCAACTTGCCGTGTCAATTCTCATTACCTTCCTTATTGTAACAGATGAAAAAATTTTGCCGTAAAACATGTTTTATTACTAAGAGAGTCACATACGAGCAATTACTCCGGGCTACGGAAAATGATGTCGTCAAAGAAAACGAAATATTGCTCGTCGGCACAAATAACTGGAGGAACAACGGCAATAAATATTTTTTACTCACTTTTACTTTCGTGGTTGGTCTAAGGTGCAAGATTTTAGCGGTTCTAACAGTCAGATACATACATAAACTCACGCCTTCTTGAAAATAAACTACAGAATGCCATTTGCTACGATCCTTACGTTCTCTTTTTGCTTCACATACGCCACAGCTGGTCATATACGTACTCCGGCTGCGAGTACTACGCACCTAATCTTTCTGAAGAACATCACCAACAAGGTGAAGGTATGTACTTCTAGGGCGTCCGCTGCCAGCGTTTCCACTCACCAAAAGTCAGATTACTTTATAATTAACTAGCGACCCGCCCCGGCTTCGCACGGGTGCAATGGAGAAACACTGATATTTTTTTTCGTAAAAAGCATAGGATAAAAATGGTTATTGTGGGTTATCCCTAAGAGATAGACATATACCATTGCGGACTTTTTTGTAGAACTTTTTAAGGTGTACAATACTGTAGTACATTATTTTGATCTATCTCGACGGGTTCAGCCAGCGTTTACAATGTAAGCGCAAAAAAATGTGTTTATTTACGACATCACATTAGAAACCTCTAAAATTATCAGTGTTTCTCTACTACATTATGCATGTATTATAAATATAAACCTTCCCTTTGAATCACTCTATCTATTAAAAAAAACCGCATCAAAATCCGTTGCGGAGTTTTAAAGATCTAAGCATATATAGGGACAGACAGACAGGGAAGCGACTTTGTTTTATACTATGTAGTGATTAGAGGTTTCTAAGTTTGATGTGACTTTAGAGTCTAAGGGTGCGTCCACATCTGGCGAATGCGCCGCGAATGCGCAGCTGGCGAGCCGTTCGCGAGCCGCCCGTGAGCTGCGCGTGTGCATTTTATGTTCGCGCACGTGAGCTGGACGCGCGCAGATCGCGCGCCGCGCGCGAGCAGCGCGCGTCCCGCTCACGTGCTTACACTTTCGTTTGCCTAGCATCAGCGCGGGGAGGAGCGATAGCGCACGCGCGACACTTGCGCCGCGCGCGAACTGCGCGCGGGCGGCGCAGGAGCGGCGCACGAACAAAAATGCACGCGCGCAGCTCGCGGGCAGCTCGCAAAGGGCTCGCGAGCTGCACATTCGCGGCACATTCGCCAGATGTGGACGCACCCTTAGGGATTTTTTATTGCGAGGGTGTTATGCAATTGGGATGCAGAATTACAGAGAAACTTCTCGTAATTTTAAGAACATCTACAGTCTCATATCGAATGAAGGTTTTAATTACGGGCTCCAGATCTGTTACATAAACATTGTTATGTTTATAATAAGCAAACTGAAATGATTTTTATAAAAAAAACTTGAAATACTTTTCAAACTTGGTATAAGTTTGGAACTGGAGCTTTGTCTCAAGTGCAATAAAGATACGATAAGAACTACCTATATTATGTACCTACTTAAGCACGTTCCGTTATCTCTTTTAGGCACCTTTCCCACTGCCGACGAGTAACCGACTAGCTTTAAGTGATTATCTCGTTTATGAAACGTAGAAAAAAATTAGATACCGTATAAGTTAAGGAGATAAGTATGTATGTACATTTAATAGTGGTTTACACCGCCGGTGAGTACTAGTTTGTTACAGCAAATAAAGCTATCAAAAAGGATACTCGCTAAGCGACGCTCGCTTGGCGGGCAGAACACACGCTGAGAGACTCACGCTTGCTACATACGCGAACCAGCGAGTAATGTCTCGTCGCCCTCGCGTACTTGCTGTTCCGTTACTAGCTCAACTCGCTTCTCGCTAACCACCGGACGTCGGGCAGGTACTTCAATGGAACAGTTTTGTCTATGGATAGATAGAGTATCTAGGTACTCTTTATTTTTTATGCAACAAAAAGGGAAAAAAAACATTTTAAAATACTCGGATGTCTATGTAAAATACCATACTTATTTCGATATCATCTAAATCGCTTCTCGCTTGTTACTTGAAACCGTTGCAAAGAACAAAAAGGTAATGAACCAAACAAGACATGATGTAGACGTCGCCATGGTGATAATTTGAGGTGTATCGGAAGAATTACGATTTTAATATAAACTGTACGTATGAGAACAATAAATTTAGAAAAGTTAAATTTTATGGCGTATTTATTTCTTTATTGAAAAAACAACATTAAAAAAAAATACTATAAATAATACCCTTACCGTACCGTACCCGTGTTGCCGTACCGTTTATACTTTATGTTGGGGAAGTGGTGGCCCAGTGGTAACGGCCGTGACTTACGAGTTATTATAGGTCGTAGGTTCGAACCCAGACAGGCGCTTTACTTTATGTAAATTATATCAGCACTATTGCTCTCAACCGGTGAAGGTAAACATCGTGAGGAAACCAGCATGTCCTAGAACCAAAATTCGAAAACATGTGACATCTATCAACCCGCACTGGGCCCTTGTGGTGGTTTATGGCCCACTCCCTCTCACAGAGAGGAGGCCTGTGTCCCAGCAGTATAGATATTTGAATTGATGTTTTTTTTTGTGCTAGAACTAATATGTATAATTATGGCATTTACCCAATTCGTATACCGTATACTGTTGTTTACATAGCAGCTAGTGTTACTATGTAAAAAACAGTGACATCATCATCAAGATACACCAAAAATATAGGTATGGTTAAACCAGAGGTTCCCAAACTTTTTTTCTCATAGACCACTTTATTTATTTATTCCTTTATTTCAGGCAACTAAGGCCCATAGAAAAAACAATACATACTACTACAAACATACTTATGAACGAATACATACAAGATTATCATAAATACAATACTATAATAATATAACTTAAAAATACTATAAATAAATACAACATAACACAACTTCTACTACTGCACACGAAGTGTCGGCGTCGTGTATCGCTGACTGGTGTCATGTAGCCGGCCACAAAACCGGCGATACACAACACCCTTCGGCCAGAACTCTTCCTTGAGGAATTTCTCGAGATGATGTGTCGGAACACGCACCACGAACGACTTGAAGTTCGTGTTGTGACGCGGCTCCAACTTCTCGACCCTCAAAGTCCAGTTGGTCTTCACACGCAGGTACTCCACGATCTCCTCAACCTTCGTGGAGTGGTACAGTCTGGACACGTACAGCGGCGTCGTTGGGATTGCTGGACGCAGCAGCATGTTGGGTCCTGCCGGCGTGGTGCCGCACTGGTTCCGACAAGGAGGAAAATTTTGCTGGTTCCGGTGGACCCCTGCAGCTACATTTCTACTATATTCCCTAAACTAGACATAAAATGTGAAGATTAGATCTAACGTAGACCCCCGTCGAGTCTCCCGTGGACCCCTGGAGGTCCACCTGGACCACTTTGGGAATCAATGGGTTAAACAGTCGCTAATCACTACTTAACTTTAAGCAACCTTTATGAATAAAAGGGGTAATAACTCAACACTTTTCAGTAAGTTGCAATAACAATATTATTATCATGCCAATATCTTCCGAAGGGTTAGGCAGAGATGTACCTATAGTGCACACACATTTTTCAAGTAGTGCTTCATGAGCTCCTTGTGATAGGGAGCTCGCCTATTGCCTTCAACCGGGCACAAATCCAGACTGCTACTAAGAAATTCGGACAAAGAATTCCAGTATTTTCTTTCCCGAAAATGTCACACAAATCACTGCCACATACAACAGCTATAAAATAACACTTACTCCACAATTCCGTATGGCTATGACACCCAACAACCATTTAAATGTACTACCACCGTCTCTGTTTGTCCGTTTAGCATCAGCATTCTCGTAACAACCATCGAACGAAGACTGCCAAATCGGCAATGACTCGGGTGTTAAGTGCCAAAACAACTGGTTACTATGCCAACGAACGTGCCAAATATTCATGTGTTTCGGTACTAAAACTATCAGATAGGAATTGACAATATAGTTTGCCTTATTGGTGCTGGTAGTGAGAATTTGTGGGTAGTTTAAATTGGTATCGCTGGCTGTGTTTCTGTGCTGCAATATTGCCATCGTTCAACTGCCACATTGGTCTCGTGGTCACAAGCGCGACTGTTTAGCTTGGCGTCCTGGGTTCGATTCCCAGGTTGAGCAAAGTGTTATTAGGTTTTTCAATTGGGAATTTCTTAGTAACAGCCTGGAGTTTGGAAGTTGGCGGTGTGATACCCCCGTGCCTCGGAAAGCACGTTAAGCCGTTTGTCCTGCGCCTGATCTCTCTCCGGTCGTGTCGGATTGCCGTCCCATCGCACAATGAGAGTAAAGGAACAGATTAGTGCACCTGTGTTTGCGCACACACGTGCATAAATATCTCCCACGTATCTGGCTTATGTCCATTGAGATTGGCCATCGTGACCACAATCGGTCGGGGGGATTATATATAACGTTCGACATCCAATTTTTGCCAGCCTTTTTTTTAAACCATGAAGAAATTTGGCAACGTGTTGAACTAGCGGTATTTGCCTAATTTAGACCGTTCCTAAGAAAAAAAAAATCACTCGCCTACACACACGTATGTGCATCCCATTCCTAAATAACATGTTCTAAATTTATTTTATAGCACGCTGAAATAGATATTTTAATTTGTCGCACCTATTCAATTTCATCCTGCAGGTCGATTCTGTAAAAATCTCACCGTGAAATCATAAGTGAAGTGAGCACTTAATAGTGTTAATCCCTAGCGAATGACAGCTCACTCCACGTTCACTTCACCCAAGCTTTCACGGTGAGATGGTTACAGAATCGCACGGCTGTATGTGGCGCCATAATATGACGTTTATAAATGATAACGCCAGAGCTATGTGATAACCGGGACAAATGCACGTAGCGTTAGATAGTGCCTTACTTTGTAATTACTTTGAACGCGTCACTATCATATTATATAAAAACCTTAAAACGGCTTTTAATTCCACCATCACCACAGCCCTTAAGAGCCACCATGCATTAGAAACCTTAGGTGACACATGTACATATATTACCCATAAAATATGCACATATCATCAACATACCGAAAGCAAATTAAGTTCACATTATGCACCCTCCTGAATTGGTGCTAATAACCGGCCAGGTTCGAACCCACGGCCCCCAGTGACATGGGGTGCTATTGAAAAACGCGGGTATTTGTCGTGAAAAGGATGCGTTTCTATGGGAGACGAAATGATGGATGTCGGGTTTTTAAAGGTTTATAATTATGGAGTATTTTTTTTTTATTGTGAACGCGTGTATTTTTGGCCAAATAGATCCTTTTGCGTTTGTTTTAGTTCGGTTTGCTGTGGTGTTAGTGTGTCCAGTGTGCTTCATACGTTCTTATTTTTGTCAATTATTGTTATTTTATAATAATAATAATAATAATCAATCACCTCCACCACAGCCTCAAACTAATAGACCTGAAAGACACAATTTGCATAACAATTCAGAAACCGGCAATTTTAAACACCTGCAGAATAGTGAGGAAGTTCATGCAAATTGAGGAACATGAAATCTCCTCATTACAATCATTCTTCGTGACAAAAATCACCACACACGCTACATCGACTTGGCTTAGGCCCGTTAATGTAGCTGAAACTAGCCAAAGAGCTAAGGAAAAAAAAACATGTTCAACAAAAATGATAATAATAATATCCCATAACTTTCACACAGCGCCATCTAGTCCCAAACTAAGCAGAGCTTGTGCTATGAATACTAGACCACTGATAAACATACATATATATTTCTAAATACATACATATTATAGATAAATTACACCCAGACAAAGAACAAATGATCGTGCTCATCACCCAAACATTTGTCCTGGGTGGGAATCAAACCCACGACCCTGCGTATAGTAGTCAGGGCCACTTACCACTAGACCAACATGCCTGCCAAAGCGCAATAGTTAAGGCTTTGGTAAACCATTTTTATCACCTACAATTATGATATCTAACAAGGAAGGTATCCCGACGTGTCACCTCCGATTTTTTTGTAGCTGATATATTCTAGTTATTCTCCATCAAATTTTAAGAGACACGTATTTTTTTTTGTGCCAACGCGCCTTTTTTGTGGGTGAAATAGCCCCCTAAACATAACTCCTTTCGGGGCAGTTTGAGGGTTTTACATACTTCTAGTTAATAACAAAAGACCAAATGGATATATTATATTATATATTAATATCCATTTGGTCTTTTGGAAAAATATTAACTAGAAATATGTAAAACCCTCAAACTGCCCCGAAAGGTGGTAATGTTTAGGGGGCTATTTCACCCCCAAAAAAGGCGCTTAGGCAAAAATAAAAGTACGTGTCTCTTAAAATTTGATGGAGAAAAACATATATCAGCCACAAAAAAATCGGAGGTGACACGTCAGGATACTTTCCTTGTAAGAAGAACTAATACGGTAAATCCACGGACTAGTAGGTAGCTAAGAGAATAAAAATAATTTGAAAGGCTGATTTTCCACGTCGAAAGCACTTAGGTACTGCAACATTGTAGTCGGTATTTATATGGAAGAAAATCCGTGCACAAAACGAAAATTCTGTGGATAAAAACATTTGTATCTTCTTCCTGTTACTGAAAAACTTTCGAACAAAACATTTTATGTACCTCTAGCTTTGTCTTACCTGTCATTTGTTTCACCTTTCAACGCCAAAAACATGTCTCAACGACTAATAACAATAGCATTCAGAAACTCCAACGAACATTTCCCTTACCTCTCGACTTCATTATAGGTGGCGCGGATATTTCAATTAAACATAAAACAAGGCAAGAAACTTCACCATTTGTAATGACCCAACATTCAAAATAAACGTATGATTTATTCAAAATTCCATTTTGTTTTATAACTTGAAACAATTCGCGAATTATGAATCAAAGTTGCTTGATTATAATTTCAAAACCGACTCCATGTTTATTAATGTAAATTGTGACCATTTGTGGTATTTCGTAATCAACTGTGGGTACCGCGTAGTTATGTGGTATTGTCATATTTTGTTCTTTTAGGTAATGGCTGAATTTGTCCGTGTTTACCTGGTGCTTAGGAGGGATGCAATAAGGTAGCGAAATTCAAATTTTCTTACGTTGTTTGCAATTTCTAGGTCAGTGTTCAGCTATGTAAGTGCTCTAATATATTATAATACCTGTCGATCTATTCTGTCAAAACCTCACGGTGAAAACTTAGGTGAAGCTAGTTTATTTCTTTATTCATAAGGCAACTTCAACAGGTAACAATCACAGTATTTCATTAAGTTCACATTATAGGTTTCAGCCTGATTTACCACCCAAAGCGTAATGGCACAACATGACTAGCAACAACCATTATAGTAATGATAACAATTACAGTAAAAAACTTGATGTGAGTTGTCAATAAAGTCAATGCCTAGCATTAGGTGGAATGTCAGCTGAAAACAAATCACCGATAAAACTGAGGTGAAGTGAGCTTGAATTGCGAGCTCACCTGACCTGTTTTATTGGTGAGATTTTTACAGAATAGATACCAGAAGCGCGATTCTGTAACCATTTCATAGTGAAAACTTTGGTGAAGTGAGCGTGGAGTGAGCTGTCAGTGTTCATCCCACCTGATACTAGAGATTGACCAAGAGTATATTATTTACAATCATAATCGAGATTTTAATAATATTTTTTATGCTAATTCGGTTTTTTCTATCATTTTATATAATTTCAAAGCTAGTGTTTTAATTGTTAAATCATTACTATTTTGTGCGGTTTTAATCTAGGAAGAAAACAACAAAATTTTGTTTTGCTACTTTATTTTAAAGCCCAACAAAATAGTAATGTTTTGACAGCTAAAATGCTAGGTTTGAAATGATATAAAATGATCAATAGAATTACCTTAAAAAATATTATTAAAATCTCGATTATGATTGTTAATGTTTGCTTGGTCTATCCCTAGCATCAGTGGTATGACACTGACAGCTCACTCCACGCAAGTTACGGTTAACGTATTATATTCCCAAAACTCAAAAAAATTGTGAAGATTAGATCTAAGATATACCCCCGTCGAGTCTCCCGTGGACCCCTGGGGGTCCACCTGGACGACTTTGGAAATCAATGTATTAAATAAATAAATAAGTTGCAGAAAACGTAATACAGTTTGAATTATTATTTTGAATTATTTATTTACTTTTTTACTTGTGCATAAAGTTTTAATAAATAAATATTTAATATTAAAACGTAATACAGTTAGAATTTCACAGGTTTCCCTTGCGCTGTCGCTTATTGATGAGACAAAAATTTTGAGAATAGAATACTCTTTATTATGTACACCATATAAATTACAGACATACCTACATACAGAAATTAAACAAAAAAAAAACAATAAAAAAATCAATATATGTATATAAAACTACAAAATTAACAGAGAGGGGGCCTGTGTCCCAGCAGTGGGAACATTATAGGCTGTTTGGGCAAACTTATCCCGGGAGAAGATCTGTTATCCAGCAGTTGATCAAACTGGGGTGAAAATGGGAAGAAAAAAGATTCTGCGACTATTTTTCTTACCGTGGCTATATTAATAAGTATTTACAGTCTAAAGATTTTTTTTTTAAACCAAGAGACTGGTGATCTATTATCTCGCAATAATAATAATAATAATAATAATATTCCACAACTTTCACACAACGCCATTTAGTCCCAAACTAAGCAGTGCTTGTGCTATGAGTACTAGACAACTGATAAATATACATATATATTTCTAAATACATACATATTATAGATAAATTACACCCAGACAAAGAACAAATGATCGTGCTCATCACACAAACATTTGTCCTGGGTGGGAATAGAACCCACGACCTTGAGTATAGTAGTCAGGGCCACTGACCACTAGACCAACAGGCCTGCAATAAACAAGAGCCAACCGTTTCATATCATTCAATTTCATTCAACATTTGAGTATCTCTAAGAACCGAAAGGCCGTGAAACAGTCAGAAAAACCCAACCCCATCAAAGAGAACTCAATACAATACGGTTTGTCCGTTTGCAGTCCCCTAAAAAAGAAAATAACTATTTGTCTACAAATGCCTTACGGCGATAATAATACCGCGACACCAATAAAAAAATGAGCGACAAATCTCAAATCCGACCGACGAACAGCTAAGCACGCCTTCAAAATTAAGCCTTTTTAACCACATTACCAAAGAAAAACCAACTTTATCCTAAACTACATAAAGTTTAAATTACTTTTTGATTGTTATTGCAACTTACATCATATTTCCTTTAAAGAAGTGTTTACGGTGTCGTGAAATTTTACGCTGCGGAGCTTAATAGCCGACGTATGTTCTGTCCCTTTCCTGTAGCTATTTCTGTCCTTTTCTGCGGTCATCACATTCAATCCGACATTCTCATAATTCAATACAGGACTGGACAGACGGGATTTGTAGGTTCTTGATTTTATTTTTGAAATATTGCGGAAATATCATACGTTCCTTCTTAGGATTACGGCAAATTGGCGTAGAGACTTGAGAATTGAGTCCTATGGTTGGTTTTTTGATTTTATATTGAAGAATATTTGTTTTTGAGTATTGCTGAAGAATGATATGGTTTTATTTGAGGACTACTGGACAAGTTAACATAAGTTAAAGTGATCACGTTTAACAATATTTTTGTCACCGTGTGTATACGTTAATTTTACGTAATTATTAAAGGGTGTAGTGCGTGGAGCAAAATATTACTCTAATTTTTCGGCTGCTATAGATGTAAATCCTATTTGAATTTTCAACTTTATCAAGAATTTAAAACAATAACACACATGTTATAACTACACCTTACATATATCAGATAACTGAATTTAACTTACCCCTTGGCGTAAAGATAGAAACAATAAAGGCTATCTGGATGATATTTCATATTTCTGGTGCTACGATACCATTCGTAGCGCGCTACAAGTGCTACGGACACCTGACTACGCAGCCCGCTACGACACCGTAGCGGAAATTACGTGTCCGAGAATGTTTGCCTCGTCGTCTTATTATGTTGTTTGTTTAGGATAACTACTAAGATGACGTCTAAAAGGGAAAGATGTAAGAAAAAATGTTGTGTCGCACCCAAATTAATTATGATCTGAATAAGTTAGTATTAATTAGCAATACTAATTTAAAGTGATTTAATTATGATCGAAGAAGGTTATTAACAGAGATTGAACAAAGCCCAGCTTATTTATTTTGAATGGTAATAGTTCCAACAGTAATAATCTATATTTTTCTGAATTAAATTGTGACTGCACCGCAACTTGAGACAGACCAATTAATGATTGATTGCCCAGAGGGGTAATTGCATAACTCACCAACAGTATGAATGGCTTTCATTTTGACAGTTCGACAACATTCATTGCGTTATTTACGTTGTTGAGTAGACAATTTTTTCGAACATATGAAGCAATGAATTAGCAATATCCTTTAAAATGATTCAGGTTGTGCTTGACAGTGTGTTACGCAATTAAAGTGCTGTATATAAGTTTATATAAATACTGTTGACATTCTTGTCCGGTGTTTTATTCAAGATTCCCCGACATTAAAATCATTGTATAGATAGAATACTCTTTATAAATAATAATCTTATTGTATTACTTTTTAATTACAGTCTTCGTCTGTCCACTATCTCACCCGGATTCTGTCACCAATTTTCCTGAAAGCCAAATCTTTTTACCTTAGCATAAATGATCGTACCTAAATACTTAGCCAGTTTTGACATTGAAAAAGAAGAAGCCGTTTCTCTCAAATAGGATTTAAATCAACCATCAAAGTACGTGTACCTCCTCCTTGATAAAAAATTACATTATCCCTTGATACAACTACCCGGGCCGGGTCTAGAAAGGCTTGTCTCCTAATACCTTTCTACATAATCTAAAATTGGAAGATAGCGTTCAACTTCAACTCCGTGATGTCATTATTTAGTATAGGGGGTTGTATATTATATATACATATATACACTACATATTATAAATTAAAGTCGAAATCAGGGCCTGTGGCTAAGTAATAACAGCCACACGGGTCGATCAATCAGGTTAAGCAACGTTTGCCGCGGTTGGTCCGTGGCCTCGCAAAGCACGTTAAGCGGTTGGTCCCGGTTGTCATTCGTGGATCTTTGATATTCGTTACGGGTCGTCAGTAACCCGAAAGTCTGACAACCAGTCTTATCGTATTACCCAGTAACTGGGTTGTGGAGGTCAGATAGGCAGGCTACTGGTATTTCGCTGCATCCGGTTAGACTAGAAGCTGACCCCAACATAGTTGGGAAAAGGCTAGGCGTGTGATGATTATAAATTAAAGTCGCTTTTGCATCGTCCACTAAGCTACGGATATTGGTATGGTTTTCACAATCATTTAGGGAGTTTATTCCAGAAGGTTTATGTGTATAATACAACTTTCGTACAACAAAGAAATCTCAACGTTAGTTCAAATCGTAAAAACCGTGTGAAGCACCTGCTTCACACTGTATTAACGATCAACCCGCCCCTGCGGGTTGCTAGTATTGTATTAAAATGAAATAAGTTGCAAGAAGAATAGAAGACCCAAGAACAAGATTTTTTTTATTGTGTATAAATTATATGTAGATAATCTTAATTAAGAATTTAATTAATATAATGTGACTGGTATAATGAAATGCATACAACAAAATCAAAATTCTTTACCACTGAAGTACCTCGTTGATAAACCTCACTATCCCTTGATATAATTACCTGGGCCGGGTCCAGACTAAGCTAATACTTATTTGTCTACTAATACCTCTGTAGTACGGTCCGCTGCACATAATCCTGTCAGTGGTTGTCGCACCACGCCAGGATTACTGGGCGCGTGACATTGGGGTTCAAGTTATGGGAGTAAACGTGTGCCAGATTAATTGTTGCGGTTTTTGAAGTAATGACGTTTCATTATTCAATATAGTCATGAATATTTCCCAGCATGGTTCTCAGTATAATTGTGAAACAAAAAAATAAATTTAAATACCAATTTTATGTGCAGACCAAATTCTGTTTTTTTTTTAATATTTTTTATGCAAAGCAATTTCCTCTGTTTTTCTCCGAACTTACTGCTTGTGTTACTGTAAATATTTCTTAGTATTCGTTTGGAAAGTAAATATGGTTTCTACCAGTGCGGAGGTCAGCTGGTTCCTTGAGTGTCGTATCAAAGTATTTGAGATCTTATTTCAAGAGCATAGATAGTACACGGAGAGAAAATTTTTAGAAAAATTACTGTGCTCGTCACTGTAAAGTGAGTGCAGGTGACATCTCTAGAAAATTTTCTGAGTGAGATTGGGAAACATTCACTATTTGTCCAATCAATTTTACTGTACAGCATAAGAATTTTTACTGTGCTAGTATGGTAATTTTTCCATTACCACTCAAATGCACTCAGATTATGAGACAGCACAATAATTTTTCTAAGATTATTCTCTCCGTTTAGAAGCGTTCTTCTGTCTGCTTAGTGTGGCCGTTGTGTCTATTTCTCCTTTGAGAATGGGTTCTGTTTCACAACGTAACTACGTTTTCACGCTAACATCATATTCAAATAAAGCTCGAGTATCAAAATACATAAACGAACTTCATGATGACTTCAGACCAATTCACGAATTACATCAACAGTTTGCAACTTAGACCGCAATTACTCCGTCCAAAGCGAGTTTGATTGATTTATTACTCTGTTTGTCCAACAATGCAAGCGATGGACAATGGACATTGTTTCATCAATCGGCCGGCCCAATCATTGGCGCACGCGATACCCGAATCAATCATTTTACATACATCGTATCGATTAGATTAGGTACTCAAACTTTTATAAGTGTATTAAAGGGGTATTAAATCTTCACATTTAGGGTAAATCTGCCTAGCCCTTTCCCCATTATGTTGAGGTTAGCTTCCAGTCTATGTTACTGGTTAGCTTCCAGGTATTTAGTTTACTACACACGATACCACGCGGTAAGAATAGAATAGAATACTCTTTATTATGTACACCATATAAATTACAGACATAAATATAGAAATTTTACAAAGGGTCACAATGGACGGTCTTATCGCTAAGAGCGATCTTTTAAAGACAACCTTTGGATGAATTGAAAAGGGAAGGAGAGACAAATACTGTAGGTAGTCTGTGGTGTACCATTTACACGATACAACGAATACATACATAAAGTATATTATACTAATCTAAATAAATATATACATATAACAATAGACATGAAACAGGAGTAAAGAAAATAGAATGGTGCTGTTTAAGGAGAGAGGAAGTGCTTTTTTATCATAATTTTAAATGTGGACAAAGATTGAGCATGCCTTACCGACACGGGCAAGACATTCCATAACCGTACTGCAGTAAAAGATTTGTCATAGAATCTACGTAAGACTGGTTGTCAGACTTTCTGGCTTCTGACTACCCGTCACGACAGTCCAAAATCTACTAATGACAGCCGGGACCAACTGCCTCACGTGCTCTCCGAGGCACGGAGGTGTCGAGACACATCATGGATGGTCACTCGACAAGCGTTGCTTAACCTTGAAAATCGACCCCCTGCAGATGTTATCATTTAGCCGCGAACTTGTTAAATATTTCGTGCTGTGTTACCGCTGGTGTGCAAGAATGTCGATTGATACCACGTCGGCATTTAATAGCCCTTGTACAACCTGTGCAATTTTGAATAAGTCTCCTTTTTCCAACCAGGAAAGCTCCAATGAAATAAAACGTATAGTTTAAAAAAAATAAAAAAACACGCTTTAATAGCAACTCGAAAATAACTTTTAATTTAAAATTCTTAAATAAAAATAAAGTTATGAAAAGAAAATTAATTTCATTGTAAAAAAGCGTGGGGTGCTTTTTTCATATCTCTATACTAACTCTACGTTTACAAATAACTACTAATTATATATTTACAACAATCAATATCGAGCACTTGGTCGTTGATAAGTCTACAACGTTTAAAGTAAATCTGATCGCTTAAAGTGGGGCAAAATCGAGCCCAAACGAGTCAGTTACATACAAACAAACATACAGTTGAAACTAATAAAAGCGTGTTAAAATAGTTAATTTTGCTAGCTATTTTAAATTCACATCAAAGCTGATGTTATTGTTAAATTATGTTGATCGTGGAAGACTTCTTACTTTTAAAAACATGATTGGTCCGTACTTTTTTTTTTTTTTTTTTATATTCTTTATTTTATTTAGGAACTTTTGAACGGAGTTCATGCCAGTTCGTCCGTACTTTGTCAACACAAAACTTGCTGTGCTCTGGGCACACGGCTGATTCGCTACATTCACGCACACAATCTACACACACTGGTTCATATTTTCTACGAAGTACGACCAGTTTCACAATGCATAAAAAAATATGCGGTTCAAAGGTTGATAACCACTGCATTAGATAATTATAGTTCGTAAATTGGTAGTATCGGGGTGAACGGCTAGTTTATGTGACCGCTTCATTAGGCCATGTGGCATGCAAGCTTATGATCAAGCGGCATTCCATTCGGAAAAACCGTTTTATAGGAAAATTATCACGAAGCGGTTGCAAACTATAATACGCACACAAGCTATTTTCACAATAAGGCTTTACAGATCCGTAGGCAGATATGACAGTTACCCAGCAAAAGGGTTATTTAGAATCTGCCTGCGACTTCGTTTGCGTGAAATTTCTTGTTTTAACTTATAATATACAGTGTGTCCGGACATGGACTAGCGATATTCTAAATACTTAAATATAAGCTATTTTAAAGTACAATTACACTATAGGCTTAGGTCCAATATACTTCCCCGCTATGTGGCAGCCATTTTGTTTTTTTTGTTGAAGTATGCTCTATGCGAGTACAAAAAAAATCATATATCTCAAAGTTTTAGTCATACTGAGATAAAAATAGGCTTATTCGAAAGGCAATAATATTGTCTACCGTCTGCACTACAAAGCAATATGTTCACAATTCCATAACTTTTGAAAAAAAATGTGAAAGTCGAAAAAAAAAACAAAAAATTATGCAATTCAACCAATAATTGTTAATTACTACAAAAACAACCCCGAGAGCTTTTTTATTTTTTATACTAGATCGACAGTTTTTGAGCTAAGCTACAATACAACATAAAATTCACAACTGTATGTCTAATACTTTAAGAGTTATTGTTGTATGAACATAGCGTATGCGCAAGCACAAAAGGCCTTTGTCGGAACCCTAAACAGGAAATCATTAAAAAACATAACATTCATATTGAATTTTATTTAATGTTTTTTCCAATATTAAATGAAGATTAAAATATCTAAAGCAGTTGCTCAAAGTGGCCACCTCCAGCTTGTAGACACACTACGGCTCTCTGTGCCACCTGGGTTGATGAGCGCCTAATTAAATCCAAATCGGATCTAATTTCTTCGGCGGCTGCCATAATTTTTGCGACGAGTTCTTCCCTGGTATTTGGAACTGTAGCGTATACTTTTTGTTTCATATGACCCCACAAAAAATAATCCAAGGGTGTCAAATCGGGTGAGCGAGGCGGCCACGCTACTACACCACCACGACCGATCCACGGCTGTAGATTATTATTTAAATATTCTCTCACTGCTCGAGAAAAATGCGCGGGTGCACCATCGAGCTGGAACCACATACGCCGACGGTATGATAGAGGTAGGTCCATGAGGCTGTCCGCAAACTGTGTCTGTAAGAATTCTAAAAATCTAGCGCCGTTTAATGTAGGTGGCAATTCCAATGGCCCTATCAGCCTATCGTTGATTATGCCGGCCCACACATTTACTGAGAATTCATGTTGAAATGAGCTTGGGCGCACCGCCCTTGGATTTGCGGAGCACCAGAGATGGTCGTTTCTGTGGTTTGTAATCCCAGCTCTTGTAAATTTGGCTTCATCAGTCCACAGTATTCTTTGTAAAAAATTACGGTTCTGTCTCAAATTTCTATTTATCCACGAACAAAACACAGATCTCGCAGCAAAATCTGGTTCGATCACGTCTTGAACCCGTCGAAAATGATAAGGGTGTAACCCTTCTCTTTTCAAAATTCTCCATACATGCCACTTAGACATTCGAAGTTGCACTGAAATCCGTCTAACGCTTAGTCTAGGATCATTGGTTATTAGTCTAAGCACTTCTTCTTCATCTTCGGGCGATACCAAGCGATTGCGTTCATTAACAGCTCTTTGAATACCTCTTTCCGCTAATCTTGAATGCACGTCGATAAAAGTTTGGCGACTCGGTGTAGGCCTGTTAGGGTACCTTCGTCGATATTCTTGTAGAGCCAAATTTGCACTTCCATTGCAAAAGCCATACACAAAGTGTATGTCAGCAATATGTTGCGATGAATATTGACGCTGTGCCATACTTTATCACACTTTTAAATACAAAACACTAACGCAGCACGTAAACAGCACGGACGGTAAGGGAAAGTAGCGATAGCGATCACAACGCAGGGCGAGGGACAACTAAACTAACCCAACTAATAATTTGTCCTTAAAACTGATTTTGTTTCAGGTAGTGGACTAATACGTTCTATCTCGCTTACTCACGGTAGTAACGAACAGTATTTCTCGCCTGCTCTCAGATGGAATACAGTGAATGCCATAAATGACACTCTGGCGGTTAACAAAGACGTTTTGTGCTTGCGCATACGCTATGTTCAAACAACAATAACTCTTAAAGTATTAAACATACAGTTGTGAATTTTATGTTGCATTGTAGCGTAGCTCAAAAACTGTCGATCTAGTATAAAAAATAAAAAAGTTCTCGGGGTTGTTTTTGTAGTAATTAACCATTATTGGTTGAATTGCATAATTTTTTGATTTTTTTTTCGACTTTCACATTTTTTTTCAAAAGTTATGGAATTGTGAACACATTGCTTTGTAATGCAGACGGTAGACAATATTATTGCCTTCCGAATAAGCCTATTTTTATCTCAATATGACTAAAACTTTGAGATATATGATTTTTTTTGTACTCGCATAGAGCATATTTCAACAAAAAAAACAAAATGGCTGCCACATAGCGGGGAAGTGTATTGGACCCAAGCCTATAGTGTAATAGTACTTTAAAATAGCTTATATTTAAGTATTTAGAATATCGCTAGTCCATGTCCGGACACACTGTATAATCCTATGACAATCGCTGCAACACTGACTGCACAGGTCCACTCAGTATGGTTCTTTCCTCAAAAGACCACTTCAGACACCAATCTACATGGTCCTCAAAGATCAAAGATTATATACGGATTTTTATATAAATGATAAATGATAATGATAAATGATTTATTTTCTGTAAGTAGGTTTGTACAAACACTTTTACATGTCAATAGATACATACACATTGACATTGATGAATTTTATATAAACAATGACATGGATATTTACTTTGTAAAGTATCTTATTTTTTATTATTATTACTGTGACTGTGAAGAGTATGTGGGTAATTTCTTTTTTTCGATTTTCCTTCTTAGTTAGTTTTAATCATGACCTGGCAGTTTGAGTAATTTATGCAGCCTACCCAAATGTCCTTTCATTGGTATTGTTCGTCGAATCGTAAGGCTCCTCAAGTTCTGAGTTGAGCTGCACGATTTTTGACAAATGCGTGCACTGACTGGACAGGTCCGCTCAATCTGTGTGGTTCTTTACTCAAAAGACCATTTCAGACACCAATCTACATGGTCTTCACATTATCTGACCAAGATTATTTCTGGACTGTAAAAGAGACTGTGACCTTTGAGTTTGTTTCGGCCTTTCTTCTTAGAGTAGTCAGATAGGAAACGCCGTCCTCATCTAGTTTAAAAAAATATGATTGACATGTAAAAGTGTTTGTACAAACCTACTTACAGAAAATAAATCATTTATCATTTATCGGTAAAACTGTAACCTCCCATTAGTGAAAGAATTTTCAGAATTGGATCTGTATGTCCGAATATTAACCTCTTAAAAACAAACTCGCGTTATTATTTCTTTAATCAGTGAAATATGTTGGTACGGTCAACTACAAAGCACTAGGAAAGCACTAGGAAGTGGTGAAGGGTGGGCGTTTTGGGGGACTGTCTTTTGTAATTTTGTCGTTGGAAAAGTGCTGATTTACAGCCTAGTTTGAATAAATGACTTTTGATTTTGATTTTTACAAAAGTTACAATTAAATAGCACAGCGGTTTGACGACTTCTTTGCTAATCTATGTTCCCAACACCTCTTTATAATAAGTAGATTATTTAAATTCTCTCCGTTTTAGATTCACACAATTAATCAAATTAAATGGTATTCAGCTGCATCTGGTTAGACTGGAAGTCGACCCCAACATAGGGAAGAGGCTAGGGAGATGATGAAGTCATCAAATTAAACTTTTTTCCAACTATAGTTATGCAAACTTTACTATTAATAGCTTCGTAAAACGGTGTTGAGCAAGTTTTATGTCTTTTGACTCTCTGTGATCTTCAGGAGATTGTCTATCCATGTATCTAATGGCACAGTATACAGATAACAGCTATAGACATACAGTGGCCTCCAAAAGTTAGTTGACATCTTTCCACTTTAGCTGTGACACACCACATTATGATTTGAAATTCTAGTGATCCACAAGTTTGAACTGTGCACCATAACGTTTTTATTGACTAATTCAACCTAAAACTTATCATAAAAAATAATCAAGTAATCCCTCAGAATAAACTGATTATTTTTTTATTTTAAATTGTATCGTGGCATCATAACTGAAGCTGGAAAAATTTCAACTAACTTTTGGAGGCCACTGTATATGGATAGACTTACGCCTTCTCCTCATGGGGGGTATGCAAAAATACAGAACGCCAACTGCTTACATACTCCTTTTTTTTTTTTTTTTGGGTGGGAAATTATCAAATAACATTTTCCCGCTCTGGGCGAAGCGGGAGAGCGCGTCAGACTTTTACTGACTAAAACCCACCCATGTTCCTTTAGTTGCCTGTGCCAAAGGCCACGGTAACTCTTTCGAACAATCCGCGACAACTGCTTACTGCTTGCTTGCTGCTTACTCCTTATGTGTCGTTTACGTACATACATCGGTCGCGGTACGTAAGGATTGGTACCTATCTTTTCTAAAGAACAGGAAAAGATCATATTACTATTAATAATTGTTACTATTAATACTTATACGTATGTCTACTGTCTTAATCAGGATGCTTCGATATACCGGCTGACTTTTATAACGTCTGAACGAAAAAAGGGTATAAAAGGTGAACGGAGTAGAAGAAAAAAAAAAAAAAAGTAGTTTCTGAGGTCACATAAACTTCCTTTTTATTACAAAAAAAAAATCATACAATCAATCCTTTGATATAAACCGGCCGATGGTTTCAATCAAAGAATTGAATGATAGTTTCAGCGCGTAGAGAAGAATGCCTTTAAGTTGAATATTAATTATATTACTTGTCGATAATTTATTAGTTTTTTTCTTTTCTTTTTACTTTTCGGTGCCAAAAAAAAAATATCAACCGCTGGAGAGGAAAAAATAGTTTAAGTATATTAAACTAAGTTTAATTACATTCGATTTTTTTTTCAAGTTGAATTTAGTACCAAAAGACGAACACGAAATTCAGTTATCTCCAAATGCAGTGGGTATTAGTTTTGATGCATATAATAGCGTCGTTGGCTTAAGAGTTAATTTGGAGTCTGTCCAAATTTTGCTTTTATCCTCAAATAAAAGTGGAAATACACTCAGGGATTGCGGTGGTGGGCTTAGCACTGTAGCACTCGATAATTATTTTTGAAACTTATTAAAGCATTTTTTTTTTTGTTTAGTCATAGTATAGAACAGTTATTATTATTAATGTCATTGTAAAATATAATAGCGTGGGGTGCTCGATATTGATTGTTGTAAATATATAATTAGTAGTTATTTGTAAACGTAGAGTTAATATAGAACGCTTTTTACAATTAAATTAATTTTATTTTCATGACTTTATTTTTATTTTAGAATTTTTGAAAATTATTGAAACATATTGAGTTAGTATACTTTTTATAACAGTTGAATGAAATATAAATTAAAAGTTATTTTCTGAATTTTAGTTCGATTTGCTATTAAAGCGTGTTTTTATTAGTTTTTTTTAAACTATATTTTTATAAATTATTTGGTTCTGAAATGGATAGAATATACCAAGTTATAACTGTAGGTACTTTAATTCCAAACGGTAACACCCGCAAGTACTTACCTCTGTCTACTGAAATTACAAAAATCCTTCATATTTTCGCACAAAATAAAAATCCATTTGATATGCAATCACTTAAATAAATACCATGAACGCTTAAAAAACATTTCACACCGCTAAAATTAAATTTTTGTAGCAGATTTTGTTAAAAAATGCACCATATTGAAATATATACTGACGCGCTACAGTGGAGGCATATTAAATAGCAGTAAATTAAAAGTACGATAAAAATCACGCAGGTATTAATGGCTACATTTTTTTTACTATGTCAGCATATTATGGCCTGAAATAAATAAACTGCGTCAGTCAGACTAGTATCTACATATATGTACAGACGCCAGCACATCAAGCTAAGCCGAAACTGTCAAATTTTCCCAATCAACTTAGAACCTTATGCTTTAGCAATAAAGTTAAAAATCTATTAAAGAAATTTGACAGATACAGCTTCTGCCCGCGACTTCGTCCACGTAAAATTTCTTGTTCCCCCGTCCCACCCCGCCCCGTTGCGTCGAATTGCCCGCCCACTCTGTTAATTCGTTTTAGCCTAACGTTCTCTCTGAGTCCTTGTTTTTGCTCTGCTCATAAGGGTCTTAGCATGATGTCAAATAGCTTTTAGTCTTCCTTAAGAATTCGGTTATCAAATGTAAAAATAATTTTTAAATCCATAGTACTTCCAGAGATTAGCGCGTTCAAACAAACATACTCTTCAGCTTTATTATTAGCATATATGTCTATGTAACTTGGTACAGACGCCAGCACATCAAGCTACTACAATCTGTCAAATTTCTTTAATAAATTTTTAACTTTATCGCTGAAGCATTAGGTTTCAGAGTAGAATGGGAAAATTTGACAGTTTCGTGTAGCTTGAAGTGCTGTTTTGGCAACTAAAATACTAGTTTTGGAATTTTATAAAATAATCAATAGAATTAGCATAATAATCTTGATTATGATTGTAAATGTATGCTTGGTCAATCCCTAGTATCAGGTGGGATGACATTGACAGCTCACTCCTCGCTCACATCACCTAAGTTTCCACGGTGAGATGGTTACAGAATCGCACTGCTGGTATTCAGCTGAATCCGATTAGACTGGAAGCTGACCCCAACATTGGGAAAAGGCTAGGCAGATGAGATGACTGTCCGTTAGTGCTTGTAATGTCGAGTGCAATTCAGAATACTCCCCCTCATTCCCGAAACCGTTTTATTGTGTAGAATGGGTAGATTTGTGATTTTATATTTTATTCTCTGGTGCTTGAACACTAACGAGTTTTAGTGTTATTTCCGACTAATGTGAACTTAAAACTTACCATTATCGTTATTGGGTATGATAATCTTCACCTTCGAGGTTATGTAACAGTTTCTGTATTTGAGATTTAGCTTTATTATTTCGGGTACGGTGTAATAAAGCTATTTCCTTTTTATCTGTGGGTTTCCTAAAAGGACTAATCAGCGGTTAATTGTGTATCACACTAACAGTAGGAGTGGCTTTCATTTTGACAGTTCGACAACATTTCACATTGCGTTATTTACGTTTTTAACACGTTCAAAGCCACGGAATAAAATGATAAATTTCCATTCAGGCCATGTCGGACAATGTTGGGCGACACCAGTATGTTCCGTTCGGGCTGTGAGGGACAATGTTGTCCGACAGTCAGACCTATGTCTAAACGGCTCTTCTGAGCCGTCGGTCAAAAATACAAGCTAATATTGTACGCAGCATGACCCGCGCGACCTCCTAGAACAATGTAATCACATCAGCACTCAAAAAAATATATAAATGTTAGAAAGTTATGTTTGTTTTTCTGATAATGTTCTTGCATTAATAATATTATTACTAAAACAAAAAGTCGATTTTTTGACGATTTAAATGTTTTGTGTGGCTTATAGGGAAAGTTAAGTGTCGCCCAGCAATGTCCGACATGGCGATAAACGTGTTAAGCAACAAATTTTTCTAACATATGAAGCAATGCATCAGCAATATTTTTCAAAGTAATTCAGATTGTATTGATGGTGTATTACGCAATTGGGGGACTGATTTCCAAAAGCGGCGACCATTATAGTGAGGCCATAAAATTATGTTATGTCAAATTTAAGCGCCTTGAAATACAATGTCAATCGTAGCCGTAGAAACCCTGACTAATGTATGCGAAGGAAAAATTGCGTGAACACCACTCCAAATAATTTTGACAGTTTAGGCGTTAGCACTAGCCTCGTTCATTGCGTTACGTTGCTGAGCAGACGAATTTTTAAAACCTATGAAGCAACGGATGTAAAAATGAAAGGCATTGCAATCGATTGCCAACTACACCACCGGAGATGCAATGACTAAGTTAGAACACTAGTTAAAACACTCTGTAAGTATGAGGAACAGCCCTTGCTCCCACAGGAAACAATTACACGGTACTATTATAACTATAACAGATACACGTAGTTTACAACATTGTTGACTGTTGGTATAATAATCCCACCATCTTTGCGGTCGTACTATGTTCTTGTTTCGAGTAAATGGCTCAAATTTTCAGACGATTCCATAGCTTTGTCTAGATTAATTGTTCAGTGTAGCAAGCAATTAGTTCTTTAGTGTTCCTAGCTTATGTTTCTAAGCACTTAAAGTTAGCATTTCTCTCCTTTATACAGTTTCTGAGGAATTATTAGCATCGGCTTGAATGTAATTATACAAGTTAGATTCATTTATCATTTGTTAATGTGGGTACTGACAGAGATCTATGATGATGACTTTTAAAATGGTATAGTGTTATGACAATTTGAAGTACCTACACAATGAGACACGACTATAAATAAAGTAGCGACTTGTCTCTAACATAGAAAACCTACCAAAGGTCCAGGACCCTATTGTCCCGAAATATGCAAAAATCTTAGAAATATAGATAATAATTATATTGTAAGTAATTTAATAACTTGAAACATAATTACAAAAATACAAAAAAATACAAAAATGTTTTATTCAAGAAATTTGTTACAACAATGGGTGGTTGTGTTTGGGGACTCCTTTTAAGCAATTTATGCCTGTGTTAGGAGGCCCCGCTCTTCCATAGCAGTAACAATTACAAATATGTGGGTAATTAAACTTATGCTTAATTACTTATTTCTATTTATAATATAATATATATATATTTTTTAAAGCAAAGAAAATCAAGGATGAAGAAAAAACAAGAAAAAAAGTTATATAATACCGTATTAACAGCAAAATCTAGAAAAATTATGTAAGAATGTGTGTGTGATGAGTGTGAGTGTGAGGGTGTGTGCGTGAGTGTCAGCGTGCGTGTGTGTGTGTGTGTGTGTGTGTGTGTGTATAATAAAAAAAAAATGTTTATTTCAATTACAATGTGCATTTAGATACATATTTTTGGAGATCTCCTTTTAAGCAAGGAATTGCTTGTGTTAGGAGTCTCCGCACATCCACTTATTATTAATCATTATGCAATTGAAAATATGTAGACATTATAATTATTAATTTAAGTTAACGAACAAGCGATTAACTCATCGGACCTGCATTGTTAAAACATTATTTACTCGAACATAACATGTATTTAAACCATTATAAGTCCCATAAGCCTTTTGACAAGGGTGTTATTATTTATAGGGCCCATGGCTAGGGTTGCCATACCTTTAAAACCAGTAAGGTGCATTGTTTTCCTCTTTACTATAATAATTCATCTTATATTTATTGAATGGTAAACCATTAAAATAATAAACAAATGATAAAAACCATAAACGAACGCAAATGACTAACAACTAATCTCTAAATAATCAACCTTTTCTCTTTTCACAATAATCTAATTTAATTCCTTTAAAATTTTAAACTTTTCTTTGAGTCTTCATCTGCCTAGCCTTTTCCCAACAATGTTGGGGTCGGCTTCCAGTCTAACCGGATGCAGTTGAATACCTGTATTTGATATGGACTGCCTATCTGACCTCCACAACCCAGTTACTGGGTAATACGAACCCCTTGGTAAGACTGGTTGTCAGACTTTCGGGCTTCTGACTACCCGTAAAGGGTGGGAAAAGGCTAGGCAGATGATGATGATTTTTCATACTAAATACTTGCCAAGAATTTATTATCTTTTCCCTACTAAATAAAACGGTTAATTTTGAATTTGGTAACCCTACCTACTCGTATTACTGAAACAAATGAATCCCTATGTGATTATGTTGTTGTTAACAATGAACGGTATGGGATCTTCATTACATTTTATCATAACATATACAAATACATATCTCATAACTTGTGATATAATGTAATACGAGTATTATAGTTTCGGGTTTGTTCAACAGGTCTGTATGTACGATTCTATATTATGTAGATTGGAGTTTTTAATCGGTGTCCTGGGAATAGATACTGCTTTCGTTTTATTAACCCAGTACCTAGGTCATATCGTAAATGGTTATTAATATTAATTACGTTTACCTAGGACAAAATCTTTGACCAGTGAGTGCATGTTGCTAGTGATGACCTACGGCACTGAGACGTGGTCATTCACAATGGCCCTCATGAGAAGGCTAAAATCACCCAAAGGGTAATGGAGAGGACTATGCTTGAAGTGTCTCTACGTGATCGAATCAGAAATGAAGAAATTCGTTGGAGGACTAAGGTAACTGACATAGTCCAAAAATTGCCAAACTTAAGGCACCTGCCCATGCGTCACGGCGCTGCGTCCTTACGGCGGCGATCTCTCGCGTACGGCCCTGGTCCTGGCACGGAGCGAGAATGTATGGGAAGCCGTCACCTCCTTCTGAGAAGCAGTAATGCTTGCAAAGGAGGGTAGAACGCGTGAGGGAGAAGCAATCTTTGCGCCCTCACATCCCTAGTCGCCGCAGGAAACGCCCTGGACGTCAGGAGTCGAGAGCCGATTTTCGGCCACCGTAGGGGAGGGCAAAAAAAGGGCATCTGCCCACTGCAACTTAACTTTTGGCAATTCTTCGGGCTATGTCAGTTCTAACATAAACGAAGCTAAATAACCAAAGCATTTAACAAAACTTCTTGCATCACTCGATACTAAACAAAAAACTATCCAGAAATTAATATAGCCAGTATCAACTAATAAATGAAAATTCATATCACAGACTACCCGTAACCCATTTACCAAATAATTGGCAGCTGTGTTAATAGCCTACAGGCGTCCTGAATCGATATTTTATAACCCGGAAGTTAGCTCACATTATTTTTCTTCAATTACTGGAAATTCAGTGTGTGGCTCGTGGCTAAATAATAACAGCCGAATGGGTTGATCGAAGATTAAACTACGCTTCCCATGGTTGGTTTGTGGCCATCGGATGGGTGACCATCCATTAGATATTGAGACCCCTCCGTGCCTCAGAAAGCACGTTAAGCCGCTGAGCCCGGCTGCCATTCGTAAATCTTTGACGGTCGTTACCAAACGGTATCGTGTACCCAGTAAAGTTATAGAGGTCAGATAGGCAGTAAATTAGCTAAATATAAATAAATATTCATCTGTATCCGTTTAGACTGGAAGCCGACCCCAACAGAGTTGGGAAAAGGCTAGGCAGATTGATTTTACTGGAAATTCAGCCCAAAATAACATAATTAATAACCTACAATTATATGCTAAGCTGGAACGCCACGCAAACAAGACGGCTCTTTTGATTTTACCCCCAAAACGTAATTTCAACGCAATTATTAATGAGAAATGTGAATAATTTGCGCAAACAACTATGTCGTGCTCACTATAATATGTAATAATTAAATTCGGCGCAAATTAATGACAAATTACACGAATTGGTAGACATGGATTTGACGACGTTCAGGTGGGGTGTCAGTTTAAGAGGGTACCTGTACCTAATAACTGTAATTAGGTTGGTTTCGGGTAATTGAAGTGCTGCAAAAGATTCACTTATTTTCCCGGGATGTTCAAATCTCTCTTGATCTACTGATTCTTCTTCTTAGCATGTCGATGGCAAATATTGTTTAAAAAAAGTTAAATTTTGTGTTAGGCCCCGTACTAAGCAACGCACCTTTCACTGTTGCAGACTAGATACTCTCGTGTAAAGGTGACATGCGGTGCAAGATGGAAGGTGGGCAATGGTCTGCTGGGAAAACCAGAGATCCATCTGAGAAATCTATGGAGATTATCTTTGCTTCGGCCGACCAGAGGGACAATTCTCGTAATTTTAAGAACATTCACTGTCTGATCTCAGTCTCAGTCTGTCAAATATACTTCTGATTTCCCTCCATTTTTGACAAGTTTTTGACATTGATTGTCGCTAAAACGAGATTTTGAACATTTTTAAGGATACAAAAGGTTTTAATTTGATATAATTGCTCATCAAAAGTTCAAATTAGCTTTCATCATTGTGTCTCACAAAATTACCCACTGTGGAGTTCAACCGGTAGTGACTCTGTTTAAAACCATGAGAATCAGTTGGTAAATTAATATTGTAAACAATTATCTCATGCAGCAGTGAGATAGACATCACTAATATCAACTGTCAGGTCACCACGAATGGCGGGAGAGAGTTGAAAGTGAAGCGTGTCTGGACTGGCTCTGTGTAATGATAAGCCAGTTTAGTGATTCAATCAGCATAAATACGGGATCAATAAGATTCTAGACTGACCAAGGTTCGTCTTTAGATTCAAGAAAAGCCTTTGAAATAAAAGGTAGAACCTTTCTTATTTTCTTTTAAATTTATTGGCTCTAGTATCCATGATGCTTATTTACTTTTACTCTTCGGGCGTATGAACAATAAATCTTATCTACGCTTGTCTTGCCGTGCTGGTTGAACAGAATTTTAAGTGGTAAAAAAATACACTCAGGTTTACGTAATGTTTTCTTTAAATTGCGTAACTCTGAATACTTTGACTATTTTCTTCTATTTATTTTTTTGTTCAATGAAATGGTGTTCATTGGTAAGCGCAACACTTCAGAACGGCCGAACCGATTTGGCAAATTTTGTTTTCAAATATTTGTAATAATCGGAATCAGGTTATTACGGAAAGAAACATTTTGAAAAGTTTCATTTCATTTTATTGTGTATTTAATAATTAATGATTGAAATTTGGACATGACAACGTCTGTCGGGTCAGCTAAGATAAAATAAACATAGATTTTTCTGCCGAATGGTCACTGCAATATTTGTTCATAATTTCATATGATTATAGTAATTTGAAACCATTTTTTTTTTGTTTTATTGTTTATTAATTATAGAACAAAACAAAATATAAACAGAAACATCACAAAAACACAGATTTGCCGGATGTTGACACACTTTTAAGCAATCTTAATATGTACAGACGCCAGTACATCAAGCTAACCGAAACTGTCAAATTTTCCCAATCAACTTTGAACCTTTAGCTTTAGCGATAGTGTTGACAATCTATTAAAGTAATTTGACAGATGTTAGTAGCTTGATGTGCTGGCGTCTCTACTAACGTAAGAATCACTACACACATAACACAAAGCTTATAAAAAACAAAACGCTTACTAACAAAATATGGATTGTTATTGTCCGAAATAAACATTTTTGATTTCTTTTTTTTAAAACATAGTGAGGTAGTTAGTAAATAACAACTAAAATGAACAAAAACGACGACAGCGCGGGTCAGGCATCCCGTCGACGCTAATTACATATTGAATGATATTTAAACAGGCTGATGCATTTTCAGAGAAAACCAAATTTATTTTTATATATCACACTAATATTATAAAGGCGAAAGTTTGTGTGTGTCTGTGTTTATATGTTTGTTACTCCTTCACGCACGGCTGGACCAATTTTGATAAAATTTGGCACACAGATAGTTTATAACCAGGATTAACACATTGAACTTTTTATCCCGATATTCTTACGGGATCGAGACATGCTGGTGAAACCGCGGGGCGCAGCTAGTTTTTTTTTAATAATTACTTCTATTCCATCCCTCCCCCATATCTCCCTCCCTATTTCCTCACTCCATTCTCTCTCCCCTTTTTCTCCTTTTATTTATTATTATTACTTAGATAATAATAACAAATTAAGTATAAGTTCGTAGATTTAAACTTACAAGCTACACTGCGAATATCGTCTACTAATTATACAATGTAAAGACGCCAATACGGCAATAAATGAAAATACTGGCAACTAATGTATAGGAGTATTTAGAAATTATCGAATAAGTCCTAACAACGAAATTAAAAAAGTTTTTTTTTTTTTTCTAACAAACTATTTAATAGTGATGGACAGACTATGGGGCTTACCAATATTTGACTAGCTTTAATAACTAAACTATTGGATATATTTGGTTAAATTTAGGCTTACCTCGGTGACGACATCCGTCCTCAGGCGGGACTGTGTGACGATCCTGGCCCATCTGTATTGATGCAACCTATATGTACGAGTAGGACTAGTATGAGCTCCTCAATCCCATTTCAGCCTCACAGACTTATTGCCAACATCAGCGATGCCTGTCTTGGAGCGTATTTGGTCAAGGTCATTAGATATCGAAATTTAATTATTCTGTCGTATTTTCTTCTCCACCTTGTAACTTACATATTTCGTGTATAATTACCACAATATCCCACTAGTATTGGCACCCCAGCCTTATTTGAAAGAGCAGTTCCGTTACCGAGGTAACAACTTATAGGTAGGTTATGTTCCAACATTTGAAGTAAGCCGACATTTTGCGATTTCCAAAGACGTAATGACTATTAACTCTAGTTACTATACGTTACTTATTTATAGTAATTTTCAGTTTAATGTGTTTATAAATAGGTTTCCATCAAATTGTTTACTGTTTGAACCAGAGGTTCCCATACTAGGACTAATTGTTGTCGTTAAAAAAGACAACAATTAGTCCGGTTAATCGAGTTTCCACTGTATAAATGAAGTGGAGGCATTTGCACGCAGCGGGTCTTGAGCGCTCTGAGAGTTCAATGTAACAATGCCTTCAGGATGTTGATGGGACTGACTCGCTATTGCAGTGCATCAGCGATGTTTGCAGATGCACAATTGGGTGGCTATTATGCCATAATTAGAAAAAGAACAGCGTCGATGATGCGCAGAGTAAGAGACAGTCCCAACGGCTACCTGAGGGTAGTTGCGTATCATATGGACAGTCCTGTATGGAGGCATTGGATTCGCCTGCATATAGGATAATGACTATAGTTTGTTTTTGTATTATGTGTATTATTACTAACATAGTTCTTAGGTCTCTGTGTATAACTAACACTCTATGGACAACCTAGTCTGAAATAAATTATAAATTACTATTATTATTATAAATAAAAGTTAAATTAACAAAGACCAGCCGTGCGATTCTGTAACCATCTCACCGTGAAAGCTAGGGTGAAGTGAACGTGGAGTGAGCTGTCATTCGCTAGAGATTAACACTATTAAGTGCTTCACTTATGATTTCACGGTGAGATTTTTACAGAATCGACCGGCAGAAGGCAAATTTTCGTACTTAGAAAACGTTGAAATTCAAGTCGCAATCTCTTCTCAGCGATATCCAATGTGAAAAACTTGTTAAAAATGTAGTGATATTAATTATATTTTTGACAGATTGAGACTGAGATTAGAAAGCGATGGTTCTTAAAAATACAAGAACTGTCCCTCTGATGCAATCTCTCAATCTAAAATCATACAGCCTTAATTAATTTAGTTTTTACTATAAATAGACAATCGTTTTTCATCTTTTAGGTACTCACCCAATGTGTAATTAAATACTAATAAATCATGTAGGTCAAAAAAAATAGTACTAGCATCTACAGATCATTTTATGTACTCGTATCTCTGTCATTTTCGGTTCAATCTGAAACAATTTTTTTACTTTTTTTATCATCTGCCTAGCCTTTTCCCAACAAGGTTGGGGTCAGTTTCCAGTCTAACTGGATGCAGCAGTATTTTACATAGAGTAACTGCTTATCTGACCTCCACAACCCAGTTACTGGGTAATACGATACGCCTTGGTAGGACTGGTTGTCAGATTTTCGGGCTTTCTAACGACCCGTAGTGACTGTCAAAGATCCACGACAGCTGGGAACAACAGCTTAACGTGCTTTCCGAGGCACGGAAGTGTCTTGGTATAAAAAGATGGTCACCCATCCATGGACCAACCGCGGCAAGCGTAGCTTTACCTGATCAATCGACCCGTGCGGCTTTTATTGCTTAGTCACAAGCCCTCCTCTTTGTTGTAGTGATTTTAACCACTCCTTTTCGCAACGAAAATGCAACGTAAGCCATGCAAGGAATGGAAAAACTAGCCATTTTCTTATCAGATCTCGTTTCCTCTAAGTAGCAATAACACTTCTCACGTCCCATAGATTCTTTGCTTTTCGATTCAGCAAAAAACTCAGATAAAATAAGCTAAGCGTTGGAATTTAATTTAACCGTATTAAGATGTTCTCTATCTATCAGATTTCAAATCCCCAATCCAAAGAGTCGAAGTTTGTCGTTAAGCTCTTTACCTTTATTGCCAGAGCGAATAAAATATTTTTAAACTACACCTTGACTTTCAAACCTAAATTAAGCCTTAACACCTGAATACTAACGTTGTATTTGCAGTAAAGAATTTCCTTAACGCAACTGTTGAGAGTATTTAAAGTTTAATTGAGTTGTGGATTTCTTTAACTAACGAGTGTTAGGAAACTACAAAACTCATTTAGTTGTATGAAATTGGATTTTAGAGCAACACTTTATAATTGAAAAATAAAATTAGAGGCTCCTTCTTGAAATATCTTAAGACTAGCGACCCGCCCCGGCTTCGCACGGGTGCAATGGATACTCACTGATAATTTTAGAGCCATTATTTCTCCTAAAAATTATAGGACAAAAAATGGTTATTGTGGGTTATCCCTAAGAGATAGACATATATAGTACCATCGCGGACTTTAGTACATTATTTTGATCTATCTCGACGGGTTCAGCCAGCGTTTACAAATAAGCGCAAAAAAATGTGTTTATTTACGACATCACATTAGAAACCTCTAAAATTATCAGTGTTTCTCTACTATATTATGCATGTATTTATACATATAAACCTTCCTCTTGAATCACTCTGTCTACTAAAAACCGCATCAAAATCCGTTGCGGAGTTTTAATGATCTAAGCATATATAGGGACAGACAGACAGGGAAGCGACTTTGTTTTATACTATGTAGTGATGTAGAAACCAAGACTGCCTCGTTGGTCTATTGGCCAAAAGCGCTACTGCAGAGTATGAGGTCGTGCGTTCGATCCTGAGGTCGGGTAAAGTGTCATTGGGTATTTCCATCTGGAATTTTTCAGTAGCCTGGAGTCTGGATTTGTGCTTGGTTAGTGGCAATAGGCTTGCCCTTTATTAATAATAATAATAATAAATCAGGCATATTATCTCCGGGTGTTCTCGTCTAGCTAACGGAGAATACTTGCATAGACACAACCTTGTAGCCAGGTTAATCCATCAGCAACTTGCTTTAAAATACAATCTTGTGAAATCTGAGGTGCCGTACTACAGGTATATGCCCGACCCAGTTCTCGAAAATGGAAATATCATTGTACTGGGATCGATCCATCATCACTGACCAATAAGCCTGATATAGTGGTGGTGGATCGATGATTGTTGACATAGCCCTCCCGCATGATGAAAACCTCGTGAAAGTCGAGAAAGACAAACAAATTAAATATCTTGACTTGGCTCGCGAGTTTGTCGACATGTGGGATGTGGACTCAGCGATCATTGTGCCGATAGTCGTGACAGCCACTGGATTAATAGCCAAAAGCCTCGACCAACACCTGAGGAGGCTTTCGTTAGGCAGCTGGATCAAGGGCTTGATTCAGAAAGCGGTACTTCTGGACACCGCTGGCATTATCAGGAGGTTCCTCTCTCTGGAGCCCTGACTGCCGGTAGCTTGGACCCTGTTCCCGTTTACCGGTGGGCTACAATTTTTTTATATTTTTAAATGTTTTTAATTTAATTAAATAAAGGAAATAATAATAGTACTTTTATTTCGGATCAAATAATCCATAGTGTTAGTAAACATACCTATAACAGAAAACTTATTATCTAGTGTTAGTACCCATCACCCTTTGCACAAACAGTCTCATGACATTATTACATGGGACTTAAAAATATCTGGAACAGTGTGTGTCTTTTAGGTACATCTCTGCCTAACCTTTTTTAGACAGAGGTTTTGTTACGTTATGTAGAAGCCTGCCATGTCCCAATGCGAGTTTTTTTTCTTTAATTTGTCTATAGTCTCGTTCACCGAGTTGAGTTTAAATAAATGACTTTTGATCGTGTCTAAAGGTCATACCTAAGTATCCAAACAGTTCAGCAGAAAGTTGCATCACTCAGTTAACTACTCAATCGCTTACTCCACAACGCAGTGTTGTGGAGTAAGCGATTGAGTTGTTGTTGTCTATGATTATTCAGTAGCTGTGTTTGTTTGCGACATCAATCAATTTCCCCCTGTTGACTCTTGAAATTTGCATGAAAAGTGCTGATACAGCATACACCAGCTCTTTCGGCATCAGCAAATTAAGTCTACATGAAAATTTTGTTGCTGCATAAATGAGTAGATGTGTATTTTTAAAGTGTGTTTTGACTTGTGTCGAAGGTTGTGATATTAACATAATATTGTTATAATTAAAGATGCGAACTGAGTTATTGAAATATACCTTTTGTTATCACATTCTATCGTATTTATAATATCATATTATGGTACAATAATTATATTCACATTTAATTATATGATTAATGTATTCAAAATATTCATCATCTGCCTAGCCATTTCCCAACTATGTTGAGGTTGGCTTACAGTCTAACTGGATGCGGCTGAATACCAGTCATGGAGCGACTGCCTATCTGACCTCCACAACCCAGTTACTGCGTAATACCCCTTAGTAAGACTGGTTGTCAGACTTTCGGGCTACTGACGACCCGTAACGACTGTCAAAGATCTACGAATGACAGCCGGGACCAACAGCTTGACGTGCTTTCCGAGGCACGGAGGGGTCTTGGTATGTGAAGATGGTCACCCATCCACGGACCAACCGCGGCAAGCGTAGCATAACCTATTCGATCGACCTGTGCGGCTGTTATTACTTAGCCACAAGCCCCTCAAAATATTGTAAAACATTATTAAAAGAGTAACGGTGGAGTTTCTTGCCCATTCTGCTCCATACGAAACTGCCTTTTGGAAGGAGTGACTAGAATTAATTCTAGTTTTGTGTAAATTTTGACGTTCAAAAGTGTCTTTTATGTGCCTTATTGAAATAAAGGATTTGACTTTGACTGTCACCACTTTTATTTTATTTTATTGCTGAAACGGCCCGCTCTTGACCTCAATCACGCGTGATGGAAAGCGATGGATGAGGTGTACGATGGAACGAGCGTGCCCAAAAGATGCCTAAGACACTCGAACTCCCACGCATTGACGAAACACAGCAGGCTGCTTGACACCGGACTCCGGTGGGAGGGTGGTCGCAAACCGGGCGGGCGTTAGCCCTACCACCGCAAGAGAAGTATTGACCAGTCAAATAAGGTGTTGGGTGTGACTGCCCAGAATGCGCCGAGCGCTCTGTTTAGTTGAGTAACTGGCGGAAAATCCCAACAACTACTCTTGAAAGCTGTCTCTTTTCTTTAATTTAAATCAGTTGTTTTTGATAAGACCGCCCATTGTGTCACCCTTTGTAAAATTTCTATATTTATGTCTGTAATTTATATGGTGTACATAATAAAGAGTTTTCTATTCTATTCTATTTTCAGATCATTTTCTCGGTTGATATTAAGGTGAGACCATAAAGCTTAGAATATTCTGAATCGAACATAATGCAATAATCCGTAACATAATATTTTACATAAACTCATGCCTTCTTCTCATGGGGGTAAGCAGTTTCTCAATATTTTGTACCTTTAAAGCTGATCATCCACCGCCAGCTAAACTAATTAAGAACTAAGCTCAGTGAACTAAGCTAAGCTAAACTGGGAATAAAGTCGTCCGTCCATCGAAAAATAAGCTAAAACTACGTTAGTGATGATCAGTTTGTGCTCGAGTCTCGAGATAATTAGACGTGATGGAAGAACAAGAGTAGAGCTATGACGATAGTTCAGAGGAGGATTACATTCGTCATAGGAAAAGAAGAGTCTTTTGCCTCCGGATTATGCAATATAGGATATTGCTTGACGTATTTAATAAATACCGGCATGCTGCAAATTCGTGTTTCACAGCCTGCGCAAGATTACACACTACAAAACAACACTAGCGAAAGGCGCCAGAGGGGTAACGTCCCTTACGTTACCCTTCTGGCGCCTTTCGCTTCTTCGCTTTCGGTTAGAGGGGCTTAGCTTAGTTCTCGTAGCTTCGTATCGGCCTACACAACTAAGTTAGTTTGACTAAGTTGGACTATTTTAGTTAGCTCAGCTGGCATAGGGAGTCAAACACCCTCCCAGGTGGAAGCCAGCAGGCGACGGGTGCGGGGGTTTCACCTCGGGGGGGGATTGTGGACGCAAAGGCTGAGCCGGAATTCCCATGCCCCCCCATCAAGGCGATGAGGGAAAACCGCTGAGTGTTAGTGGGTATACTGCCACTCTGCCAGGCAGTTCCACATACTCCGTTCCGTCCCCCGACGAGTGGAGATGCGTAATGTCATTTCTCAGCGAAAAAAAAAAAACAAAAAGGGAGTCAAACACCTCACTCCCCCCATGACCTGAGGAGGCCCACAGGGGTGGGCTGGTCCCCGGCGAAGGTGTGAGATGGAACACCGGGGTAGTTTTTGGTCAGTAAGGGTCTGACATACTCCTCCGCCGCCCCAGAGCGAAGGACATCCATGCGGATTTTCCACCGCGGAAACAAAAAAAGGCTGGCATAGTTTACAGTGGATCCACATGTATGAAAAATTGGCTCAACTATGCTAAACCAAACTAACTTAGTTTAGCTGACGGTGGACGATCGGCTTAAAACTCATATTTCACAACCAAAACTTCGGTCTGCAACACCAAGTCTAAAACAACACATCAGTTAGTTAATGGAAGTCGAACCAACCCTTAATGGCTCGATAGAACACCCAATTAATTGAATACATTTGCATTTAATTACATTTACATTTCGATCCAGTTCAAATTACTAGGCAGGATAGTCTGACAACGTGCCAAGATTCGAGCTTAAACTGCCAAGTTTTGACTTGACGGTCAGATTGGCCTTACATGGAAGGCTGGAAGTAATTATGTATATATTGAGAAGGCAGATAAGGGGTACGTTTTGTGATATTACGGGGTAAAGAGAAATGTGATTAGGGTCAATGTGTGGCGTTAGCCTAATGTTGAGAGAAGTCTGGAATGGACAATGCTCATGGATGTTCAAAATCCCGTACCATCCTGCATCAAAGTCAAAGTTTGTTTTTTTATAGACTACACTTATCATATTAACTCCTACAAAAGTTATTTATGTAAACAAAACTCGAAGTTCGGACATTTTCAAAAAAATCTAAATAACCTAAAAACTAGGTACAGACGCCAGCACATCAAGCTACTACAATCTGTCAGATTTCTTTAATAGATTTTCAACTTTATCACTAAAGTATAAGGTTCAAAGTTGATTGGGAAAATCTGACAGTTTCGGGTAGCTTGATGTGCTGGCGTCTGTACTTTATTATGTTTGACATCTCATACACGAACGGCCATTATTGTTCTAAAAAACAGCGTAATCCACGCTGTCAGACTGAGTAAAGCGCTCGTTGAGTAGAGAGCTTCTTGAATAATCCCTTTAATAATCTTAACCCCTTGGGTACATTTGACGTCTGAGAGACGTCATTCACTTGTTTTCCCTAGGAGCAGATGACGTGTCTAAAACGTTATTTGAGGTTAGGCATTTCATTGTAGATTGTATAAGTCATAATAGAAGAGGCAATTACAGTATTTCGGTGAACATTATTTGCAATACACTGCTCCAATCGGCAAAGTATTATTTGAATAGAATAGAATTTTGAAAGCGACATGAATAGTTTCAAAATTCAAGTTTATATTAATCATGCCATTTGAAACGAAACATCATGATCACGTCTTACAAAAAACATTTAAAAAAATATGCTTTGATTCTACATTAATTACAAATAACTACAATAGAATAGAATAGAATTTTTCTAAAGAATTAGAATATATATATTATATATATTTTAAAGTGTTATGATCACTTGTCAGATTAGTCTTTGGGATTAAAAAACAAACTTATATTGATGAACCCTTTATTAAATTTATGAACCTCTTAAAACATTTTGATGCACACTTTTTAAAATAAATCAGTCTCTTTATAAGTTTCTGGCGTTTTCTCCCAGTTCGTCCCAGTAAGTAAGCTAGGCTACCCCAAACCAACGGAAACTACGTGCGAGCCGAATTGCAGTTACTAAGCTGGCACCCTGACCAAATGGTTGTTTTAGGTTAGAACTGTAACCAACCGCACGCGAACCGAGCAAGTGAAGCGAGCGTTGCGACGGCATCGCCCGGCGAGCGCCATCTCTGTTGGTCACAGTAACTTGGCTATTTAGTATTTTTAGTACCTCAAAATAGGAATTATTTTCGAAATTGAAATTGTTTATTAAAATAATTGATTTACATAAATATTTGCAAAATAGGGCCTTACACTAGAGGTAGGTAAGAAATAATTGGATTCTACCTGAACTAGGAATAAACCTGTATCTCAGGTATCTCACTCAAGTGCTTAATACATAAGTATTATCTAAAATTCCTACAAATAGTAAATAATTTATTTCATTGAGCAAAATACTACTACTGCTACTTTTTTGCATCATCGTAAGTTTTTGCAAGCATATTCTATGTATTATGATTTTTGCAATGTTACGTTTTTAATAAGGTCGCGTTTACTTTGTCATACAGAAAAATTGTCCGTGTCAACAAAATGTTAAGATTGCATGTTTACTTATAACATAAATTGTAAAAAACAAAAACTAATTTTACGGATTTTTATATTTATGGTTCACAAAAAGTGGCAGATGATGAGTGGCAGTCTGCTACTGCCACTCATCATAATAGAAGAGGCAATTACAGTATTTCGGTGAACATTATTTGCAATACACTGCTCCAATCGGCAAAGTATTATTTGAATAGAATAGAATTTTGAAAGCGACATGAATAGTTTCAAAATTCAAGTTTATATTAATCATGCCATTTGAAACGAAACATCATGATCACGTCTTACAAAAAACATTTAAAAAAATATGCTTTGATTCTACATTAATTACAAATAACTACAATAGAATAGAATAGAATTTTTCTAAAGAATTAGAATATATATATTATATATATTTTAAAGTGTTATGATCACTTTCAAAAAAATATCAACACTTAATATATAAATATATTATAAAACAATATCAACACTTTCTTACTTTAAATAAAATTCCCTGTTCAAAAATCAAATCCCCGACGCGTAATGTCGTAAAAAATGATGAAAATAATAAGTACCTATAATATTTTGATCTTGATGTATGTGACTTTTTATAAGTGTTGTAGCTGATTACTCTATTAGACTTCCTGTCCTAAAAACTATTGACCTTCTAAAGTCCGTTTTTTAATCTCAGAAACTAATCTGACAGGTGTAATGTCTTCTATACTAAAAAAAAACGCAAACATAATAGACTTAAATGTCAGATTAGTCTTTGGGATTAAAAAACAAACTTATATTGATGAACCCTTTATTAAATTTATGAACCTCTTAAAACATTTTGATGCACACTTTTTAAAATAAATCAGTCTCTTTATAAGTTTCTGGCGTTTTCTCCCAGTTCGTCCCAGTAAGTAAGCTAGGCTACCCCAAACCAACGGAAACTACGTGCGAGCCGAATTGCAGTTACTAAGCTGGCACCCTGACCAAATGGTTGTTTTAGGTTAGAACTGTAACCAACCGCACGCGAACCGAGCAAGTGAAGCGAGCGTTGCGACGGCATCGCCCGGCGAGCGCCATCTCTGTTGGTCACAGTAACTTGGCTATTTAGTATTTTTAGTACCTCAAAATAGGAATTATTTTCGAAATTGAAATTGTTTATTAAAATAATTGATTTACATAAATATTTGCAAAATAGGGCCTTACACTAGAGGTAGGTAAGAAATAATTGGATTCTACCTGAACTAGGAATAAACCTGTATCTCAGGTATCTCACTCAAGTGCTTAATACATAAGTATTATCTAAAATTCCTACAAATAGTAAATAATTTATTTCATTGAGCAAAATACTACTACTGCTACTTTTTTGCATCATCGTAAGTTTTTGCAAGCATATTCTATGTATTATGATTTTTGCAATGTTACGTTTTTAATAAGGTCGCGTTTACTTTGTCATACAGAAAAATTGTCCGTGTCAACAAAATGTTAAGATTGCATGTTTACTTATAACATAAATTGTAAAAAACAAAAACTAATTTTACGGATTTTTATATTTATGGTTCACAAAAAGTGGCAGATGATGAGTGGCAGTAGCAGACTATATTAGAGTGTTCAACAATATTTTTTGGAAAGTAAACTGGGAATTAATCTCTTCACCACCCTTGGTTGACTGGTAGAGAATGCCTAAGGCATTAAGTCCGCCTTTGTACCTTTTTGTGTGCGAAAAGTTTAAATAAATAAATTATTTGAGGTACGATTTCTATGCCAATTCTAATTAGGCAGCTATTGAGACAGGTCAGTGTAAAGAATATTAATGATATTATTGCACAATTACACATTCTGTTCTGTTTAACAGTGACGCGTCTTAAAAAATTGTCACACACGGTTATACACGAAAAAATATCTCAGTTTGTTGAGACAAACTGACACACAATATCCCCTTATCACACAAAACCAGTTTATTATCCACATTCTGTCTAAAAAGATTCGCAATAACATGCCAACAGAATAAGACGTATTTCTTAACGAAAAATAAAAATAACCTCCTTTTAACATGTCCAGGAAAGGTCCAGAGAAAATAATACTTCCAGGAATGCAGATTATGTGAAGGAAACCCAGAGTGGGTCACGTTCGAGTTTTATTGGTTTCTCGCCCTGAGATGTTAAAAGTTTCCCGGTATTTTAATGTAGGTCTTGCTAATTTGGAGGATGTTGAAGTTCGAAGTGTGCTAAGTGGGAAAAATCTAGGAGGGGGATATGATATTTCTGATTTTGTAATGGGAACTTTTTTGCAACAGTTATTAGAAAAATTAAATTCTATAAGAGCACCCTAAATTAGCAACGTAAAATCACGCCCGCAATCCTCAAATGGTTAGGCAGAGATGTACTCGTACCTACAGTACAGACGCCAGCAGATCAAGCTACCCGAAACTGTCAAATTTTCCCAATCAACTTCGAACCTTTGAGATTTGACAGAAAAAAAAGAAATTTAACAGATTGTAGTAACTTGATATGCTGGTGCCTGTACATACACCCTCATTTCGTCATCCTAAATTGTTACCGGAAATAGTGTATTTTTTAAGTTTTAAGGTTTGCAGAAAATAAGTCTCTTTATGAATTATGGTAACATTAAATATGGTGACGATGCATAATGTTGACATATACTTCTTAAGGTTGACATGACATTACAATATTATATGTAATTAATTAAAATAACAAAATTATAATTATTTGATGAACTGCTTTCAGATCAATTCCATTTAAAAGCCACCTTTCCGTTTATCATTATGTTTCCAGCATCAATGTTTTTTTTTTTAAATTACGTTGAAAACAATTCGTTGGTTTCATTTCAAATTCTCTCTAGCGGTGCAAGCGTTTGCACAAAAATCCCACATGCAAGCACCCAGTTAAAGTATCTACGTTGTTCCCATTCCCTTATTAATATGCTCTCATAACAGTACCTAGACTTCAACAAAACGAGCACTATTCTAACCTTTTTACATCCAATCCTTTTAACGTAAAAACTTCAGCAGCGTCGGTACGAATTTTAATAACAATTCACAGACTCGCTCAAACAAATCCAGCAGAAAGTTTTCTTAAAAGTTTTTTTAAAACAAAAGTAATTTTATTATTCGCTGGCTCTTTCGTTTATGTTGATGGTGGAATATGATGATCGTTTATGTTATCTTGCAGTGAGGCTGTATATTGCTTCTTCAGTTTTTTAAGACTCCGTAGAGTTCCCAAGGGTACCCTTTTTCTAAGGGTTCGCTGTCCGTCTGTCCGTCTGTTACAGGCTGTATCTTTTGAACCGTAATAGGTAGACCCATTAAATTTTCACAGAGTGTGAATTACGATAGCCGCTGTAAGAAAAAATAATAATATAAATAAAATAAAGGCAAAAATTAACGGGCTCTTTCATTTTTAACATACAAGAAACGGCGTTCTTTTCAACGTTTTTAGAAAATATTGTTAAATATTGTATTTATAAAAAAGGAACCACAAAGGATTCTATAACACCGGGTATGGAATCCTTTGTGGCTCCTTTTTTTATTTGACTCTGAAGTTGTGTATTTGACAAAAATATTGAAATTCTCGTTTTCTTTACAAACATAACACACAGGAGCAGTGTTGTCAGCGCCGCAGTTCAGTCAGAGACACACACAACACACTACATCGCTGTCTTTGATCGTTTTACAAAATACATGCGATTATATCTGAGCACCGCCAGATATGAGATCCTATTGATTGTTATTAATAATGTGAGAGTACATAATCATCTATAAAATGTAACTATCTCCGAATGAGAGGGAGTCCTGGTGTCCTGAAATACAGGCCTTACGTCTAGCTTAGGCACCAGTCTCCCACAATATAATAATTGTTAAACTGTAGTTATGTATTGCTTTATTTATAGTTTATACTATGTAAATGTTTCTTATATTGTGGTGAGAAATAAATCTTTATTATTATTATTATTATCTCCTTAAATCTGAACTTTATATTGCGAAGTCTCTCTATTATGGCTAAACCAGCTTCTGCCTCGGACTTCCTCCGCGTGACATTTCTTGAAAAAAATATCCTATGACATTTGGCAATACTGTTCCAACTTTGAAGGCTTACCATTAGTGAAATCATTTTTGGTTACTCTTTATAATATTAGTATAGATTTGTAAATTCTTCTTCTTCTCCTTAAGGAATCGATGGCAAAGAGTTTAAATATGTTTGGCCCAAAATTCAGCTGCGCAAACTCCGCTTACTGACGCAGCCATAATAATCATCCAGTGCCCACACAGGGAATGCGGCGCAGGATGGAAGGTAGGCCTTGTGTGTGGTTCACGGGCGGCTCAGATTTTTAAATAGCAATGTGTTTTTTTAATAATACCGTTTCAAAATTTTAAAAAATCTTTTTAAAAGTTTGTGCTGTTATCGATATCAAAACGATATCGATAGTTGGTTATGAGTTACATCATTATTCAATATATTGTGAAAGCCTAGCTCGAATGAGTAGAGTAAATTACGTTACAGCTACGTAATGTCAAATGATTTTAAAATTAAAAATACTCGCGCATGTCATTCACTTGGTTTTAAGACTTTATTTATAACAGTTGTTTGTCGCAAAAAAAAAAAAACAAAATGGTATAAGCTGAAAAAAACCAAAAAAAATGCCATAATTTTCTAAAAATATAATATGTATTTTTTTAAAATGCTATATTATTTTATAAAAAAAATTAACGTATTTACTATGCGCCACGCATTCGCGCTAGGGCCTCTAATGTCGTAGCGGCGACGGCGTAGCGCCGTAGGTGCTACACATACACTAAGGGTACAAACGTGAACATACTAATATGATGAGATTTTGAGCTGAACTACAATACTGTCTACCGCAAACAATTGGAAAATTTTGATAATCGGATTGCATCATCCGTCGTAATCCTGTCATTAACTGACACTTGTAGGTGGATAGTAAACTATTTTCTTTGCTATGGAAATCGGTCAGTAGAGTTAAACTATTAACTGTACTGACCGTTTAAGGCAAAATAGAACGTTTCAATGTGAATATAAACGAACGAACTACAATCCTATGTAAATTCCCCGTTGAAAACTAAATATAAACGTGAAACTAACACAATTACAATGTTAATTAAAAAACTTAATAAGTAACATTTTCTCAAAAGTAATTCCGAGCTGTTTTCATGCTACTTTTAATACATTTAAAACGCAGTTTTAAAAGAAAAGAAAATTACTTTAGAGACTACATTGTTCTCGAAAACTCTGCATTCTCAATGTAATGTATGCTAATGTAGTTTTTGTTCTTGTTGATTTAACGTTTTTATGAACTGAATCTTTTTTATTATTTCACGGTTTTGTGAACTAATGAGATTCTTGAACGATAAGAATTAGTTTACAGGAAAATACGGGGTTTATTTAGCGTATGTTTTGTGTAGAATGTAAATTTTGTTGTTGTCGTTACTCTAACGATCCCAAGTGCTACTGCTGAGCTCCTGCTGGGGTCCTGCATTCAAAACCCGTGTCGGGCAAAGTGTTATTGGGTTTTTCTATCTGGAATTTCTCAGTAGCAGTCCGTAGTCTGGATGTGTGCCCGGTTAATGGCAATAATAGGCTCGCTCTCTATTACATGAGACTTTAACATTACTGTCGATGTGAGTGTACATTAAACGATCAAAACTGCTTAAACACGTTAAGGATCGTATTACTGTGAACACGCTGTACAGGCCATACCTACATCTGTGTTTACAAGTGATGTATCAAGACAGAACGCACACCTCAGATTTCGCACACTGGCTAACGTCGAAAAAAAAAAAACATACTGTCGCTTTTTATTTTCACACGGGGTACGTAATTACGTTTGACCTTGGTTGGTTCATACGATTGCTAAAATTCACATCTTCATACCAAGAACCGATAGCAGGTAGCGTTTCGTATTGGACTAGTAAACGCATAGGTTTGGGTTCCAATCTCGAGATATGTGACTTTTATTTTTCTTTTCAACAATAATCTTTATAGTTTTTTTTTATTATTCTATAGATAATAAACGAATTAATTTTTATTTATACCAACCATCGAATAGTATTCAATTTCAACGAGGAAACCATGCATCTACGCGCATTTTTGTAATATGCCTTTTAAACAAATATACTTCAAACTTGTTCGTTAAGGCTCGTTTAGTTCATCATCATGCATCGACTGTTTAATACTGTCCATCCAATCGTCATATACTCATGCTTAGAAATTGACCTAGAAAGTTATCCCTTCTTGCTAGGATGACAATATGCCATTTTGATATCAATTATTTTCCTTAAAGGTGCAGCAAGTGGCGCCATCTATGTTTATTACAAAGTTACTGGAATCACCAAAAAGGTTGGATTAAGAGTGACACTGGCTGGTGACAGTCACTCTAGCAGAGCGTCGCGTCGATGGTTGCGTGGCTGCTGTCTTCTGATAGCAGAGATGCCAGCGGAGCCACTGTCGTACCACTTCCACGATGACCTGCTATATTCCGGCTCAATCCTGATAATCTTGAAAATGCTGACCCACTAATACGATGACCACTTCTGGTAAAAGCTATCCTGCGCCATTAGACTTATAAGGACTTATTTTTTAAACCCCAAACAAGGCGACGATTATGTCACCACAGTTAAACGGACATTACAATTAAATAATACCTACATATTTCGGGGACAAACGTAGGAAGTAAGTGGCAAAACGTTGGATACAGCGCAAGAGAGCTGTTTACGCAAATTGCGATGTTTCAGATAGCGGTTTAACTGCACGATTATCTCTTTGCGGCACTTTCCTGCGATTCTAGTAATTTGGCACGCTTTTTGTTGCGTTTTTATTTGGTTTAAGGCAATTCATTAACAATGAGGCAACTCCCTTTTCCGGTGGATATCATTGGGAAAGATAAATAGATTCTTTAGAACATGGGTCAGATTCTACGATTTTATAAATGTATCAACTAGTAGCAAAATAATAGCGATACCATCTAGTGAATGCTAATAGATGACAATAATTATCACATTACTATATCAATAACTAGTTAGTGAAGAATTGATCGTCAAAATATTTTATTTCTCATAAACCTACATGGAAACTTATGAGACTCTGAAGCTAGGTGCACGGTTCCAATTGAGAAGAGCCGGCAAGAAACTCCACGGATACTCTTTTAAAAATAATCGGCTTTTACAATGTTTTATGGGAGAACGGAGAGATAAGTACTAGGTCCTTAACAAGATCGTCACAAATCAAAGCATCTATGAGTCTACAAGGACTGCAACGTTCTCACATTCACAAAATAGCAAGGAATCTATATAAAAGAAAAGTAAATAAAAATAAAAAACCTACTTCAACCAAATGACATGGCACAGTGGTAGTATCACGTACCAAAACAACCTTCTCCCAGAGATCTTATGAGAGTTAAAAATTCTAAAGCTTCACCGTTTCACGTAAACATTTGTCAGACAACCAAACATTAAGCTCAGAATTGCTCAACACATTCTTTCTCTCTGAAAACTTAGCAGATGAAAACACGAAGACTAGAAAATGCAAAATTCATCCTTATGAACAGTAGTTTGCTGGCGTCGCTAACTTAAAGGGTGGTCTCATTGCAAGTTATAAAACTGTGCTATTTTCTGACTTGAGAACTAATTTCATTAAAACTTTGACGAGATTTTTCTTAGAAAACTGGACAATTTGTTTCGTGACGAATATTTTGTGGTCAATCCAGTCATCTGCCTAGCAATTTCCCAACAATGTTAGGGTTGGCTTCTGAGAAATGATAAATGATTTATTTTCTGTAAGTAGGTTTGTACAAACACTTTTACATGTCGATCATATTTTTTTTAAACTAGATGAGGTCGGCGTTTCCTATCTGACTACTCTGAGAAGAAAGGCCGAAACAAACTCAGAGGTCACAGTCTCTTTTAAAGTCCAGACATAATCTTGGTCAGATCATGTGAAGACCATGTAGATTGGTGTCTGAAATGGTCTTTTGAGTAAAGAACCACACAGATTGAGCGGACCTGTCCAGTCAGTGCACGCATTTGTCAAAAATCGTGCAGCTCCACACAGAACTTGAGGAGCCTTACGATTCGACGAACAATACCAATGAAAGGACATTTGGGTAGGCCACATAAATTACTCAAACTGCCAGATCTTGATTAAAACTAACTAAGAAGAAAAACAGAAAAAATAAATGACCCACCATAGTCTTCACATTCACAGCAATAATAATAAAAAATAAGATACTTTACAAAGTAAATATCCATGTCATTGTATAAAATTCAGCAATTCATCAAATTTCTAGTCTAGCTGGATGCAGCTGAATACCAGTATTTGACATGGATTGACTGCTTGTTGATTGTTTGTTTACTTACACGACCCAGTTACTAGGTAACACAATAGCCCCTTCGCAAGACTGGCTGTCAGACTTTGAGGGTTTTGATAAACCGTAACGCCTGTCAAAGATCTACGTATGACAGCAGGGACCAACTGCTTAACATACTTTTTGAGGTACGGAGGGGTCTCGGTATGATATGACTGGTCACCCATCCACGGACCGACCTCGGCAAGTGTTGCTCAACTTGGAAAGATCGGCCTGTGCAGCTTGTTATTATTTAACCGCGAGCCTCTATTTGTGGCCAATCTATTGGGCCAATATTGCGTGTCAGGAAGTGGGTTGGGCCTAACCTTTCGATAAATCAGTCAATTACCCTCGATTGATAAAACAATTTTCCTTGGAAAGATACGTAACTGATACGATTTGGAACATAAATAGGATATGATAATAAAGACTAATAAGCTTTAGAAGTTTAGATAGATCGTTGTCTTCTGATTGGTTGAAGAAGTGTTAGTGCAGCTGCTAAACGTGAGAACAGACTTTCTGAGTCAGGTCGAAAAGACTGAATTAGGTATACTGGTGATAGATTTTTTTTTACCTTCTGAGACACTGAACGGCTATTAGCCATAAAAAAATTCTATTGTGTCCAAATATTAATCTTATAAATTACTGCATTGAACGGTAATAGGCACTTTGAACTTACCTCAGCATACAGCCACATCCTACCAACTTATACCAGCACTGACATTGATGTACTACCACGTTGTGACGTCATATTTCCCTCGCCATCTCCTGTCTAGCCTACACAAACAATTCTGGTGGAAATTTTAATTCCATTCCGCGCTCGCTGTTTGTTTTAAGAATAGACGGAATATTGCACTTTGCTTGCAAAAATTGTTGGAACGCAGCGTTTTTCTTCCCTTTTTCATTCATTCTGTTCCTGGCCGTATGTTAATTGGTGTAAGTGGAGGCGTTAGGAGGTTTAGTTATTTTTCTTCGTGTTTTCATCTTTGAAGTGGTGTTTTCCTGGAATTTATGTGGTGTTTATAAAGACAAGTAGTTAATGCTTAGGCGGAGCGGTATGTTAAGGAATCTAGTCTTGATGTGTCGCACTATATACGTACCTAGATCTGTCGATGTGGAGTGTATACAACGTGTAACGTTAAATGCGCAACACCTCAGACACCCCAACTGAATTTTAATTCAATTGACCTATGAGAGAAAATAAGTCATTAAAAAAAATTGTAAAGGTTTTATGTGCTGTTTTATGTGCTGTTTTTACTGGCCATTCTGATCGTTTCTTGCATCTGCGACGACGCTTTATCGAGGGAGGAGTCGTCACTGGGCCGCTGCGCCGCGCTGACATTGGCTTGCTTGACCTATTAATAAACAGACACGGCAACGTTTTTAATGTAGATTTTTTGAAAAATGTGACCTATATTAAAAAGTTGTTCAATTAATTCTGCTCGTTATTCTGATCAAACTATTTTCAGGTTTTGCGCATTTAACGTTACACGTTGTATACGTACTAGGGACGTATACAACGTGTAACGTTAAATGCGCATCTGTCGATGTGGAGTGTATATACGTACCTAGATCTGTCGATGGGGAGTGTTAATAGAATAAGACAGAGATAAAAGATAATTAATTAGTTACAAAGATTCGAAGACTAGTGACATCTACGTATATCATAGCCCACTCCCTCTCGAAGAGAGGAGGCCTGTGTCCCAGCAGTGGAAACATTAGACTGATTTCATAACGATGTTTTCCTTCACCGTTTTGAGAGCAGTGGCGATGAAATTATGTACATAAAGTAAACCGCCTGCCGCTACAAAATAATAATGGTACAAAACAAAAAAGCAAAGACATTACGTAGCCTCAACCACAATGAATATTTCTAAAGCAATAACCGTACGAAATATTCCCTTCCCTGTTTTAATTTATACCGCTAATGAAGACGTTCAGCGTCTAGGCATTGAAGGAAGACAACGCGACGCGACGCAATTTCCGGTTTTTAGTTTCAAAGAGCTTTGCGTTGGGTGACGGCTTCCCGTACCTACCTTAGTTTTAGCGGTTACTAAGCGTTCTCGATTGGAATTGTAATCGTTTTTCGACAATCGATTCCTCCCGTGGCTAAATAATAACAGCCGCACAGGTCGATCGATCAGGTTAAGCTACGCTTGCCGTGGTTGGTCTGTGGATGGGTGACTATCTTTACATACCGAGACCCCTCAGTGCCTCGGAAAGCACGTTAAGCTGTTGGTCCCGGCTGTCATTCGTAAATCTTTGACAGTCGTTACGGGTAGTCAGAAGCCCAAAAGTCTGACAACAAGTCTTACCTAGGGGTATCGTATTACCCAGTAACTGGGTTGTGGAGGTCAGATAGGCAGTCACTCCATGTAAAATATTGGTATTCAGCTGCATCCTGTTAGACTGGAAGCCGACCCTACATAGTTGGGAAAAGTCTAGGCAGATGATGAATACAAGCAAGAACATCCAAACCACAACTAAGCGAGTAATATTTATGTAATTGTTTTTAAAGGTTAAGTGCAGCTCCTGGCTATATAATTACAGCCGCGAGGGTCGATCGAAGGTTAAGCTACGCTTGCCGCGGTCGTTTCTTGGATGGATAACCATCCATTACGTATCGAGACCCCTCCGTGCCTCGGAAAGCACGGTAAGCCGCTGGTCCCGGCTGGCAATCATATATCTTCGACAGTCGTTACGGGTAGTCAGAAGTGCAAAAGTCTGATAATCAGTCTTAAAAAAGGGTTACGTTTTACCCAGTAACTGGGTTGTGGAGGGCAGATAGGCAGTCACTCTATGTAACGTTCTGGTATTCAGCTGCAACCGGTTAGACTAGAAGCCGACCCTAACATAGTTGGGAAAAGGCTAGGCAGACAACTACGGTCTCTTCTCATTTAGAGAATTGACAACATTTCATATTTTTAACCTGCATGTATTATTACGTTATATAAAAGTAAATAGAAATCTAAGGCACCCGTATTTTTCCGTTTTTCGAAATTATGTACTTTTCATTCATAATTTTAACTTTGAAATTCGGTGTATTCTAAAAAGTCGTAAGCGCCAAATGACGTCATGCTTACGGTGGAATGGCGATAAAACCTTTGCTTTACTGTGACCCGTCAAAAACACTGTTAAATGTCACTGTCATAATATCACTTGTCTCAGAATTTGTCAGAAAAAAGCGCTAAAAAGTGTGTGGTTTGTGGTACGTAGTTTATAAAAATCATTGTTATTTAGTTACTTACATTGAGATGATCTTCGCATACATATATAACGCGTTTAGGACATGATATACCCACAGCATTGCACCACTCTTTTTTTGCTGAGCTGGGCACCGCAAAAATACTTTTTGAGTACTTTTAGAATTGTATTTGCAGACTAGTACTAAACAATATTTTGGTTCCTTCATTGGCGTACATTTTTCATTTGGATCCATTTCATTGACGAAATATCAACAAAAACTGATAATATTATAGCGTGTCGAGTTGATAAGAAAAATAAATTGTTCAATTCAATATTTTGTTTTTGTTTTATGGTGACATTGACATATTTGACATGTCTTGTTTGACATGTAATGTTTTCATCGAAGACATTGGAATGCGCAATGGTAACTACCTCATTCCACCATTTATGTGACGTCATCACATGTTTTTTGATTATCATTTTTTTTCTCAGAAATGAAGTAATAAAAAAATAAAAAATAAATATATTTGAACTCGGGAGACGAAAATAAAGAAATGGTATTTTTGTTTTAAGGTCGTGTCAGATTTGAAATGTTGTCAATTGGGCTGTACGTTGCCAATCAATAATTGATTTGCACATCACATTTTTCTTCAATTCCCAGATCAACTTTCACTGTAACTTCGTCCAATCTAACTCTCTTAGAATTAAACATCATCGTTTTCTTCGAATTTTTCACCACCAGACCATAGCATAATCAGCTTATAATTTTCCCACTGCTAGGAGACAGGCCTACTCTTTGTGAGAGAAAGTGGGCCATAATCCACCATGCGGGCCTCGTGCGGGTTTGGTGGATGTTACATGTCTTTGAATTTTTTGGTTCTAGGACATGCCAATTTCCTCACCATGTTTTCCTATAATTTATAAGTTCCACTTGTTACTAACGTTTATGGATCATTGTAATCTACATTATAAATAAATAAATTAAATACACAAAATAAAGTGCCTGCCTATATTCGAACTCACGACCTACAACTCGTAAGTCGGGGCCGATACACCTGTGCCACCACTGCACCAGACCACACCACACCACACCATTAATCCCAGCTCCAGTACCACCAAATCCATCCACTACACGAACTTAACCAAAAACATTCACAAATCTAGTTAACATAAACTTATTTCCATCGTAAATCCTTGGTAGCCGCGAAGGAAGCACTTTGACAAACACGGATGAGCTCGAAATTGGTTCCGCTGTTTAGTCCCGGGATTGCCTCTCGTTCCAGCTCCTTATTTGTTGCTACCATAATTGGATGTAGTACATCGTAATTTTAGTCATATTATTTTCCTTATTTGGGATTTGGGTTGGCTTTTTAATTATTTGGCGTTGCTGTTCTTTTTTTAAGGTTGCTTGCTGTAGGACCCAAATTTAGATTAACTAAAACAGAGAAGTCATTTCTTATAAACAGTATCCGCTTTTATAAGAAGTTGCCAAAGTCGGTTACAGAACTTAGCGATGGAAAGTTCAAAACCCACATCAAACACATGTCCTTATCAAAAAGCATAATTATAAAATTAAAGACTACGTTGAAGACAAGGAAGTGTGGCAATAATTCCTTTTGCACAAGTGGCTTTCCTGGTACGTCATTAACGTCATAACTATATAAATGTATATTAACTTCTTCCAAATTACGACGTTATTTTTTATTTATTTTTTACTTACCTACTTCTTTGACATAATTTTCTCATTATTTAACATTAAGTATATGCCACTATTTACAATTTAATTTTAACAATGTTAGTGGCTTTTGTGGATAGGATATTAATTCAGATTTGTTACAGTTGTAATGGCAATATGTCATATGGTTCAAATAGAATTTTATATTATTTATCTTTTAAATATCATATATTCTTTTATTATATTTTGTGAATGTGAGAACGTTCTAGGCTTTGTAGACTGCAGATTCGTAGACCATTTTCTATTTTGTTAAGTACCTTGTACTTGTTGACAGGCCTACGCTGTCCTCCCATAAATTTGAAAACATTGAAAACCCATTATTTTTAAAAGTGTAACCGTTGAGTTTCTTGGCGGCTCTTCTTCTTTGGAAACGACCAATTGGAACCGTGCACCTAGCTTCTGACGTTCCATAAGTGTCCATGTAGGTTTATGTGAAATAAAATATTGTTATTTTGATTTTGAGTACATTTCATTTGATCAGCTTGGCCATTGCAGACCAATGCTGGAAAAAACTCCTATTCCATTTTACGCCACAAAACACCTCTTCGTCCGCCTTTCACATCGAATTCGTCAGTTTGTCTAGTTGCAGTCAACTAAGTATTGTATTAAAATGAACTTTATGTACTTTAACAAGTTTTAAAGCACTTTTTGAGACTATTCTGTATAAAGGTTCTGTTCTTAGGTTCCGCTATTTAGTCCAAGGATAGCATCTCATCCTACCTCCTCATTTGATGCTACCGTAAATTCTAATGTAACGCATCGTAATTTGAAACATTTTATTTTCCTTATCCTGAGATTTGGGTTGGTTTATTTTTTTTTTCAAAAGGTTTTTCAAAGAGTTTTTAATTGCTTATGGCATCACACCTTCTTCCTAATTATTTAGGATTGGTTGATTTATTGTGCTTGAACGGACGGGTTACACTGCAGCTTAAAATTGTATTTGGTTTTTATTTTAACCAACAAACGTTTCTTCTACTCGTATTGCCGAACCTGTGGGGTAATTACCTCATATACTTCCCATTAATTTTGATACCTCCGCAATATTCGTTGCGTTGAGCAGTGGCAGAGCAGTGGCATAGTACAAAGAGGGGAAGTAAGTTATCTTCATACAAACGCACCGCGCGCGGCTTGTATGTGTGCGCCAAAGTATCTATGCGCGCCGCACGCACACTTAAACAAAATCTCGACCCGTTTCTCACAGCGCCAGTCGGGGCTAACACCGCACAAGGTTCGCGCGTCGCGGCTTTTGTTTATGAACAAATAAAAGATTTACATTTTTCACCGCCCTGCCCATGCTTTCCGAAATTATATTTCCAAAAGTTATTTATAAGGATGCGGATATATTACACATTCAAGTTTAATAACAAGGCGTTTCGTAATAGTCGAAACCGAAGAAAGAATTTTTCTGTAGCTAATTTGTAATTTTGTAATAAATGTGTGATTCAATAGATATGTTTGTATTAATTAAAAATAAAAATAAATATGGTCCTTTATGTGTACAAATACTACATTGTGCCTATCAAAAAAAAATACAAAAAACTGACTAGTATATAATTATACTAAACAGTTTTTTGTATTTTTTTTTTTTACGATTTTATATACATATGATATACGAGCTCTTAGTCTATAAATATATGTTAGCGGTTTGGGCGACAACCGAATCTGACGAAGAGCGGACAGTCGCGCCCCCACCGCCCCGCCGCGCGCCGGTTTATTTTATCCCTTTTTTTTATAAATAATACTGCTGAATCTTGAATACATTTCTGTATTTGTTTTACATTTCTGTGTTGGTTTGCACTGAATTAAAATTTTCCTAAAAGTGACAACCCTAAGACAGTAGGCAATTATATCGCGGATTAGGCCGGAGATAGCCTACTTCCCCTCTTTATACTATGGCAGTGGTGTCCAGTGGTAACGGCCGCGACTTAAAGGTTGTAGGTCAAGAGTTCGAGCCCCAACAGGTGCTTTACTTTGTGTAAATTATTTCATCACCAATGTTCTCAAAACGGTGAAGGAAAACATCTTGAGGAAACCGGCATGTCCTAGAACCAAAAATTCGAAGACATGTGACATCTACCAACCCCCACTGGGCCCGCGTGGTGGATTACGCCCCACTCCCTCTCACCGAGAGGAGGCCTTCCCAGCAGTCGGAATATTATAGGGTGATTATGCATTGCGTTACTTACGTTGTCAAGCAGACGATATTTCAAACTTAAGAAGCAATGGATTAGAGATTGCCTATAAAATTCTTCGCATTGTAATTGAAAGTATGTTACGCAATTAGGGTGCCGATTTATAATATAGTGGGCACTTTCAGGTTGCAATATAAGTAGCTACAGCTCAACAAAGTATTTAATTTTCATCAACAATTCAAATCTAAGCTTTTTTAAAAAAAAAAAAAACCTTGCCCCACACTAGAAAAAACCTTTGACTTGTCAAAAATCCAAGATAAAATTAAGAACTTCATACAAATTCATAACTTCAAAAAGTCTGTTAATATCCGCCACATAAAAGCAAAGGAAGTTCTCATAATATAAGAAATGACAAAAATTGCCAATATCTTTGTTTTCCATTTCAATCTACAAAGGAAATCGATTGCCCCGGGACATTGTAAGATTACTAGGCGGGGTGCCAGGAGCGTTGGTCACCCCTGCTTTTAATAAATGAATCTAGCTTTAGGCGATTTGATACTCGATAGGTACCTACAGAAAAATAGTGAAATATATTTTGTGATATTTTCAATTTAATGTCGAGAATTTTGTTTTGGTTGAGCATGCCGAAAGAGTGCCTATATTTAGTGCCGATTCTCATGTTAAGGAAAGAATGAAAGAATAACATTTGAGTCGGGTGATAATGTATTAATGTGGCATAGTAATCGTAAAATAGTAAATATTATATAACATTCAGGAACTAGAGATAATTAATGTAAAGAATTTAGGAGAAGATTAATAACATCGGATGCCAACTAATTCTTTGATCTTTCTTATTGAATACGCATTTTATAATTAATCAATTTTCAATCGGAATAAAGCTTAAAAATTAATTGCATAAATTAACATTATTAATATATTTTTTAATAAAAGCCGCAGTATCAATCCCCTCGAACGATCTGTATCGAAAATTTCATTAACTCGAAAGTAAATGGAATGAAAGCGAATTTCACACTCGAAAAAATTTCAAAAGGAACCAACTTGAAATACTCGATATTGCGTTAAAAAGAGAGACCGCATAATAAAATTGTGTTTGTTGGGACGTAGACGCCGCGAAGACTTTGAACTTGTCACATTTTTGAATAAATAGGTAATTAGACCAAAGAAATGATTGATGGACTGTTTCAAAGATGATACGACAAGAAAGGGGGTTGACTACCAAATTGACGACTCATAGAGAAATATGGAAGAAGAAGAAACGTTTCATCGACCCCAAAATAAATTGGGACATGGACAAAAGAATGATGATTATGAATAACATGTTATTTTTTTTAAGCCAAAATCACTTTTATTTTCTATAACATTGAGCTTATAGTTCCTTTCAGCTCTTTGACCTATTAGTTAAGAAGCGGCCTACTGTTGTAAAGTTACGGGCTGGAAAGAAAAAAACATCCTGTATACCCGTGGCTCGTCAATGTACAAATCGCCTTTGTGCCTATAATTCCAGCTCTGTAGACATTATAATGATCAGTTCTGAGTTTTGGCATTATTATTTGGTTCTTCTGAAGTTTACTGTAGTTGACGTTTATTCGTTTTTTTTTTTAATTTGACATTTACTTTTGACTTGAGAATCAATTATTTTGAATGTAATAAATTTCATTTCATATTTAAAAATAAAAATGACAAATTGATAGTGTAGGTGTGTTCTTTTTTTTGTTTTTACCTGAATTAAATGAGTCTTTTTTTTTTTCTTTTTATACTTTATGGATGTAAGACAATAATACCAGCCTACTATTTTTCCACTGCACAGGACTCATACAAAAAAGGCGTGAGCATTGATCACCACGCTTGCTCAGGACGGTTTAGCAATTCCAGACTGACATTACTATAAAGTCCGGGACCCTAATTGCGTAGCACACGATCAATTACAATCTGAATGATTTTGAAGGATATTGCTAATCCATTGATTCATATGTTCGAAAGATTTGTCTGCTCAACAACGTAAATAACGCAATGGATATTGTTCAACTGTCGAAATGAAAGCCATTGTTACTGTTACAGTGTTACGCAATTTCCTCACAATGTTTTCCATCACCAATGTCAGTACAGACGCCAGCACATCAAGCTACTAAAATCTGTCAAATTTATTTAATAGGTTTTCAACTTTATCGCTGAAGCTTAAGGTTCAAAGTTGATTGGGAAAATTTGACAGTTTCGGGTAGCTTGATGTGCTGGCGTCTGTACATGGCTGTGATAGATCATAACTAGCATGTCAACCGTATTTCGATTTGGTAAACTTTACTGGTGTTTACCCTGGCCTCGTTTCATGAATAAGTCATGGACGCCCGTTACGTCGGCTTGCGCCTCCCGTCACATGAAACCAGCACATTCGTTAAGCTGTTATTTTCCTTGATAAATTCCACTACCTAACCATTTTTAGATAGAAATATCCTCCTAGTTATTAGTGTTGAAGCTATTAACTTAGTAGCCATGCAAAGAACAGTTAGGCAAATTAATGTTAAACAAATCGCAAGCCATTTTATACAACTGTCAAAAAACTACAGTCGTGATTTGAATATAGAAACAATTATGGTTATCAATTTGATTTTATTTAATTTTCTAGCGAAGATATTTCATTTCCACCCAGGTCCACACTATCTGCAAACAATTTTATTACATAGAAAATACTCGTTGGTAGAAAATCTTCGACGCGTCGGACGGGATCCGTTCATGCATGCGCACTGGAGTCGTTTGAGCGTTGCAACTGAAATATTTTAATGATAAACACCCGGCATTTGTTGAGGTACAGTAATATTATGGGGAAAATAAATTATTAAAGTAAATATTATGTGTACTTACTTGAAGAAAGATGTATTTGATGGTTTGACAGAGCAATATTATTAGTATAATATTTGAAAATAATACAGTTGTCTCTCTGTCAGTTCCGAGTTCTTAAAATGTAAGCTAATTCTTTCAGCTTCAACTTTCTAACTGGCCGACTCCTTTGACAGTTCAAAAGTGCCTGGGGTTTAATTGAAATAAATGCTTTGAGTTTGAGTTATAATTTGAAAACCATCGTCTTTATAACAACTATAACGAAGGTTAACTTATATATCTAAGGTACCTACATAACTAGTCTCTTGTAATTTTTGATGGACTTTCAGACCAGAATAAAATACCTACTTGATATTCTGTTTTTTTTTTATCAACAATACATAGTGAGGAGGGGCTTTTGGCTAAATAATAACAGCCGCACAGGTCGATCGATCAGGTTAAGCTACGCTTGCCGCGGTTGGTCCGTGGATGGGTGACCATCTTTACATACCAAGATCTCTCCGTGCCTCGGAAAGCAAGTTAAGCTGTTGGTCCCGGCTGTGATTTTAGATCCCTAGCGTCAAAACTAAAATCAGCTGTTTGATAGAAAAGTGCAATACTTACGCGGTTAAAATGTATGAAATCTTAAGCTGAGTTCGAGGTTACAGTTTGCGCTCCGGTTACATTTTTTTTCTCCTGTATATGCACAACATTACAGTACAAAGAAACCCGAGGCCTTCTATAGTGCAATTTGGTATCTAAGGAAAAAAATCCTACGCAGATTCCAAAACCGTTTCGAGTTTTTAGGTTTCTTGACCTTATTATTCTATTTTTAGTGCATAAAATTATAAGATAGAGTTTATATTAACATAAAAAAAAACATGCTACTAATTGATTTTCATTTGACCCCCAAATGACGTCAAAAAGTTGGCAGATTGGGAATACTTTCGGTGCTTCCCATGATATAAAAATCAAGTCATATTATGTCAACTCTATGGATGACCATAATAATATAATGCAGTCATGCGAAAATCGGCCTTTGAATCGATTTAAATCAAACGTTTAAAATCAATTAACATAAATATCTAAATACCGAGCTCTGAATGATTGTAAGTCAATATTATTATAACATAGCTTAAAGAAGATCCATTCCCTTTAAATAATACCCATAATACTTTTACTAATACTTGCAAATATAAAAACTAAACTAAACTACTGTAGCTTCTTGTTGATTGGTTTGATAACAGTTTTGAAAGCAATCATTCACAGTCGTGCACCACTAGGTACAGACGCCAGCACATCAAGCTACCCGAAACTGTCAAAATTTCCCAATCAACCTTGAACCCAATACTTTAGCGATAAAGTTGAAAATCTACTGAAGAAATTTGACAGATTGTAGTTGCTTGATGTGCTGGCGTCTGTAGATAGTAGATACCTAGATGCTATCCGTCTTCACTCGATAGAAGTATCTACTAAACTCGCATATCTAACGACTGGTAAAGACATTATTAGTAATATGTTCTTACAACACACAATAATCGATTAACCGAGATGTAATCGAGTTACTAATTTCATTATTGATAAGTTTTAAGTTATAAGTATATGTTCGATTATGTCGATCATTCCCACCACTAAAACTGTCAAGTGTCATGCTTGATGTTTCTGATGTCAAGCAAAAAACGTCAAATTTAGCATTTCTATTACTGTGTTATACGTGGCAAAGATATTAAACTCTTCAGTCTACTTTTGAAGTACAATTTACAAAATTTATTTAAAATGAATGACTACTTCGAAAACCAAAATATTGAAATAAGTTGCTTAAAATAACTTAATCTATGAATTAAAAATATTTAAAAAAAAAATACTGGAAAAAAACTTAACATACATACCAATATCCACAAAATATCAATTCACCACTCAAATACGTCATCTTAAAACCTCCAATATTTTTCATATTACCAAAACAAATCCTAAGGGATGTTCCAAACAAGCTAGTTTGATAACAACAAAGTTGCAAGCCACTGGCGCTTATCCCAACATTAGCATACGTTAAAAAGAAAATGTTTAAGAAACTGCGTCATGTGTTCCTGCCCTTATGATATAGGAGTTGGAAAACTATGAAACAGTGATTTGTAAAAAGTTTTGTGTGCTACTTTTTTAGGGTCCAGTATCTAAAGTGTGCCAGCGGGGCCCTAAAACAAAGGCTCTGCTGTTCGTCTGTCCGTCTGCCTGTCACCGGGTTGTATCTCATGAACCATAATTGTAGAAATTTTCGTAGTGTATGTATTTCTATTGCCGCTATAGTAACAAATAAAAAAAAATAAAAAAAGTTAATAATTAAAGGGGCTCCTCATAGGAGAAACGTGTTTTGTTTTGAATGTTGTTTTAAATATTGTACGGTGGTACGGAACCGTTCACGTGCAAGTCCGACTCGCACTTGACTTGTTTTTCCTTGGCTTGGTTTGGCTGTTTTGGCTTGGTAGGTATTTAGGAGGGTTCCGATAATTAGCTTGCAAGTAAAAATTACATACAAATATTGCCTACAAAGACTCCCATCTTGAACGCACTTTTGAAACTTCATATTTCGGCGAGCCTCGCCCAGCTTGGGAGTGAAATGTTTATTATTATTAAGATACTAACAATACTAATCTAATACCTAAGCATCATCATTGTTACTAACACTAAAATACTAACAAAACTATGGACTATTGTAGTCTGAAATCAAGTTTTATAATTATTATATTTGTAGAAGTCAAAGGGAAAGGTCATTAATAATCGTTACATCGATCTATCTACCTAGCTTTTTTCCCACTATGTTGGGGTCGGCTTCCAGACTAACAGGTTGCAGCTGCGGTTGCTGGTTTCACATGGAGCGACTGCCTATCTGATCTCCACAACCCAGTAACTGGGTAACGGGATACCCATTGCTAAGACTAGTTAGATCAGACTCTCAGGCTTCTGAATACTCGTAACGACTGCCAATTATGTACGAGATACAGCCGGAACCAACGGCGTAACGTACTTTTCGAGGCACGGAGTCTCGGTATATAAAGATGGTCACCCTGGAATATCTAGACGTGCGGCTGGGAAGATGTCGATTTTTTATCCAACTACAAACTAAAGAACACCTCCTGCTATGATCCTTAAAAATGTACTCTCACCGTGAAAACTTAGGTGAAGTGAGCCGCCAATAGTGTCACTCTCTTGCATCATCTTGCATCTCATTTCATTACGTTTTCATGGAGAGGTTTTTGTAGATTTGCACTGCTGGTCATAAACGTACGCCGCTTGCGAGTACTATTGTATACAAAATATTGTATAATATTTTAGAAGAAAGTAAGTATGGAGTTTCTTGCCTATTTTTCTCTGTACAAAACTAACTTTTGGAAGATTTAATTCATTTTAATATCTTGTACATTTTGACGTTCAAAAGTGCGTTTTAAATGGCCTACTTGTTAAATGATTTGACTTTGTCTTTAAACAAAAACCCACGAGAAGCTCATGTCAAGTCAGCTTTATGATAATAAATTTAACTTGACATGAGTATATGACAGACGAACACATGAACCATCAGGGTAATTGCGTAACACACTATCAGTAGCAATGGGTTTCATTTTGACAGTTCATCGCCATTCATTGCGTTATCTACGTTGTTGAGCAGACACATTTTGCCAACATATGGAGCAATGGTTTAGCAATATGCTTCAAAATGATTCAAATTGAGAGGAATAGTGTGTTACGCAATTAGGGTGCTTATTTGCCCTAGAAGGACGCATAATTACCTTATTGGTGACGTTCTTCAGAAAGGTCAGGTGCGTAGTACTCGCAAATGGCGTGTGAGTATGAGCTGCAGGGTACTGCAGGGTGCTGCAGGGTGACAGCTCAACAACATTCATTGCGTTATTTACGTTGCTAAGCAGACACATTTCTCCAACATACGGAGTAATGGATTAGCAATATGCTTCAAAATTATTCGAATTGAGAGTAATAGTGTGTTACGCAATTAGGTTGCAGATGTGTGAACATAAACGAAGTACGAGGAGTAAGTAAGGATCGTTGCAGGTGGCGTTCTGTAGTTTCTGCCTAGCGATATGGGAAGAAAGCGTGAGTTTATTAATGTATTTATGTATGTGAAAGGTTATTAACTGCCAACATAAAATATAACTTACCATCACAAAGTGAACTCACAAACATCGTGTTTATTAATTAGTCATAAATCATAATAACGCCTTAAAATCGTTGTTTCAAGATAGCGGAAATGAATAATTAAGATTTGTAAGTTTCAAGTTGCTTAGTACGAAAATGAATAAATATGACGCCTCAAGAAACAAATTAGCAAAATGTGGTATATAAATAAGTTATTTAGGATGAATGTGGATGGCAAGAAATGAAAGAAAGATTATTAGTGGGAGAGATAATAATGCTAGGAAGAAAGTAAACACTGAAACAACGAAATAATAAAATTGGAATAAAGTTTGTGACTCATTAATATGGGCAAAGTGTTAACACCATACGTAAACTCACGCTTTTTTTCTATGGGTAAGCAAAAGCTACAACGACCTGCAACGATCCATAAATACTCTTCAAATTACCATGTTTATACATATTATAGGTAAAGTTTTAACACATTTTTTTGTAGTATTACGTCTTTCATCTTTATCTTGACGAACTATTTGCACTAGGTACTAAATAAATAAACAAATAAATACAGAAAACAAAAGGGAGACTTAGGCGTCGAAGTCCTCGTCGTATCGCTGACATCCGGAAACGTGCCCAGAGGACTGGCAGCATTGCCACGTTGCAAACAACATAATTATATGCAAACATGGAAATTTGGGTTTAACTCTTTCAGTCATGGTGGTTAGTGTCACTAACCACCTCTTTCTGAATTTTTAAATTAAAAACCATGGCATATAACGACAATCGCTTGAATTATCGAGAAAGTTCGAACCATGCTTGACAATATGGGACCGATTGGCGGAATGTTGAATAAATGACAGTTCATTTGCGTCGAATTAAATATTGCTCGAACGTACTTTTATTCGCGTGCTTGTTAAAAAAACTGTGAAACAGGTAAGTATGCTTTTTTCTTTAATGTTTTTTACTCACTGTGTTATCATATATCTATTTTATACGTTTTCACAAGAAAATAAAATACAGGATATTTTTTCACTTCCTTGATCGTTGTATTTGTCAATGCATTTTTGATTTATAAAGAACTGCAATTCTCTTCACACCCGGACGGCCGGACCATTTGACCATTTTTCACACATTGACTGAAAGAATTCAGACGCAGCAGTCGCCATCAACCTGTTAAGTACTTCGAGAAGATACTGCAAATGTAGCACTAAAATATCTCCAGTGCGTACTATATGGCAGTGCAATACATGTAAAGTGGCTCTTTGTCTACGCTAAGGAAAAGCATGTTTTTCATAAGAAGTAATTTTTATGTTAGTTTTTCATCATAGTTTTGTTTGTATCAATAGTCATGGTGGTTAGTGTCAACCACCTCATTCCTCGAGAGCCTTTATACTTAGATTTTTTTTTCCTACTTTCTGTGATTATTAATTTAGTTGTAAATGATGCTAAAACTGTAATATAAATGCTCAAAATATTGTTAATGTAAAAGCGTGACTGAAAGAGTTAAAGAACTTTATTTCTCATAAGAACTTAAAAATAACAGTTTGCTTATAATGAGATACTTGATTATAACTAGTACCTACTATTAACATAATAACGTTACCTCTGGGGTGCTGTAGACATTATAATAATTATTCTGTTTTATATTGCTTCAAATGTTGTGATGTATTTACTGCCTTATTGCGTTTGCATGTGTTTATATTGTCACATTTTTTTTTTTATATCCACCGGTAAACTATTGAACAGCCGTGCGCATTCAACCAATATTGTGTTTTTCCATAATTAGTGCGAGAGTGTGCTGTTTTTATCTGGATTTTGTTTTTATTATGTTATATTTTTCATATTATGTAGTTGTATGTTTGATTGAACAGATTCGGTGATGATTTTTTTTTATATGGACGCAAGTTTGTAAAGATGAGTTACATTGAGTGGTTTGGTTTTTCTGTATAGTATCCTCGTCGTAGTTAAATAATGATAGTGAAATAATGCTTTTATAATTTTGTTTTATGTTCTTTGTAGTGGGTCTAGGTAAGTTTTCGCGGCTGATCCCCATCCATAGCTCAACTAAATATTCAAGATGAGATTTAACCGGAGAGTTATATATTATTTCTCAACACACTTGCTTGTAAAGTGGATCTTAATGAACCGCTTTTAGGTCCATAATATTTATTTTTGTTATTAAGTCTACTGCAGCTATTTGAGTACTTGACTTAGCTCGAAAGTCCTACTGTTGGTCTATCAAGAAATTCTTATCACTTAGGTATTTACTTAGACGATTATTTATAGAATTCGTTCGAATATCTTTGATATCACGGGCGGGTAATACCGACACCGGCGTATAGTTACTCGGGTCAGTTCTACTTCCAGATTTATAAATAGGACTGACGCCAGCAATCTTAAGTGTATCGTGAAAAATACCTCGTGATAAGCACACGTTTATACAGTTAATTTTCTATCAAGATACACAAAAAAAAATAACTAATTGACACTAAAATTGCACATCAAACATAAACACACAATAAAAACATTGTTAAAACCGTAATTCTCAGTATTCTTACATACATTTTGAATGGAACCTGAAACTAGTAGTTGTAAGCGTCATTTGTGTCGGCCGGAAGTCGTTAGCCGTCGTCACAAACGTCCGTTCCGGTTCCTGACGGGATAATAGCCGGTTGATGTGCCGTACCGGCCACTGTTAGCTTTTTAAATAAATAATCGGAAAAGGTGGAAGAATAGAAATAGGGAAGGGTATTGTAGGTAAGGAATATTTGTGTTCTTGATGTAGGTAAGTGATCATGGAAAGTACGATGGTTGTTAACTTTATTGTAGATTTAGTTTTCATTCCTGTCCATTCCTTCGGGGTAATTGCGTAACACATACGGTACGCTGTCGCATACAGTACCCAAATTGCATAAACACTCAATCACAATCGGAATTATTTTGAAGGATACTTGCTAATCCATTGCTTGATATGTTCGAAAAACTTGTCTGCTCAACAACGTAAATAACGCAATGAATGATGTCGAAGTGTCAAAATGAAAGCTATTGCTACATTTAGCCTGTTACGCAACTACCCCGCTGGTCAAAACTGAATACTTATCGGCAAGTATTTTTGAATACCTATTAGTTTTTTTTTTAATGTTATTATTGTTCAATAATTATAACAAGCCGCACTTGTCACAAACAATATAATATTCATAGACAAAACTTCTACAAATCAAAACCAAAACTAAATCCACGCAGACGTTTTATTAAGACGACGACAATTTCGTGCTAAAAGCTCGAGCGAGTCTTACATTTCAACGCCAATCTAAAGTATTAAACTTTTATTTACTCCTCTAAACAAACTTCAGTCGTCAGAATGAATTTCAAACAAGTAAATTGTTGAGTTCCTTCTTCAAGAAATCTTTAAAGTGCCAAGTGGTGCAAGAATGACCTAGACTGTCCTCATCGTGAACCTTTCCATCCCCAACCTTATATTCCTCCTCTTAGAGTGCGATTTTCTTTGTAGGATGTGATCGATATATCCTATTTCGAAATAAAGGGATATAGTCTGAGTAAATATCATTATCGTTGGTCCACAACAGCTCTCCCTCTGCGGTTTTAGATAGCCACTTTGCCATATACTTTTAACAGAATATGTACTTTGGAGTGCACTTAATAATATAAGTGCAGGTATTTTTGCCTTTTGTTTCAGATCTCTTGATTTTAATTTATTAATACGGCTCGTGAGAGTTTTTATGGTTTTAAATGTTACCCTTTATGTGAAAAGATGTGGAAATCTTTCTACAAATGATACAAAAACTAAAAAACTTACTTTATATAATACATCTATTTACGCTGGAGACACATTCTCTAGCACTAATAATTTTCTTTATTGTGTGTTTAGGTACACACAAAAAAAAATATATTAGTGTTGCCTGTAATTATTAGTCAGCCTATGTCTAATAAACGCATTTTCTTTCTTACATTTTTATTTGAACATTTTTACATAATTCAATATTTTAGAATCAAAATGGTATATGTGTTTCAGCTAATAATAGCGTAAGTAGTAAAAATCTGTCCAAGTCAGGGCCATACAATTCACATAATTGCAAGTAAATTAAGTTGCCATTAAATATCCACCGACTATAATATGTGCCGACCCGCAAACACAAAACTTGATTGGTATTTTGATTGGTACTTAATTGATTAGGTTAACACCTAATCAGTTAAGTACCAATTAAAATGCACCGATAAAATTTAAAACGCTTGTCTATTAAAACGCCTCATATTCAGGGGTTACCACAATATCATTTTCATTCATAATTTTGTGAAGTAATCCGTCGTGCAATTTTATTGCAATCCGTCCGCCCGGGGCAAACTGGCTAAGTGAATTAAATACTCGGCGCACACACCGGCTTATGAACGAGCTGTTTTCATGCAATATGGCTCGCTTTAGTGTTATAGCAAGTTTGCAGTTTTGAGGCGGATTCTTTGTTGGGCTAAGAGGGGTAATGGAACGCGGTGGTTTCCTTCTGCGAAACGATCGTCTCACAGAAGGAGGCTGCGGAAAGGGAGAGGGAGATGTCGTCCCCTCACCCGGCCCTCAGCAGGCGCAGCGGGCGTCGGCGGAGGACGGACATCGCCCTCTTCCAGCCCCCCTAAATGGGTCCAGGGGCGACAGACTCAGGGACGTCCGTCGCCCCCATACATCAGGACCCAAGGTGGCAGCGCGCAGTGTTCCACGCGCGCCCCTCTTAGACGTCGCGGGGGGAGTTTTACACCTCACTCCCCCTGACCTGAGGAGGCCCGCGGTGGCGAGCCGGCACCAGCTGTGGGTTGTGGAAGGATCGTACATTCCCGTGACCCCCGGCGTAGGTGTGAGATGGAACACCGAGGTGGTTTATAGTCCGTAAGAATCTGACAGACCCCGCCGCCTGCCCCAGGGCGGAGGACATCTATGAGGATTTTCCACCACGGAACAAAAAAATGGAGGGGTAATGAATGGATGTTGGTTGTTGGGGTCTTTGAACATGGATTATTAGGTAATCGATTGGACAGAAATGAAAACAAGTCTACTTCTCAATCATTTAATGTTCTATAAATTTATAAGTTATCAAAACTTCTATAAAATCTCTAGATTATGAACTGGATTTCTCAGTAGCAGCCTGGACTGGTGCCTGGTTGATAGCATTAAGCTTGCCCCCTATTACATGGGACTTATGTTTAAAAGTCCCATGTAAATAGGGGGCGAGTCCAGTGCCAGTTATGTTTAGCTGGCGAAATGTGGGTGTACAGACGCCAGCACATCAAGCTACCCGAAACTGTCAAATTTTCCCAATCAACTTTGAACCTAATACTTTGGCGATAAAGTTGAAAATCTATTAAAGAAATTTGACAGATTGTAATAGCTTGATGTGCTGGCGTCTGTACTATAAGTACATGTCTGTCTAACTCTTCACGAAATACGGGTATGGATATTATCTTATGTCTATGATGAAATGATTGACATTATTTCAGGTATTCAGTCAAGCAAATTTTTATCCATAACTGTCACTAAAATCAGGAAATAAACATTTCTCCCTTCAACTGTCAAGAAATCTCCTAGAGATTGGTAACTATAGAAAAAGTAATTGTGTCTCATTAGTGACAGTTGAGCTACTACGTTATCTACTACTTATTCTATCTTGCATAGCGGGAACAAAATATAACCTAGAGTACAAAATATACTCAGAATTTATCATCAAGATGTTGTTCAATACATTAACTTCATACATTATTTTCTTCGTTTTTTTTTTACATTGTTTCACATATAGAAGCAACAAGAATAATGTAGGTATCCAGGATTTTGTAATATCTTGCTTTAAAAGAGTGTCCTTGGAGTTTCTTGCCCCTTCTTCTCCATAGAGATCTACGTTTTGGGATGGCCAACTAGCTTCAAGTTTCTAACTAACTGACTATTTAATTTTGACAATTTCAAAGTGCCTGTAAGTGGTTTATTTAAAATAAAATACTTTCGAGTTTGAGTTTTGACTCACTTTTATTGAGCGGTAACATTATTGTGTGTATACAACGTGTAACGTTAAATGCGCAAAACCTGAAAATAGTTTGATCAGAATAACGAGCAGAATTAATTGAACCACTTTTTAATATAGGTCACATTTTACAAAAAATCTTCATTAAAAACCTTGCCGTGTCTATTTATTAATAGGTCAAGCAAGCCAATGTCAGCGCGGCGCAGCGGCCCGGTGACGACTCCTTCCTCGGTAAAGCGTCGTCGCAGACGCAAGAAACGATCAGAATGGCCAGTAAAACTAAAACAGCACATAAAACCTTTACAATTTTTTTTATGACTTATTTTCTTTCTGAAATAGGTCAATTGAATTAAAAATCAGTTGGGGTGTATGAAGTTTTGCGCATTTAACGTTACACGTTGTAGATATCTAACCATTTAAAATAAGTACTAAATTACTCGTAAATGACTAACTGACTAACTATACAAATAAATACAAAACCAAAAGGTTACTTTGGTTAGGCGTTCAAGTACTCATCCAGAACCGTTCCCAGAAGACTGGCAGCATTGCCACTTTGAATGACAATACTAATTCTTTGACCAAAGAACGACGCAGCCTTCTGGTCACGAAGTGTCGACCAGCCGATGAGAAATTTCCTTAAAAAGGAGACGCGCACTCGGGCTCATGACCCGAGCGTTTAGCCAAAGCTTTACTTACTTATAACCGTATAACACGTCTGTCATTTCCAAGGGTGAATTAATATTATAACTAACTTTAAACTGCACAAACAAAACACTGTCTCAACATTTGACACCCTACTCAAGGGTGGCAATCGCAAATATTCGTCATAGCAACTGCATTATGTCATTGCTGTATCAAGTAACAATACAAACACAATATCAGCAACCCTACGGATAGCATATTAAGGGGGGCTGCCAGTGATTCATCAATTGAGCAGCCCCTGTTTGATGGCAAACTTGAGGGTCTAAGACAGGAGAATATATTAGACAGGTGCGGGTATTGAGTAGCTGTAGGTATTGGCGAAAACCCGATGGCTGATTCATGAATATACACTTAAATAAGTTGTTAGGAATCGAACTCAACATTTTCGCTAGTTGCTGGTTCGTATCCGACTCGAAGGACCAATGTTAGCTCGAATAACAAGTTGTAATAAACGAGTGGACTGTATGAAATAGGCAATGGTTTATTTTCCGTCTAATCTTTACAAATATACAGCGCGCCGCTTTAATCGCAGCATTAATTTAACACACGTAGGTATACGGTTTCGTATTTTCGTTTTATGAACATAATTATTTTAATTATATTAAGCGTTATTATTTATTTACAATTTTCTAAAATAGCATCTTGGAGCATCCTGTACTTAAAAAAACGCAGGTGTCATTTTGCCGGGGTCACGGATCATAAAATCGCATCAATGAAATTAAAACGAATAACTTGCAAAGAGTAGACGAATTGAAGGAAAGAGAGAGAGCCCTATGTTGGCGAGTGGCGCAGGTTTTCAAATTACGAATTTAAGAAAAATTTTATACTGTTATAATTTTTATGATTACTGGCCACTAGCCTTGCGGCACGTTGTATATTAGGTCTTTACCTATGAAATTGCCGTTCTGCAGTACTGGCCATTTCAAATCAAAATAATTGTTGTTTGGCTAAGAATTCTAATTTCAAATTAATTTTATTTTAAAACATGGAATTTTGTTTCCAAAAGTAGTCATTTGTTTAGTGTTCAAACATAATAGGCAAAATGTGAGCGTAGGACGTAGGTACTATGTAGGTGCATATCTATCTAACACAAAAAGGGCGTGATAGTTACTAAAACTCACAACATTTCTTAGGGTACAGTGTTATAACTTTACTTATTTCTACCGCCATGAACTGCAACTGTCGATAAAATTAAGGTTCAGATCATAGCACGTAGTGATCGTTTTTGTTGGACGTGATCTACAGAACATTGGAGTAATCGCCGAAGGTCGTCATTAGAATCAGATGCTGGAAAGTAAAGATCGATATCTAAGGTACTTTACTTATGTACTTAAGAGAGTTATTGGATTTTTAACCTGGGTTAAATAAACTTATCTTCTTTCTTTTTCTATCTGGGATTTCTCAGTACCAGACTGGAGTTTGGATTTGCGCCTGGTTGTTGACAATAGGCTTACTAGGGACTTGAAACATAGTTGTCGAAAAATTTGCCATCATTAGTACACATCTGGCTAACCCTTCTGGGAATACAGGTGCGATTAGAAATAAAAATATGTATATGAGGAGGTAACATGCAAACAGGCTTAAGTCACAATAATGTAAATTTTCAGAATACTGAACAAATCTGTAGAGAAACAGAATCTCTACAGATTTTTTCAGTATTCTGAAAATTTACATTACCTATTGTGACTTAAGCCTGTTTGCATGTTACCTCCTCATATATCTGGTTCATGTGATACACAATATTAATATTTGACTAAAGTTTTTGATATGTCACTATTATATACACCCATGCGAAGCAGGGACGGGTCGCTAGTGGGTACTAAATAACGTAATAAAAATCGAATATACCTAGAAGACTTATTGGTTTGTCTTATAAAATGTTCAAGTAGAGCTCTATTCATTGTTACACCAGCACACGTTCAAACAGCAAACAGGACTGTAAGAAAGATAAAAAGAAATAGTACAAATAAACTTCATTCTTTACTATCGATAGTTCTGTACTTATATGCTTCAGTAAAAGCCACACATGTTACAGAACGCATCCTGCATTGTAGCAAAAATTTTGTGAAATTTCAGAGCTGCAATAAAAATGAAATTCACACATACAAGGAAAAAATTCTTTCACGACTCTAAACTCCGATATTTTGTCGTATGAATACAAATATTTAAAACGCTAGATTTGCTCTCACAGTACTTAGTCACGCAAAAATGTCCACACTGAGAACAGTGAGCTCACACATTACTGTTACAAATAGTGTTTTCATGACAATCCAGTCAAGTGTCGTCGCTTCATTGTGTGTCAGAGATGTCAAAACGAAACTACTCTCTAAGTCCGTCAACGAATATAATATCTGATCTGAGCCTATCCGAAAGTAGTTGATCCGTCAAAACATGTGCCAAATTCTATTTACTGTACGGGCAAAACCACAACGGGCGTAGGGACAACTGTCAAATCGTGAAGTCATTCATTTTTAGTTCGGTAACCGAAATAATCGGAGGTCCGTAAGCTATAAGGAGTATGAAACGCCCGTAACATTTCCTGAAACTACTGACTTCGTGCTAAGGGAGTGGACCCCCCAAAAACGTGACAAACATTTGACTTGGTTGGGCGAATCTGACGATTTAAATCTTTGTAAGAATACCTATCGAGAGCGGTTCTACTAAACGTTTGAAGTGAGCGCTTTCAATGGAGTTTTCTTTCAAAATACTGCGTGAAAGCATTTCACGATGGCTTTGCATTTTAAAATTGAGTTTTTGTAAGGAATCGCGAGGTTGTTGATGAAAGAAAAGTGAATAAACGTTTTGCATTCGTTTTGAATTGTGAGCGGTTTGTGCCAATCATTGTTCTGTCGCAATGTTATTCCTTTAATGCTGTTGTTTCTTTTGAACGGATTGTTGTAGGGTTTTAGCCATTTTTCCTGAAGTAAATAATTTATGTATTTGACAGTGCAGCAAGTGTCGCCACCTAGTTTTGTTACGAAGTTACTACAATCACCGAAGAGGTCGGATAAGAGAGACACTGGCCGGTGGCAGTCACTCTAGCAGAGCGTTGCAACGATGGTTGCATGGTGGCTGTCTTCTGGAGGAGATAATGACAACGGAAACTGCTGTCGTACCACGTCCACGACGAACTACTATAAACATAATCAGCCTATAACGGCCTCACTATTAGGACGTTCTCCTATCAGTGAGGGGGAGTGGGCCGTAATACACCACACGGGCACCGTGCGGGTTGGTAGATATCTGTCACATGTCTTCGAATTTTTGTTTCTAGGCGTGTTTCTAGGATAACAGTTGCGTCGTGATATTTTCCTTCAACGTTTTGAGAGAACCACCATTGCTCCCGAACTGCAATATTCCGGCACAATCCTTATGATATTGAAGCTGAGCCACTAATACGATAACCACTTCTACCGTGGGATTCTGTAACCATCTCACCGTGAAAGCTTGGGTGAAGTGAGCGTGGAGTGAGCTGTCATTCGCTAGGGATTAACACTATTAAGTGCTCACTTCGCTTATGATTTCACGGTGAGATTTTTACAGAATCGACCGGCTTGTAAAAACTAAATGAAAAATAATAAATGTTTTATTCAGTATTAACATTGGTAAAATGATTACGTAAAGTGTTAGAAATTATTTACAAAGATATAATGATGTTAGATGCCTGTACTAGGATAAACCTGTGTCACAGGCGGCATGAGCATACTTTATTGTAATTGTTGGACAGTAAAATTCTTAACAATATTTAACATTACAGGTATTCAAATAATGACAAAATTTTATTAATTCACTATCTTATACCTAGTTTAAAGGTTATCCTGCACCGTTATATTTTTAGTGCATTACAAAACACAGCCTAGTCTTATCATAGAAGATTAACCTGCGCGATACTTATTTATTTGCATTTTTAAAGAGTAGCATCAATCCTACGTACAATTAATAAATACAATACGAATACCTGCCGTGCGATTCTGTAACCATCTCACCGTGAAAGCTTGGGTGAACTGAGCGCGGAGTGAGCTGTCATTCGCTAGGGATTAACACTATTAAGTGCTCACTTCACTTACGATTTCACGGTGAGATTTTTCCAGAATCGACCAGCTGGAATAACTATGTGTACGTAATATTCAGTTCATGAAAAATCCAAAGCGTTTTTATCAATCTTCAGGCATACAACACAAAATTTTATTTTTGCGTTTTCGAATACTTTTTTAACAACAAAAAAACTAACAATGCAACATCAAATCCTATAGCGGGAGCAAAAAATGAAAAACAAGTCTATAAAAATACAATCCTCGTAATTTTATCGTCAAAAAAAATATCACCGTCACGTCGATCTATTTGAGGTCATTGAACCGTAACGCCCCCCGAAATTTGCAAACGACCGACACCCCGAAGTAATTAGTGATAATCAGAAGAAAAAAATTACAGCCCCTTTTTTTTCTCGTAGTTTTAACGAGTCAAAGTTTTAGATACTGTGTACCGTTTTTACCTTGACTCGATATTAAAACAGGTTTTTGAAGTCGAAATTAATCGATGCTTAAAAATAAATGCAATTTAAATGTTAAAAGAAAACATTCTGTTGCTGCCATAGGTTTTTTTTCTGAAAAAAAAATATAAGTAAGTAAACTTGAATTTCGCGGACTACCTTTTGGCATCCTGCTTAACAATAAAATGTGTTTGAAGAAATTTTCCCTGAAAAATATATTTCACAAAACACTAAATTAGAATTACAAATTAAATCACAATTACTTCACAGTCACACTATGTTATAAGTATGTATACACGCACGCCGGTTTCTAGGCAAGTACTATGACCTTTCTGAAAAACATGACTAAAAAGGTCACTACCCTAAAAACCCACAAAAAAAAAGAAAACAAAAACAAAACCTAAAAATAAAACGTCCAATCAAAAGCCACAGTATAAATAAACAGTAAGATAAACACTTTAAGGCTTCGCCCGCATTAAATTGTCATTAAGTAAAAGCTTGGTTGGCCGAACCAAAGGAATTACTTAATTAGCTAGGTACCGGCGACCTGCTTCTCTGAAATTAAGATGTATCGTGTTCGATACAGAGGTTCTTTAAACCTGGCAAATTAAATGGAGAATACTGGTTTGTTTTTGAGGTTTTTAGGGCAATGAGGGATTATTAGGCAGTAGGAGTTCCGAATACCGGTTTTTTTCGATTTCGGTATTAATACCGCATAGAAAATTTCCAATACGGAGTTCCCGGTATTAGTCAATTTTTTTTCCTACAGCTTTTTTCTTCATATCTACTTAGTATCACCACAAAATAATAAAATACGGATATATAAAGGCCGTTGACACAAAAATCGCGTCAGGTCGCAAAAAATTGCACTGGGTTGATTTTTTTGGATTTTTGTTAGTATAGTATGTATACAAAACTGTATCTCGAGTTTTATTGGATCCAGATTATGACTGCGCTCAAATTTTGTATAGTTTAAAAATGTACTGTGTGACTTTTCCACAGGATGCACCTTTTAGAAGTTATAAGTCGGTTTCCTGACCAAGTATTCCTTCACCGATGTCATTGATGTCTAAGATAAACTTAGAAAGAATATATGAATTTGAAATTAAATTTTTAAAATTGTTTTTAGATGCTGTGAACTTTTTTGGTTCGAGACCATGCTGTTTTCCATACGATGTTTTTCTTCACTGTTTTAAGAGCAGTGGTGATGAAATTATTTACACAAAGTATTGCGCCTGCCTGGGTTCAAACCCACTACCTATAAATCGTAAGTCAGGGCCACCGCTGTTCTCCACCTTTGGATGGCTCATAAATATAAAAAAAAAGTGTGAGCCGTCACGGGACGCCTGGCAGATGTGAAACATCGACATTATTTTGTAAAAAGTAATATGCAGAAAAGAACAGATTGTGATAGGACCTAAATATGGCAAAATGATAAAATAAAATATTACGATTTTTTTCCAGAAAATGATGACTGTTTGTTGAATAAACATTTATTTTCATTAAATACAAAAAATTAAGAATTTTGTTTCGAATCGTGACAACTTAATTCGTTTAATCAGTGACTTCGGTAATACTGCGCAGTACTGCGCGCGTAGTGGCGACGCGTCGCCATAGCATGCGTCGCCACACCAGAAATCGGTTTTACGTACGGCTATAGATGTTTCACATCAAAAGACTCGAAAAACGCACTCACACACTCGTGCTTAGTGTAAACAAAAAAACTCCCTTCTTCTTCGTCATAGTGTCAGAAAAACTTAATAACTCACATAACAAAATCGTTTCACCAAATACTTCATCTCCTCCTCAATTTCGTAAGTCAGTTTCCTCCGAGTCGCGAAAAGCCATGACCCGTACATCAAAGACCTTTGATCTCTCGACAAATCGGGCAATGAGTTAATTAAACATCAATTTGACAACCTCCCTTGTAGCCGTTTGCGACAGTTGTATATGGGGACCTAGTTAATCAAAGGAATGTTTGATTTGTATTATGATTTGATTTGGGAAAGTTTTGGAGGAAATCTTTTTTTTATTTCAAACTTCAGCCTCCTTGTGTTATTTTGAGAAGTTAAGATTGTGAATTATTTTCACGCGAATTATTCTGATACTACTGATCTCATTTGAAATAAGAACAAGATATTTAAAAGAAAATAACTTATGGTTTTTAATATGTAAATATTATCTTATTTGAAAATAAAAATTGACGCCATTGAAAATAAAATACATTTCTTTTCCCATTTTCTAAACGTTAGCTGGCTACAGACTTCTGAAGTGTTGGGAGATAGATGAATTTTCTTTCTCGTTGAAATATTAAAATTAGCATGTTTGAAAGTCAGTTGTCATTTCAGTGACGCTACAGTTATTTTTTTATATAAGTCATACTCGTATTTTATTCTACGCCATGTGTTGTGTAGCATTTTGTGCTGGTTTAAATATGACAGAGTTCATAGAATATGCAGTAGTGTGTTGTGGACCTATTTTCTCTAAGACCAGAACTACGTACAGACGCCAGCACATCAAGCTACTACAATCTGTCTAATTTCTTTAATAGATTTTCAACTTTATCGCTAAAACATAAGGTTCAAAGTTGACTGAAAAAAAATTACAGTTTCGGGTAGTTTAATGGGCTGGCGTCTGTACATACATAGACTATTTTTGATGTGGATGTGGCATTCATCCAACGGCAGTAGGAACTCTGAGGGTTTCATGAGCTTTTCTAAGAAATCAAACAACGTTACGATTTCTTCACGTTTATTTTGAAAGAGCATCTTTAGATTTTCCCGACTAAACTATCGCTGTTTTTTTCTAAAGAAAAAACCCTAATAAAATATTTGACATCTCGTTCTAAAGTAACTTGACAGTTCGAATGGAACCAGAGATAAATTATTATTGTAAGTCTACACTACATAAGGTTGACTTTAGCGGACATCTTTATAGTACCTAGTAGGAATAACGAGTTATTTAAGAATCTGTCACTTTTTAAAAGTTGAAAGTCGAAGATATGACCTAAATTACCCATGCCAATTCAAGAAACTGATTAATAAAAGAAAAGTATAAATTTGTCTCCCACCACAATAAACTTTTAAATATCCAAAATCATTCAAACCAAAAAAAAAAACATGCGACAAGTCTGCACATCTGAACTCCCCCTTACTACGCACGGATACACACACGTTGTACACACGTTGCATAACGTGAACACAGCCTACAGGCTGTGTCCACGTTATGCGACGGAGCAATGCTACATTTGGGTCCAAATTAACATATCTCTGCGTATAAGTCTTGCCACAAACAGAGGCTTCAATCTAATGTTACTGTGAGCGGGCCAGTCTAGCCCACTCACAGAAACATTAAATTAAAACCTATTTGTTGGAGGCTAAATTTTAGTCGTAGTTTATTTAGACACAGATGGCTATTTAGTCGTACAGGTGTCATTTAAGTTGCCCGGTGCCATTTGAGGGGCCCGTGGCTAAATAATAACAGTCGCACAGGTCGATCGATCAGATTAAGCTACGCTTGCCGCGGTTGGTCTGTGGATGGGTGACCATATTTACATACCGAGACCCTTCCATGCCTCGGAAAACAAGTTAAGCCGTTGGTCCCGGCTGTCATTCGCAGATCTTTGACAGTCGTTATGGGTAGTCAGAAGCTCGAAAGTCTGACAACCAGTCTTACCTAGGGGTATCGTATTACCCAGTAACTGGGTTGTTGTGGGGGTCAGATAGGCAGTCTCTCCATGTAAAATACTGGTATACAGCTGCATCCGGTTAGACTGGAAGCCGACCCCAACGTATTTGGGAAAAGGCTAGGCAGATGATGATGAGGTGACATTTAAGTTGACTTCATAATTATTATTTTTGTTGAGCATTTTTGAGGGTTAGGTGCTTTTATGCCGCTTAGCCGCAAAAAAGTGCAATGTGATTTTCGAGCTTTATTTAAAAGCCCTAAGGCCTTGTAGGGACACAGTGATCTCCTTGTTTGTGTTACCTGTATGTATGTACATGACAAACGTGTATGCCTATGTAATTACCGTCCGACGCCAGTTACGTGGTAACCGGGTTCGGGAACGGTCGCACTTTAAATCTTTGGTAATAAACTATATACAACGTGTAACGTTAAATGCGCAAAACCTGAAAATAGTTTGATCAGAATAACGAGCAAAATTAATTGAACTACTTTTTAATATGGGTCACATTTTTCAAAAATTCTTCATTAAAAACGTTGCCGTGTCTATTTATTAATAGGTCAAGCAAGCCAATGTCAACGCGGCGCAACGGCCCGGTGACGACTCCTCCCTCGGTAAAGCGTCGTCGCAGATGCAAGAAACGATCAGAATGGCCAGTAAAACTAAAACAGCTTATAAAACCTTTATAATTTTTTTAATGACTTATTTTCTCTCTGAAATAGGTTAATTGAATTAAAAATCAGTTGGGGTGTCTGAGGTTTTGCGCATTTAACGTTACACGTTGTATAAACCGCAACCGCGCTTTATCTTTATATACACGGACACGTACCTCAACATTGGTGACCTCGACGTTCAAAATCTAGTCGTAATTTCATCTCAGCAACTTGTCAAAGTTGCAGGGATTTTAGAGGTATTTTTGACGAATTGACTGTGAACGTTTCCAAAATTACGAAAATTTTCTGTCTTAACTCTGCATCAAAAAGTGTAGGTACACAATAATGGTTACACTGTTTTGTTTATTCATGATATACCTCAATTATACGTACACAATCTGCACCATAATTGCGTAACGCATTGTCTGTTTTGTATGATATTGGTAATCCATTGCCTTATATGTTCGAAACATTTGTCTGCTCAACAACGTAAATAACGCAATGAAAGTTGATGAACTGTCAAAATTAAAGCGATTGCTACTGGTAGTGTGTTACGCAATTACCCCGCTGGTTGGCTTAACAGTATCTTGAATAAGTAAAAAATATTATTGTATTTGTTCAGTTTTCAATCCAACAGTTCATCTTGCAAAGTACTGTACTCGTATCATATTCAGTTGGCATTCGTCTTGCAAAGTACAGTACCATATTCAGTTGGCATTCGTCTTCCAATACAAATAGTTCTGATTTATTGAAGTCAATATATGAGAGCTCAGTGGGAATTCACTGGAGCTAGGGGTATCGGCAAGCGAAGTGTGGGACGGCCCCCAGCTAGATGGACGGACGACCTAAAGAATGTAGCTGGGGTAGACTGGATGCGGAAGGCGGAGGACAGGGTGTTGTGGCGCAGTCTGGGAGAGGCCATGTCCAGCAGTGGACTGCGATAGGCTGAGTTGATTGATTGAGAGGTTATCTATTTATCATTAAAGCTTATGATCGAGAGCTGCATAGATTATTCTTTAATAAACAAACCAATATTATAACTTAACTTATATACAAGCTGTAACTTAAATAAAGGAGCTGAAAACGTGAAAAAATATCAACTGTTCCTTGTATTTTGACGAGTCATGGGAACATACTCGTAAATGTAGGGAACAGCTGATTTGTTTTTTCGCGATTTCAGGTTTGTTCCCATACTAATATTGAATTTTAGTATTATACCTCATGAACTAACTAAAACGTAAGTAGGTAACTTTTAGACAAGTTGCTGTAAAAAATCGAATTCATCGTATAGTAATTGAATATCCCAGGGTAATATCATCGGAATTTGCAATCAAATTTTGAACTTGAAACTGTAGATTATGAACGCAAAGTAAAAAAAAAAAAAAAACTATGAAACAAATTATTTCTGGACACCATCATTGTTGCTCTCTAGAAAATGTCATCGGAATTTACAATCAAATCTTTGACACTCGCTTTAACCCTTTATAAGGCCGAGAAAACTAGACATGGTACAGTACAGTAAAACGGGGTGAATAGGAATGCAGGGGTGAATCGGGACGAAACTTTAAAATGGATTTTAACATTGAAATAATATCGTTTTTTGCCAAAAGGTCTCCTAATGTGTTTACTATATTATACTTGACGATTAAGTGTAATTGTTGGCTACAAACTATATTACATCAACGTTAAAATCCATTTAAAAGTTTCATCCCCATTCACCCCTCGGTTCCTATTCACCCCATTTTAGGGTAATAAATATTTAGTATGTTAATAATGATATTTTTTTTTAAGATTTTTAAGTATATTTTCAAATGGGAAAATCAATGGGAAATTCGCGGAAACAACCATCAACAAAAAATACAAGCCCGGACACAACAATAACATTAAATTAAAAAAAAAATAATTTACATAGTTGGTGGCATGTATACTGCCTCTACCTTAAAAAGGGTTAAACTTCAGAATTTCACCCACAGCTAAATTTTCAACCCCGTCCATAATCCCCGAATACAAAAGGGTTGTATCTAAGGTGTTCGTATTACCAGCAGTTACTCCACATTGTATCGCGGCTCCCCGAGAATGCGCCGATCAGTGCGTTCGAGAGATAAATAGTTTCATTATGACCGGCTTTTGGTCTTCCACGACGTTTGTGTAGTATATGTTAGGTTTGTGGATGGTTTGTTTTCGCCGAATTTTATATGAACAAATAACATACATAACATCACGTTTTTATTCATCGTGTTTTTAGGACGTCTACTCTCTAACCGCGAAATCCGTAGTTTTGGCCGTAGAGCTTTGACCTTGAAAGAAAGAAAGAAAGAAAGAAAGAAAATACATTTATTTAGCACAGACTGTAAGACACACAGTACACTTGAGACATACATCAGATAAAAACAAATAATAATCAAATAACAAAGTGTAAAGTCCGATGTAAGAAATTAAACAGGAAGGTGTGCCTCACGGCTGCGCCAAAAAGGCCCAGTTCAGCAAAACCTTCGGATATGACCTTCGGATATAAGATTAATTCGGGGTCCAAACTAAGAATTAATGACAATACGGTTTGATAGCTGTGTTTACTTCTCATGTGTATTTGCCCGACCGAAAAAGTTCATTAATCGGGAGCAGGGTTCATACTAAAGCTTAGAACTACTTTCGGACGGGCCCTGTATCTTCGTTGACGTACTTAGAAAGTAGGCCCCCCAGAGGTAAACCTGTAGTGCACCACTATTTTGCCAATTATGTTTTATTAATTATACCTAACTTAATTTTATAATAAAGTTAGTCAAATCATACTACCACTCACTGGTTTCTGTTTCTAGTTTTTTTTTTTTTTTTCATTATTTAATAATCCAAGTAAGACTGGGCTATGCACCATATCAACTGTTTATATTGAGGACAATGACTCTCTGTGACAGCAATGCGTGATGTCACGTAGGACAGAAGTAATTTCTACTGTGAAATGCAATTCGTTTCATTCATTTTTTCTATATATTTTTACCGTCTCTATTTGGTAATTACACTTTTATAAAATGAAAAGGTTTTCACACTTAGATCAAAAAGCATGTCCATACTTACCATATACCACATCTAAATAAAGGAGGAGCATACCAGACGGAGTCATTATTTTGCCAACAGATGGCAGCACAATCGATTACGGGCCGCGCCGGGAGCGAACGGCGCAATTTGCGATCCTTTCGCCCGTGAAATCTACTGAAATGAATAAAACTATCTGAGAATCGAACACTCGACTGGCTCGATTCCTAGGTATCGATTTGTTTGCCCATTCGATTTGCAAGGAATTGTATTTGAAAAATGACTTTTGGGTCGTGGAAATTCGTAGATTCTGTCGGCTCCGAAAATAATGTTCATCATCATCATTTCAGCTGAAAGACGTCCCCTGCTGGACATAGGCCTCCTCAGCGTAGAAAGAAACCTTATCGCTGACTTTCACTAAAAGAAAATTGATTTAATAATAATAATAAAAATTTATTTCAGACTACAGTCCATAGTTTTGTTAGTATTTTAGTGTTAGTAACAATGATAAACATTAATAATAATAAACATTTTACTCCACGCTGGGTTAGGCACGCCGATCCTGGTGAATGTCTACTTGACTGCGTGCAGTCGTATCCACCACCCCAAGATCGGAGAGTCCCACCTACCAGCCAACGCTCTCAGAATGATGTTGGGGCTGGCACGAACACGGCGTAGCTCTAAGATGCGTATCTCTTGCGCATGATGGCCAAAAACTATCAACGTCCGCGTCCGTAAACATGCCGGACGCGCTGGAAAAACGCGACAGGCCCGTCAACACCTGGAACGTGTTGTTAAATTAATAATAATAATGGCTGGTATAAAATGCCTCAGGCATTAAGTCTGCCTTTGTACAGTACTTTTTTTACTAGTGCATAAAGTTTTAATAAATAAAATAAATAAATAAAATATATACAACGTGTAACGTTAAATGCGGAAAACCTGAAAATAGTTTGATCAGAATAACGAGCAGAATATTAATTGAACCATTTTTTAATATAGGTCACAATTTTCAAAAAATCTTCATTAAAAACGTTGCCGTGTCTATTTATTAATAGGTCAAGCAAGCCAATGTGAGCGCGGCGCAGCGGCCCGGTGACGACTGCTCCCTCGGTAAAGCGTAGTCGCAGACGCAAGAAACTATCAGAATGGCCAGTAAAACTAAAACAGCACATAAACCTTTGCAATTTTTTTAATGACTTATTTTCTCTCTGAAATAGGTCAATTGAATTAAAAATCAGTTGGGGTGTCTGAAGTTTTGCGCATTTAACGTTACACGTTGTATACACCATATATATTGTAGACACCATATATTGTATGCACGTGTAAAAGGATTGGCAATAGGCTTTGAAAAGCGTCACCTTAACCTGAGCCGTACAACGTGCAAACCTGTGGGCCAACATCCCACATCGAACAGCCAGTGACCTGTGCTCCCGTTCTATATCAGCATTATCTTTCAAGTCATCTGAGACACAGTTTTTATCAAAGCTAGCCCCGGCTTACGTGGGATCGAACCCAGATAGGCGCTATACTTTGTGTAAATAATTTCATCACCACTTCTCTCAAAAGGATGAAGGAAATCGGTTGACCGGGATGTCATAGAACCAAAACATCGAAGACATGTGACATCTACCAACCCGCACTGGACCCGCGTGATAGATTACAGCCTACTCCCTCTTGAAGAGAGGAGGCCTGTGTCCCAGCAGTGGGAACTTTATAGGCTGATTAGGAAAAAAAAACAGTTTTTCATGTATTTTTCCCAAAAATTTCTTTTCCGCCGAGATTTTCATCAAACACTTTTCAATAATACAAAAGTCCTATAGTTAGATACCACACAAAGAAAAAGGCCGATTTGATCGACAATCTGTACCATTCCCAAATGTGCGAATGAACGAACAAATGTACATAAGTGACCTTTTATGTAGAACGTAGGATTTAACCTTTTCAGAAATCTATTTTTGGCTATTTATTCCCACGAAACTTTGTGTGGGTAATTCTGGCAAACATTCCATTAGACATCCCACGCGGAACCGAATGACTTTAACTTCTAAATTAGTATTATTATTATTAATCCTACCATATAATATAATAATATTATAAATGTGAAAGTTTGTGAAGATGTTTGGATGTTTGTTATTCAATCATGCAAAAACTACTTAACTGATTTGGATAAAAGGAGACTGAAACGATTACATACAATCTTAGGCCTGGGTGTAAAAAGATGAAAATGGTGTCAATTAATAGCTTATATATCGTCAATCTTTCACTGAAAATTCTGCGGATTTTGTCAATCCGAGAACAGAGGTATAAGAGATTAAGTAAATGTTTGGTTAAGTTACAATCTTTAAGTTTTAGATAAGAGAGAAGAGTTTCAATCTTATTCCTGAAGTGCAAAATATGTTCTTTTGCATTAATAGTTATTCTATTTAGTAGAAAATGTTTTAAAAATTATATGAAAAGGAAAGCACTCAAATCGCATCGGAAAACACGAAACGAGCAAACAAACAAGAGCAGTCGGCAACTGTCTAGTGTCAATGTCAGTCAGCTGTCATGCCAGTGACATAAATAGACTAAAAATAGAAGACTGATTTTAATTGATATGAAATCGATAATCATAAATATTGGTTCTTCAGTAAGTAATTGATATTTTATTTATTAATATGACTGTAATTATTTGCACTATATTGCATATAATTAGTATATAGTGCATTTCATTACTTTGAGTTAATTATTTAGTGCAAAGGTTTTATTTTTGTAACTGTGTAATCGATTACTCAATCGATAATCTCACGAAATCTATATTTCTCATATTTCCCCGCTTCTAGATTGAGAAATGAGGTGATTTTTCATATTCTAAGATAAAATTTATGATTAATTTTTTAGATCATATCTCAACTTATTACGTTTGGGCCCACCGTTTTCTACCTCCTTCGCTACACACATAGTTTATAAACAGGATTAACACGTAGGAGTTTTTATACCGATAATCCCACGGGATCGAAACTAATGCGGGTGAAACCGCGGGGCTCTGGTAGTTAATCTTAATAATTATCTTTATTTTTATTTTTAGCGGTTAATGTACCACTGCTGGGCAAAATTCTCCCTACTCTCTGTCTATAATTATTATATAATTATCTATAAACTAATAATAAAGCTGAAGAGTTTGGTTGTTTGTTGGTTTGAACGCGCTAATCTCTGGAGATACCGATCGGTTTTGAAAAATTATTGTTGCATTTGATAGTCCGATTCTTGAGGAAGGCTTATTTAACATGATGCAATCCTTAGGAGCTAAGCAGAAACAAACAGAGACAGAAAGGACGCTGAGCGAAGACGGGATGGATCCGGGGAACAAGAAATTTCACGCGGACGAAATCGCGGGCAGAAGTTAGTTATAGTATAAATACATTGTAAAGTTACAACATACTGAAATAAAGAAACATTTTCTTAAACCTTTTTTTTTTGTAATGAGGTTTTTCCGCCACTTAGATTCTTGGCTCACTTACAGCTGAAAACAACCAGACTAGTTATTTTTTATTTCGTCTCTAACGACGTCCAACTACACTGCTACAATAATCAAATCGTCAATAAAACGAAAACAATAAAAAAGAAAAAACAGTATCTGCCTAGCCTTTTCCCAACTATGTTGGGGTCGGCTCCGTTGAACCGAATGCAGCTGAATACCAGTATTTTACATGGAGTGACTGCCTACCTGACCTCCACAACCCAGTTACTGAGTAATACGATACCCCTTGGTAAGACTGGTTGTCAGACTTTCTGGCTACTGACGTCCAGTAACGACTGTCAAAGATGCACGAATGACAGCCGGGACCAATGGCTTAACGTGCTTTCCGAGGGACGGAGGGGTCTTGGTATGAGGAGATGGTCACCCACCCACGGACCAGCCACGGCAAGCGTAGCTTAACCTGATCGATCGACCCGTGTGGCTGTTATTACCTAGCCACCAGCCCTTCCAGCATAATCATTTAACATAATGAGCCTAAAATGTTCCCACTGCTGGGACATAGGCCTTCTCTCGGTAAGAGCAAGTGGGCCGTAATCCACCACGCGGGCCCTAGCGGGTTGGTGGATGTCACATGTCTTCCAGTGTTCTGGTCCTAGGACATGTCTATTTCCTCACGATGTTTTCCTTCACCGTTTTAAGAGCAGTGGTGATGAAATAAATGGCACTAAGTAGTAAAGCGCCTGCCTGGGTTCGAACCTACGACCTACAACTCGTAAATTGCGGCAGTTACTATTGGGCCACCGCTGCTCTCTAACGCGAAACATTAATTTAATAATAACCATACCGCTTCAACGAATAGCTGAACCGACCATCATTAAATCACTGTAAGCTTAATAATAAATATATAATAAACTAGCAATTACAATCCTGTAATTCGTCTGTAACACGACACATACATGTCCCGATAAATTATTTAAAAGCAATCATGGACACCTTTCAAAAAGCCAGCGACTAATACGGTACGGTGTTACTGTGATCAGTACCCATTACAGCTGGGGTCTCAGTGTCGGCGGGTAAGGATTTAAACTCAAACTCAAAACATATATTTCAAATAAACCATGTAAAGGCTCTTTTGAATTGTCAAGAAGTCCGACAGTCAGAAACGTAAGTAAATGTATTCATCGAGTATGTCGGGACAACGCCAAGCGATTGGTCGACTCTTTACGTGAACAGAGGGCTGGCATATTTTCGCCGAAAGTATCAGCATTGCCATCGAACGTGGTAACACTGTCAGCCTTTTGGACACTTATCCCATTGACAGCGATACGGATGATTTTTTTGATGCCCAATGAGCTCCTCACTTTTCTTTTCATTTTTTATGATATACTTGTAAATACACAATATACAACGTGTAACGTTAAATGCGCAAAACCTCAGACACCCCAACTGATTTTTAATTAAATTGACCTATTTCAGAGAGAAAATAAGTCATTAAAAAAATTGTTAAGGTTTTATGTGCTGTTTTAGTTTTACTGGCCATTCTGATCGTTTCTTGCGTCTGCGACGACGCTTTATCGAGGGAGGAGTCGTCACCGGGCCGCTGCGCCGCGCTGACATTGGCTTGTTTGACCTATTAATAAATAGACGCGACGCCGTTTTTAATGAAGATTTTTTGAAAATGTGACCTAACTATATTAAAAAGTGGTTCAATTAATTCTGCTCGTTATTCTGATCAAACTATTTTCAGGTTTTGCGCATTTAACGTTACACGTTGTATATATTTTATTTATTAAAACTTTATGCGCAAGTAAAAAAAGTACTGTACAAAGGCGGACTATGCCTGAGGCATTTTCTACCAGCCAACCTTAGGGTGATGCAGAGAGAGTGGAGCAGAGGTGTGTTAGCTTGTATATTTTCATTAAGTCTTTTTGTTTGTATTTAAATAAATAGCATAAACACGTATATTGTACTTGGTAATCAAGCTTTTTAAACGAGTCGTGTAGTGACCCTTGTATGGTTCAGGACCTCTGCTCTTTAGTTGTGAGATGGATGACCCATGTTTAAAGCCTTACCCTTTTTTACGAGACGAATGGATTGTACCGACCTTGGAACGTGACGTGAGATGTCCGTTACGTGCTACCCTTTACTACAGTCGATTTGTCAATTTGTTCAAACTACGGCTTCACTTTTGATATCACACCAAGGAAAGGATGGACAACGGAAGAACGTAAAAGTGTAGCCATTTTGATTCTCCTGTCTCTGCAATGGTGTCGCATGAAGGGTTCTATGTTATGAGGTTTGGTTTCTACACTTAGTCTTTCAAGTGGCCCATTGTGCGTGGGACATGGCGGCCTTCGGTGGTTATTCCAACTAGTCCACCTCCCTCCAGAAGTTGATTACGTCGTATGAAGGGTTTAAAAGAAGAAACGCCCTATAGATAATAGGCCAATTCCATGTCATGAGGATAAAATATAATAAATACTACCTCGTTGGTCTAGTGGCTGCAAGCGCTATGCTAAGCTTGGGGTACTGGGTCCAATTCCCAGTTCGGGCAAAGTGTTATTGGGTTTTTCCTTTAGAATTTGTCTTAGTAGCAGCCCGGTGTCTGGATTCGTGGCTGGTTTGTGGCAATATACTCGCCCCCTATTACATTTTTTGTTTCGTGGGAATTAAACATATCTGGCGAAATATGAGTTTACTATTAGGTACAGACGCCAGCACATCAAGCTACTACAATCTGTCAAATTTCTTTAATGGATTTTCAAAGGTTCAATGTTCAATGTTGGTTGGTTCAATGTTGATTGGGAAAATTTTACAGTTTCGGGTAGCTTGATGTGCTGGCTTCTGTACATTTCTGCCCAACCCTTTGGAGAAAACAGATGTGACCTTGTGTAAGAATAATAATAATAATAATATTCCACAACTTTCACACAACGCCATCTAGTCCCAAACTAAGCAGAGCTTGTGCTATGAGTACTAGACAACTGATAAACATACATATATATTTATAAATACATACATATTATAGATAAATCACAACCAGACAAAGAACAAATTTTAATGATCGTGCTCATCACACAAACATTTTTGTCCTGGGTGGGAATCGAACCCACGACCTTGCGTATAGTAGGGCCACTGACCACTAGACCAACAGGCAATAAATAATATTAATAGAGACATAATCTCTGCTAAGTAATTTCTGCGAAAATATAATATTTATGAAGTTAATGTTTTATTTTAACCATAAAATCATTTTTAATAACTTATAGTCGTATAAACACAGTTAGTACAAACTTCTAATACTATGGTGGCATTGCCACGTTGTATGGCAATTCTTAGCCTCTGGCCCAGGTAAAAGCCAGCCCTTGGGTTACGGGAAGTGTCAACCAGCTGTTTAGAGATTTCATTGAACAAGCAACGAGCACTCGGACACCACGGCCCGAGTTAATGTTTTGATAAATAAGCTAATAATATGTTCTCAAAATTTAAAATCGAATTTCGTAGCAGTAAAGGTATTCAACGTAGAATAAAAGATGAAATGAAAATAGACATTGAATAGGTTTTCCACGAAACTGCTCCACAAAATGTGTTTCACGTACCTAAGTATTCCATTAGTTCTCAATAAGTTTCAAACTGAATACCCTTATTGCGTAACTTATTACATTCACAATCTGAATCATTTTGAAGGATGTTAATAATCCATTGCTTCATATGTTCGAAAAAATTGTCTGCTCAGCAACGTAAAGAACGCAATGAATGTTCTTGAACTGTCAACATGAAAGCTTGAATTTGAATTGAGAATTGCTACTGATAGTATGTTACGCAATTACCCCGCTGATCTTATCTTATCTTTGGAAAAAATATCTCAGAGAATTATTACAAAATGTGATATTACATTTTTTGGAATGAGTCGTGGATAGTACTTAGCATAAATGTCGTTGTAGCAGCAGAATGCAAAGATATTTTTTTGCTATCTAATTAAAGCCATAGAAAACGATTTTTCTTTTGTGTTAACAAAAAAAGACCTGAAAACAGGCTGTCATATTTTGTTTATTCTCTTTTTTTTTTGAACTGCCAAAGTTACTCAATTCTGTCAGGCAACAACGATATTAATAATATTATAATTTTTATATGTAATATATTTTTTTTTTTCAAAATTTTTTTTTTTTTTTTTTGCTTTCAGTCTGTCCCACAGCTGGGCAAAGGCCAGTCCTTGTTTCTTCCAAACCTCCGTGTCTTGTAAAATCTCTGGCCATGTTGGCCCTGCAAATGTTACCTCATCGTCGCACCACCTTCACAGTGGTCTACCCTGATGGCGATGTCCTCCATCAAGCCTCCAGTAAGTGACGATCTTTGCCCATCGCTCCGGGTGCATTCGTGAAACGTGTCCACTTCAGCCTGGCTGTTTTTCTCCAACATCCGCTACTTGAGTTATGGAGCACAGCATGGTGTTTCTAACACCTATTTGTTGGCTGTTACACATCAGAAAATTATTTGTCCGGTGCAAAAAAATGCATATTTTGTCGCCACAAACGGCACCCCACCTTTAATCCTAATTGGATGGAAGGACTGGGCAGGCACAGTAGTCTACACACGTAGATAAGCACCTAGTATACATATGTAGCCCTGGTACATGATAGCATTGTGCGTTGTCCAAATATTGCAAATGGCCGATCGGTTTCGTAATGAAACGACTAATTAAGTAGATGCAATAACTTCGAAATGATATTCAGTTAGTTGGAATATTGGTTTGAATGTTTATTGGTATTGGGGTAGAGAATGCTGGGAGTCAATTTTTATGCGATGCGTCTTTGGAAGACGGTTTTGAACACCAACAGAATTCGATTTAGCATCTTTTAACAGTTACAAATAGCTAAATTTATTGTCACACATCTTAACTATAATATACTAGTTAACAATACAATACAGGTTCAAATTAAATTGGTTGGCGAAACTCAGCAGATGTGATGTGTGTTGATATGCAAACATGATAAAACAACAAAAAGAAATGAATTGATGATCACTTATTTGGTGTTAACAAAACAACAAAAACCACTGAGTGTTGGCAGTGTAGGAGCATTCATCGCTGTATGATCCTTGTTAGTATTTTGTGTCTAGCAGACAGGACGTCCTTGAGAAAATGATGAAAGAACAAAAGGGGCAAAGATTCAAAGTTGCATACTACTTTAATATTATAAATGCGAGAGTGAGTTTATTTGTTAAGCATTCTCGCTAAAATGGCGGAACGGATTTGAATGAATTTCTGACTAAGTTTCTGTTTTGCTATTTTATTTTAAAACCCCACAAAATAGTAATATTTTGGCATCTAAAATACTAGCTTTAAAATTATATAAAATGATCAATAGAATTAGCATACAGAAGCGGAGCTGCGCGGAGCGGAGCGGAGACGTGTAGGAATCGTCCAATCACAGACGAGACGAGTGACGCGATGAGGATTTCAACCATTGTGATTAGTCGATTCCTGCACGTCTCTGCTCCGCTTCGCCCAGCTCCGCTTCTGTGGAAACGCACCCTAAATGTATGCTTGGTCAATCCCTAGTAGGTATCAGGTGGGATGACATTGACAGCTCACTCCACGCTCACTTCACCTAAATTTTCAAGGTGAGATGGTTACAGAATTGCACTCATAGAGTGCAATTATCGCACTGCAGTAACCTGACAAAAAGTACTAGGCTTGCATGAATTCGCGATGGAATTTCAAACATTCGTATTATGCTACTAATAGGATTTGTATGAACTTTGGCACACAGATAGTTCCTGGATCAGTCACCTGGATTAACACACAGGATACTTTTTATCTCGGTAGTACGTTCCCGTTGGACGGCTAAAGCTAGTTCTTCATAATTTCTAGACGGCTCATTCAAGAATTCTAATAAAAAAATGGAATACTAGACGATGAGATGAAAAATTGACCAAGAGGTTTTATTCCCAAAAGGGGAACATAAAAGTAGAATAAAAACAAAACGTGTCATTGGGTTATACCAAGATTTCCCAATTGAGCACTAACGAAAGTGGAAGTTTATGGATTTTATATTTAGTTTTACGATTTCTATGGCCGTAAAATAGTTCAACAAGAAAATACTGTCAGGGTTAGTTCACTGTTTAGTTATTAGAATCACTAAACAGGTTTACTTGATTTGAAATAATGAAGTTCGTGTGTGTGGCGTGACGTAACAGCGCGATGCAACTCTGGTTGAACAATGTCTATGAAATCTTCTTTACCAGAATAGCGTCACGTCTGTCTGCGGGCGCCTTTAAGCAGAAATTTTATGACCTACCACTGTAGTTTCTAAAAATGTATTTTCTGTAGTTTTTTTTTTATAATTATGAACTGCCATCATTTTATAAAAATAACATCTTCGACGAAGTATTACAAGTTATAGCAATACCGTTTCTTTACAAAATTGCGGTGGTTTATTATTTTGGTTGTTTTATGACGGTATTTTTTTGAAGCAGAGGATAATTCTCGTAATTTTAAGTTTACTTCACAGTCTGATCTGTCTCAATATGTCAATACCTCTAATTTCCCTACATTTTTCTCAAGTTTTTGACATTGATCGTCGCTGAGATGAGAGTGCGACAAAATGAACGTTTTTAACTACGAGAACTGGCCTTCAGACTACTTTAAAAAAATCCGTAAATACTCGTAAAACAGATCGTCACTAGCAGCGTCTGAACTAAGCGCGTCTAATCATGTCTGCGTCAACAACAAACTTTAGTTTAATGGACTTGCCGAGCGGTGTCACGGGGCGATTAAGCGATGTCCCGCGTTGATGGGCACGCGAAACAACTGCCGTGCGATTCTGTAACCATCTCACCGTAACAGATTTGGTGAAGTGAGCGTGGAGTGAGCTGTCATTCGCTAGGGATTAACACTATTAAGTGCTCACTTCACTTATGATTTCACGGTGAGATTTTTACAGAATCGACCGGCTGGTACCTACTAAATTAACCGGAACGGTGGGATTGACAGTTTTCTAGAATGAACGGAAGAATTTGATGTTATTTGTCAGTTTGTTCGATCGAGGGTCGTGGTGATGCCTTTTCCCGATCTTGATGGACTCAGTTTCTATTGATTCTTCAGCCCGTCTCCAATATTAACGCTACGTGACACCTCATTTGTTTTTCGATTAATTTAAGACACAGGAGGGTTTAAATGTCTTAAGAAATGTTAACGTAATCTGACATGCCATACGAATTACAAGTTCAAAATTGACAAAGTTGTTAGTCAAGGCGCAGACTGAGATGAATGTTATTGTTCAATACGAGACCTCTTTATCTGTTTAAAGATACGTAAGTGCCTACAACACACACACAGTACCTATTCAATTTCACCCTGTATAACAGTCATTGGCAGTACCTATTTGAATGACTGCACTAGCAAAGCTCTGTCACGGGAATGATTACACATTTAACTCAAGACTGCGACTAGCAGCTGCTGCAGTCCAACTAACTAATTCAATTGCGGAGTTGTCTCTTCATGCGATCAAGTCGGGTGAAGATATCCTAAAGGCAACGAAGACACGGAACTACACTTCACTAGCCCGAAAGTGCACAGGTAGAATTAGGTCACCAAAATCATTATCTAAGATAATATACAAGGTGTAAAAAGATCAATTACGTAGCCGTCAACTACGCACTCAGCAGTGCGATTCTGTAACCATCTCACCGTGAAAACTTAGGTGAAGTGAGCCTGGAGTGAGCTATCAGTGTCATCCTAACTGATACTAGGGATTGACCAAGAGTACATTTACAATCATAATCGAGATTTTAATAATATTTTTCATGCTAATTCTATTGATCATTTTATATGATTTCAAAGCTAGTATTTTAATTATCAAAACTACTATTTTGTAAGGTTTTAAACTAGAAAAAAAAGAAATAGGTAATACAGGCTGGTGTCTGCAACCCCACTTATTGACGTGGGGTTGCGGACACCAACTTTAGGTTGTATTGGTTGGGTTGTGGGGTTGTGGGTTGTTGGTTTGGTTGAACGCAAAATTCGCGCACTGGCGCGTATTTTGCGTTCAACTAAACGAAAAACCAAATTGATATTCTAACCTTAGTTAGTTTAAGTTTCTGTTTTGCTATTTTATTTTAAAACCCCGCAAAATAGTAATGTTTTGACAATTAAAATACCAGTTTTGAATTTATATAAAATGATCAATAGAATTAGCATAACAAATATTACTAAAATCTCGATTATGATTGTAAAATGTTTGCTTAGTCAATCCCTAGCATCAGTGAGATGACACTGACAGCTCACTCCACGCAAGTTATCACGGTGAGATTTTTACAGAATCGACATGCTGTACATCAGACTAAGTAACATCGCACAAAAATAATTGCTAGTAACGCACGCAAAACATTTTGCTTGTGGGTGCTTGCAACGGTACAGGGGTCCGTATCAATTCCTTCGCGTAAAGTTTCTCGTTTTAACATAAAACATACCCTATGATACTCAGAGATTATGTAGCTTCGCTGGTGAAAGAATTTCATACCAGTAGTTCCAAAGATTACCCCTACATACAAGCTCACAGATTGTACCTCTTTATAATATTAGATACATTCTCAATTTGAACCTTTGGAAAGAATAGAACGTCTATCTCACACCCAACATAATTTAAATGTCTCGTCTCTCCAACCGCCAAATCCCACTAAAACCGATCCAACTTTTCGACTAAACCTGAAACTAGTAAACACGGCAATACATTACAACGGGCCCAACCGTTTGTCAAACGAAATTCCCATTGGATTTAATTTGTCACGTATTTACATAATAAATGAACGCCTCCGCCTCGAAGCGGTGTAATCCGGTTTAATCTGGTTTAATCCAGCTTAAACCGCTTTTATACATCATTGAGAGACTTGATTCCCGATCGGGACACAATTTGCATGTTATTCCGTGTTTAATACCTTAATAGTGGGTGTGCCAAGTAATTTTGTAATGACGTTATTTGCATAATGTCGCCTGAGGAGGTTGGTTTAGGGAATACATGGGCTTAATGAAGCAGAATGTCTGCGGGACTCATTTTTGAGATGAGGAATTGATAACAGTTTTGTTATTACTTTGTACGCAATAGGTATCGAGCGGCAGGTTTCGCTAGTTTTGTGGGACAAAGGCTAGGCATCCAAACTAATATTATAAATGCGAAAGTAACTCTGTCTGTCTGTCTTTGCTTCACGCCTAAACTACTGAACCGATTTGTGTGAAATTTGGTACAGACATAGTTTGGAACTTGAGAAAGGACATAGGATAGTTTTTATTACAAAAAATAAAATAAAAAATAAAATTTATTCCGGACATACAGCGCCATCTATTGGTCAAGAGTCGGCATCAATTCAGTACTGAAAATTCATCGGAAAAATGTAAATAAATAGTAGAAAGGTATGAAAAATATAATATAATACAACTTTTAGTACATAGAAAATGCTCTAACGGAGTATAGATAATTCTATTAGTACTATATGTCGAGTTGGTAATCGCGCAATGGTGTCGATCGTTACACGAGTTCGGTTCATGTTATTGTTTTAATTCATGTGGGAATTTTTAATTTTTAAATTTTTAATTCATTCATTCATTTTAATTCATTTCCATTTTTAATTCATTCTTTAACTATGTGGGTAAAACCAAAAATCTGCCGGAAGTCACTATTCCACGCGAACGAAGTCGCGGGCAAAAGCTAGTTATTCATAAAAGCAGATTATAGAAGGTTTCAGACATTCATTAGTTAAAATGCTCAATGAGCCTATAAAATCTTGAATAAAATTGCGTATTCATAAACGCTCCGTAAACGTTCTATAACTAAAATGTCCTTTAACTTTATTATAAATCTAAATGTTGCCCTTTTATTGAAGTAATCCAACACATTGAATCGTCAAACGAGAATGTTTTTCTGCGCACTGAATAAGGGTGACCATAGACATTATTACGTACGGAAAACTAATTTAATGTCTACAGTTTCAACCGTTTTGACGCGGTAACGTCATGGTCAATGAATTTGATATTGTAACTGCCAAGAGCTCGAAAACTTTTAAATAATTATTTGTTTTTAAAAGAAATGGAATTAAAACCGGAGACAAGTTTCCATAAAAGGCAAAAAAGTGAATATTGGTTGGAGGAGGATGGTGTGTACTGCTACAGCTAGAATGATTTCAAAGTAAGTTTCGTTTTTAGTGAGATCTATGCAATCATATTTGTTATTACACAAGTCATAGAGAAACATAGTTTCTAGGAAAAGGCGTCTAGACTTTAATTTTAACAGCTCAACATTCTTTTGCCCTGAATTAGGGAGACTAAAGTCATGGTGACACAGACAATGTAGAGAAACACCGGCAATGCATGGAAAAATGTATGGATCACTATGAAAGCTTGTTGATGGGCACGTTTTTTCTACGGCACGCAGCACGGTTTATACACCGTACATTACCGTAAAGAGTCCGTGCCGTTTACAAAAGGTCTAACGCCCTTGGACACGCACGTTTCTTTGCTGTAACTACACATGGCGATTAAACCATAGTTTTTCACGGTAACAAAAACGTGTGTGTATAAAAGGCCTTAGGGTTTTGATATTGTGTACAGACGCTAGCACATAAAGCTACTACAATCTGTCAAATTTCTTTAATCGATTTTCAACTTTATCGCTAAAGCATACGGTTCAAAGTTGATTCGGAAAATTTGACAGTTTCGGATAGCTTAATGTGCTGGCGTCTGTACCTATTTCTATCCTTCTTTTTCTTTTGCAATGTTTATCTGAATAGTCCAAATGGTCGTCACGGCATAAATTGATCTATTTTCATTTATTCTCTTTTACAATGTTGCCCACTGATGGGCCAAAGGCCTCACCCAAGTCACCCCCCCGCACCACCTCAAACCACTCCTCACGGTCCGCGTCCTGGTCGTCGCACCACCTCTTTCTGGGAGGGGCTCCAGTACACCGTCAATCATCAGGCACCCATTGCGTGGAGACTTTGTTCCAGCGGTCATAGTGCATACGGCTGATGTGACCTGCCTAATACCATTTTTCACTTTTTTCTAAAATTTCCGTGAGGGCTTTTTTTTCGTAATCGTAGGCAACTTTTTTATTTATGTAAAATGTTTTTCTCACATTATTAATAACTAGCTGCGCCCCGCGGTTTCACTCGCATAAGTATCGATCCTATAAGTATATCGGGATAAAAAGTATTCTATGTGTTAATCCTGGTTTTAAACTATCTGTGTACCAAATTTTCGTTCAGCCGTTTGAGCGTGAAGAAGTAACAAACATACAAACACACACACACACAAACTTTTGCCTTTATGATATTAGTGTGATTATCTTCTACACAGCATTATTACAACAATAAACTCAACACAACTCTCACCACTAAGTACTCGTATAAAATTTCTTGCAGAAGAAAACTCGTTGTATAAAGACCTTACTTTTTCTTAGAATTTACACCTAAACTTCATTATACAGTTTTAATCTTCCTTCGTAATAGAGTTTTTCAAAGTTTCATCCTTGCCTCTAAACTGCGAGGCCTTTGTCAAAAGAAATGGAATTTTCTTTTAATATTGCACGTTATATTTTTTGCTTAGAAAATTGGATAAAAGTGTGTGGAGATGTTTTGAAAAATATGATTTTATGATTGATAAAACGGAGAAGTTGAAGAGAATATTATACAACTTTGACACTATAAACGATTTAAATAGGTATGGTAACGGAGGCAATTTTCAAGAGTGTTTGCTGTCTAAGCTCAGTCTCAATTCGTCGAAAATCCTTGTTTTTTTTTTTTAAAACCTTGCCCCACACTTGGAATTTCTCCTGTATTGTGGGTGCGCTTAAAAACATTTACAACAAACTCACATACACAAACTTAACTTGTAATTTCCCTACGTTTTTGACAAGTTTTTGACATTGTTTGTCGCTGAAATGAGATTGCGACTTGAATTTAAACGTTTTTTTATTACGGGAATTGGCTTTCTGTTATCGTCACTGAAATTATTCTTAGTTAGGATTTCAATTTATGATATTTTATTGGAAGAACCGAGAATTCTTTTACCACCTTTGTAAGCCTTTCAGACAATTTTTTTTAGGGGTGTAGGCGAATGAAGAGCTACATATATTCTTCTCACCTTTTTTAATGCCTCATAATATTATCATAATCATAAATTACTAAAATTAATTGAGCTCTACTTTATTCCAATAATACGTACGCTACAGTGAAATTAAAATATTTTATTTCACATAAACCTATATGGCATTTATGAAACTTTAGAAGCTAGGTGCACGATTCCGATTGGTCGTTCTATGTTCTATGTTACGGGTTTGCTTTCCGCACTTAGTCCTTCAAGTGGACCATTGTGCGTGGGCCATGGTGGCCGAAGGGGGTAATTTCAATTAGTCGATTTTAAATGAAATTCTTAGCTTCCTTAAAAACTGGGCTATTTAATGCAAAATTAGTTTTTCAAATCCGAACAATAGTTCCGGTGATAAGCGCGATCAAACAAACAAACTCTTTAGCTTTATTATTAGTATATAAATAAATCAATGTACAGACGCCAGCACATCAAGCTACTACAATTTGTCAAATATATTTAATAGATTTTCAACTGTACCGCTAACGCATGAGGTTCAAGGTTGATTGAGAAAATTTGACAGTTTCGGGTAGCTTGATGTGCTGGCGTCTGTACCACTTACACTCACACACATAAGCACAAAATCAAAAGCACACTTCATTACAAACTCAGTTCAAAGGGACTGCAGCAATTGAAAAATTAATAAGAAATCTTAATGAAACAGGGAGACATGTAAACAAGACTGATCTCTATAACAAAATCGTTGATTCGCCATCAAGCGAGACGGGGGACCTACCCTCAATTCAATTAAACTTTAACCAACTTCTAGTAAACAACACAATTAATTTCCCTCCAATGCATTTTCTACCCTATCTTGAGTGAGGTTAGATTTAATATTGAGTGGTGAGAGTTACAATGTCAATTATCAAAATGCTATTGTTTTGATATCGTAGGACCGAAGTTCAAATGAGTTTATTATGATGGAACTATTATAGTGATTACGTTATTGTGTGATGTGTTTCGGAGCAGTTTGTGAGTAAATAACATTCGGCACTACACATAATTATCTCATTCAAGAGTAAGGCTGGCGATGTGCCCGTTTTGATTACGAAACTTACTTCTGTTTATTCTAGATACATGTTAAGAAGAGCGCATTGGCGTAGCTAGTCAGCTAAAATTACAATAGGGCGCACACATTAGAGGTCTTTCATGTAGATTAACTTCAGCTGCATATGCAATAAGAAAAATGTGGCAGTTAACAGATATAGCCACAACTAGGTTGCAACAAATAAGCAAACTATACTAGTTTGCTTATTTCCACAGTATTATGTCTTATCGTGTTCTGCTGTGGGGATCGGCAGATGACGTAGGTTCAATTTTAATTTTATAATAGAGGGCAATCCGCGCAATTTATAATATGTGTCCTAACGAGTCTCTTAGAACCAAATTCAAAGAAATTGATATACTAACTTTGCCTTCTCTTCACATCTTAGAAAGTATTTTGTATATTCGCAATAACTTAAGACTTTAAGAAGCGATTTCCATAATATAAACACGTAGTAAAAATTAAATTATGATGCCCAAATTTAGATTAACTAAAACTGGCAAGTCTTTCTAATAAACAGCATCCGCTGTTAGAACACGTTGCCAAAGCAGGTTACAGAACTTGGCGATGGAAAGTTCAAAACCCTCATCAAACGTGTCCTAATCAAAAAAGCATAATATGAGATTAAAGACTACGTTGAAGACAAGTTAGTTTGGCAATAATTCCTTCTGTAGATGTGGCTTCTCTGGTACCTCATTAACGGCATAACTACGTAAATGTCTATTAACTGCTCCCCAATTACGATGATTATTTTGTATTCATTTTTACGTACTTCTTATTTTACCATTTATGTACACACATAAATATAAACAGACAAGAAACAAAACAGAACAGAAAAATAGGTACAAAGATGATGCTTATTTCTTAAGAAATCTCTTCCAGCATACCTGCGATAGGACATTAGATAGAGAGATGTAGACAGCGTGTGAAATAGTAAAGGAGACAAAAAAATACATAAAATCGTAATTAATTATTTACTTAAAAAAGTAAACAAACACTATGAGAATATACTTACATATACATACATACAAATAAACATACATACATACTTCTTTGACATAATCTTATTATTTGATATTACATACTGACAATTCTAATTGCAACTCTTTATTAGTGGTTGTAATGGCAATCATATCACTTGGTTTTAATAGGTTTTGTATTTTATTTATCCTCTTGATAGATTCTTTTATATTTCGTAAATGTGAGGACTTTGAAGGCCTTGGAGACTAGATCTGTAGACCATTTTTTATTTTACCTGGTACTTGTTGACAGGCCTACACTGTCCTCCCATAGCTAGATACTGTAATTTGAAAACTTTGTAAAAGCCAATTATTTTTAAAAGAGTAACCTTGGAGTTTCTTGGCGGCTCTTCGCCATAGGAAACGACCAATTGGAACCGTGCACCTACCTTCTGATGTTTCATAAGAGCCCATGTAGGCTTATGTGAAACAAATTTTTTTGATTTTGATGATGGAAAACCCAAAAATGTACCTATTTGATAGATACCGAAACACTTATAACAATTATGTTATAAATCGTTGTAGAAATACGAAAAGCTTTGAAAGCGATTGCCACTTATCGGCCTAGACAAGAGGCAATCGCTTTCAAAGCGTTTTTTCAAAGTTTACTTTCTAGATACCTGAGATGGTTACCTATACTCGTAAAAGCGCTCTTCCTCTTTCCTAATTATTTAAAATCATGCTGTGCCGGATAGGGTCCATAATTTTACTATATCAATGCATTATGGATTTCAATAAAAATTAATTGAATTGAATTGAAAAACGCTTTGAATTATTCAGAAAAATGATTAGGAACTTCTGTAAGTACCTAAACACATTTCTGACAAATTACCCTTATGAAGAATGGTTTCTCTTACTTCTTAAAACTGGAGAAAAACGCAGAAATGCTCTATACCTACATGTTAAAATATTCGGTGAAAAGGGTCAATAAAACCAAGAACAAAGACTCGAGATCTACCAATAATATAATGGGCCGATATTGACGAAACAAGAGAATGTTGGATATCTAATATCAATTGTAAAACGGTTGTAGACATAGCAACGTTTGATCTTACGTACGCTTGTAGTATAGGGGCCATGAAGTCAGCGTTGGCTATTACAGTAGGTTTTTTTCGGAGTTTTCCCAAAGCGTTATAACTTTTAGACCAAGGAATCTTTCATAAAACTTTGTAATTTACTTTATTGCATAAATAAAATAAATGGTTTTGGATTATATCTAATTATTTTCTTAACACGTCCATGAGAAATCATGGGTGTGCATTGTTACTACTTACAAGTAGGACGCTTTTCTCCATTTACTTTATTTAAGTAAACTTATTTTGTTCGAAATAGGTATTTATGAAAAATTTGGGTGTAGAGGAAGTGTAGCATATTTGAAATACTGCTGGTAATTTGGAATACTCAGATATCTCAATTAAAGTTTACATTAATTGTTCGCAAAAAACACAGATGTTTTGTTATTGTTTATATTGTTAAATTTAAATAATTTTCCAATAATTTGATGCATTTTTATTGGGCTAACTCGTTTCCTTTTCTACTTATTCTCCAAAACCAAATTGATATTCCAAATATGCTGCACTTCCTCAACTATTAGGTACACCTCTGCTTAACCCTACGGAGAATACAGGCATGATATTATGTTATTTATATACAGACGCCAGTACATCAAGCTACCCGAAACTGTCAAATTTTCCCAATCAACCTTGAACCTAATGCTTTAGCGATAAAGTTGAAAATCTATAGGCAGTCGCTCAATGTAAAATACTGGTGTAAAATTCAGCTGCATCCGGTTAGATTGGAAGCCGACCCCAACATAGTTAGGAAAGGGCCAAGCAGATGATGACCTGTAAAACACAAAAATTTAGATCATAATAATCTTAGTTGTAAAACTAAATTGCACTATCCCAAACCTACTGGCATGAGGCGGTATGACATGCCGTATTTTGTGCACTTCGTAATTTTTACCCTGTCAAAAATACTTTTCCATCGCTTATTCTGAGGCCCTAAAGTAATACTTATGACTGTCCCTTGTTTCACCTCCTGCGTAGTAACGCATCGATCAAGTTGTCGCTTACACAAGTTTTGTCAACTTTCCCGAGACAAATTGTCGCCATATTTTGATGTAACACTGCCATAACTCTGTTTGTTTTTGCTGATGTAGGCTCTGGAAGAAATTGTGTCATTTTCTATCTTCATGACGTGACGGGTTTTGCAGATGATGTAGGTAAAGGGTTCACCGTCATCTGGGTTATAACGTCCAGAGTTTAATAACGGCAGCATCTGCTAATGCGGTGTGTGTATGGTGTGAACTTGTAAATCGCCTTTAATTTTGTATTTTTACGAACATTGTATGTTTGCTGTAAGTTCTCCAATAATATATACTACATGGGCACTTATGAAACGTCAGAAGCTAGGTGCACGGTTTCAGTTGGTCGTTTTCTATGGAGAAGAGACGGCAAGAAACCCCACGGTTACTCTTTTAAAAATAACTGGCTTTTACGATGTTTTCAAATTACAGTACTGGTATTAATAGGTATGGGAGAACAGTGTAGGACTGTTAACAAGTACCAAGTACTTAATAAAATACAAAAATGGTTTACAAATCTACAGTCTACAAGACCTAAAACGTTCTCACATTCACAAAATATTAAAGAAATCAGTCGATTTCTGGTAAATAAAAAACTGAACAGCAGAGTAATTGCGTAACACACTATCAGTAGCATCGGGTTTCATTTTGACAGTTCAACCACATTCATTACGTTATTTACGTTGTTGAACAGACACTTTTACCGAATATACTAGAGCAATGGATTACCAATATGCTTGAAAATGATTCAAATTGAGAGTAATAGTGCGTTACGCAATTGGGGTGCTGATCTGAATAGACTATTTAAAACTATTGAGAAAGAAGTCTTTATCTGCACAGTCCAGATTTGATATCCCTACTAAAATCACTATTAATACTTCTGTCCAATTCGGTAAACAAATCTAGGAAATTTCGTTTCAAAACCAGTCCTACGTCTTTTTAACTACAAAGGGCATTCTGTTGTATATTCTCATTCTATTAAAGTACTGACAAGGTTTCATAACAAGGGCTTTAGAACCAAAATATCATATTTCTAAGCTGAGTGTGGCTTCTTTAGCTGCGTGGGTTATTGGTATTGTTTAGAAGTCTTCCGTTACCATGGTGCGTAAAGGATCTTGGATCATATAATTTCATAAAATTAAGGCTTTAAGTTTTGGATTGTTTTTCTAAAACAAATACTGTGATATATACAGGTTGAAATTGAAAACATGCGACAAATCAAAATGGGAGATTGTACTCATCATTATGAACAACTTTTACCATGGGAACAAACCTGAAATTGAAAAAAAAAAATCAGCTGATCCCTACATTTTGACGAGTTATGCGAACATAAATGTAGGGAACAGCTGTTTTTTTTTTCGCGATTTCAGGTTTTATCTCGTAGTAAAAGTTGTTCACAATGATGAGTACAATCTCCCATTTCGATTTGGCGCATGTTTTCAATTTCACCCTGTATACATATGATATATACAATAGGGTGGTCCTTATTCCTAAGAAAAAAATTTGTTTTCTTTAATTTCGCGGGGCACCACGTAATTTGATTATATACCATAAGAAAGTATTTCAGTATTTTTTTTGAATTTTTTAAATGACATTTAGAGGTCGCTACCAAGGTTTGAATTTTAAATAAAAACTCGAATTTTTTCATGTTTTCTTTATTTTTTTTTAGATTCTGCCATTCTTTGAATAGTTTTTCAATTTTACTGATGACATGTTTTTTTAATTGTATTGGTATACTAGCTTTTTCCCACTTTATAACTCCGCAAGCCGTCAAAGTCGCAGATTCACGTATGCTTAAAACACGTACGCTCTCGTTAATGACGTATTAGACCTGAAGTGTAGTAAGAAGTGAAGTAAGACGTACAATTTGAAACATACGCAATTACGCATGCGCACAAACCAATTTTTAACGTATTATGATGTTAGTGCGCACGCGTACGTCTTATCTTTTTGATTGTGTGAACGGTCTAAATCTCGACGCGTCGGTAGAGAAGAGAGGTCGAGAGGAGGAAGGGATAAAAAGCGATTGTCTATGCGAGTTTTACTTGCACGGAAAATATGATATAAACACCTAAATGAAACATTAATGAAACCACCATTTAAGATGTTTTTCAATGCTTTTTGTAAAAAAATTGACAGCTGGTAGCGACCTCTAAAGCTTAACAAAAAAAAAAAACAAAAAAAACTTATTTCATATTTAGAAGTATATAATCAAATGAGAAAGTGCCCCGGGGATAATTTAAGAGTCGAAAAATAAGGACCACCCTAATATACAGGTTTTCAGGGACAGTGACGCTCAAACTAACTTGTTGAATTCAGCATATGATTGTAGCGTAGAATTTTTTATTTATTTATTTATATATACTTTATTGTACACCAGAAAATACGTAACAAAAAAAAAACACTTGTAAAAAAAAATCTGTTCTTTCATAGAAAAATGCAATAACTAAGCGGTCAGAATGGTATACCGCCGTTTGCCCGAATTTTATTTTCCCTAATATCATTTGCTATAATAGTCAACAGCCATAATATTATATGACGTAATATTCATTTGCCCTACTCTTATTTGCTATATTAGTCACGTGCTAGAAGCTTTGTTTCCCATGAAATCACTTACCATAACATCATTTGTCATAATCATTGTAAGCCCTAATTATCACGTGCCATAATTATCACATGCCCTAATTATCACATGCCATAATTATCATATGCCATTTATCATATGCCATAAAATCGTTTGCCATCGACATTGGGTGTGTAACGGTTGTTATATTAGGAGAAACTGGATGCAATCGGGACTTTAAGGCACCCCGACTCGGATAGGTTAGGTTAGAAGGGGATGGCGGGGTCGTTTGAGCGAGCAAAGCGAGCGAATAGACCTCGCCATCCCCTTCGTGGTTATTTTTTTATAAACCACCCAGAAGTGGGATCCTGCCGTTTTGCCGAAAAGATTTTGCCAAATTTTCATTACCCAAACAAATTTTAGCAACCTTTTTTATACCAATGTAATATTTGGAATAATTTTAGTACGCACATTTTCATTTGGTCAAATGTTTACTTGGCAGATTATTACCAAGGATAATGTCATTAAGGCTTTTGGTCTTTAATCAAATGATTTATTACAGCAAACAAAATTAAGACAATAAACGTTTAGTCAAATGATTTGTTATGACAAAAAATATAAAGGCAAAAATAAGATTTTTTTGGGAATTGTATAATTAAAAATGCAATTTTATTTTAATATAGTAATCATTTATTAACGCGAGTACAAAATAGCAAAAGCTAGTACAAAATATTTGTAACTTACAATTTTAAATTTTTTGCAATGGACATTAGCAGATTTATTTCGGAGTATTCAGACTTGTGTTGCAGAACTCGATTAATTCTGTCGTCTTTATCCATATATATATTTTTTCTTTTTTTGTGGCGGTTCACCTGATAGTATAATCTCAATGTCAGCTAAATTTGAAGAAACTTCATTTATTAATTCTTTAACTAAGCGATACACTCCAGGGTGGTGTTTATCAATGAGAATGTTTATTCTACGATGCCACGCCTCAGCTGAGTTTGTCTTTCGTTTACAACATGGCAACTCCAAAAGCTTGGTGGATACTTCGGTTGCGTGTTCCATGATCCGCTAACATAATTTTCTTCAAACCAATTCGCGATTTGCTTCCAATCAGAATCTTCTATACCTTCTATTAGCTTGTTAAAATATAGAATGATTTCATTTTCTGGCAAATAACTTAAAGGCAATAAACATTTTACTTGTTTGTTAAATTTGATGTCATTTGCGTATTTCTTTGTAAGCTTATGTGCTTGAATTTGTCTGAAACAAGTCAAATTTATGGTTACTAGACATTAGGTTATTTATGGGACTAGTTACAGTAGGTTACTAATTAAAAAAAAATGGTTAGGTTAGGTTAGGTTAAAACTGTGACCACCTACGCACGAGCCGAGCGAGCGAAGCGAGCGGTGCCGCGGCAGCGGCCGGCGAGTGCCAGAAACGACTAGATTATATAGAAAAAAATATGGAAAAAAGAGATTATTTTTAGGAGGCTATCGAGAGAAATAATATAATTATAATAACATTATTATTACCTGTTTAGAATTTGTTTGTCTGTTTGTAAAACTGACGACACCAAATATTTGGCTTATTTAATTTTGCGTAAAATATGTTATACCAACTGAAATATTTGACTAGATAAAAAATGGTAAAAGTACTAGTTGGTGAACAAGTTATTGTTCAAACGTTCACTTGCCAAACATAGGGTTTCGTAACAATTATTTAGTAAAAAGATTTTTTGGTAAGTAATAATTTGGCAAATGAAATTATGCGAAAATTTGTTTGGGAAGTGATAATTTGGCAATTTCTTTTCGGTAAAACAAGGGAGACCCCCCAGAAGTAGGAGCTCGTCGTCCAAGCCCACCCTCGACCATGCATAGAATATGTCGTATATTATGTCTAATAATCATTATGGCGTTTAAATATTATGTGTAATCATTATTATGGCAGTTAAAAATATGAAAAACAATACGTATGGCACTTGTATCTCAATTAAAAGTATGTCATATGTCTTTTAGGGCAAACAAAACATTCGGGCAAATGAAATTCGTGTAAATGAAATTCGGGAATATGATGATTATGGTATATAATCTTCGGGTAAATAATAGACAACCGGTCAGAATGTATGGAACACCTTTTTTTATTTATTTTTTAAATTACCGACGAAAAATTTCAACGGTTCAGGATCATTTACTGAATCCATAGTAACAGAATGCGCGTTGTTGTTCTTGCCGGCCTGTATATGTAATCAGGTATGAGGTTTTGCGTTATTTAAGTTACACCTTGTATACCTAAGTCCACAGAAGTGGAACGGGGAGCACATACATTTTTTGATAAAGAAGTAACAAGATCTCAATAAGTACTTCCCTTACCTATCCACACTATTTCATCGACATACGCTTTGGTGTTTCTCCAACTTCAGTACACTTTGTTAAACTTTTATTTTGTCCCTATTTACAAATTAAGTTTATCGACCGCGAACCAACAGTCAGTCCGCGTTTACACAAGAGTCGTATCGTAAATTTTACTATCGGCTCTATGGGCCAACACTCCCGGCCGTAAAGAGCACATTGCACGTTTTGTTTACTTTTAAATTTACTGCGACAGTACTAGGGGCGCAGTGGATGGGTAACAAAACCAGTTTAGATCTGTACTATACAGGGCGGAAAAAAGACACAACCGTCCGTACCACCGTAAAATATTCGACACTACATATTTTTTAAATACTTTCCTCATACAAAACACGTTTCTTGTATGGGTGAACCCCCTTTTTGTTTTTTTAATTTTTATTTATTTATTTGACAGATAACTTGATCCATTATGTTTAGTAACAATAAGAACTTATAAACTATGTTAGTATGTAAGGAATTTAAATATAAATAACAATTAAAACATGTTATTTTATTGTCCCAACGACGCTTACCCAGAGTGTATCTAAAATAAAAACTCAAAGCATTTATTTGAAATAAACCAATATGGGCATTTTTGAATTGTCAAAAGGTCGGTCAGTTAGAATGATGAAGCTAGTTGCCCGTTCCAAAGCGTAGCTGATACCTATGGAGAAGAACGAGCAAGTAACTCCATGGACACTCTTTGAAATCATAAAATATCTGAAGCTGATAATTATACTCGAAACTATCATCAGAATGTTTATTATAAACTTATTTTATTTTTATTATTTGTTGTTATAGCGCCTAAACAGCAATTCATACTCTGTGAAAATTTGAACTGACTACCTATTACGGTTCAAAAGATACAGGTCTGTGACGGACGGACAGACGGACATTGAAAAAAAATCAATAAAAAATAAAAATAATAAGTTTGTAATAGGGTCTTGTTTGCAACCTTTGGGTAAGGAATCCTATAAAAGAGCTTTAAATTTCTGATGTTCTAACGACTGTTGGTTCTGTACATGGTCGGTCGAGTTGTATATGGTTGTTCCGGTAACGGGTATCGCGTGTATAAAAGATTTATGGAGGCATGATCTGAGAATGTAAAAACAACATGCTGTATGGTCATAGTTGTCGGGTTTTGGTGAGTTTAATGTTATACGATTTGACGGTAGGTACTGAAGAGTGCTCCTTCTTTACGAAATGTAGGTGATTGGAAACATTTTGTTGTCTTTCATGGTACAAAGTCTTTCCAATAGGGTTGTTGTTTGCTGGGAAATAGACAACGATAATCTCTATAGCATTAATTAATTTTCTAAACAGCATATCTTACAGAGTTAGCAGACAGCATATCTTACTGCCTCGTTGATCTACTGCTAAGCATGATATCGTGGGTTCGATTCCCAGGTCGAGTAAAGTGTTATGGCTCCGCTGTCCATCCGGCAGTCTGTCACAGGGCTGTATATTTTGAACCATATAGGTAAACACTTGATATTTTCACAGTATTCCTATAAGGCGGCTGTAATAAAAATATAATAAAGTTGGGGGACCCCCATACCAAGAAACGTTATTTAGTTGTATTATACAGGGTGTTTGGCAGAACGTTGAACATACGAAAATGGTGGATAGGTGGGGTCATCCGCTACTTACTCAGCCCTAATTTATTTGGCCCTGGCCACCTGGATATTTAAAAAAAATTTTTTTTGCCTTCTTCTAGTTTCACCACTTTCTTAACTTTAAAGTGTAATTTTTATTAAAAATGGGTAAAACAGGCAATTTTTTTTTAATCATTACATCTTAACACTTTAAAGTTAAAAAAGTGGTGAAACTAGAAAAAAGAATTTTTTTTTTTTTTTATATCTGGGGGTCAGAGCCAAATAAATTAGGGCTGAGTAAGTAGCGGATGACCCCACCTATCCACCATTTTCGTATGTTCAACGTTCTGCCAAACACCCTGTAGTATGTATTAAAAAAGAATGATTGCCTCGTTGGTCTAGTGGTCGAAAGTGCTACTGCTAAGCACGAGGTCCTGGGTTTGGTTCCCAAGTCGGGCAAAGTATTATTGGGATTTTCGATCTGGAACTTCCCGGTAGCAGCCCGGAGTGTAAATTTGTGCCCAGTTGACGGCAGTAAGCTCGCCCCCAATTACAGGGGACTTTAACATACCTGGTGAAATGTGGGGGTAATACAGGTAGACCTCTGCCGAACCCTTCGGGGCATACGAACGTGATATTATGTTATGTTGCCATACAGACCTCGAACGAAAAAAAATGGTGTCAGCCAAAATATAAATTATTCAGAACAATGTTTTTTTTTCTCCTGGATTTTGCGGCAATATCCTGAAATTCTTCTACAGTTTTTGACCAACCCCATCCAACTCCCCCCATCCTCAGAGTTCAGCTATTAACAGTACCTCAGTGACAAATACCCGATGCGCCCGCTATTAGAACCTAACCACGATTGATAGCGCCTGACCGGGGGAACTACTCATAAATTCTACTATGGGAGATGTACGTGCCCACTTCTTGTGGCATATACAGGGTGACCAAAAAGTCGTGGATCAAAAGAAATAGGGAGATAAAGGAGGTCATTTCCAACAAAAAATCTTTCTATAGCATGGCCAATATATTATAAATACCAAATCTTTCTTGAAGAGCGACCGTCTGATCTCAGTCTCAATCTGTCAAAAATTCCTCTAATTTCCATACATTTTTGACAAGTTTTTGACATTGATTGTCGCTGAGATGAGGTTGCGCCTAGATTTTGAACATTTTTAATTACCAAAATTGGCCCTCAAATATGACATCTCTCATGGTACCTGATAGGATTACCAAACCTCATTTTTCAGTGTCCACTTTGACCATCAATCCTACCTGCTACTCTACGCGTAACAGAGAACCGCCTAACTTAATTGAAAAAAAAAAAAAAACAATTGCTAGCGAAAAAAATATTCATAAAAGCGTTCCATTAAAAATCCTTTTGGCCAATCTAAAAAATTAAAGTCAGGATACAGGGAACTGGAGCAAAAAAGAGCACCATTCGAAATTTAAAAAAGGCACAAAGAACTAGGATCTGCACGTGTTGCCTTTTGAGAGGCACTAGCTGGGCGACCGGAAGTTGTGAGCTCTAAAGCCGTGCTCTCTCATATCCGGCGGCTTTCAGCGCCGAAATAATACGCTTAGTATTTTTGATCATATTTTTTGTGAAAGCGCTTTTTGTGTCCTGAAAATCGTCTTGGTCTAATCAGTTGTGGCATGGGATTGGATGTAGGGAACAGATTTTAATGAAATTTACACTTTTTACCTACAATGTGTGAGAGAGAGCTTTACAATGCGTAGGTTTAAGTAGCGGGACCTTTTAAAATGAAGTTTGTACAATCTAAAAGGTTTTCAGTTGTCATTATTCTGAGCTCGTATAGGTAGGAAACGAAGCGTTTGTTTGTTTGTTTGAACGCGATGATCTCTGGAAGTAACAGTCGGATTTAAAAAAATATTTCTGCATTTGATAACCCAATTCTTGAATAATCCTATAAGTTTCTTTCTTTCTTTCTTTCTTTCTAGGATCAGAAAGAACGCTAAGCGAAAACGAGGTAATAGCACATGCGGGCGATGGGATGCGATGCGGTAACGTGAGGACCGAAAGTTCACGCGGACCAAGTCGCAGGCAGAAGCTAGTAAGTATTTATAAGAATAAAATTGATATAGGTGATGTCAATAGGCCAAACTTACAACCATCTTGCATCGAACTCGCGGCAGGCCTAGACGGACATGGCGGGATGAGCTAGACCCCTTTAACCCATAACTACATCGTGATGTAAATTTCCATCAACCAATCCAATGCCATATTTTCGTTTCCACAGAGCACGGGGATTCCCCAATTGTTAGAGATATTCAATTCATGTTTTTCCCAGTAGATTCGTTCTGATACATAAAGATGTAAATTTCCACCAGCCCAATTAAAAAAAAAAAAGTGTTTTTATGAATATATTTTTTTAAAATATTTTTTCCTTACTATAGAGCTAATGTTATCACTACATAGTATAAAACAAAGTCGCTTCGCTGTCTGTCTGTCCCTATATATGCTTAGATCTTTAAAACTACGCAACGGATTTTGATGCGGTTTGTTTTAATAGATAGAGTGATTTAAGAGGAAGGTTTATATGTATAATACATGCATAATATAGTAGAGGAACACTAGTAATTTTTGAGGTTTCTAATGTGATGTCGTAAATAAACACATTTTTTTGCGCTTACATTGTAAACGCTGGCTGAACCCGTCGAGATAGATCAAAATAATGTACTACAGTATTGTACACCTTAAAAAGGTCTACAAAAAAATCCGCGATGGTATATGTCTATCTCTTAGGGATAACCCACAATAACCATTTTTTATCCTATACTTTTTACGAGAAATAATGGCTCTAAAATTATCAGTGTTTCTCCATTGCACCCGTGCGAAGTCGGGGCGGGTCGCTAGTGTCCAAATAAATTTAATTTGATAAAAAAGTAAAAATCATGCAATTAAGGGTTAATAAAGATTGGTCCTTAGCAGCTCGGGACAGAGACGCGTGAAAAGAGAGTAGGGAGGCCTTTGTCCAGCAGTGGGACATCTATGGCTAGTAAAAAAGGTGATATCACATGTCGTGGCGGAAATATTAATTAGATAGTCGGTAGGGTTGAGGTCATAAATACGTTTTTGGTTCGTAGAATGTAGAACCAATCTAATAAGAGATATCTGTTTACTGTCTATTTTATTTGCTATCATCATCATCTGCCTAGCCTTTTCCCAACTATGTTGGGGTCGGATTCCAGTCTAACCGGATGCAGATGAATACCAGTATTTTACATGGAGCTACTGCCTATCTGACCTCCACAACCCAGTTACTGGGTAATACGGTACCCCTTGCTAAGACTGGTTTTCAGACTTTCGGGCTCCTGACTACCCGTAACGACTGTCAAAGATCCACGAATGACAGCTGGCACCAACGGCTTAACGTGCTTTCCGAGGCACGGAGGAGTCCCGGTATGTAAAGATGGTCACCCATCCACAAACCAACCGCGGTAAGCGTAGCTTAACCTGATCGATCGATCTTTGCGGCTTTTTACTATTTAGCCACGGGCCCCTCATTTTATTTGCTATCAATAATAATTGTATAATTTATGTACTGTTCAACTGGGAGAAGAATTCTCAAAGATTGGAGAACCAAGGAGACGAATACAGCTTTTTATTCATTTTTAATTCTGGGGCTGCGGTCGGTTAATGGATGGGTGACCATCCATTACATATCGAGAACCCTCCGTGCCTCGGAAAGGACATTAAGCTGTTGGTACCACCTGTCATTCGTAGACCTTTGACAGTAGTTACGTGTATTCGGAAGCCCGAAAGTCTGACAACCAGTCTTACCAAGGGGTATCGTGTTACTGGTAACGGAGTTGTGGAAGTCAGATAGGTAGTCCCTCGATATAAAAAGCAAGGCAGATTGATTAGGCTGCCTTGAATTTAGGAAGGGTCAGTTGCCTGCCTTACCTATATTGGTACTATCCGCTATGGATAATTCACACCAAGCTGTTAAACTAAACTAGAAATTAGCTGAAGTAGTAGGAACATCAGTTAATTTCTAGAAACTAGATAATTCATCACCACTGCTCTCGAAACGGTGACTTTATCGTTGGCACTCATTTTGACACTGCGGCTACTCAGAAGTGAATGACAAATTATTGCGCAATACGTGTATTTATAGTCCGTAACCCAGAAATTATGACGCAATATTATTCAATACTTTTAACGTATCGGTATAGAGAAAAATTCGAAAAATTTCTATGTACTACCAAAACCGACAGAACATTCCGGTACACCCAATAACTAAACTAAACCAGATACTAACCAGAGTGGTTTTTTTCTGACTTTTGCCACAAAACGTTATACGAGGTGCATCCCTTGGTTAGTTTGTCTGTTATTTCGGAACTACAGTTTTTAGTTTAACTGTCCGCCAGTCGTGTGTTTAGTACTTTTTGGTCGCTGAATTTATGCTAGCAGTTAAAATGTGGCCATGGTGCGTTTCACTTTACTGGTTACGTAAATTCAGGCATTAACATGGGTATTTACGTTTATTCGTTTCCATGTATAACAGTTTACGTAGTTTGTGGTAATAGAGAAGTGATTTTTTATTCAATGAATAGAAAAGGTGTATTTTAGCATTACAAAAAAGAAATCCTTATAATGGGTAACGGATGTAAAAAGACACAAAGAAGTGGACTGTTTTTATCTTTTTTGTAATTGCTGATCGCGTTCCCAGATTCTGAAAAAAAATTGTGCAGTTGACTAAAAAAACGTCACGTTTATTTTTATGATGCCAAGTGATGCAGTTTTGTATGAGGATCGAAGGACAGTTCTGGACCAACACAGGGTAGAGTACTTGAAAACCCTCAAATTATGTTAAGAAGATCTCAAAAATACCATTAATAAAATAGAAGAATCCAGAAGACCTCATATTTTCTTAAGACTTAAACCGCATTTTCTCTTACTACTAAACTCCAACGAGAAATGTCCACTGGCCTCTCTCCTAGTAGATTGCAAACATAAACATACACTTGCTATGGAGCTTAGTCTTGCAAGATACTTACTGTCAGTGTCTGTGGAACAATTGTTGTGAAAAGTTTTCTAGCATGTAGAAAAATACTCTATGCCTAAGTTTGTGCCTAAGATTCTAGGTCGTAAAGGGTGGGCAGATGAAAAAAGAATAATAAAGAGTTGAACACTTCCAATAAAAAAAATTCTGAAATAGGGTTTGGGCTGATGAGTGTAACCCTGTATAATTTTCGTCACCTAAAATGAGTTGAAGAAATTACGTTTACATTTAAGGACCGATTTTTCCATCTTCAGATAACTTTTATCTGAGGAGTAAACTAAAAAAACATAAACAATAAAACACATAAACTGTCATAGTTATTTTTACGACAAACCCATCTGTCTATTGAAAAAGCGGCCCTAAATGTAAAGGAGTGGAGGGAGGCCTTTGTCCAGGAAAGACAGAGCAGGCTAGGAAAAATAAAATAAAGAAAATATCTAAGGTATTGGCAGTTTTCGCTTCAATCACAAAATAAGTCTTAACATCATTAGGAATCGAAAAAAAATCTCGAATCATTACGAGCGATAAAAATTATACAGGGTTACGCTCATCAAGCCCTTCCCCCCAATTCCAGTTTTTATTTTTTTATTTCAGATCTAAATAATAAACATCACTCTTTATTTGTCTAAAACAAGCTAAGCAAGTCTAGACTGTGAGCTGTAAATTAATTATCAATTGGAGACTTAATTAAAAACGTCGGAGTAACAAAGTAAACAATAATTTCATTGGATATCTTTGTCCGTTTCGAGTTGAGTCAACTACAGAAGTATGTACACAAACAGCTCTGAAGTTTTTTAATTGTAACTCCGAAGGGAAAGTGAAATTTCAGTTTAGGTACAATTGATAATGGTGTAACAAAATACTTTAAAGTTTTTTTTCTCATTTTTAGGCTTCCGTTATAGTTTCGCCATGTCCGTTCATCCGTCCGTCCGTCCGCAGCTTGGCTCAGAGACTATTAGTACTAGAAAGCATTCGGCATGGATTTACATATTAATCACGCCGACAAAGTGGTTAAATAAAATCATGTACATTTTTTTTTTTGGGCTAGGTACCTCTAGTACACGTAAAGTGGGGATGTGTTTTCTCTCGTCTACCCCATGGTGTGGGGTATCGTTGGATAGGTCTTTCAAAAATATTGCGGAAAACCCGCAATTTGTATATGTGCAAAAATTCAGAGTAGTAGTATATATAACGAAGTTAAAATGAAAACTATAACAGCTGCTTAGCTGTGATAGTTTTCTTTTAAACTTGTAAAGCCTATTTACAATTTTCCGAGTAATAGTCGACCAACTTACATTTGCAGTTGCAATGTATTGTAGAACATTATTTTCCACTACAATGTTAAGTTTGTTCTTGGGATAAATTTATTCCAACTACGAAACCCTTCATTGTGCGTGGTCTTACATGCACTTGGCCGGCTTTTTTCTTTATCAAACATCGTTGACTGCAGCTGAAAATATTTTTAACGATGTAAAAAAGGAACTGAGAAACACTTGAATTAATGACATTTAAGGATCGATATCGTTTTACCAAAATAGAGCAATTGATTCCGATCCTATCTATAATTATAAACTGCCTGTCTAATATGAACTTAAAAGGAAACACGTTTATTCTTCATGGTCCACCAACTTAACGCTAGCCGGTACCAATCTTTTACAAGTACCTAACAAAAAGGAAATCTCACAGCCGTAACAAAAAGGAAGATAAAGTGTGCCATAACAGTTTTACAGTTTGTCCCAAGAAAAGCAATGATAACAGTAGGTCACCGTTGGTCAACGGCCCCAGTCCTAAAATGGATGACTTGGCTAAAACACAAAAACAAAATCTCTCTTCTAAAACTGCATTAACCCAACATTAGGAAAATTGGATATTGGATCTTAAAATGTGCTAGTTAAGGTTGAAAATTGTTTGACGAACAAGGTGTTTACGTTGTTACGTAATAAAATAGACAGACAACATTAAGGACACATGTTGCAAAGGTGAGAATGTTAAGATTGTTCTCGAGATAAGTGCGAAGATTGGGTATGGCTCTCAAGTGGTAGCTGGACTGTAATGAAGGACAATAAATCGTCGATAGTGATGCGACTTCGTTTTAATCGAGTGTTGAATCGAGAGGACATAAGGACAATTGGGTAGAGTGGTTTGATGCTTGCAAAATAGAAATATCGATAAAAAACCAAATCCTTTTGTAGTGCGTTTCAGCTGCCGTAAAAACAATTGTACTGAAATATTTTTTATTGGAAATACGGTATGGCTTGTTACGGAGAATTCACATATTGAAGTGATATCTGCTCAAAGCAATCTGCAAAATATTTTGGCTTTCAAAACGAAACGTATTGAACATCCAGCTAAATTTCGAACCTATATTTTTTAAGGTAGGTAGGTATACATTTTGTACATTTTTAGTATCCAGTCCACTGTATAAATAGACCCACTTGTTATTTATCAAACATTTAAGTTATCAACTACTTGAAGTGATGGAAATAATTGACTTGTTAAAAAAAACAAAGGGAAATTTCTTGATGTAGGTAAACAAAATTAATTTGGAATTATACGAAGGCCTTGTCCGCATATCACTTTGACGTTTTAATATTTTAAGTATCATAATAAAATAAGTAAATAATACGTAATTTATAAAAGCTTTTTATAGGTAACTCATTACAGACAGTGGCTAAATTACTGTCTGAAGCAATAACCCTTTGCCTTTATAATGTCTATCTATTCATACACAAAATATTTGAAGGGGTCATTGTACTCATCATTACAAACAAATTTTACTATGGGACCAGACCTGAAATCGCAAAAAATAAATGTAGGGAACAGCTGATTCTTTTTCGTGATTTCAGGTTTGGTCCCACAGTGAAAGTTATTCGTAATAATGAACACAATGACCCCTTAAGAGATTTCGTGTATAAATAGATAGACCTTATACGAGTATACAAGGAACCAAGGTGTTAAGATGAAGATATACTCGTACCAAACAAAAACTCCTAAAAATCGAATCGCTGGATTGAATCGAATCATTGACATCACTAGCGCGAAGAAACATCGGCCGCAAGTGACATATGGCGTGCAATCATCTGTCTGTAACGTAACTGATGATCGTGGGGCTAAAGTTACACTGAAGTGAGTCTGTCTGGATTTCCATTTGTTAAAAGTCCTTCATTGATTTCTTGAGGGAAAACTATATATTATATATAGTTTTTAGATAAGTAACATAGAAGAAAAAGATTGCAGATCGCATTTGATTGATGTTGCGGTACCTAATTAACGTCCTCGAGATCTTGTAGCTATCCAAAATAGCAGTTTGGTTGGAATGTATTGTTTTTTTTTTATCACCAGAATTTGCAAACCACGAACCTAATTAAATCTAGTGTTTCAATCATTGGATCATTTTAGAGAAGCCTACAATCTTTAGGCTTGGTAGGCGGACCGGTGGACGTTGCGGAATGTGGTTATTAGCAGATACTCGTAGATAGATTTTGTAGCCAATCTTCTTGACATTTTTCCAAAGATTATGTGACTTTTGGGACAACTACAAGAGAAAAATTATTGACCTTTAGTGCAACTGAAAGTTAAAATCTCCGCTTCATAAAATCTAAAGCCTCTCCAAGGCGTCACATTCCTTACTAAAATTCCTCTGTTTATTATCTTCATAACCTCCTATAACAATCAATAAAACACCCATCTAAAGAATACAACAGCTTCCTAATACATTTCCTTTAGCTGTATGCTATAAAACGTATACTGTTTTCATATAAACACCATTTTTACGACACTACCGGCAGTGTTGCGGGAGGAACAGAATTACTTCATTTTGTTCACTTTTATGGTTACTTTAGTGATCTCAGGAATTGTTTGTGGCTTTAGGGAGTGTGCAGGCTTGTACGGCGATCAGCTATCTATGTTTGTGTTTTGTGTTGGTTGGTTTTATGGATTGTGTATACAGTGGTCCATGTTGGTGAAATAGTGATGTCTGAAATTGTCTATGAATGATGAACGGTAACGGTATTCGATGGTTATAAATGTTATGGACCGAGCATGTATGTACGTTGTGTTATGGAGCACACCCCCAGCTAGATGGAGCGTCGACCTTAAGAAGGTGGTTGAGACAGATTGGATGCGAAAGGCGGAGGACATGCTTTTCTGGCGTATGCTGGGAGAGTCTTATATCCAGCAGTGGTCTGCGATAGGCTGAGTCAATTGATTGAATGATAATTATGGACAAGCTACATCATCATCTCCCTAGCCTTTTCCCAACTATGTTGGGGTTGGCTTCCAGTCTAACTGTATGCAACTGAATACCAGTATTTTACATGGAGCGACTGCCTATCTGAGCTCCATAACTCACTTATTGGGTCATACGATACCCCTTGGTAAGACTGGTTGTCAGACTTTCGGGCTACTGACGGCTTGTAACGACTGTCAAAGATCCACGAATGACAGCCGGGACCAACGGCTTAACATGCTTTCCGCGGCACGGTGGGGTCTTGGTATGTGAAGATAGTCACCCATCCACGGACCAACCGCGGCAAGCGTAGCTTAACCTGACCGATCTACCCGTGCGGTAAGTGGACAAGCTACATGACAATTTTTTTTTTAATATAGGTATGTTGGTAGGTAGGTAAGTTTTTTTTTAACCCCTGACAAGCACACTGGGTACAAAGTACCCAACCCAAAATTTTTTTTCGTTATAATTCTACTTATGCATTTAAGAAAGGGCTTTCCCCTCCAGCAATGTTTTGTTGAGACCCTAAGGAAGCGTGTTCAGTAGCCGTTGGTGAGATTCAGTTGTTACGACGCAGTGAGCGCAGAACGTTATGGGTACTTTTAACCCAGTTTGCTAGTTAAGTGTCGTCAGTCAAGTGTTCAATAGTGTTTTCTCGGATAATAATAATAATATTCAGTTGTACGTCGGACAAGAAGGTGGCCACGGAATGCCAAATACAGCTAATGTTAACTCAACAATTTTATACAATTTAAATCACGTAGAGGAAAAAAAAACCAGATTGAGTTTCATGAAAGAGTTGTCGTTTGAGCTGATAAAGCCTTTATTAATTAGACGCTATGGAATTTTACAATTACGAAAAAACATTAAAACTGCAATAGCTCAACTTCTCAACTATAAAACATCTGCTGTTAATTATTCTGAAGTAATTAATGTCAATACCGAAAACACGAAGTTCATATTGTCATTACTCATTAGGAGTTAAAACAACCATGATGTGTCCGCAGTGTGAACAATCTATGTGTAAAAGACATCGATGCCCTATGTGCGTAGAGTGCTGTGACAAAAATTCTACTTAAAATATATGTTTTATGTTTATTTGTATTTTCGTGCTTGAAAATAAAAAAATTACAATGAGTAATACGAGGGCGGGTCAATAAGTCCGTGACTTTTTGAATTTCTGACCTCTTTACTGAAAAAACAACACTACTCCTGTCAACAGGCATCTGTCAGTTGACTCCTATCAAAATTTGAACTTACTGCGTCAGTTAGTTTGTGTTTGACAGCTATCTTTATCAGACTACCCAGTAATTTGAGGAAAAAATGGAAAAAAGTGAATTTCGTGTGCTTATTAAGCATTATTTTTTGCGAAAAAAAACCATTACCGAGACCAAGGCTAAGCTTGATAAATATTATGGGGACTCTGCACCACCGATTTAAATGGTAAAAAAGTGGTTTACTGAATTTCGTTGTGGCCGTACAAGCACGGAAGATGCCGAACGTCCTGGACGCCCAGTTGAGGTCTCTATACCCGAAACAATCGAAAAAATTCACGATATGGTGTTGGCCGACCAAAGATTGAAAGTGCAAGAGATTGTGGAAGCCGTAGGGATCTCGCATGGCTCAGTCGTTTCAATTTTGAATGATCACTTGGGCATGAGAAAGCTTTCCGCAAGATGGGTGCCGCGTTTGCTCACAGTCGACCACAAACGCAATCGTGTAACAACTTCACAGGAAGGTTTGGCGTTGTTTAATCGCAATATGGAGGAGTTTTTGCGCCGTTTTGTAACCGTGGACGAAACATGGATCCATCACAACACACCAGAGACCAAACAACAGTCAAAACAGTGGGTTTCTAAGGGTGAATCGGCGCCAAAGAAGGCCAAGGTGGGTTTGTCAGCCAATAAAGTTATGGCGACTGTTTTTTGGGATGCACGTGGGATAATCCACATTGACTACCTTCAAAAGGGAAGAACAATCAATGGGGAATATTATGCCAACTTATTGGACCGCTTCAATGACGATTTGAAAAAAAACCGACCTCATTTGGCCAAGAAAAAAGTTCTTTTCCACCAAGACAATGCAAGGGTGCACACATGTGCAGTTGCCATGGCAAAAATCCATGAATTGGGCTATGAATTGCTCCCTCATCCACCCTATTCTCCAGATTTGGCTCCGAGTGACTACTTCTTGTTCCCAAACCTGAAGAAATGGCTTGGTGGAAAAAGATTTGACTCCAATGATGAAGTCATCTCGCAAACAAAGGCCTATTTTGAGGACCTCGACAAATCATATTTTTTGGAAGGGATAAAAAAATTGGAGAAGCGTTGGACAAAGTGTATAGAGCTCAAGGGAGACTACGTTGAAAAATAAAATTATTTATTTATCAAAAAATCTGTGTTTTATTCCAAAAGTCACGGACTTATTGACCCGCCCTCGTAGATCTCTGATTTCTTTAAAAACCCGTCTTGTACCTACTTTGTATCTTAAGCTACTTCAATGCATTCAAGTAGTAAAATAATTATACTTTTTGAAGCGAATCAAAAAACCGATCTCACCATCTTTTAGAGCGCTTTGTAAGCTTTCCAAAACACTATATTTTTTTTATATTTTAGTCCATCAAAATCAAAGATACGGCACGAAAACGAAAAAATCTCTAAAAGGCGTTTTTTAGCTTCGGTGGTATTTTTAGATTTTCAGCTAACACCAATTAATTTCACATTGAATCTATTTTATGAAGAATTGTTTGAGATATAATTAAAAAAAAAAAAAATCTCTAACTTTATTAGAGACCAAGATATTTGAAAATGAATTGTGTTGGGTACTTTTTACCCTCAATGCCTAAAGAGGTATACTGTTTAGATGTGTGCTTGTCAGGGGTAGGTAATTAAGTATATACGAGTTTTTGTTTATTTTTTTATTTTTATTTTATTTATTAGGGACAACAAACAGCAGTGTATTAAATATTACACATGATTGGACTACTAAACTAATAGAATTAACAAATACACTACTCACGACGTTATCCACAGATTACCATATAAAATAATTAGCATAGATACTATGTTGTTGTTGGCTCAAGTCACCTTACCACAAACAGACGACTTATGCTTTGCTCTTCCTTGGTAGCTAAGTCTTCTCCTTGCAAGCAATGTCTGTTTTATAGAAATCATTTGTCTGCCATCGTCATCCAAAGCATGAATGCACCTCCTGCTGTTCAAACGTCCCTTTGTTCTTACCAATTTCAGGACTCGCCAGTCACACACAAATCTAAGAGGAATTTCGACATTTGTTGTGTACTGTGAAGCTCTCTACGAGCTTCACAAAGTGGTGGAGGTGCCAGGTATATCATATTAATTTAATTAAACTTTTGAATAAACAAATTTGTCGAGAGCTTCACGGTACCGCGAGGAATAAAATCAAAGTACGGCTTATCTCGAATGTTCAATAATTATTCCTATAAAATATACTACGTATTTCTTGTCAGCGCAATCTTTTCTAATTCTAGATCTTCCTGTTTGTCTCGCATTTTATACCAGTCACCTTTGACAACTTGCGGAGGTAGCATGTAAACACTAAATAGGTATCTACAGGTACCTACTGTATACAGAATGGCCGGGACATCGATCTGTTACCATAAATTCAGTAAATGAGTCTCAACTTCCAGCGTAGAAATTTTTCGCAAGTAACTAAAAAAAAAAAAGCGTTTCCATACATTTTGACCGCGTAGGCACTTTTCTATGAAACAGCTGTGTTTGTTTAGGGTTCCGTGCCTCGAAAGGAAAAACGGAACCCTTATAAGATCTCTTCGTGGTCCGTCTGTCTGTCCGTCGGTCAAGACCGTTTTTCTCAGGAACGCGTGGAGTTATAAAGTTGAACTTAATATCACATAAATACTCAGGACTGCAATTTCTTGAAGCAGTGAAAAAATAAAACTTCTAAGTAAACGCAATCAAAAGATATGAGCGTTCATGTTCCGGAATCAAAACCTTATTATAATTCCTGTTGACCTAGAATCATCCTAGAAGCAATGTCATGTAGCACAAGTAAAGGAAAAATTCCTAAAACCGTAAATTAGTAGTTAAAAAAAAATCCCGTGATAAGCTATTTATATACCTACAAATTTGTACTGAACCCTCGGTGCGCGAGTCCGACTCTCACTTGACCGGTTTTTTTTTTAATCGATTAAACATTTCCTTGAATTTAGAAGAAATGATTCTAGATCCTAGGGGGTCCTAAGGTTTAGAATCATTTATGCTAAATTCATGGTAACAGTTTGCGCGTCGATGTCCCTGGCTGTATACTTCACTACATAGTATAAAACAAAGTCACTTCCCTGTCTGTCTGTCCCTATATATGCTTAGATCTATAAAACTACGCAACGGATTTTGATGCGGTTTTTTTTAATAGATAGAGTGATTTAAGAGGAAGGTTTATATGTATAATACATGCATAATATAGTAGAGAAACACTGATAATTTTAGAGGTTTCTAATGTAATGTCGTAAATAAAGACATTTTTTTGCGCTTACATTGTAAACGCTGGCTGAACCTGCCGAGATAGATCAAAATAATATACTACAGTATTGTACACCTTAAAAAGGTCTACAAAAAAGTCCGCGATGGTATATGTCTATCTCTTAGGGATAACCCACAATAACCATTTTTATCCTATACTTTTTACGAGAAATAATGGCTCTAAAATTATCAGTGTTTCTCCATTGCACCCGTGCGAAGCCGGGGCGGGTCGCTAGTTTCATATAAAGCAATCCTTACTATATTATTTTGTTCTCAAAAGACTCATGGTAATTCAGTGCCGCAATACAATCTGCAACTGTTCACATATCGGTTCATTATAACTGCATTCCAAAAATTAAATGAATTGGGAAACGCTCAAAAATATATTGCAATTTAATAAAGTACGATTTTCTGATACAACCGCCTTAATCTGATTAAACGAAACGTCGGACAGTGTCACAATTGAAAAATAGCTTTGTCCGTAGTAATTCAATTAAACTGAATCCAAATTGAATTGGGACGCGTGACGGATGAATTTTATTTAGTTTTTTTGCTGAGAATTTTTACAATACAGATTTTATTTTTTGTTTTAATCCGTTTTTCACGGGTTGCTTGGTTTTAATTTGGAGTTCGACAAATGCGTTGTTGTGACGGACTGCTGGTTGTAGATTTTAAGTTTTCATTACTCTCCTCTATCATTCCACTTCTGGGCAAAGGCCTCCAGCCCCAGAACGCCCAGCTCTTTCGATCCAGGGCTACAGTGGACAACTGGTCGTTTGTTTTCTCCAGCTCATCCCACCATCTTCTGCGGGGTCTGTCGCGATGCTTTCTGGCTGTGCCAGGGCTCCACGTAGTGGTTATTTTGTCCCACACCTCATCATTAAGAACAATGAAATGATGTTCTTTGGAAAGCGCATAACTTGAGAACGGCAGGACCGATTTGGCTATTTTTTGTTTTAAAGTTTTTGTATAATCCAAATTAGGTATTTAAAGTAAGAAAAATCTGAAAAGTTCCCCGAAAAAAATCTCACATTCGGGAATAACTGAACGTCATTTTTCCATGGGATTTTGGATTAACTTATGGCCAGGACAACGTCTGTCGGCTCAGCTAGTAGATAATAAAAGAGATTTTTTTTTTAAACTCTTCATTTATTGTCGTTACTGAACTGCAGTAAACGTGGGCACCTACCATTTTTTTTTAAATTAATCCGTGTTTTTTATGTAAAAAGATTATACTCACCATTTACCTAATAGTAGATAGACGTTTATAAGCAGACATGAATTCCACTTCTAAGAATGTATTTTTCTATATAAAATCATCCTTTTTTTAATAAACAACTCAACACCTTGTCGACCTACTTAAGCCCTAATTACACTGCAAAGGTAGGATTATATTATAATTTACCCTATTTAAAACGAAACTTTAATAAGCAACAAGACAAGCGAAGCGAAAAATGTCAAACACACGAACATAACATAGCTCTAATTTCGGGCCATATTATTACTTTGATAAGAAACCTGAAAGGCTCGAAAAGTAATTACCTCTAATATTACGTAGAAGGAAGTTTTAGGTCTAAATACATGAACATCAAAGTTCATTATAATTACTTACCGAAAGAAGATCGTCAGGTTTCCATGAAATCTCGGTGTCGCATTTAGACTCCGTGTAGGTACATTTGTAAGTCGTCAAATACACTCAAAAGATAGATCTGGATAAATTTAACATAAAAGGTAATCATAGGTTCTTCATTTGTTTTTCTTTTGTTTCTTTTCTGTTATAGTCATCAGAGAGATCAGGAAAGTAAAGAAAATTAGTCTTTGTCACTAACATCGTATACGGTGAAGAGCACATTTAAATCTATTTACACTTACCCACCTACTTAAATTTTGTGTTGATAACTTTGCCAGTCAGTAAGGCTGGATCTGAATGTCCAAGTTCTGATGGAAGAAATGCAGCCCGAAAGTCGAATTTCACCTTTGCTCATAAGCGAGGCCATGGAACATCATCTCCAGGGGAATATCTTAGGAAAATAGAATACTGATTTACGCTTAGCTTCTTTTACCAGACCAAACCAAGCGTAAAAAAAACAAATTACGTCTTTATTTTCATACCCCAAAAGAAAATATGATACAGCCGTCCCTAAAATAAACGTTTACATTTTTTAACAGCCCATCCAAGGTGAGTCACATTTAAGAGTCGACCCCTAAGCGTTGAGGTGAAAGTAATCGTCGAATCAAAGCGGAATTTGTCAAAAACACCGCTCCGGTGCACTTCCGTCAATTCTCTCCAATTAATAACTTCACTCTATCCCCTTCACACTTGTGTAATTTTAAATATCCCCGTCCCTGTCTCCAACCCTTGTTTGAGAAGCCCCGTCGAGATAGTATATTGCCACTTTGTCGTCGACTCCCGCGGGCTGTTTACATACAAAAGAGAAATTGCAATATTTTCCGTTGCCGTCGAAGGAAAATATTGGATATTTTAAAGTTTTATTAAGCTAGAAACTGGCTTTGAGAGGCAGAAATAATTAAATTTGGCTGTAGCTAATGATGTGTGTGTTGGTAAGGATTTATCCAATGGTAGGGAACTTTTAATGCCTTCTCACGATGAGTTTATTTCTTTGTTGAGTGTGGTCACGGTGTTCATCAAGGCAGTCTAATAATGAATCGATGTAGAGATATTAAAATTATGTTAGATTGAGTTTAATAATCAGGAGGGGCTTATGGCTAAGTAGTCTATCGATCAGGTTCAGCTACGCTTGCCGCGGATAGTCCGTGGATGGGTGACCATCTTTATATACCAAGACCCCCAAGTGCCTCGGAAAGCACGTTAAGCCGTTGGTCCCAGCTGTTATTCATGGATCTTTAATGTGAATGACAGTCGTAACGGGTCGCCAGAATCTCGAGATTTTGACAATCAGTCTTACCAAAGGGTATCGTACTACCCAATAGTTGTGTTGTGGTGTCAGATAAGCAGTCGCTCCAAGTAAAGTACTGGTATTCAGCTGCATCCGGTTATACTGGAAGCCGACCCCAACATAGTTGGGAAAAGGCTAGGCAGATGATGATGATGATGATACGAGTACAAGTTACTTACGCTTGTGAGATGGATTGGTTTTTACTCTAGCTATTATTTTGGTTATGTTGATTTCGAATTAATTCTAAGCAATTTCTCTAGCTAAATGAAGTGGTTGGGACGGATTGATTGCAGAAGGCGGAGGACAGGGTGTTGTGGCGCAGCCTGGGAGAGGCCATGTCCAGCAGTGGACTGCGATAGGCCGAGTTGATTGATTGAATTTCTCTAGGACTCGCATGTTCTGAAGATTCTGGTTTTCTATAGTTGGAATCACGAGAAGTTACCTGTACTTAGTGAGAGCAAAATGGTTTTTGTATCGTGACAACAATTATTATTATTTCAGTAATTGATATTGCTAATCCATTGCTTCATTTATGTTCGAAAAATTTGTCTGCTCAACAACATAAATAACGCAATGAATGTTGTTGAACTGTCAAAAATAAAGCCTATTAAGTGTTACGCAATTACCCCGCCGGTCGGGATGATATTAATTTTAATTCATTTTCCATATAAGTTGATACTGGCTTTTCAAACGTGTAAGAGTAAAACAAGTGATCAGAATAAACTATTGATCCCCCGAGGATATTGTCGCAATTCCACCTTGTTGTTACATGTGCCGTTCTATTTGCTGAAATCATACATAGGTACCTATATTCATAGAATTTGCTCGTGTACGTCTAAGTATCTAATAAATAAAATAAATAAAAGCCCTTCAGACCGTATTTCGGCCACGGCGGCCAATTTCAACGGAGACTAGCCTTCGGGGGAAATACTGTAGTGCACAAGTGTGCGCGTAGACACAGGTGCACTCTCTCATAGTCCGATAGGACGGCAATCCGACACGGCCAGAGAGAGATCAGGCGCAGGACAAACGGCTTAACGTGCTTTCCGAGGCGCGGGGGTATCACACCGCCAACTTCCAAACTCCGGACTGTTACTAACAATAAGTAATTCTTAAAATAAAAATTCAATAACAGTTTATTTGTATGTAATGGAAGATCTAAATACCTACTTAAAAAGTGGTTCGATTTATATCGTAATGTAATCAACATTATTTTCCCGAAATATATCGAACTCCTTTTGCGGAATTCACTTAGGTTTGGCCAGAAATGAATTAACTGAACACAATTAAGCTCTATATCTATCTTCAAGTAGATTATTCACTAAGGGGATAAAGCAATATCTTAATGTTGTGATGCCAGCACATCAAGCTACTACAATCTTTCAAATTTCTTTAATAGATTTTCAACTTTATCGCTAGACCATTAGGTTCAAAGTTGATTAGGAACATTTGACAGTTTCGGATAGCTTGATGTGCTGGTGTCTGTACATCAGTTATTAGCACCCTAATTGCGTAACACACTTTCAATTACAATCTGTATTATTTTGAAGGATATTGCTAGTCTATTGCTTCGTAATATGTTCGAAACTACTTTCGTCTGCTCAGCAACGTAAATAACGCAATGAATTTTATTGAACTGTCAAAATGAAAGCCATTGCTACTGATAGTGTGTTACGCAATTACCCCGCGGGTTACTTTTTTGAAGAAATTAAGATCAGTATCTATGATTAATCAAGTAACGGTTAGTGGGGTTTTCCTAGTAAGTGAAGGCACTTTCGGGTTTTCGGGTTTTGCCAAAACCATGTCAAACCGGGTCAAAATCGTGTTTTATTGCTATGATGTAACATTTTACTCGTCGGTTCTGAACTCGTGGAAGAAAATTGCAAAACACTTTGTACTGTTTATGTATTTATGAGGATTATATTATTGTAATATCATGACAAAATTTGCAGACTCATATATTTTTTTTTTTTATATACTGTTCCTTATATTTTTTTCTTAATTTTTATGTCCTAGGTTTTGGACGAGTAAAATTACTATTCGCAGATACTTTTTTGGTCAGTTTCAGAGACAGCAAACAAAGATGTGTTCAAAATAACGTGACGTATTAAGCTGTGATGTTTATCTCATAATACTATGGAGCGTCCATTTTTTTTGGTGATAGCCCGAGACCAAGTTTAGAAGTTTCGATGTAAGATATTATGTTGCATAGTTCAATACCTCAATATTTTTCTGTTAACATTTCCTGCTGACAAGATTTTTGGAACGAATTTCTTTATCGTACGTATTACGCACACTTGGCGAATGAGAGCTAAACCGAAAATATTGTCACATTTTGACGGTCACGACACTTTTGTGACGTAACAAAAGTGTCGAATATACACTTTTGCTCTCATCTTCGAAGTGTGCAAATGCGAAAAGAATTTCATTCACACCGGCTGGTCCATTATGTAAAAATCTCACCGTGAAAACTTAGTTGGAGTGAACTGTCAATCACTTTTACTTCACCTAAGGTTTCACGGTGAGATTTTTACAGAACAGCACTGCAGGTGTCCCACGCCACCTCACGACCATTTTTTTAGGATTTCGTGTTAAAATCGACAGATTTTTTCAAGGTTTTTTTTTTATTTCTTAATAAAACAAAAGAAATATTATAAAATAACATTTTTATTTCGTTCATCATAATTATCATTGAAGCCATATCGATTACATATTACATACATCCACTTAACACTAAATAAACAATTACGTCACTTATAATTAACATTTAAACACATCGTAACATTTACTTACAAAATCACATTCATCTGGCACTCGTGTCATACATTATGACGTCATTTTTCATACAATTTTTCTCCACACATTAATAATTTATTATTCTTAAATATAATTTTTGGGTGATGTTTAAAAAAATATTCTTTTAGCCATTTATGAAAAAATTTCGAGAGAAAATATAGGAAAGAGGAAAGGAGATTTTCTTAGAAAAAGATATCCATATTTTTTCTAAGTAAAGGTTTTTAAGACATTTATTAATAAGTAACACTATCTGAAAAGTCCAATTTAGTAATCTAGCGACATCTATTAGATACATATGACATTAGTTTTATTAATTCTAGTTTTTATGATACAGCATGTTCTTAAAAACATTTTATTACACTATTGAATTAATCGAACAGTGAATAACATGGAACACCATTTAGAATTGTCAAAAAAAAAATACAAAAAGTATAAAAAAATACGTCAAGATTATATTTCACAACATCGATTTTACAATAGCAGAAATGTCAAAATGACTAGCTAATTCGAAAGCGCAACCCAATATTTCCCAATCAACACGTCTAATGCATTATAATGCCTAAGAGTTTTACACCCTGTATTATCCATAACGCGTTTTTAATACAGTATACGTAATATAGTTAGCAATAGCATATACATACTTACACAATAAAAAAAAAATGGTACAGGGGTCTTTGGTTCAATAAAATTTTGATATTATACTTAAAAGTATAAAAATTGCTATAAAGCACTGTGCGATCTAAACCCGCACTTAAGTCACGCTTCCCAGTGACTTAAGTAGTCCATTTTTACACAAAAAGAAAAGTGTTATTTGAATGCGGATTTAGGTCACACAATGTTATAAAATAATATACGATACGTGTGACTTAACCCTATAATGGCAGAAGATCCCGGCTTGTATGTTAAAAAACTGGGGTATTAATACTAATTTTTAATGAATTTTTTTGAGATAAGTACTTTTTATTACTTAAAAAAAAATTATGGTGTACCCCTTCTCTTGTATGAAATTGTGTAATACATGGTGCCATGCATAATGGAACTTTGCATTTGACACACTCTATTTTGATCTTTATTCCACGAGCTTTACTGCTGCATTTGTCTTGCGTTTAGCCGCGGAAATTCAAAATGTATGGTGTCCAGACAGAACCCCATAAAGGGTTAAGTAGTCTATTAATAATGCAATAATGGATTGCTTAAGTCACACGTATCGTAATCTACTATTAACAAAAGCAAAAATGCTGTAACAGAAACTGCGTATATTGAGGTATTTAATTACAACTAAGTTTAAATGCTAAGAAGTAAACAAAAATAATTATAGCAAGTACAATTTGAGATACAGCTATAAAAACGTGGATAGTACGTTATAAACTTAACAAAACAGGTGAAAATGTAAACTCATTAAAAATAGAGTTGATCTACTTTAGTTCAATCACGATAAGTTAGTATTAAATAAAATTGGTATCGAAGATTTATTTCAAAGCAAATGTTAAATTTAACATTGCACATCGTTATTTAACATTGACGAATTTAGCTTCAAGATAAGATAGAAAATGTTTTTAAAGTTAATTATTTTATTAAGACATTTAAATCGACATCTACTCCAATATAAGTCTCCACTTTTCTTAGTACAAAAAATATTTGTATTACCGAATATCTTCTAATATTTACAATATAATTCGCTAACATTGCTCAGATTCCATTTTATCTGTAACATACATTTGCATATAGTTTATTATCTAAGTTTTTTATTTATAATTGTGGTATAATAGACGAATATTTCTTTTTCATGCTTGTCGTACGGAATTTCGGCTTCAAGGAATTTATAAACAATGTTTAATCTATAAATAAACATCTACTTATTAAAAATGAGGAAACTATACTTTGAAAATAAAATAATCAGTACACATACTTAAAACTACTGCTAAACCTATCGATATATTGCACACAATACAAAAGGGCCAAAATCATTCGGTCACTCTATAAATACAAATCAATGAATTTTAAATCCTAATTCAAAGACACAAAGTTTAAATTCGCTGTAGCCACGTCGTTAACAAAGCCATGAACTAACTACTGTTTTGGTGTTTGATCCTTTTTGCTGGCCTGGACGGACTGAAAGTCCTCAGGAACTCTATAACTAACTTATTTAACTTATATCTAGATATCTATCGTTATATGCCTTCTGGCTCTTCACTTAACTAGGTACTGACTTAATTATTTTAGAACAAAATACAGAAATAACTTTATGCGGGTGAGCCCTTTCTAATTAAGTGGTTACGAGTATTAGGTTTTATTTTTATTATTATTCTACATGCATATATATCTATAGAATAAAAATACGAAGTTAAACATTCTTGGGAACTTTTCTATGCCGATGAATTTCAAATCGAGTAACGTTTGAAAACGTTCAAACAAAAAAATATTAAAGGAAAATCTATTGAATTGCATTGAACAGGTAGCTATAAATTCTGACATTATTTATAATTGGCTCACCTGCGAGAAGGTTGCGAAATTAAATTAGATTTAAAGAATTCTATATTTTACTATAGGCAAACCGTTTGTTGTTTTTTTTTTCTAAAATATTCGTATATACTGACTATTAATTTTATGTCCGAAGATATTTTGACTCATCTTGATAATGTAATCTCATGTATAACTCTCACAAAGCATCCGCAACTGTTAACATGTGCGATCGCTAACCGCGTAGCGAGCGAACTAAGTTTTGACACGCACCTCTCCCGGTCCCCGTCCTCGTCCTATCCTATCCTCGCCCCTGTACCCCGCAGGCGAGGACTTAACTAAGCGGTTCGCCTATAGTATGGACATGAAAACATCATTATTTTAAACCTGATTACACGACTATTTGGTAAATACATTATTATAAAAGTAAACATAATTTTAATAGTCGTATTTATTTGGTGACGACCGCTTTATTCATTTCGGTCTACTAAAGGAGCTAGGCTGTCCAGGAAATACTTCAATTATCTGTTAACTTTAAAATAAAAGCTACTTGATGATGATGAATTCAATTTTCAACGCTATTAAATTGTATTTCGTTAGGAGTCGTGCATGCAGTAGGTATTTATGTACGGTACGCATTATTCATAATTCTAAAACTTAATTATATGTAGTTTTATCAATAAAAAAGCAGTCAGCTTTGTCTAATCAAAAATTAAATTCCTTTTGCATCGAAGTCGTATATGTACAGACTTAAAATTAATTTGGTTTTACAATCGACTATATTTGCAGTTTATACAATTTCAGAATAGGTTAACTTGTTGTATTGAATTTAAGGGTAGGTACTGGTTTGTACTTACGCATCAAATTTATTTTGGCCAAAGCCAGTTCTTTCAATTTTTTGCTAGTTTTATACGTGCGAATTTTATTGTACCCATTGCTATTTATTTTTTGTTTGTTATTGCCCTGTTTATTTGCTTTATTCCTGTTACATAACTTATTTGTTTCTTATGTGAGAGTATCAAATCTAAATTATTATAAAGAGGATTCGAGTCTACATTTCAAGCTAGCAAGATTTTGAATTATTATTTAATTGGGTTTTCCGCAGATTGTTTAACTAGCAAAAACGTAAAATATACAATCAGTACGTACCCTAAAGTTGTTGCAAGTGCATCTAAATTATTTACATTGCTAACAATTCAACCTTACGCACGCTCAATTAGCATTCATATGATTAAATGATCGATTAATTAATTATACGATATTTAAATGCATTGCATTTAAGTCTATCATTTTAAATTAAACTAGTTTCTTAGGATTTACCACAACGTGAGTAGAACTTTTAATTAGAGAAAGATTGAATCAGATCATCAATTTCCATCCTTACCCCGGTTAGGTATACAGGATTATCTGTATATTTTTATTATTATTATCTTAATATTAATATTTGTGCTAAGTTAATAATAACTGTTTAGTTAATATTTTGGTATTCCCTTCAAATGTTTTAATATTACATCCACCTAGTGTCTCAAAGTCATTCCTAAGAAATTAGGATTTAATTATTAAATATATCACCTTTTTATTTTATTTGAAAATATATACATTTCACCTCAATTCCTAATGTTAGCATGTACAGATTCTATTTTGTTCTTAAGCTTGATGTTCCTAAAATAAAAATCTATGCTTCAAATATGTTGTTCTGATTCGATCGACTAGGACAATAATTATATGAACCCATAATTTATACTGCAAACTTAAAGACATGAAAAAGTAATATACAAAAAAATATATTTCTTAAATTATAGTGCGACTAATTTTGATACTTTGGCAGGCACTTTGGTATTGAAGAAAACGGAAAGTATAGTGCCAAGAGTGTTCAGAAATTGACAAGTACAGGTTATGACTAGCTTAAATATTGAAACTTTGGTAATATTAAATGGTAAATTATCTAGATGTAAGTGCTGAGAGCTTGCCTGAAGTCGTGGAGGGCTGCTAGGAGTTGAGGAGCTGTTGGTCTGGCCAGAGGAGCCAGTGTCCAGCACCAAGATATTAAACCGTACCTGATGATTAGAATAAGTGACACTGAAGATTCCATTGAGTATTATGATCGGGAAAATGAATATGAATCAACCCACACAGCTTTTATCAATCCAATTAAGAAAGTACAATTTCAAAATATGACCGGAAATGTACTGCTCTCTTTCCAAAAAGATTATTTAATCAGAAAGAACTACTTACTATAAAGAAAGATTAAATATTTAGGATGCAGAATCACAAAATTATGGCAAAGCTCTAAAGGAGACTTCCACAATTCTTTTCGAAAATGAAATGGAAAGCTAATACGATGTCATTGATACAAAAACATTCTCTGACAATGAAAAGTCTTTTAGTAAATGGCATTTTCGCCTCCGGACTTTCGAAGTTGACACTTTTCAACGCGCTTTTAAGTCGGATTGAACTTTTAAATCGGTGCAAACATTTACACTGATGCGACTCTCTTTTGCATTGTCTGATAGTTAGATTTGAATAGTAAATGCCTCAACAAATAAAGGTTTTAGTTTATTTACATCGATTTTAACAATTATAAGAAGCTACCATTTTGTCTTCATTCTAGAATTGATATCTAGCTTGTAAATTGACAGTGTATTAATTATATTATATATAAAGCTAACTAAAGCAAGCTATTACATGTAAATAAAATTAACGAGAATGTGATATTAAATATCACGTTCTCGTTTGGTTTTCTTTTGAAATTTTTATCAATCAAGGGTACTTGTTAGAAGGATTGAAATGATCAAAGAAATTCAAATGTAACCAAGGGTACTCACAGTTCATCAGGACAGTTATGCGGTTGTGAAGGTCGGTATCCTCCACTCAGGAAAGCTCCCACGTCAGCAGCATCAAGCTCAGCCAATGGCGATGCTCCAAGAGTTGCTAACTCCCATAGAGTTATTCCTAATGACCACTGAACAGACACAAAATATTATAACAACCATTATGATAATTTAGAATATTTTTAACAAAAAGACAGAATTGTACGTTACTCGATTTGATTTGTACTTTAAAAGACTCCAAATTATAATTGATTCCTGTTAACAATAGGTTGACAATCAACGATTTCCTTTCTGAAAGTTTCATCAAATTCCAGAATTTCATTTAAATATTTAAAGAACGTTTTAGAATAATCATCCATTAGATCGTATTGTTCTATTTTCAGAATAAGTATTTTACAAAGATCAAAAATAACATTTCCAAATCTTACCACATCGGAAGCTGTAGTGTACTGATTTTGGAGCAACGTCTCGGGAGCCATCCATTTGACCGGCCGGTTCTCGTTGTCACCCAGACAATGGTAGTCATCAGGAAACAGATCCCTTGATAGACCATTGTCTGTCACCTTCAGCCTTAATTTTTCGTCCACCCTATGTTAGAAATTAGAATCTTTCAATACCGTTTTTCAATACTTAAGATCAAGAAAACTGTTGAAGTAAAAAGCATTAACGGTAGAGGTTCTTGCCCATAACGGTGGAGTCTTTTGCCCATTCTTCTCTATCCCGAAACTACCTTTTGGAAGGGGCAACTAGAAGCAATTTTATTTTATTGTAAATTTCGACGTTCAAAAGTTCCTTTTATGTGCCTATTTAAAATAAATGCTTTGACTTTGACCTTCAAAAATGAAGTATTTTTTCTACCTATCTCCTGTACTATAATCTCTGTCTTGATTGCCTGATTTTGTTTATTTCTCTTATTTTTTTTGTAAATAAAATACCAGCCGGTCGATTCTGTAAAAATCTCACCGTGAAATCATAAGTGAAGTGAGCACTTAATAGTGTTAATCAGCATAATAACAGCTCACTCCACGCTCACTTCACCCAAGCTTTCACGGTGAGATGGTTATAGAATCGCACGGCAGCTCGTAATATTTCCATATTCTTGGGTACCGAGGTCAAAGCCAAATTTAAGTATTTCAATTAAACCATTAAAAATAACATAACAAAAAAAAGAAGGAGATGTCCATTGGCTTTCTCTGAACATCGAGCTTTTAGTACACAAATTGTCATGATTGCTGAAGCTATTTCAAATTTTCTTTGACCCAGTTTTAACTGGGTTGGAGATAATTTATTTTTACAAAGAGCCCCATGATTATAATTATTCGGCACTCTACAAAAGTTAAACTTCGTTTCTGGGAAATTAGAGTTTAGAAGATACGGAGTTTTAGGAGCTGTTGGACTAATGTTTAATTTATGTTGCTGTTGTTGCAAAACTCCATGTTTTAACATAAACGATACGCAATGAACAAAACAAATACCTTCTAATCACGAAGTCAAATTAATATCATAAAAGCATTTTATTTTTATCATCCATTGATGTCCCAGTGCAGGGTAAAGACATCCCTACTCCCCATCCATCTCTCTCTGTACAGAGCTGCCAAGCTGCCCATGAATAATTAGTAAAAGAAAATGTGCTCTAATTATAAAAAAAAAAATTACGGTTAATTTATATGTTTCAATTTATATACTGATGTTATGAAAGAACATGATACGCTATATAGAGATATCTTTTTTTCTTCGACGGCTAAGCTTGAAGATTATTAGCTCATTTATAATGGTATCTACGTATATCTATCTATCTATATCTATCTATCTACGTATCTACGTATATTATATCCACCATGCTAAACCTACGATTCAGTTTTTTTTTTTATTTTTTATATTCTTTTTTTTTTTTTTTTTTAGGGGTTTTTATCCACAAGGATACGACAACCCCATTGTATTGAGTTGTCGTTAATAACTAACTTGGCAGATATTTTTTCAAATAAATTCTGTTCCATTTTATGGTGTAGGATTTCGTAGTCAACAAGGAACCCTTATAGTTTCGCCAGCTCCGTCCGCAGCTTAGCTCAAAAACTCTAAGTACTAGAAAGCTATAATTTTGCATGGATATATCTACATACATATTAATCATGCCGACAAAGTGGTAAAATAAAATCATGTTTTTTTTTTTAATTCATTTCAACTACGGAACCCTTTATTGTGCGTCCGACACACACTTGGCCGGTTTTTTTAATTAAGTCGGTGAGTAGAGGCTACTCGGACATCTTGTCAAAGTAAGACCATTGAAAGATTAATGCTCCCGATCCTATAAACAAAAACGAATCGAAATTTTACCTGTGATAGCGACTTCCATATGGGAGGGTTTACTATGCAAAGCTACGAGGTTTATTATTAAAAAAGATACAAAAAAAAAATGGTTTTACAATGTTTTGTTTACATTGCTGAGACAGCCGTATGTGAAGACTACGTACCTCGAATGAATTTAATATGCCACAGTAGATTACTTTAAAATATTTGCAAATTAAGCTCAGAACGATTAATTACGTATGCTGATTCTTATATACATGGTGCTCACGTTATTTACAAATATTTAACTGTAGACAATTATCACAAATATTTGTGAAACACTTAATTTTACTTACACACAATTCCTAGCAGCAATGTCTGCGTGTACCAGCCTCTGCACATGCAAGTACGCCAGACCACAGGCCACCTGTGCTCCTAAGTCCACTAGCTCTCTCGTCGCCGGGGCCGCTTGGTGGCCTAGCCGGCAAGACGTTAGGAACCTGGTGGAATAGATCGTTTGTTTATTTATTTATTTAGAATAGAATAGAATACTCTTTATTATGTACACCATATAGATTACAGACATATATATAGAAATTTAATGTTTACCTATTTATGTATTTGTGTACGTTTTTATTTATTTTGTAATAATTTTAATAGCTTTTTTTTTTAATTTAATTTAATTTTTTTTTTAATTTTTATTTATTTTAATTTAAAGGATTTTTTTTTATTTTTTTATTTAATCTTTTCACACACAAAAAAGTACAAAGGTGGACTTGATACCTTAGGCATTTTCTACCAGTCAACCAAGGGTGGTGAAGAGATTAGATGGCAGGTGCTTTGGTTGAGATCAACAATGATAAAAAAAAAACTATTAAAGTTATTAAAAAATAAATAAAAACGTACACAAATACATAAATAATTTGAAAACCTATAATATACATACATACTATTTACTATAATATATACTTATAATATATTTACATGTATACAAATTCAAGGAAGAGAGGTGTTGAGATGACTCTACACTATTCGTTTTGAAAATAACTCTGCAATTTCTGCTTAAATGCATACCGACTGGTAGCCGTCCTGATATCAAGACGAAGCGCATTACAAAGAAGAATGGAATGAATATGAATGGAAGAAAGAATAAAGCCAGAAGTATGGGAAGGACAGAGTAAGAGAAGATTGTTACAAGAACGCAGATTCTTAGCGTGGAACAGACTTATAGATATTGAAATTGAGACATGAGATAAGAAGGAGGTGTGGGAGAGTTGAGAAGTTTGTTTCGTAAAATTATTACAGTTTTAGTAAGTAAATAAATAAATTTATTTATTGCCAGAAAAACAGTTCACAAAAAAATTTGAGTCCCTGTCTCCAGAGCTACATTAGAGTAACAAGTAATAGTAGTAGTAGTTTTAGTAATAGCCCAATCTTTTTTTATTGCGAAATTTATCTCCATCTCGCCTGGTGATGGATGAGATATATGATGAAAGGAGCCATCCCAGAAGATGCCTGTTCACTCTTGCTTTGAAGACTACTATGATAGCGTAAGAGAACATCTAGGCTCTAAACTCTAAACCACTGAAAGGACATCGAATGCAGGCACTGTATCTGAAATCGGCTAGAAGGCATCATCATCAGTATGATGATGGTACCTATCTGCTACCAGAGGGGCAATTCTCGTAATTTTAAGAACGTTCAGTCTGATCTCAGTCTCAGTCTGTCAGAACTACCTGTAGTTTCCCTACATTTTTGACATGTTTTTGAAATTTGTTTGTCGTCGAGATGAGACTGCGAAGAGATTTTGAATGTTTTAAATTACGAGAATTGACCTTCAGATCTCGATTTTTTTTTCACACACACGGGTAACGGCCCCGACTTATGAGTTGTATGTCGTGGGTTCGAACCCGGACAGGCGATTTACTTTGTGTAATTTATTTCATCAACACGACATGTGACATCTACCAACGCGCACTGGGCCCGCGTGGTAGAATATAGCCGTGGTAGATTGTTGTAGTGGGGGGGCCTGTGTCCCAGCAGTGGGGACGTTATAGGTTGATTATAAATAAATAATAACGACCAGATGTAATAAAAAAAAAAATCAAATAATATATTTTTTTTAAATTAGATTTGAATTAGGATTTTTGAAATAGGGATTTAGTGTTGTTGCAAATAAACTATTTAGAAAGAACAGATAACCCTTACCTCTTAAGATTTGAAGAATGAGAAGGACAGCAATAAACTAGAAGAGGCTTCCGAGCCTCTTCAGCACATGCAGCCATCGGTGTGAGCACATTCGTGTGAACTAAACCGAAGAGTCGTAACCCTTCAGCTACGAGTAACGCCGCTTGCATTGCTGATGCCGCATCTAGGACAAAGAATGATGTGCTCAGACGTATTAAGAATATGAATCCATTTTATATGCCCCGAACATGCATTACCAGGGACTAACATAAAATTAACTAATTAATTACAAAATGTGGGTGTACTGTAGCTACACCTCTGCCCAACCTTTTGGGAAAAAAAGAAATCGTGATGTTATGTGTGTTACATAGTATCGAAAGAAATAAACATATTTTTTTTATTATTATTAGGTACATAATTATATTATCTTCTATTCAAACTTATGTTTCAAATTAATATTGTTCAGTTGAAAGAAATGTCAACATTATTTTAATGTAAATTAAGCTGATTTCAGAGTGACGTTAAAGTTTATAAAAATGTTTGAAGTTGTAGTAAACTGAACTTTATTCTGTAAGGTTTAAAGCTATTTTTTCATAAACTCATATTTGTTTACATTTTTGGCAAATAAATCGCGAATGCAGATTAGTGGGCCTGCTTTCGACCTCAACTCTCCTGATTTTATTATTTTGACGAATCGTCTACACTTAGGCTTTCATAATAGCAAGTAATTTAAAACGATTTTTTAAACTATATCTACTACCTAGGTTTCAGATAAATCTTGAGAATGACCTCTAAAACTTATTCACGCTGTCAGTCGAGACTGGTCATCGCTTAACGGCCAGGGCCTTATCTTAAATCTTATATTTTTAATTGTTTTATAATTTAATTTTTTTTGCACAATTCTCCCTTTTAGCAGCAAACAAGAATAATATATCATTTTTTTTTTGTAATATCTTGATTTAAAAGAGCGTCCTCATAGTTTCATGCCCGTTCTTCTCCATAGAGATCTAGGTTTTGAAATTTACTACTAGCTTCAACTTTCTGGAAAACAGACGCCTTGATAGTTTAAAAGTGCTTCTAAATGGTTTAATTTAAATAAATGTTTTGAGATTCCATTCATAAAACATTGTATCGTTGGCAACAGAATCAAAAAGTTTCTTTTCCTATTATCGATCCTCTCATCAACTAACTAATTATTACAATAACATCAATAATAATAAGTTATTATTTGGTTTCCAGAGAAAATTGCAGCAGGTAAGTACGTACCTACTCCGCCTGAAATAATCTCGTTGCTTATCTAGCGAGATGAGATCAAAAGCAATCCTGTTAGCATAAAAATATGCTCATACGAGTAGCGACGCCGATTTACTGTAGAGCCTGCATCCAATATAAGTTGCAATTTTTATGGTCTGCTGATTTCGGTATCGATTTAAGTTTCTTGCGAATATTGATAATCCGAACGCAATCAAGTAGGTAATGTGTTTTTATTGCATAATATTTTATAGCCGTGACTGTATATAAGTTTGCAATGACAACAGCTTTCATCTAAAGTATCTAAACTAATATTAGAAAAAGAAAATATTTGATTTTTTTAAATGTTTGTTACGCTTTCACGTTAAAACAGCAGGACAGATTTGGATGAAATTTAGCACATAGCTAGACCATAATCCGGAAAAGGACATAGGCTACTTTTCATTCTGAATCGCAGACTAAGTCTCGGGCAACAATTAGTAGGTTATAAATGAATTGAAATAATTTATTCTGTAAATAGGATATCGGAATGAGTTTTACACATCATATAAAAAAAAATATGTGAATGGAGTTGACTTTTCCTATCTGACTACCACTGAGAGAAATAGCGAAACAAACTCGTAGATAGACATATTATTATGGGCGAAGAACTAAAATGATCATGATTGGAACATTCCAATTGAATTTTTAACAATGATAACGAAGTTATCGAGATGATCATGTTTACATTCACTAAGTAAATCTGAAATTGAGTAAGAAAACAAAAACTCCATTCTAAAAGTAGAACAAGGCAATCGTACTCAATAGCCAACTAACAGTTCCTTTCAAGCCTCAGAGTGATTTCTGACCACAAGAGGGTTTACAACAAATATATGCAAAGCCCGATTGTAAACTCCGACCTCAAAAATCGTTTGAATGTAACCCTTTGAGCTGCACAGCATGTATCCAAATAGTCAATATTCTGCACAGGCGACCCAAATGGTTTCCTATTGTAGAGTTCAGGAATATTGAATATTGCAGAAAGTCGTTTGTGGTAAGTTCTTACGTCTTTATGTTCCAATCACTTTATTTTTCTGTTGAACTGTTAGTTCTGTGATGAAGGTAATAAAAGGCAATTTTATAATATCCTGTGTAACGTGTTTCTGGTAAATAATTTAGTTTGACTTTTGACTTTACTTACTTATAAACAGTAACTTGACTAACTTAAGGCTCATTTGCACTAAGCATGTTTTTTGCCTGTGGCGTACAATAGAACTGTAGCAACAATACACTTGCATCGTCTAAACACTGTTTAGTTAGACGGTGCAATTTTCATTGTTGCTATACAATAGTGGCAATTAAATCTCACTGTGTGAATTAGTCTTTACTCGTTCCTACGTATGAGTAGGTAACGTTAAGAAAAACTCGAAAAAATACAGAATATGAGCATGTATTTTTACGTACCTACTTAAATTAAATAAGCTAAGTCGGTTTTTCCATCAGAATCTCAGATAGTTTTTTTTTCATTTCCTAAACTATTTTGAAAAGAAGTAATTGTTCTTGCATTCTCTTTTTTATGTTTGTGATTCAGACATTATTATAATAAACTAACCTGTAACAGTCTTCACAACCACCTCCTCATAAGTATCTCCTTTCTTGAAGACTCCTTTGTAAACTCTGCCGAAGGTTCCTTCATGCACCAGTATCTCTAGGCGGATGTTGGAGCGAGGTGTGGTAAGCAGACGGAGCTGTTCCGCCGGGTCGGTGATTCGGTCCTTTGTTATAGTTTGCTGTAAAGAAAGTGGCTTTTAGTATAACTACTCGTATTGTGATTTCTTCTGTATTCATGCTGAACTTCTGTACAACTAAGTTTTCTCTGGATAGGTCGAGAAAGACACTGATAACGCAAAAAGGTTGTACTTCGCGTATGTCATCACCTTGGTAAACATAAACCATTTCAGTTATTACTTATTTAGTGATCGATTTTTCAATTCTTTCCTCACTCATGAAATACTTTACATAAAAAAACAACTGTCTGGGTCTTGTCTTGTCTTTCACGGTTAAAATAGCAGAGTTTTACATTCTTCTGCCATTTTTACCATCACAATCATTAAAACATCCCTTCTTTATTCAGTTAGCGACTCTTTCAAACAACGGAACTGCACAAAATACAACTCCCTGGAATCAGCAAGTACATGCTTTATTTAGTCCCCGACTTCTCTTCAACAATATAAAGCTACACAGAAAGTTGCCCCGAATCAGCAAGTCTGTAACAAGACGACTCTAAAAAGTGCCACCGAACTGCATATCCAGTTAGTGCAGACGCGAACTAGACCAGTCCTTAGTTAGAGACAGGTGCGCTCACATAATTGCATTGAGCCGGACGGCGTCCAACGATATCCTTAATCTAGTTTGCGAGATACTAGCTAGCTTTGCAGTGGGTGTTGCAGCGAAGCGATTCTGCCAGAGTGCTTTGATAGTCGAGGCGAAGGTAGATAAATAATGCTTTAATGAAGAGAGTATGTCAACGTGGCTTGATAGTGCTATCGTTTAGAAGTTTTTTGGTTAAGTAAGGTTTGAGCACGTGAGTGCACGTATTTATTTATTTATACATAAACACTTTATTGCAGACTTTGTTGTTCATTAATTGATATTTGACAGTCGTTACGGGTCGTCAGAAGCCTGAAAGTCTGACAACGTTTCGTGTAACCCAGTAACTGGGCTGTGGAGGTGAAATAGGCGGTTGCTCCATCTAATGGCATAAATATATAAGTGGTAACGCCCTTTATACATATCTGGAGGCTTTTATTCAGGTAGTAAGTTTTTGTTTACATTTTTTTTTTTTTTGTTTAGTAAGTATATTTTTTATTGCATTTGTTGGTATATTGGCGTGGCTAGCTGACATATGACAAATAATTTAATTTAATGTTCTGTGTCTTGTAATTTTTATTTCTTTGCATACCTTGTCAATACTAGGTATACAAAGAAACAAAAATTACTAAAATACTTGATTGTATACAATTATACAATCAAGTATTTTCTAACTGAACAAACAGCTGTGCTGCTGGGGAGTTTGTTGCGCCACTTCTTCTCCCCAGCAATAGCACTAAGAAGTGGTGAAGGCGGGCGTTTTGAGGGACTGTCTTATGTAATTTTCACGATGCTGATTCTCAGCCTAATTTTAATAGATGACTTTTGATTTTAAAATACCGGTACTAAGCTGCGTCTGGTTAGACTGGAAGGCGATCCCAACATGTTTAGGAAAAGGCTAGACAGATGTACAGACGCCAGCACATCAAGCTACTACAATCTGTCAAATATCTTTAATAGATTTTCAACTTTATCGCTAAAGCATAAGGTTCAAAGTTGATTGGGAAAATTTGACAGTTTCGGGTAGCATGATATGCTGGCGTCTGTACATATGTTTGTGTATTGTATACCTGGATTAAACAGGGTGTCATGGACATCGACGATCAATCTGTTACCACGGATTTAAGTTTACGATTCTGAACGACAAAAAATTCAACGTAGGGGACGTTGAATTTTCTTGTCGGTTATAAAAGAAAAAATTGCTGTTCCATACATTTTGACCGCATAGGTATCGCACTTTTATATGAAACAACAGATTTTTTTTGATGACCGACTTAAAGTTTCGTTACGCTAGAATCATGTGCTGAATTCAAGGTTACAGTTTACGCCTCGACCTGCCGCCCTGTACACATAACAATAAATAGATTAAACACTACAAGGCATACAATGGATGGCCTTAGAACTTTCTGCGACCTCTTCCAGGCAACATACTCTTCCAGGACATAAAATGTTATGTCCACGCAACCATTGTCCATTCCAAGGTTTGAACCAACGACAACTCCATTGGGTTGTCATTGGTTCAAATAGCGTAGTTATTAATGTAAGATGACAGAATCCCATTCCAGAAAACACTTTTCACAATCACTTTACCGACAAAGAAGATACATTTGCTGTTCAAAATAGAACATCAGTCATTTATTTGTACACAACCGTTCCTCTTTCAGTCCTTCCACAAAAGTCCCAATTACGAAATAAAATTCCCGTCAGAAATCCTCCGAATAAAATTTCCTCAGCTTTGTATCCGAAACCGTCTCGTTTAATAAGAAACTTCTTATTTACACCTCCGTTCATTAGCGATCCCTCCTCAGTGAGGGACTGAGGGCACTAATTCATATTTCCTGCTAAAGACTTTCAACGGTGCGATAAATTCACGGACAAAGGGGATTGCAAATTAAAAACTCGGTTCCTTGCCAAGACCAATAATGAAACGACTAATATTGATGGAAGAGACTTGAGCGCGGAATTGTGGATAGTTGGGGCGTGGTTGCTGGACTTGATGTTTTTTCTTACTTTGATGGTTATCCTTTTACTTAGATACTTGAGTTTAGGAAGAAAGATGGAATCGATTTATATTAGTAATCTATGTTTTTAGACACGTAAAATTGATAAGAGTTAGTCAATAATGCTTAAACATTAATATTGTGAGATTGCGGTAGTAGGTATCTAATATACGAGCTCGAATTAACTTAGCTAGCGAAACTCCGCAGACGAGATGGTTATCGATATCTAAACACAATAAAACAAAAAAGAAGTTAATTTGATGACTTATTTTGTGGGGTCATCGACCGCAGTTAATATCATCATCACTTGAAAGATAACTTTAAAAATCAGTTTTCTTGTGAAGTAAAAATCAGAGATCTAAATACGATAAAACTAAAATAAATTAGATTTTCTCAACTCGTACTTTAAGTGACAAAACTCCCAGCGGTCGTTGGCCCCCCAAAAACATAATATTTTATATTTTTTTTAACGTATTTAGATATTGGTACCCATGAGGGGCCCGTGGCTAAATAATAACAGCCACACAGGTCGATCGATCAGGTTAAGCTACGCTTGCCGCGGTTGGTCTATAGATGGGTGATCTTTACATACCGAGACTCCTCCGTGCCTCGGAAAATACGTTAAGCCGTTGGTCCCGGCTGTTATTCGTGGATCTTTGACAGTCGTTACGGGTAGTCAGGAGCCCGAAAGTCTGACAACCAGTCTTACCAAGGGCTATCGTATTACCCATTAACTGGGTTGTGGAGGTCAGATAGGCAATCACTCCATGTAAAATACTGGTATTCAGATGCACCCGGTTAGAATGGAAGCCAACCTCAACATAGTTGGGAAAAGGCAGGCAGATGATGATATATACCCATCACATCTGCAGAGTTTCGCTAGCTAATTTAATTTGACCCCGTATACAGTGATATCTAGTAGGTACCCAAGTATCGTAGGTATAATTTAAATATCTCCAGCTAAAAGGTATACGATTATGTAAGCGAAGCAAAAAAGATGGGAAACCATTTTTAAGGAGTTTGTATAATATAAGTACCCGAATTCTTTAGTGATAATGCAAAATTGTATTATGTACACAATAGATGGGTAACGGTTTAATTAAGTGTTTCGTTTTATGAGTACCTACCGTTATTGCGTAAACGAGTTTATTGCTGATCTCTTGCGCTTACCGTGACAAATTATAAACAGTGAAAGTGCTCCAGTTTCTGAATACTCTGCGTTATTTCGCGACTGTAGGCACCAGCTCCGATAGCCGTGATCGTCTAGTGGTTAGGACCCTACGTTGTGGCCGTAGTAACCCAGGTTCGAATCCTGGTCACGGCAGTGATTTCACTGTCGCCGCGGAGCAAATCATTTTGAACATTTTGGTATATTTTTCGCTATTTTCATGTAATATTTATATAAATTTGAATACAGTTTTTAAAAAAAATGCAATTTACCGTCACCAGCAAAAGTGGTTAACATTTCAAGTTTCAGAAGATATTATTTTTATGAATCATAAAATAAAAAGATTTGGATCAATTTTTTTTGAAATTTTTGGTATATCTTTCGCTATTTTCTTGGAATATTTTTTTAAAGAAAAATCAATACCATTTATAAATGTAAATAGAATGTACGGTCACTAGAAAGAGTGGATAGCATTCCAAGTTTCCGAAGATATTATTTTTATGAATCAAAATGATAAAATAAAATGTTTTTACTCGGCATTTTCATATCGCATTTGTTAGATTGACCTACTTTCTAACTAATTACGAATATATTAACATATTTTATTATTATTATTTATCTACCGTATGCAAAAAAAAAACATTTTTTTTCACGCTAATGCCTATTTATAAGAAGGCTTGTCACATCTAGCAATAATCTAAGTCTGTTTTCAATACTTGTCTTAGAAGAGCGCTAATAGCATTACGTTTGTATCACCTGCAGGGGAGACGGGCTAACTCTGAGTAACTCGTCTTAAATTGGATTCTTAATGAGCTAGAGGGCTCGTCTTCGCCCTTGTAATGCAGAAGACTTGTAATGAAGAAGGTGGTGTCACGAATATGCTTTGTTGAAGAGAGTTCCTTTAGGTTTATTGTGGTGAAAATTATTTTATTTTTTATTATTATCTTTTTACGCAAAATTCCACATTGTGTATGTAATCATGTTCTGGGAAGAAATATACGAAAAAAATAATTACAGACGATAAAAAAGTAAGGCTCGTTCCTAGTTATATAAAGCCCGTTATTTTGAAATTGACACTCGTACCTACTTCTAACGTAGTTGAGTTTCGTAAATTACGGGAACCTATCATTTAATAATTGAGAAGTGTTTGTAGAGTAACAAGTTTTTGATTGAGACCTAGATAACTACCTAGATAAGTATACAGGGTCAAATTAAATTAGCTAGCGAAATTCCGCTACCGTAATGAAAACATGATAAAACAAAAAATAAATTAATTTGATGTTTTATTGTGGGGTCATCCACCGTAGTTAAAGTATTCGCTTAAAATATCAGTTTGCAAAATCAGTTTTTTTTTGTGCATATTTTCTCAACTCAAACTTCAAGTAACAACAATACCAAAAGGCAAAAGATGATTTAACGATACTCATCAAGTCAGCGGAGTTTTGCTAGCTTATTTAATTTGACCTTCTAGTAATCAGTCAATTTAATTATTTTTCTGCAAGTAAATAACGATAACCTTCAATACCATAAAGTCTTCAAATAACTATCAAAAACTTCCGACAAATCAAACAAACAATCCAATAGCAATTTCGTTTCTAACCTCAAAAATAAATAAAATACTGAATTCCGACCATGTTTACCTCTTAAGAAAAAGACTTCGAGGGTGCCACCACAATTAATTCCGTTCTCGGTTACCTCCGTACGACGTATGATGCCATTAAAGTGTTTGCGGATTGTTCAGGCAGAGATCAAGAGTAACCCAGTAATGTGGGTTAATTTATCTGTGAGAGTGTCTGAATTTAGTGGAGAAGTGGGAAGTGATGCGGAGTTTAAGGCACGGAATTAAATATGGTGACTTATGGGTGTAAGTACAGTGGTTTTAAGGGTTCCATACCCAAAGTGTCCAACGGAACCCTATTAGTCCTTCTCCTCCGCCGTCCGTCCGTCTGTCCGTCTATCAGCGAGATGTAAGGTCATGAACCGTAATAGGTAGAGAGGCGAATTATTCAAGGAATGTGTATTTCTATTGCCGCTAAAACAAAAAATAATGAAAATAAAATAAAGTCAGAAATGAAAGGGGATTTCCATACAAAATACGCGTTCAAAACAAAAATATGTAGTGGTTAATATAATCTGTCTTCACATGATCTGACCAAGATTATGTCTGGACTTTAAAAGAGACTGTGACCTCTGAGTTTGTTTCGGCCTTTCTTCTCAGAGTAGTCAGATAGGAAACGCCGACCTCATCTAGTTTAAAAAAAAATATGATTGACATGTAAAAGTGTTTGTACAAACCTACTTACAGAAAATAAATCATTTATCATTTATATTACTGTGGTACGGAACCCTTCGTGTGCGAGTCCAATTCGCACGTGGCTAATTTTTTCGGTATAAATAGTGGATGTCTTTTCGTTAATGTTGTGTGTAACAAAAAATGGAGACAAAATTTATCAGCACCTACATCATCACTACCTTTAGAAAACTTATGTAAGAAATGCAGTATATAGGTACCGAGTACTCTGTACCTGCAGATGTGTATTCCCAGCTCGAGCCAGGTGTTACTGGGTTTTTCCGTTAGAAATTTTTTACAGAGTTTGGAAGTTGGCGGTATTATAGCTCCGTGACTTGGAAAGCTAGCACACAGGCCTCCTCTCAGTGGGAGAGAGTGGGCCGTAATGCAACACGCGGGCCCAGTGCGGGTTGGTAGATGTCACATGTCCAAAATTATTATTATTTTCTTTTTTTGGTTCAAGGACATGCCGGTTTCCTCAGGATGTTTTCCTTCGTCGTTTTGTTGATGGTGAAATAAAGTACACAAAGTAAAGCGCCTGTCAGGGTTCGAAACTACGACCTACAACAACTCGTAAGTCACGGCAGTTACCACCGGGCCACCGGGCCACCAGTGGTGAGAAAGTGTAGTTAGAAGAATTACTCAATGTATAGTTTTTGTGTTTGAGCCCCAACACTGCACCTATACTCCGTTCAAAATCGCTATCGCCTTTGCCCCAGACTCCGCCGCGTCTTCGGGACCGGCAGTAAACTAAAATTTACGCCAACACAAAACTAATTTATTATCCGGTGAATTCAGAGGAACCAGCAGTTCCAAATGTATTTATTAGGTCACGTTTGTAATAACACTAATATTATGTATAAATGTATTGTTTGAAACTTTCTTTTGTATTAAAAATAATTGTGTTCGAACACAACGCGGCGAGCGTGTATTAATGTTTTTTATAGCACTGTGTGACCTAAACCCGCACTTACATAAGTCTCGCTTTTCTATAAATTAAGTAGTCCAATTTTACACAGAAACACACGTGCTATAAAATAGTATACGATACGTGTGACTTAAGCAGTACCTATTATATTTAGAATGGCTGCTTAAGTCACACGTATCGTAATTACTATTTTTATATTATTACACTGCCGGGCAAATGTCTATCCACTAGCATATTATTCCACTGTTCTTTGTGCGTTGTCTTCTCCAGCCAATCTCGCATAAACGCCAGTCATAACACCAGTGTTTCCTATGCCACCCTCGACGACGACCCCCGTCTTCCGGCACATACTGCGTGACGACACTAGCCTATCTGTCCTGATTTATTCTACATGGCCCGGTATAGAAGTTAAAAATGGAAAATGTTTTGTTTTACATGATTATTTTAAGGTTACAATAGAAACTAATGAGCTGAGCCGTAACTCTAGATAATCTGTTTAAGAGCGTTACTCCAGAGCGGCGCGCTGAGCGGTGGCGTGAATCCGCGCCGATTATATAGCAATACTAAATAATTCATAGTAAAATAAACATATAAGTTATTAAAAAAAATATTTGAACCATGTTTTAGAACATAAATGCCTTAATTTACTAGGTCTAAAAGAAAATATAAATATTTCAGATTTCATCCTAAACTAACACGTTTAATATCTCGAAAAGTGGCTACAATTGACACTTTTGAATATACTTTTCTTGAATGAAAACTTATTTATTTTATTTATTTATTTACCATTTATGTACACACATATATAAACAGACAAGAAAAAACAGAACAGAAAAATAGGTACAAAGGTGATGCTTATTTCTTAAGAAATCTCTTCCAGCATACCTGCGATAGGACAACATACTTGCAGTAATCGTGTTTTTTTTTCAGCCATGCACTAATAAATGTTATTATTTTTTATAAATTAATGTTGTTATATGTTTGTCGTGCATGGTTTTACTAATATCTCGCATCTGCTTAGACCGTCGATCGCTAGTTTAAAAAAAGGCTTGCATAAAAACGGTTCTGATGAGAAAACTATACGAAAAATTGAAAATGTTTTTCAGCCATGCACTAGATTATAAAATTTCCAATAATATGACGTCAATATCTCATCTATAAATTAAACACAATCATTATGGTTTTATTGTCCGTCGGAAATCATCAATTTTGAATCTCCAACATGGCTCTAACGGATGAACCCTCTTAAGGGTCATATATTATATCTTTTTAAGGGTTGTAACATGCTGGCCCGCAGGTTTGCACGGTGTACGAACTCAGTTAAAATCACGCTTTTTAAAGCAGACTGCCAATCCTTTTACATCTGCAGCCTGTGGGTCAGTTATTCGCAGCATGCACTCAGGGTACTGTTGGGGCTGCCATGGCGTTGCAGTGCGTCAGTGATGTTTGCTGAGGCGCGGGTGGATGGCTTTGCTGCTATATTTAGGAAAAGATGCACCTCCCTACTCGCTCGCGTTTCGTGGCAGTTCCAACACTATTCTGGGTGTTTGTACTGTGTTTGATCGGTGGGAGTCCCCCATGCTGCAAAGGTGGGTGCGGCTTCATGTCGTAATTTAATTTTGTTGCCAATACTAACCTTCGTTTTTTAAGCATATTGTTACTAACAAAATATGGACCTGGTCTGAAATAAATGTTTATTATTATTATATTAAGTATGCAGGGTGGTAGGGATATCCTCCAACCTGTTATTAGTTCCCGTCAAACTTGATGGTAGCTCTGAAGTGCGCTACTCGATGCGCAGTACCCCACCCCTCACCCCCGCTGACAAGTGAATTTGCTACTGCGCAGCCACTGGCCTCAGGCTCAGAGCCGCCATAAAGTTTTAATCAGCCTGTACCATGGATTCAGTACATTGTTCTGGAACCAGCGTTAAAATTTTACGTCGCCTATTTAATTTAAAAAAAATTGTTCCATACATTTTGACCGCATAGATTTTGCTCTTTTGTAGGAAACAGCATATATTTTAAAAAATAACCGAGGAAAAATTTCAACGCAGTGGGTTCCAGAGAATACTGAATCCATGGTAATAGGTTGTATGTCGATGTACCTGCCACCCTTTATTGTGACTGCTGAGGACATTTTTGATCCTACTGTAACTGATTTGGTAGATAAAATCAAAATCAAAATTCATTTGTGCAAACTAGGCTGAGAATCAGCACTTTTCGAAGCTCTTCGCCCTTCACCATTTCCTAGTGCTATTGCTGGGGAGAAGAAGTGGCGCAACAAACTCCCCAGCAGCACAGCTGTCTGTTCAGTTAGAAAATACTTGATTGAATACAATAATAAACCAAACCCTGCCCATTTGAAATAATTACATAAATGTTGGTGTCTAACCCTGTATTTGTGTGAATGTGTAAATGCGTAGTTTAGCCGGCTAAAAGCCAAGTAATAATTTTCAAATAAAAGCCGTTCGTAATATCGGATGGTAGCTAACCACAATGGTACAAAATTGGCTACATATCGACAAAATGGTGGCATTGCGGTAGTTACACAGTACTAATTGTCTAACGACTGTGTGTTGTTTGCACAGCCAAATGTGAATTAGCATAATTATACCCAGTTTAATTAATAAGCTAACATAATTAGTTAATTGTTAATCCACTGGCTTTACTCCCGAATATCAATTTGAATGCGTACGCGAAATTATGTGAATTTGGGTGAGTATTTACTGAACAACAAAGTAACGCTGCACTACTGGTAATTGTTGTCTGCTGAACGACATCCTCTAAAGCTGGCAGGCCGCACCCTTGCACCACGAATCACTTGATACGTTTAGCGCTATACATTTATTTAAAACATCCGTCTGTTCCTGTCAATACTCGTAGTTTGAAGATACCTGCCGGTCGATTCTGGAAAAATCTTACCGTGATAACTAAGGTGAAGTGAGCTTAGAGTGAGTCATGCTGATGCTAGGGATTGACACTATTGACGACTTACTCCACGCTCACTTCAGCCAAGTTTCAGTTCACGGTGAGATGGTTACAGAATCGCACGGCTGATGATAACCTAAGCAAAAAAACGTACTTCTGTTTTTGGTGATTAAATAAAGAAATCATATTAATTATAACATTAAATTGATTACAAAATAAACATTAATAATCTGTAAAAGCGCTTAGTGTTAATAACGAATCTGCAACGATTATTCATACACAAAATGAGGTCATCGATATCTCCTTGCGGGATAAAGGTCCCAGGTTTAACGAAGATGCATGAAAAGTTCACTATCTGTCATCAGATTTTCGGGAAAATTTATAAAGCCCTTTTGTTGGAGCATATTCCACGTGTGCTCATTTGGATTTAAATCCGGGGATTGCGTGGGCCAGTCCAAGGTTGCCACATTATGTTGCTACAGAAAGAAACCGATGTTTTAAATACACATACATATAGCGCTAAACACATTTATAGCATCGTTCTGTTTCCGTCAATACTTTGAATAGACCTATGTTGTTAAATTAAATAAATAAATTATTATTATTATTAAAATCTCCATTATGATTGTAAATTTATTCTTGGTCAATCCCTAGTATCAGGTGGGATGGCACTGACCGCTCACTCCACGCTCACTTCACCTAAGTTTTCACGGTGAGATGGTTACAGAGTCGCACTGCAGGGTCCCACTACACGGGATGTAAACATAATTAGTTATTTAGTAATTGTGAAGAGATATAGGGCATAACATAACATCAATGATCGAAATTACTACGTCATGCCACCAGCGCACCATTTGCGTTGATCGAAATTACTACGTCATGCCATCAACGCACCATTTGCGTTGAGTGAGCGGTTGTCGTTTTTATGGTATTGCTTAAAAACGGTAAGTTAAGAGACGTGTAAACGTCAATAATGTATGGTTAAACAGTTGTTAATCACTACCTACTTAAGTTTATGCAACGTTTATAAATAAAGCGGTTCGCTACAGGCTAGCTAGGGCAATGACCGAGTGAAAGCATCTCCTCGCTGGCGCCAGAGTGACACAGAGACTATACAGGGTGTCCCTGGAGGTATGCGTCAAATCGAATAGGGGCATGCGCAAGGTCATTTCCAAAATTTTTATCCCTGAGAAAGTCGGTGAATTTTTTAACGGTTCAAAAATTACTCTATATTTTTTTTTTTTTTTTAATCACTTCGCATAGTGCTCAAAGAAAAAAAGTCATAAAAAAAACTATCAGTGCTATCAATTCAATTTTTTTCAGGACGTTGTAGAAGAGTGGACTTTTCCTGGGGTAATACTTCTACGTAGCTAGAAAACATGTGTTCAATAAGAAAGAAACATTTAGTGCAAAGGCTACGTGCTGGCAAAATTTGATTCAATCTTCGAGCAAAAATTTTATTCAATTGCACCGACATTCTCAGGGTTAAAACGTTTGAAAATGAATTGGCCTACGCCCCTATTCGATTTGATCCATACTTCCAGGGACATTCTGTATAGTCAGTTTTCTAAAGCCAAGCGCATTAAGTGGAAGTAAGAAACACTTAGGGCCGCTCAACCGTTTCTAGTATCTGCTTTTGATTTGTTCTTACTTGTGACGGTTCTATTACATAGTCAGTCACAAAAGTCAATTACCACAGTTTTAAGGGTTCCTTTCCCCGTACTCCTTAGAAATAGAGTTCCGCTGTCCGTCAGTCAGTCAGTCGGCGGGCTGTATCTCATGAACCGTAATAGGTAGAGAGCTGTATTTCTCTTGCCACCATAATAACAAAGAATAAAAATAAAACAAAACTAAAAATTAAAGAATACCCCCATCCAAGAAACGTGTTTTTTTTTTTGAAGTATTAATCATTGCACGGTGGTACGGAACCCGTCGTGTGCGAGTCCAACTCGTAATTGGCGGTTATTTATTTATAATTGTACTTATTGAAAAACATCCATTATCGTAGTTCAGACACTCACACTTACTTGTGACACGTGCGTAAGATTTGATGCAGCGTAATACGACACTCTAGATTCTGGTTTAGCGTACACGTGTTCTCCTATGTGCGTGGTCGCATACGGAGAAGGTGAGCGCCGACTGCCTGTTGACAAATGTGTTGATTGATTAGTTGCTATTAATAAGCTTGTGGTATAGTTGACGTCGTAATTGCTTTACCAATTTTGGCAACCATTAGATGGCTGTTTTGTGGCTTGAGATATCTTTATTCCTCTTACGTCTAAGCGCGCACTGCGCTGCAATTTTTAATCGCATGTTCGTGCGAAATAAAATCGCGAACGTTAATTTAATTTTTTAAGCGGTTTTTTACCGTTTTATCGTTTACAGATTGGCGATTATTTTCCGCAACGATTAAATTTCGTGGTGCGCGCTTAGCTTCAAAGTTATCAACAGTATAAACACGTTACACTTTAAAAGAAATCTTAAGTGTAGTGAAACTAGGTCTTAATTACTTAACCCAGCCGAAGCGTGGCATCTACTAAGGTGTTTTAAGTTATACAAGCGAGAATTTTAACAAAAAGAACTATTCTGGTTGATAACACAATTGAGCATAGCTGAGCTATTTGATAAACGGTCTCCGTCTTCTGATAAACGGTCTTCGTCTTCTTTTCGTGTCGATAGTTCCTCGTTGTTTCTTTTTTTTTACACTGGTTATTTTTTTTTACTGTGTCTAAATTTTTACAGGGTGTTCTACCCATTAATATGAACAACTTTCATCATGGGACCAACTCTGAGATCACGAAAAAAAATCTGCTGTTTCATACATTTTGGTCAAGTAGGTATTTTATTAAGCAGCAGATTTTTTTTCGTGATTTCAGAGTTGGTCCCTTAGTAAAAGTTGTTCATATTCATGGGTAAAACACCCTGTAAAAATTTGGAGAATGTAAAAAAAATCATGCAGTATATCATAATTTGAGCCCGGTATGTTGCCACGTTGATTGCGGCCTCAGTGACATTTTTTAGCTCATCCAAGGTGCAGGTGAACGGGCACTTAGGACACTCCAGCATGTGGAGCATGGTTTGATCAGAAGCACCGCACTCGCACGGGGTGTTGGATGGGTCGGCACCCACTTCAACAAATTGTGCCTGCAGCGGCCTGCTTGGGTACTATAGGTTTTGTAACGGAACAAAACAAACAAACTTTATTTCTATAATACTAATTTAATTGTTTTTAAGATTTTTTTGCATTAATTAAACAAGCATTACTAATATCGACGTTGATTAATGCCAAGCAAACCGACAAAAGGTCAAAGACTTAATTAATGTTACCATTTACAGAAGAAAGAAAAGTAATCGTCTCGTTACTTTTCAATTTTGGTTACTTAAGTATTCTATCTTACAAACAGATTTTTTACCGAGAATCATCATACATAATTTTGAGAAAAGAAAATCTCGCTTCCACGCTCAAAGAACTTATAATTTCATTAGAACTAAATCAACCATAACAAGTAATATCATGTGACCTCTTTCTTTGAAAACGTTTTCCTTATTTTAAAGAAAATCTCAGAGAATGTGCGGTGTGAATACGAGTATAAGTATAAATCAAGCTGGAATTAAATGGATTTCATCAGGGAACAGTTGCCGACGAAATACTTTTGCTATAAATCTGGAAACAAAAGTTATTCAGAGAATTTTATGCTTCTCAGCTGATGGAATATATCTGTTATTTAACTAAATTTAATTTTATCCTATCTACAGGTGTTTCCTTTGTAAAACACAGGAGATTCTTTAAACAAATAAAAACACCCTGTATAGTCTTACACACGCATACATACACTCGCACGCATATTGTAATCATCTACACAATCAGCATTACAGGCTTTTCTAACCATTTTTTTTTTTATTATTATATATCGCTTTAGTCTTTTATTTTCTCCCAAAAAAATGAAACCAAACCAATTAACAATCAATCTCAATCAAACAAATAATCAACCTTATCCTATCTTTTCTTCTTTTTTCAGCCTTATTGAATAAGTTTATAATAGTATTTTCTCCTAATTGTGTGAATAGTATTTTCTCCTAATTGACTTCTCAAAATTTGTAACCACTTTTCTTTGTAATAATGATTATTATTTCCTTTATTACACTTGTATTATTCATTATTTTTTTTTCTTTTTAAACATAAAAGATTATTATTATAGTGTATAAGTTGATATAAAATACCATACGTACTGCCCTAATTCGTTTTACAGGAAACAAGCATATAATTAGGTCACTTACGAACGAATGTCACTGTGATGTTTGTTCTAGAATATTTTTAAGGAATTTTCCGAGCGAATAATATAAAAATACTAAAGTGAAATTTTATGTGACATTCCGTATGTTACATTTTCTCATTTGCTATAAATTCCTTTTTGTTGAGAAATATTTTGTTGGTACTTCCCAATGATCTTGTTTTTTATGATAATAATAAAACTTATATTATTTAGAGGTAGTAAATTATTATTAGGTAGGTGTTTGGATTAGAATAGCTTTTTAGAAACGATGCATGATTGAGAGATTGTGTGAAAGATGATCAGCACCCTATTTGCGTAACATACTCTCAATTTGAATCATTATGAAGCATATTGCTAATCCATTGCTCCATATATTCGAAAAATGTGTCTGCTCAACAGCGAAAATAACGCAATTAATCTTTTTGAACTGTCAAAATGAAACCCATTGCTACTAGCAGAGTGTTACGCAATTACCCTGCTGGTTAGCAAGAAAGAAAGAAAAAGAAAATACGATGACGACTAATAGAGGAGTACTTATGGAAGAAGAAGATGTGCTGTGCCGGCCAAGAGAATGATGATGATCAAAAATCAAAATATCATGATTTGTAAATTAGAACTATTAAATTAAAATATATAGGCATGTCGGTGACGCAAACCCTGCATAATATGTTTTTTCGCTCAAAGCTTTTTAAAATCATGTTGTTTTTTTTAGACATACTATCACATTACTAGAGACAATGAAATGAAAGTCCTCGAGTGAAATTTTACAGCAAAAAAAAAAACAAGAAAAACGTAACTTACAAAAATCTCGGATATTTAGCTTTCAAAATTATCAGCTATTACCTATACTTACCAAAAGGAAACTTGTGTAAACTAGCGATTGTGGCATATGATCCAGTAGAACTTGGAGGCCTGCCTAGGGTGTCGAGTCTTAGAAGAACATTCTGATGACTGCCGTAAGCCGCTGTCGTGTATGAAGTGCTGAAAAGAAAGGTAGCGTAAATATTTTCTCTTATTGATTTCAACATGGGCAAAATTTTCCTTGCTACAACGCACTTTCTGGTTTTTGTTTAGAGACAAGATTCAAAGCATTAAAGCGTCAGGGTAGCCCACAAATTTCAAATTTACATGCGTTTTTGCAATTTGAAAGTCAGATAGGTTGCGCGTTGCTCTAAATATAATTCGCGGCCAAAACAAATATTTATTTATAGAAACATAATCATAAAAATCATTAATACAGCTCTGTAAATTCATAATAGTGACCAGCAGGGTAATTGCGTAACACACTATCAGTAGCAATGGGTTTCATTTTGACAGTTCAACAACATTCATTGCGTTATTTACGTTGTTGAGCAGACACATTTTTGGAACATATCGAGCAAAGGATTAGCAATATGCTTCAAAATGATTTAAATTGAGAGTAATAGTGTGTTACGCACTTAGGGTGCTGAAGATTGCAAAAAAAAACGTAAATAAATGAGAATTTCGCAGGCTACCTTAGCCCATCCTCCGTAAGTCGATAATTGGACTGTTCACTTAACCACAATTATGTTGATTTTAAAAATGTATTAATAAGAAAACGAATATATTTATGGTACCTAAAAAAATACAATGTAAGCTACAAAGTGATAAGTAAATGAAATTAATTTTCAAAAAATTCCGTTTGGCCTTTAGTTTATTTTTTGTGTGTAGACTGGGAACTTCATTAGATATAGGTACATACATACATACGAAATTTCATTTAATGTCGTGTTGACGTCAAGAATAACATCCAATATACCGGATGGATACATATCCATCCGGTATATTGGTTATCAATCTTTGTCCATTTGCAATTGATAAAATTGGCAATTTTTTATATACTGGAGTACGAGGCTTTTGGCTACGTTGTACAGACGCCAGCACATCAATTTACTACAATCTATCAGATTTCTTTAATAGATATTCTACTTTAGTGATATAGCATAAGGTTCAAAGTTGAGTGGGAAAATCTGACAGTTTCGGGTAGCTTGATGTGCTGGCGTCTGTACGTTGTATATTTTATGTCTTTTTTTTTGTAATGTGCGTTTTGTTTGTGCAGAATAAACAATTTTTCTTTCTTTCTTTCATTTTGAACTCTCATATTTATAACATGCTAGTTTAATTCTGATATCCAAAGTAGAATATAATGCAGATACTGCACGTTGCAACTACAAATTACTCTCCCACACTCGAGAGATAAATAAATTATATTTCTGTTACGATCACTTAACTGGGAAAGTAGGTTAGAGTAGCCAGTAAACATTTTTTATTATTTATAGCTAGTACGTTGGCAGTGAATGTAAGCTTAATATTGATTCCACTGGCTGAAGATGTAGTATTCCTACTAGCTATATTGCTTGTATACCTAGCTGCACTCCGTGCTTTCACCCGCATACGTCTCGATCCCGTGGGAATATCGGGATGAAAGTATTCTTTATCCTAATCCAGGTCGTTCTGAATTGTTTTTTTATCTTTTTTAGTAGTTTTTAGTAGACGCTTTTAAGGTGCACGTCTTTATACATCGTTCTCACATGTATAATTTCAACATGCATGATCCATCAGCTTCATCTTTCTGACTGACCGACTCCTTGACACTTCAAAAGAACCTGTAATTGGTTTGTTTGAAATAAATGCTTTGAGTTTGAGTTTGACGTCATGGTGTACCCATGTGTCAAATTTCATCCAAATCCAATTTCAGCGTGATGGCGTAAAAAACAAACATACAAAAAATCAAATATTTTCTCATTATAATATTAGTTTAGATATGGGTACGGCCAAGATGTAGTTATGTGCTGAACAGCACTTTTCCCGCGACTTGCTTGGAATTTATATTTTCTCGTACATTTAACACCTCTACTTTAGCCTCTTTTAGGGCTGATTTTTCAATCACCAGACAACTTTTATCTGAAGACTGACATAATTTCTATACAAAAAATGTCAAACTGTCGTACGTAAAATTTATCTGACGGTTGAAAACTCAGCCCTAACTCATTAACACTTTTTATCAAAACCGGTTCATCGATATCGCCGTGACAACGTTACAAACAGGCAGAAATCGTATTTATAATACTTTTATAGACACCAGAACTTCAAGCTACTACAATCTGTCAAATTTCTTTAATAGATTTTCAACTTTATCGCAAAATATAAGATTCAAAGTTGATTGGGAAAATTTTACAGTTTCGGGTAGCTTGATGTGCTGGCGTCTGTACTAATTACTATGGATATGCACAGGTCGGTATTCGCTGAAATGGTAGTATAACATTTAGTGTGGATGGTCAACATTTTCTAGGTATCTGATGAAGTTATAAGGACCATCTCTAGCCTAGAATATAAACTGATTGAACTAAATGTGTATTTATTTTAGTGTATGATGTTTACATAGATGTGGCTGTTTTCTTTAGCAGAACCAGCGGGGCAATTGCGTAACACACTAATAATAGCAAAGAGTTTCATTTTGACAGTTGAACAACATTCATTGCGTTATTTACGTGTTGAGCAGACACATTTTACGAACATAATTATGAAGCAATGGATTAGCAATATCCTTCAAAATCATATCATTGGCAAGCTTTTCAGTAGCTCATGTCAGTGCCATGCATTTTCGACTTTGACATCATTGTTTTCGCTGATAGATAGACATTATGTCTAGGCCCCCCGGACCTTTATTTTTTCCGAGAACACTAAGGGCCTTGACACACAGACGATTCGCAAGCGAGCCCAAAGCAAGGCGAGCGCGCAGCGAGCCCACCGCGAATAGCACCGTTCGACGCAATTTTGCTTTTCGCGGCGAGCTCGCTGCGCACTCACCTCGCTTTGGACTCGTTTGCAAGTCGCCAGTGTGGTAAGGCTGTAAGAAAGAAAAATAATTTTTGAAAAGGTGACGTGATATTTTTAAATAAATTGTTTTCCTTCATAGCCATAGCAGAAAATTAAATTTATTTGAAAACAGCTGCTTCTCGCGACCTCATTCGCGTGACATTAATACCTATTCACTGTCTTCATCTTTTTCTAGAGTAAAATTAGTAATCCTAAATTACTCCTATTCTAGGTATCCATCCGCCAGGAAAATGTCTAAATTAGTTTTTTGTTGTAAGTACCGTATATACTTTCACAAGCATTTAGTAAAAAGCGTATATTGTGACATTACAAACAGACACTTCAGTTTTATTTATTTGTATGTATAAATTAATTAACCTTAACGTTCCGCCTTCGTTAGTTAGTACGTACCTATATTTAAAATATTAAGATACCTACGAAATCACACGAGAACATTTTAACTCCCTTTCCCACACATTCAGGTAATAAAGTCATGTCATGACAGCGCACGCCATAAACGATTTTGTAGACACATAAATTTGTATTTGTGCCATAAACTTTCCCGTGATAAAGTCGGGGATATCGAGTAACTATAAAAACATTTTGCCTGTCTATCATAGAACCTTCCGTACCACATCATCCATCACATATGTCGGGGGGTCGCTGCCCCCTATATGTTTTTACGGCTTGCTGCAAGTTTGAGGTTGAAGCGATTTCAGAGAGACAGTAAATTTGTAAATAGCTCTTACTTTATGGCAATTACGTATAATTTTTACTACTTTTGAAACTTGGTTCTTACAATGAGTTTAGTGAATTTGTGAGTTTTTTATAAATTGTATTTTATTACTTACTTACGTTGAAGCCACATTTTAAAATTATATTGTCATTTTGGTATGGTTTATAGTGGTTAAAGTGAAGTGAGTACTTATCAGAGAATCTTTCTTCAATATTGTGCGAAAAAAATCATAAATACAGGAAAAAAAATAACCAGTGCGCAAACTTTAACCATGAATTATTCAGCATACAATTCTAGACCCTAGCGTATACATTTTTCATACAAGTTGTTCCATACATTTTGACCGCGTAGATATTGCACTTTTCTATGAAACGGCAGGTTTGTTTTTTGATACAGACGAAAATGTGTATCATGTACGCAAACTGCAACCCTGAATTCAGCATAACTATGATTCTAGATCCCCCCTACAGTCATATGCTGAATTCATGGTTACAGTTTCCGCACTTGTTATTTTTTTCCTGTATACGCAATCCACGCAATTGGAGGGGTCACGTCAGCTGCATGCATAGTGACCTCCGGGCAACAGTCTCCACACAGTGGGTGCCTGAAGATGGACGGCGCCGCCGAGGCCGGCTCAGGAAGAGGTGGCGACACGACCTAGATGCGTACCGCAAGGGTTGGATTGAGGTGCGGACGGCGAGCAATGGGCAGTTTTCCGTCCGGTAAGGACCAGGCCCGGGTCGACGGCGCGTTGTGTTCCACGTGCTCCTCAAAGAGATGTCAGCAGTAACTGACGGGGTCCGCTGGGGCCGATGCTTGCCAGGGTCGCGGGTTGTTCGAGAGTTACCGTGGCCCTTGGCACAGGCAACTGAAGGAACACGGGTAGGTTTTAGTCACTAAAAATCTGATACGCTCTCCCGCTCCGCCCAGAGCGGGAGAAGTTATTTGATAATTTCCCACACAAAAAAAAAAAAATGTTGGATGAGATGGCGCTAGAAAAGGATGCATGGAAGGATTTGGGAGAGGCCTTTGCACAGTAGTGAAAAAAAAAATACGCAATCCGCTACACCTTCTCATTTGCACCAATCAGCATGTTTAAGGTCAAATTCAACCTGATATTGTGTTGAAATTGGTATATTATTGAAAAATTTATAAAGCCCCGAAGGGCGTCGAGGGTCGGGCCCTATACAAAAATATTTTCTAAGAATTTAGTTTCTCCTTAATTTACGGGCAGTTTATATGCCATGCATAATGTAACGCCATTGTGTGCTATGTGCTGAGTCTTTCCCTTGTACGAAGCAAGTTTGGGCCCTATTTTTTACCCTCTAATAGGAAAATTCGTATATCTAGCAAGAATGAGTGAATTATGCTAGTTGCTTTCAATAATGTAGTTGTAATTTTTAGGGTTCTGTACGTCCGTATGAAAGAAAGGAATCCTTATAGGATCACTCGTCTGCCTGTCAGCCGTCTGTCACAGCTATTTTGCTCCGTTGTCCTTAAATCTCTCAATATTGTGTGTATGAGAGAACATGTATTTCAACTATAAAGTTAAGTTTGTTCTTGAGATAAACTCCTCCCTACTACGGAACCCTTCATTGTGCTTGGACTGACACGCACTTGGCCAGTTTTTTTAGACGGAAAATCAATTTCGTGAAGTTTCATGTAAGGATAAAATACTGAAAATTCAAGAGAGGTGTTAAATTAGGAAAGAATATAGGCACTCAGGCGTTATCCTATCTGAAATACAATGACAGTTTTGTACATACAATTTTTTGGCAATATTTTTGTTCAGAATTTTATTCGATGTCCAACGGATTGTCTTCCTAGTGTATTATCAGCCAATATAGTTTACAGCTAGGCATCAATACATTATTTTGTGCTACGCCACGCTACACAGAGTTATGCTACGTGGCGCGGTCGCTGCTACGCGTCGCTGAACTGTACTACATCACTGTCCGGAGCTACGAACGTAGCGCTCACATTTCTGCTGCGACTTTTTATTTGGCATATTTCAATTTATTTTTTGTGGATTAAATATTTTCGTCAATAGATTGTTTTTAAAACTGATTATTTTTAGTTATTCGATGTTAAAATACAACATCAAAACAAAATTTTAAAAACCAATTTCCTGTTCTTATTTATTTTACATAGATGCCAAAACCCAATCTAAAACTTCTAAGTCAAACGTAATGTTTGTTTTTCTAGTTAAACGACTTTGTTCAACGAGCCGCCTATTGAATTTACGTCGAGTAGCGAAACTCTTGAAACTTCTAAAAATATTTCTCTCTCGACTATAATGAGATTAGATTTCGTTACTTCTTTGAGGGCAATTACTGAATACTTTATAAGGCCTCGTCAGTTTCGTATTTACGTAAAGTATGAGGCAGGCATGAGTTCTTTTATTTCTATTGTTCCACTTTTATAAACAGAAACCCGAAAGGTAAGGAAGGAGGAAATCAAATACGTAGCTGTAACTCGAGATTTTGCTTAGCAACTTGGCAAGACGAGATTTGGTTCAACGTATTTATGAGAAATTAGTCGAATTTTATTAATAGCAAATTAAGGCTTCTTAGTCTACCTGGATTTCTTGTGAAATTAACAATAGGTACAGTTCTGAAATAAAGGCGCCTGGAGTATTTCATTTAATTACAAACCCACATATTGTGTGGGCACTATTCTATCTAAACTCATTGATTTCTTTCAATAAAGCTGGGGAGTTTTTGCGCCACTTCTTCATTGCAGCTAAAGCACTATAACGTCAAATTTACATAAAAGAGGATTGTTTTATGTAAATTTGACGTTCAAAGTTCTGATTCTCAACCTAGTTTAAATAAATTGCTTTTGATTTTGACTTTGGGTAAAATAGAAATAATAGAACTGCTTTAACTTGTAGGACGTAGGTTCGATCCCAAGCAGGCACTTTGCTTGGTGTAAAATATTTTATCACAGCTGCTCTCAAAATGGTGAAGGAAAACCATCATCATCATCCGCCTGGCTTTTTCCCAACTATGTTGGGGTCGGCTTTCAGTCTAACCGGATGCAGCTGAATACCAGTATTTTACAAGGAGCGACTGCCTATCTGATCTCCACAACCCAGTTACTGGGTAATACGATACCCTTAGGTAAGACTGGTTGTCAGACTTTCGGTCTTCTGACTACCCGTAACGACTGTCAAAGATCTACGGATGACAGCCGGGACCAACGGCTTAACGTGCTTTCCGAGGCACGGAGAGATCTCGGTATGTGAAAATGGTCACCCATCCACATACCAACCGCGGCAAGGGTAGCTTAACCTGATCGATCGACCTGTGCGGCTGTTATTATTTAGCCACGGGCCCCTCAGAAGGAAAACCATCTTGAGGAAAGCAGCATGTCCTAGAACCATAAAAATGGAAACATGTGACACCCACCAACCCGCATTAGGCACTCCCTCTCACAGAGAGGAGGCCTGTGTTCCAGTAGTGGGAACATTATAGAGTGATTATGCTTTGCTATATTTCACTGCAAAATTACATACTTTTATTTGTTATTTCGTTACTATTGTTGTTAGGTAAAGCTAAATAAATTACAACACAACTTTATTTCATAACTCAGCAAATTTACGAGTAACTCGAACAAAGTTGCCGAGTGAGATAATTTGCGTCAAACTTTGAAGCCGTATATTTTGCTAAATACAAATCGGACGCTAAATGTTGTTGATGCGTATAAATATTAACAAAGTAAATTACTTTATTTTGTTAGTGATTTATTGTTGTTTCTTCACGTTTTAATTATTTTGCTGATTTGGTAAATAAACTTAAATAGGCAGCGAAAACTTGAAATAAACCAAATGAAATTGAATAGGTATCCTCTGATAGAAAACTGTAAGGTGTTCGCGGCTTTTGCAATTTTCTAGGTATGGAGCCCGTTTCAAATTAAATGATAAATGGTTTTATTGCTGTAAGTAAGTTTCTACAAGCACACGTCCATCATATTTTAAAAAGTAGATGAGATCGGCGTTTACTATCGGACTACTCTGAGAAAAAGGGCTGAACCAAACTCAGAGGTCAGAGTCCTTTTTAAAGTTTAGACATAATCTTAGCTCAGATAATGACATGTAAAGATCACGGAGATCGATGTATGAAATGGTCTGTTAAAGTCATTGGCGTTGATTTTGAATACGTGAAGTTAATTGGAACATATTAAGGGTATGTTACAGTGTCTGAAAGCATCACGTTAACATTCATTTATTATTTAACGGAATATTATTTTCAAGGCGACTAACAACTTAAAGGGCGACTAACTATTTGCTACTAAAAATAATGACATGGCGACAAACATTAACAGTGGGATAACAAACATTGTATTGTAGGCAAATATAGGCATCTCATTCCCAGATAAACACAAGATTGAACTTGAGAACTTAGGATGCAAGAGCGAGCGAAGCGAGCTCGTGACTTGGGCACCCCGACTCGGACAGGTTAGTTTCGAAGGGGATGACGGGGGGCTCAAGTGAGCGACCAGAGCGAGCGATCGAGCCCCCGTCATCTCCTACGTGTTAGATTCCTTTAAACCCTGTAGGCGGAAATAGGGGCTCCATTGACTGCGTCTTATTTTATTATTAAAGACAATTAGTTAACTTTATATATTGCCAAGAATGCCCATTTTCTTCTTTTTATGCGCCGTGAGTAGCTGCCAACCTATTATTTTTGCTACCAGCTTTAATTATTTTTTACTTCCAAATTCAGATTAATTTTTCGCCGTGTTAAATAAATGCCTTATTTTACTAGTGATCCTCCCTTGCTTCGCACGGGTGCAAGCAATCTACAAATGTGGCGAGATGTCCAAACATCGAAATGTATGTGCTAACTAAGTCGGACCTTCCAAACATAAAAAAGTGATATTGATAACCACATCAAAATTCAATGTGTCATTTAGAGGAACTAAGCGGTCACACAGGCAGAGACGAAAAGCGACTTTCATTTATAATATACTATATAGATTAGATTAAAGCTAATTCATACCTGTCTGGCTCTTTTAGTGAGATATGCTTGAGCATATGTGCTGCTGACGATGGTGTGGCGTTGAGCCTCAGGGCGTGTAGCTCCCTAAAATAGGGTTAAGCTACATGATGACAGATTCATGCAAGCCATCAGGTAGAAAAGGTAAGAACTTTGGACCCTAAGTCTTTTGTAAAACAATGGATTGAAATAAAACCTCCAAATAGTCAATAGTATGGGACTTTGAAATCGCTTATAACGTAGTGACTATCCGTAAACAATAGACTTTTACCAAGACTGCTTTAAATCGCGTTTAAAAAAGGGGGTTTTGAAAAAAATCTTTCTACGGATCATTATTCTCTATGACATTGTAATAGTTCACTTACTGTATTGAATCATGATGCCTCGCCTTACTGCCTCTCCTATACAGGGTGCCCGCTGCAGCGGCTGCAGTTAGAAGCGCTAGCGCAGCCGCTGCACAACCCCCCGCAGCAAATAACACACCTCCCGTGTTTTGTGACGCGTCGCCTGCGAGACGAGCTGTCTCGTTGTGTGTCACTACTGTTGATAGACCTGTTGGAAGAAACAATGACGTTACTAGGGGAAACAGTATAGTTATTGGCCATTTAATTTTAGTTATTGGCACTAGTTTTATCTCACTCTAAGTCACGTCATTTCCATTTACTATGCCAATTACTATGAGGAGGCCAACAACTGTATGGTTTCCCCTATTCGTTACAATAGCGTAATGTCAACTTGCTCATCGCCTTTTACAAAATATGACTTTTCCCAATGCAGGGACATTAATTTGTTGAGGAGTTCTCCTGGTATTTCACCATCAGCTACATTTCAACTTTTAAATTAACAATATTTTGCGAGTCATCTATGACTTACAGGCAGGCCAAATTGGTTCCACAAAAAGTAAAGTCTTCTGCAATATGTTTAAAATAGTAGGTAGGTACAGTAGCCTCCAAAAGTTAGTTGAGATTTTTCCACTTCAGCTGTGATTTTAAATAAAACAATAATCAGGTATTCGTATTACTTGATCATTTTTTATGATAAGTCAAAGGTATTTGAATTAGTCAATAAAAACGTAAAAACAGTTCAAACATTTGGATCACTAGAATTTCAAATCATAATCAGGCGTGTCACAGCTGAAGTGGAAAAATTTCAACTAACTTTTGGAGGCCACTGTACATTGTAAATCACTTTTAAAAATACACAAAAAAGAACTACGACAATTTCAACGTTACCCCATAAAGCAATACACACCCACCGCTTGTGCCTACTAAATTGAATACCGAGTATAATAAAAAAAATGGAATAAAGGAGGGTGTATAATGGTGACATAATGAGCTTGGATACTCGGCCTTTATTACGTCCTCCCCTAATATTAAAGCCGAGAACGATTTACAGGTGGATGAGCTAGAAAAAGTGGGGATATTGCCTGTTAAGTGTCAATTTATACTAAGTGGTAGAACGATACGGTTTTGGAATGCTCCTGTTCCAATTATGGACGCTTCGGGTGATTATAGACTATAAAAAGTCCTTTACATGCTCTGCCCGCGACTTCGCTCGCGTGGGTGTCGGAAAATAACAGATAATGTGTCTACTATTTCTTTTTATAAAATATTATAGCAGCCTAAGGAACTCCTTGTAATAAGTAATAAAACAGCCTAAATCAGCTATCTACCAGTGAAAGTCCTGTCAGAATCATTCGTTTTGGATACTAGCCTCAACAAACAGTCAGAAACAAAAAAAAAATCTGAAAAATATACTTTCATATGCATTTATTAAAAAGCTGTTATTTTGACATTACAAACACACTTTAATTTTATTGATTTTTACTAAAATACTATATATATTGCGCTTTCTATGTCTGTCTGCTTTGTTGGTACTGAGCATGGAGTCTATTCAATTCCCAGGTTGGGCAAAGTGTTTTGATGGTTTTGATGTCAGGAATTTCTCAGAAGAAGCCCAGAATTTGTATCGTTATTATTAAAAATCTGGCGTCGTGGAAAAAATTGCTATCCCATACATTCTTTCGAATTATTTAATTATTACAAAATCAAATTAATTTATTCAGTTTGGACTGACAATCAGCACTTTTCGAACGTCAAAATTACATAAGACAGTCCCCCAAAACGCCCGCCCTTCACCACTTCCTAGTGCTTTAGCTGGGTAAAAGAAGTGGCGCAACAAACCTCCCAGTCACATTATTGACTTTAATTAACGCAGCGTGCTTACAACACGCTGCGAGTTCAATATAACAACGCATTCAGATGCATACTGAGGCTGCCTTGGAGGTGTAGTGCGTCCGGCATGTTTGCCGAGAACAGGGTAGATGACTTTTACGCAGTCATGAGAAAGGCACGGGCCTCCTTTATGAGCCGAATACATGAGTCTGACAATGGAATATTGAAGGCCATATACGAGGTAAATTACTTCTTCGTATATGGCAATTAATATTCCAGCTACAATACTGATTAGGTAATTTTAATAATGTAATTGTAACTTATGTAATAATGTATTTTAATTTTAATTGTAATAATGTATTGTAATGTAATTTTTATTCTATTTTAATTTTATTCATTTATTGTAATAATTCAATCTAGTATAATTATGGGTACTTATGCCTGAAATAAAATAAATAATAATAATAATAATTAATGAGTTAAAAAACTGATGCCCTAATTCCTTGGCCACAAAAGCTTGTAAATTTAGGAGAAGCTGTTTTTCTTCGCGATGTTGAAAGTTCATAATGATGCGTAGTTACAATGACCCCTCAAGAAGTTTAGGGTAAGCAGAAACTAACCTTGTATAAACTCTACTATTGAACCGTGGCTAACAAGTGTTGCCCTAGCACACAGGTAAGCCTTTAAAAACATTGTTACAAACTTCCAGCTAGCTACAGGTAATTTCCGAAGCTACTCAACCGATTATGGACACAGAGACTCCGAGGAGTAAGACTTTTACCATTAGGAAGTTCACAAGTTCATTGAGGGCGAACGATGACTGAAAATAGATTGGACTTTTTATTCAGGTGGAAAATTAGAAATGTATGTTTTAGATTTCAAAAATGTATGAAAAGAATCGTGAGGAAACTGTCATGCTTCTGAACTATAAATTCATGTAAAATCCAGCAACCCACGTCAGTCCTGCGTGGTGGATTACATTCTGATTCCTTTCACAGAGAGGAAGGCCCTGAGTACCAGCAGTGGGGACAATATAGGCTGATTATATCTTTATTAAATTCTTTTCAATTTTATCAAGGTTATCAACGTCAAAGAATTGGAGTTTTATAAAATTTAATATCATTTAAATGTAACTTTTTATTCCATGTTACTAATTTTTCAAAATGTGCGTTTATTACTGAGTAAATTAGCTTATTTCTCTAATTCATTATTATATGCATGTGGTGTTTATCAATAAGTAACAGACGCACTGACATTTTACTTTCAAATATGGATTATGTGTTTGTATCAGAGTAATAAATTGCAGGTAAACCTAATAAAATAAATTAAATTACGTATAAAAATGTGATATCATTTTACTATGGCTAAAACGTATTGAAATTACTGGTGTTAGTTATCATTCATACATCATTTGAATGTAATTTGTTTCTGTCTGTCTTCCTACCCAACTCATTACTTAAAAGAAAGGGCGTTGAACAACGCTTGTGTATTGATGAAATCGATAGACCATCAAGTCTAAATTTCCTCGCATGTTTTCCTTGTCTGTGTGTATTAATTAGATTAATCTAAAATATCAGGAGAGCAGTGGTAGCCCCGTAGTAACGGCCGCGACTTATGAGTTGTAGGTCATGGGTTGGAACCCAGGCAGGCGATTTACTTTATGTAAATCATCACCATTGCTCTCAAAACGCTGACGGAAAACATCGTCAGGAAACCAGCATGTCTTAGAATCAAAAAATTGAAGACACTTAACATCTACCAACACGTCCTACTCCCGCTTACAAAGGGGAAACCTGTGTCCCAGAAGTGGGAACATTACATACATGCTGATTAGGTAAAATTTCATGACATTATTAGGCAAGTAAAAGAAGTTTTGATCTTATTGTAAGTTCAATATGGTGGCTTTGGCAATAATTATGTTTACTTTTAACATTAGCTGACTGTTCAACCAAGGGTAAATAAAAGGAACTGAGCCTTAGAATAATATTGGTCTATAGGGGAAGAAAGTTCAATCAATGAAAGTTTAACAAGCAATCAAAATCGTTAAAAAATTCAATTCAATTAATTTATTCAATATCAGTGTTTACATCGTGTCTGAATTTCTATAACTAAATATACAGGGCGTCCCTGGAAGTATGGATCAAATCAAATAGGAGCGTGGGCAAGGTCATTTCCAAACGTTTTAATCCTGAGAAAGTCGATGCAATCGAATAAAATTTTTGCTCGAAAATTGAATAAAATTTTTGCCAGCACGTAGCTTTTGCAATAAATGTTTTATTTTTCTTATTGAACACATGTTTTCTAGCTGCGTAAAATTATTACCACAGGAAAGGTCCACTCTTCTACAACATTCTGAAAAAAAAATTGGATTGAGAGCCCTGACAGTTTTTTTTTTCTTTGAGCACTATGCGAAGTGATTGAAATAAACAAAACTTGATGACAATTTCTGAACCGTAAAAAAAATCACCGACATTCTCAGGGTCAAAAAGTTTGGAAATGGCCTTTCCCATGCCCCTATTCGATTTGATCCATACTTTTATAATAAAAATTTATGTTATAAGTCAATTAATATAAAATTCAATAAAATCTTCATTTCAAATCATTAAAATTATGTTACTTTCGACTTGTATCAATTTATAATTAATCAATAGAATATAGACACTTTTTTAACAAGAAACGTTGGGGCTTATTCTGAAACCCGCTTGTATATACTACACTTTTTATTTCTATCGGTAGTTTATTGAACATTTTTAATGACTTGTGGTAAGCGCTATGCTTTACAACGTTCAGGTGAGACACTTGCTTCACCCAGAGATCTTTTCTTCTTGTACTTTCCCTTTTTGCCATTCATCTTCAGTCTCATATTTAAAGATATATTTTGATAAGTGACTAAGTAGGACCAAAATCTACAAGCTTGGGTATGTCAGTATATTTAAGTCCTTAAAATATGGCTTGGATCATTCTTGCTGTCATATTCTAGCTATGGTTCTGTCTGCTCTTTTCTAAATTACAAAAGCTTTTTGAGTATTGTAATCACAACTTCCTGCATAGAAAAGTATGCTGTATCTCAGTTTTGGCTCAACCATGGCATTTTTAAATGTTTTGTGGTTATATCGTTTCTTAGACTTCTTATACGTAACAAGCAGAGCTGATGAATTCCACAGAACATAATATAATGCCTTGTTACCCGGAAGAGTTGGGCAGAGGTGTACCCAATAGTAGACCTAAATTCCGCCAGTTATATTTAAGTCCCATGTAATAATGGGCAAGCCTACTGCCATCACAAATCCAGACTCCGGGCTTCTACTGAGAAATTCCAGATTGAAAACCCAATAACACTTTACCCGACCTGGGAATCGAACCCAAAACCTTATGCTCAGCTACTGCTGACTGCTTTGTTGGTCTAGGCAACCACTAGATCAAGGGAGGCAGTCAATGAAATTCAAATACCTACCAACATATAAGATAATCACAGCCTTAAACATATGTACCCCAACTGAATATAAATTAGAAGATTCTAAAGACGATAAAAATTACCATACTAAACACGAAAATTATGAATCTTTTGATGTGGCCTGAAATAAACCTTCTTGCTTTGTAAAAAAAAAAGGAAAATGGCGAAAAATAAACATAAAGAAACTCTACCGCGTGTAAAAGGAACAAGAACATTTCCAAGTCAAATAAAAAGTACAATGGAACAATCGATACTGTCTTGTAAACACATTAAAAGGGGGGCACGTAGGGCTGGCAACGGATTTTCGTGAGATTATTGTAACGTATGGATTACTGAGGATTTTCAAAGATTTTTATGGTAGGGTTTTTACTTTTTGTCAGTTGAGAAATAATATTTGTGCTTTATATTTGCGTTTTATTACTTCTCATAAATAATACATTAACCCCCTTACTAATAAACGTTGTATAGCATCTGTATAGTTACACAACGCTTTGTCTCGTTCTTTCTAAAGTAAAATTACTGACGAATGAAAGAGAGAAATCGGTGTGTAACTATTCATCTGATATGAATACGTTTATCAGTAAAGGGGTAAGTATTTCTTAGTTAGTAACGAGATACAACAAACAACCGTCGAACTGAATGCCCCACTGCAAATAGTTTTTCGATTACTCTTGAAGACTTAAAAGTTCCTCTAAACCCTTAATTAGCAACTTATCCATTAAAACGATTTCAACAAAATTATCTTGATATGTTAAACAAAAAGGTACATCATACGTAAACTAAGTTTTTTTTTTTTACAAAATCACAACCATTCTTATTACCAGATACATTCCCACAATTACTCTCTGTGCCAACCCTAATATCGCCCTCTCGATACATCTCCATCCCCCGAAGAATATCCTGTTGCGCCTCCCGTCTACATGCTAATAAAGAGTGCGAGGAGTGATTTGTGGGACGAAACTCTGACTTAGCACCGATAAGGATACACTGCCGACGTTATTGTTTCAGATTACTGCTTTCATAGGAGTTTGTATGTAACTTTGTGATATGATGTGGATTTATTAATTGTTTGGGCGTTGAGCCTCGTTAACATGAGAGTTTCTTAACTGTTGAAAGGTGAAAATGTCTATGGGAATTGTCTGGTGTTTAACTCTATCTAGTTTACAAGATGAGTCGAAGACATCGGAGAGAATAAACGCACTTTCTACATGCTAAGAAAGACAGCGAGAAGTAATTTGTAAAAGGAAACTCTTGACTTACCACCAAAAATCAATCTAACTAGCCTTTTCCCAACTATATTGGGGTTGGCTTCCTGTCTCACCGGAGGAGCTGAATACGTGTATTTTACTTGGAGCGACTGACTATCTGACCTCCAAAACCCAGTTATTGGGTCACACGATATCCCGAGACTTTTGGGCTTCTGACTACCCGTAATGACTGTCAAAGGTCTACGAATGACAGCCAGGTCTAACGGCTTAGCGTGCTTTCCGAAGAACGCAGGGTTCTTGATGTGTAATGGATGGTCACCCATCCACGAACCGACCGCGGCTACCATTACTTAACCTTTAATTGTCCTTTGCGGCTGTTATCATTTAGCCACGAGTTCGTCAAGTAAAATTCTTGACTTACCACAGATAAGGATATAATGCCAGCGTCATTGCTTCTGTCTATGTATCTACCGATTACAAAAAAGTTTGTAAGTAACTTTGGCATCTAGTTTGGGTGTACGGAATATGATTCGGATTGAGTTGAAAGGCTTATTTTGTTGATGTATATGCTGGATTACTGCAACGACTTTTCATTAGTTGGCAAAGAATCTTGTTCATTTTGGGACGATTGCATGTTTATGCATAAGCATAATCTGCCTATAATTTTCCCACTGCTGGGACACAGGCCTCCTCTCTGTGAGAGTGAGTGGGCATATCTATGGCTCATGTAGAATCTTAACTAGTCAAAACAACCTACTATTGTTTTATTAAGAGCTTTGGATCTCTAAGCCCAGGTCATCGCCTAATATTATATATTATGCGGTATATTCGCAAGATACACGACCTTTGCTAGAGGTTTATTCTCCTTATAAACTAGCTTAATAACTAAGACTTAATTGACAACTTTTTGAATTAGCTGTACCTATAATCTACAAGCCTTTAACGCTATCTTATCTTACTCACAAAGGAACTACAAAACATACTGGCGTAGATTATTTCCCTACACCTGAAGTTTCCACACGTACAAGGTGAAGATGCGAACATCTCATAAAATTATGTACAGACGCCAGCACATCAAATCTGTCAGATTTCTTTAATAGATTTTTAACTTTATCGCTAAAGCATGGTTCAAAGTTGATTGGGAAAATCTGACAGTTTCGGGTAGCTTGATGTGCTGGCGTCTGTACTATCATCAGCAGATTTCTGGGACACAGGTCTCCTTTTAGTGAGAGGGAGTATAATCCACCACGCGAGCCCAGTGCGGGTTGGTAAATGCCACATGTCTTCGAATTTTTGGTTCTAGGACATGCCGGTTTCCTCACGATGTTTTTCTTCACCGTTTTGAGAGCAGTGGTGATGAAATAATGTACAGACGCCAGCAAATCAAGCTACCCGAAACTGTCAGAATTTCCCAATCAATTTTGAACCTTATGCTTTAGCGATAAAGTTGAAAATCTATCAAAGAAATTTGACAGATTGTAGTAGCTTGATGTGCTGGCGACTGTACACAAAGTCAAGTTGTATACAAAAAATTTACCAAAAATATAAAATAATTTGGTCACTGTAGCTAGTCAAATATTGACAAAATCCATAGTCGGCCCTTCACTAATATTAATTTTGTTTGAAAAAATCACTTTCATAGTTTCGATGTTAAGATTTATTTGATAGTTCCGAAATACTCTTATGCTTATTAGTATTGCCAGAGTTTGCAGTTACTGTCGTATTTTTGTCTCCACATTGTATATTGGTGCATTATTATAACCCTCCTTTCAATAATTTATTATTATTATTATTGCGGTGAATAACGTCGAACTTTGCACCCGACGTAGTACGTTTTAGTGGCAATTGTAGTTATAAAGTGATTTGTTCGGAGGGGGAACGAAAGTTTGTCAGTTTTTCAGTAGCTTTATGTCTGTATTTGAAATGGGAATTGCAGTTTTCATTTTCTTTATTGAATGATTTATATTTTTATGTAAAGTTGTTTTCGGAGTAGCAGGCCCTGCGTATTTTTTTGCGGAAACTCGCAATAACTTCGTAACTTGAAAGCTGGTTCGGGACGTTATATTATTTTTTTCTAAATAATAATATAACATCACAACTTGTTTCCCAAAAAGGTTGGGTATAGACGTAAAGTCCGCCAAGAAAAAAAAACCGGTCAACTGCGAATTAGACTCGCGCACCGAGGGTTCCATACAAATTTGTAGGTAATGTAACTAACAAATTTACGGTTTTTGAATTTTTTCTTTACTTGTGCTACATGACATTGCTTATTGCTAAAGTTCATGGTTCTAGGTCAACGGGAATTAAACGCCCGGGAACATAAACGCCCGTATCTTTTGATTGCGTTGACTTAGAAGTTTGATTTTTTCACTGCTTCAAGGGACTGCAGCAAATTAATAACAAATACTTACTCAGTATTTGATATTAATTTCAACTTGATAACTCCACGCGTTCCTAAAAAATGACATAAAATGAAATTAAAATGACATAACTAACTCCGCTGGTTGTCTGCATCGTATTTTTAGGTACACTATTTTAACTTGCTGAATGTTCCATTTTAAGCCCATCAAACCAGTGTCCTGCCGGTCGATTCTGTAAAAATCTCACCGTGAAATCATAAGTGAAGTGAGCACTTAATAGTGTTAATCCCTAGCGAATGACAGTTTACTCCACGCTCACTTCACCCAAGCTTTCACGGTGAGATGGTTATAGAATCGCACGGCTATTACCTGTTAAGTATTCATTACTTTTCTGTTAAGATTAATACATGCAGGAAGATCCCTAACATTATGACTTGCTAGCATTCGCGACACTATCGTAAAAATTCCTACGCATCCAGACAAATAACAATAAAGCGTGACAACAAGAAATATTCCAACATGAGACGTTTAAATAAACTAAAGAAGAGCTCTCCTTGGCTCAGTAAACGTGACTAGATTAAGAAATAACTGAAAAACTACTTAACAAGTAAATTAAACTAAAGGCTTTTCCACAGTAATGGTTTTTGCCCCAAGTTTAAAGTCTTGAATAATGAAGTCCAGTTTTAAGACTAAGTTGGGCGAATAATGTTTCAACTCGACTGAATTTTGTGGAAGGTTAAGTGGTATCAAAGAATGTTGTAAATAAAGTCGAGAAGTTCAATAACAAAGTAGAAGTTAATAAAACCGTTTTTTTTTTCTACTGTGGCGGCTGTAATGACGCTGATATCATGCAAGAATAGTGCGAATCTGCTAACACTACTTAAATGAAAAGATTTATAATAATCAGCCTATAACGTTCCGTCATTGTAAGTCTGACAACCAGTCTTACCAAGGGGTATCGTATTACCCAGTAACTGGGTTGTGGAGGTCAGATAGGCAGTCGCTCCATGTAAAATACTGGTGTTCAGCTGCATCTGGTTAGACTGGAAGCCGACCCCAACATTGTTGGGAAAAGGCAAGCAGATGATGATGAGCCTGTAACGCTCCCACTGCAACACAGGACCCTGTCCACCACCGCATTCCGCATCCAGTCTGTCACAGCCACCTTCTTTAGGTCGTTGGTGGATCTAGCTGGGAGGCGACCCACGTTACATTTACCGATACGCGGTCTCCACTCCAGGACTTGCCTGCTCCACCGGTCATCGGTCCTTCGACAAACATGGCCAGCCCTCTGCCACTTAATTAGGATATCTTATGCCGTAAAAAATATAAGTTACCAACGTGGTAGCACCACGTTGCTGCTCTCAAAACGATGAAGGAAACCGGCGGCATGTTCTAAGAACCAACAATTCTAAGACCTGTGACATCCCGCACTGGGCCCACGTGCTGGAAAACGGCCCATTCCCTCTCACAGAGAGGATGCCTGAATCCCAGCAGTGGGAACGTTTAAAAGGCTGATTCTATTATGTGGTGACAGCATGGCCATTTAGGATATGCACCGACGCATTTTAACGTAAAGGAATTCATGCAGGACATTTTAATCCATGTTCTATTCAACTACATAATAGGTAAATTAATACATGCAAGAAGTACCCCAGCATAATTCCTTAGATCGGAATTCAGTAATCAATTCCCAGCGGACTAACATTTATAACGACGAAGTTTGTCCAGGGTAGAATGTACCTACTACGGACATAGTTTCATCCGTGTAACTTCAGGCACGAGAGACAAAAGTTTGATTGTGTACGTGAAAGCTAACTTCGTACTAGTAAGTCACATATCTTTTCTTAGTCTCAAAAGTTATTGCAGATATTTCTTTACTATATTAATAAAATACTTACCTTTCAAGCAAATCTTATTCCTTTTGAACAGTAACCGTACGTCTTTATGCGCTCGATCAGGTGCGGATATGTTCAGTTGCATAGTCACTAGGATTTCTGCACTCCTGGTACCAGTGCATGGTAATCGAACCCTGGGAAAGAGGAAAATATTATTAATAAAGAAAAATAGGTAAACAGATACCTACTTTTCCTAATATAGATTCCATCGACTAAAATAAAAATAATAAAATTGCCGAAATCTTCACGGGGATTTTTGTCGATACTTGCTCACCAGTCCATAATCTATGTTGAGTCACAGGATCACAATTCAACGATATGACCATTCTAGGAAAATTCGGAGTATAATAAATAGACCCATATTTCACATTGACTCATCCTCATTAGCAATGCACCCATCTACTTAAAGTCAAGCCATAACCTACCTCCTGTCCTGCACTTATATGGGCATTTTTTTTCAGCATTAGATATCCTATTGTAGCCAATTAAATTAATTCTGTCATCGTATTGAGGCTGATAAATGATAAATGATTTATTTTCTGCAAGTATGTTTATACAAACACTTTTGTATGTCAATCATATTTTTTTTAATCTAAATGAGGTCGGCGTTTCCTATCTGACTACTCTGAGAAGAAGAAGTCACAGTCTCTTTTAAAGTCCAGACATAATCTTGGTCAGACCATGTGAAGACCATGTAGATTGGTGTCTGAAATGGGCTTTTGGGTAAAGAACCACACATATTGAGCGGACCTGTCCAGTCAGTGCACGCATTTGTCAAAAATCGTGCAGCTCACTCAGAACTTGAGGAGTCTCACGATTCGACGAACAATACCAATGAAAAGACATTTGGGTAGGCCGCATAAATTACTCAAACTGCCAGATCATGATCAAAACTAACCAAGAATGAAAACAGAAAAAATAAATGACCCACATAGTCTTCACATTCACAATAGTAATAATAAAAAATAAGATACTTTACAAAGTAAATATCCATGTCATTGTTTATATAAAATTCATCAATATCAATGTGTATATAAAATCCGGACATAATCTTTGAGGACCATGTAGATTGGTGTCTGAAGTGGTCTTTTGAGGAAAGAACCACAATGATTGAGTGGACCTGTACAGTCAGTGCACGCATTCGTCAGTTGATACGCTGATACATTAGATCCACACACACACACACCCGATGACAGTCGCATACCCCAGGTCAGCGTCAGTATAATAAGCACCAAGGCAAGTTCAACTACTAAATAAAATTATTTAAAAAATCTTAATTGCACACCACACGATCCATAAAAAAACACAAGAGAAATAATGCAATAAAAATGGGATACACACAAACATAAACTCACACCTTTCTCCTCTTGCACGCCAAAAACATAACATCTAGGCGGCAATTTCTAGCCACCGCTTATAGGTCTTCGTAGCATACGTCCGATCAACAAGGGCTTTAACTAAACTGTTACTACACGTATCAAACCTGGACATGAATAATGCAATTCTGCTTCTCTGGATGGCATTGAATACGTTGAGCCTCGCCTCCGCGAACAGTGCAGAGGCACTGCAGTAGCGCTTGAACGACATTAGGCATCTATAGATGTACGATTATTAACATCTTAACATGTTTTAACATCTGTCGTAATGACTAGTTGTAGACACAAATGACAGCTCAGCGTATAGTTGCAGCGACAAGACGCACAGTTTGCGCTGGCACTAAAACCCACGCAACCGACTAGTATTAAGCAGGAGGAATCGTAGGGTTTAGTCGGCATCGGTAAGAGTTCGATACAAACAGTCATTTTCCACAAACAGGACGATTTACACATGGAAAAAGAGTAAACAGCTTACCTAAAAGTCTGCAAGGTCGTGGGTACGACCCCTCGCTCGGAGATATTGACCTGCGGCGGCAACATGGCGCCTTTGCTCTCGTAGTCTATCCCCATCACGTACGGCAGCTGGGGAGGAATAACACCATGAATATTGTGTGTGGTACAACATACGTGAGAGATTTTTCAGTTCGAGTGGTTCATGTGAGAATTATTTTAAAAAAGGATTACAATGAATCAGAGGGGAAATTCTCGTAATTCAAAACGTTTAAAACGTCCAGTTGAAATCTCATCTCAGCGACAACCAATATCAAATAAAAATTTGTCAAAAATGTAGGGAAGAAGTATTTTTGACAGATTGAGACTCATACTGTGCATGTTCTTCAAATTTCGAGAACTGCCCCTCAGAGTTCTGTCTGAAATCTTTCGGTATACAGGGTGAATGTTATTTTTATTTTCTTTAATATTTTGAGCTTACGGTGCCTTTTTGTGTTTTTTCAATGAGATTTCTTTGTAGTTTTAAATTTACACAAACTATTTTAAAAAAATCACCCTCATACTCGTGCAGTGCGCAAATCCTTTACAGCAATGTATTTAAGTATCTCCTTAATTAGTGTCTTGTTTTCTTTAGTATTTCTGACACATTAAACAATGGGAGTTTGATATTTCCTTAGACACGAAATAATTTGCATACATTTTTATAGCATAAGTATAATCAGCCCATACCTTTCCCACTGCTGGGACACAGGCCTCCTCTCTGTGAGAGGGAGTGGGCCGTAATCTACAACGCGGGCCCAGTGCGGGTTGGTAGATGTCACATGTCGCCGAACTTTTGGTTTTAGCACATGCCGGTTTCCTCACGGTGTACACATACAATTTACACACTACTTTTTGTGTGATTTTATACAACAACGAAGAAATAAAAATAACATTCAACGATGTTTTCTTAGCATTTATCATGAAAATTTCGTTGAATCCTTGGATCCTATGCCTAGGGATTGTAATTGCTAAAAGAAGAAGAAGAAGCCTCCTGTCGAAACCAGAGCGGCACCGCACCGGCAGGACCCAACATGCTGCTGCGTCCAGCAATCCCGACGACGCTGCTGTACGTGTCCAGACTGCACCACTCCACGAAGGTTGAGGAGATCGTGGAGTACCTGTGTATGAAGACCAACTGGACTTTGAGGGTCGGGAAGTTGGAGTCGCGTCACAACACGAACTACAAGTCGTTCGTGGTGCGTGTTCCGACACATCATCTCGAGGAGTTCCTCAAGGAAGAGTTCTGGCCGAAGGGTGTTGTGTATCGCCAGTTTCGTGGCCGGCTACATGACACCAGTCAGCGAAACACGACGCCGACACTTCGTGTGCAGTAGCTTTAGTTTGTTATGTTGTATGTATTGTATTTTTTATGGGCCCTAGTTGCCTGAAATAAAGGAATAAATAAATAAATTAAATAAATATAGTGAGCATGCGAGCTAATTAATGATCCTTCCTTATACTTATGATATATGATAAGTTTTTGCTTTATCCTTAGTACACTTCTAGGCTGATTAGATCCAATACTAATGATAATGATATTCATGTCCTACATGTATGTGTATTGATCGAAGATTATGCAATAGTCATTATGCCACAATAATAATATCCATACTGGAAGCAATCCAATTCACCTAATTGTGCTCGTTTCCAACTATCATTGAATGCAATATACGTTCTATGTTGGTACCTATAATAGTAATATACAACATGTAACGTTAAATGCGCAAAACCTCAGACACCCCAACTGATTTTTAATTCAATTGACCTATTTCAAAGAGAAAATAAGTCATTAAAAAAATTGTAAAGGTTTTATGTGCTGTTTTAGTTTTACTGGCCATTCTGATCGTTTCTTGCGTCTGCGACGACGCTTTATCGAGGGAGGAGTCGTCACCGCGGGCCGCTGCGCCGCGCTGACATTGGCTTGCTTGACCTATTAATAAATAGACACGGCAACGTTTTTAATTAAGAGTTTTTGAAAAATGTGACCTATATTAAAAAGTGGTTCAATTAATTCTGCTCGTTATTCTGATCAAACTATTTTCAGGTTTTGCGCATTTAACGTTACACGTGAAAACTTAGCTAGTCTAGATTTGCCGATGCTAGGGATTAAAACTATTGTCAGCTCAATTCACCTGAGCGTTCACGGGGAGATTCTTACAGAAGACATCGCATAATAAGCCTATAATGTCCCCACTGTTGGGATACAGGCCTCCTCTTTTCGAGAGAGAGTGGGTTGTAATCTAACACACGGGCCCAGTGCGGGTTGGTAAAAGTCACATGCCTTCGATCTTTTGGTTGTAGGACATAACGTTTTCTCACGCTGTTTTTCTTTACCGTTTTGAGATCAGCGGTGATAAAATGATTTACGCAAAGTAAAGCGCCGGTCGGGGATCGAACCCACGACCTAAATCTCGTAAGTCGGGGCCGTTACCTATGGCCACCACTGCTCACAAAGAATAAAAAAAAAAAAAAGAATGTTTATTATCCATCGGCACTTTGTAAATTGTACCGCAGCACTAAAACAAAGGAGGAACGAGCATTGATTATATCTCCTTTTCTTCCTGCGTATTGACAATTTCTGACCATTGTGAGTAGGTACAGTCCTTTCACAATTATTATAATAAATCTCTGATTTTACATCAGTGTCCAATTCATAGTGATCTTTATTCTTATTCTAATTAGATTTCTGTTGGGCTGATGCCACTGAACAAGTCCGGCAAAATCATTGTGATCTTTATTCCCGTTACAATAAGGTAGCTATTAGGTTGCTGCTCTCAGAGATTAATAAACTGTGAAAGGACAATAAATCTCTCCTATTACTCATAATGTGTTCTTAAAACGCGGTTACCTAACTAAACGACAGAAGTAAACTAGCATAAATGCATCACTCTTAGGCATGATACCAATTCGATTTTCGATTTTTTTTTTTCTCATAGTAGGGATTTTTGAAAACATACTCTTGTGAAATAGAATAGAATAGAATAGAATACTCTTTATTATGTACACCATATAGATTACAGACATAAATATAGAAATTTTACAAAGGGTGACACAATGGGCGGTCTTATCGCTAAGAGCGATCTTTTAAAGACAACCTTTGGATGGATTGAAAAGGGAAGGAGAGACAAATATTGTAGGTAGTCTGTGGTGTACTATTTACACGATAAAATAAATACATACATAAGGTATATTATACCAATCTAAATAAATATATACATATAACAATAGACATGAAACAGGAGTAAAGAAAATATAATGGTGCTGTTTAAGGAGAGAGGAAGTGATTTTTTATCATAATTTTAAAAGTGGACAAAGATTGAGCACGCCTTACCGACACGGGCAAGTCATTCCATAAGCGTACTGCTTGAACAGTAAAAGATTTGTCATAGAAACTGGTGGAATGCATCGGCATCTCTAGTCTCAGGTTTTCCGATGACCTCAGATATCTATTGTGTGTGTCATGAAGGAACTTGAAACGTTCTTTAAGATAAGAGGTCTTTTCCTAAAGTAAAGTTCATCTTTCACAAAAAAAAACGCTTTTAAATTTTGCGTAAGAGCTAGGTACCTACTTTTTTTTTACGAGTAAAAAATATACGTCACTCTTAACAGTTACTCTTAACTGTATGTCATTATGAAATTGAAAAACCGACCAAATGCGTGTTGGACCATGTACAGACGCCAGCACATCAAGCTACTACAATCTGTCAGATTTCTTTAATAGATTTTCAACTTTATCGCTAAAGTATAAGGTTCAAAGTTGATTGGGAAAATCTGATAGTTTCGGGTAGCTTGATGTGCTGGCGTCTGTACAATGAATCCGTATTTGGAATTAATTTATCCCAAGAACAAACTTAACATTGTAGAAGAAAATCATGTTCTCCCATACATTGCAACTGCAAAGTTAAGTTGGTCGACTATTACTCGTAAACTTGTAAAGCCTACTTAGCTGTGATAGTTTTTCTTTAAATTTCGTTATATATACTATTGCCATAATTTTTTTCACGTATCCAAAAGCAACCATATAGCTGGCTGGGGGAAGGGGGAAACTTTAACAAAAAGTTGCACTTTAAAGCTTAATAATTCACAAACGAATACCTGAATCGAAAAATGTTTTCACAAACCCGCAATATTTTTGAAAGATCTATCCAACGATACCACACACTATGGGGTAGACGAGAAAAAAAGGATTCCCACCTTACGTGTAGATGAGGTACCCTAAAAACATTTTTTTTCAACATTTTATTTGACCAATTTGTCAGCGTGATTAATATGTATATCCATGCCAAATTATAGCTTCTAGTACTAAGATTCTCTTAGCTAAGCTGCGGATGGCAGGGCTCTGAACCGGTTTAAAAAGAGCGGTTAATTTCGATGAAATACCGGTAAATATATCGTTCCCTCATTAACCGGTTAAACAAGTGAACTGTTCATATGTAACCCAAATGACAAAGGTTACCGGTTACATAAGCACAAACGGTTTTGACACCCAAATTAACCGGTTAATTCCGTAAGTCGTAAATATTTTTCGTCTACTTTTTTAACACTTCCAACAAGTTATAGTGACATTAGTACATTTAGTACCCCAGAAAACATTAGGAAAAAAATGTTTGATCTGAGGACGTCAAATACAATCGGAGAACTTAAATGGTGCGGGTAGATTCATGTTGCGACTTGCTTAGTTAGGGGGCGGGGGGTGTTTAACCGGTTAATTTTCACTTTCAAAACCAAAATTCATGAAAAACCGGTTTCCCGCAAAAACCGGTAAAAACCGGTAAAGTGCAAACCTTAACCTAAATCGATTTCGGTTTGGGGTCAATGACCGTAACCGGTTAAGAATTTCAACCGGTTTCCGAGCCCTGGCGGATGGACAGACGGACATGGCGAAACTATAAAGGTTCCTTATTAACTGCGGAACCCTAAAAGCCACATTGGTATTTGCCGAACTCAAAACAATGTCTTTAGAAATAGACGTAAATGTCAAATTCTGTAACGTACGTGTCATGTCATAATATTCTCCAGTCTTCCAACAAGAGTGATAGGAATTTAACCTTTCTGCCTGTCTCCATCGAGTTTAAAAGACATTGTTTCTCATTAGAGCCTCTATTTGCGATGAGTCACTGTAGCCGTGACCTCCAGCTATCGACACCGATCGATCCTAATGTGTATTAATACTTATGATGAAGGGTGTTTGTCTTTGTGAGTTTAACCTTCGAGTATGTGTCATGAAGAATGAAGAATGTGTCGAAGGTTTGGAAGAAAATACGATGTGAAAGTGAGAATATTGTAATTTATTATTCAAAGAAAAAACGGTCGTGAGTTTGCAAAAATCACAATTATCTTATGGCTTTACTAGCGACCTCCTGCTTCGCACGATTTTTACGACTTGATGAAACATCGAGATTTTTTTTATTATGTGTAAATGTCGCACCAAAATCCGTTGCATAGCTGAAAACGACTACGAGGTCACACATACAGATACGAAAAGCAACTTTAATTTATAATAAGCACCTAAAGATAGATGGACAATATTTAATACTGTGGACGATAGACGAAAAATATTTTGCGTCATTCTGGGTTCATGCCATAAATGTTCCCTCCTATTTGATTCTAGTACCTACTTTAGAACCTTACGTTTTAAAAACACTAGATAGGTAGATATTCACGTTTTAATATTGAAACTTAATCTCCACTAGCTATAAAGTTGTCCAAAAAGTCTTTTGTCAAAAGAAAGGCACAAAAGAACCTCTTACCGTAATCTGAAAACATCCAGAACTGCGAAAAATGAGGACTTAATCCAGTCCCTTTGTTTTCCAAAATTAAATCGCTTTCAAACCAAATTGGAAAATACGAAACGTTCCACGCTCAATGTCGGACGAACGTTTGTTCAATGCGATACAAAATTTAATAAACACGTTTGAAAATAAAATTATTCGCTGTTCACGCTTTTGTACTAGAGAATAATTGTAATTAAAACGATTATTTAATTTTGGATGCGTAATTGAATGTGAAAGATAACCCAGTGTAATAATTCGGTTCAGTGTGATTGTGCATACAAAAGACTGATATTAATTGTGCCTACAACAGGAAAGACCTATTACTGAGGAAGAACCACCGAGCTATTCTGTAAAACTATCAACGTGAATACGTACGTGTAGTGAGCCGTCAATCCCTAGCATCAGGTGAAATGATTTTTACAGAATAGACACTCAGTGGTGATTCAGATTTATGTTAAATAGAAAGTCCATAATACGATGGCACAAGGTTAGTACCTTCAAAATAATTGGAAAACATTAACGTGGTAGACTTGACTTCATAACATTGTAAAATCGGCTATCAGTATAATACGCTGACAGTAACATAGTTAAAAAGAAACGTACCACAAAATAATTTCAGCATCAGGATAATAGGTGACAATTGTGCTGGAAATTATGCGTTTTATTCGTCTGCTCTAAGGAGTACTTTTCACCCCGGAATACGTTTCCGAGGGATATTTTCCGAGATCCACGCGGGCGAAGCCGCGGGGAAAAGCTAGTTAAGAACGTAATGTACAGACGGCACATGAAACTACTTCAGTCTGTCAAAGGAGATGGAAAACGGTGGGCCCAAATGTAATAAGTTGAGATATGATCTAAAAAATGAGTCCTAAGGCGACAATCCCGTGCGCAAAATACGCGGTTTGACGTGGAGTTGTGGACACAATCCCGTATAACCAAATAGGTAACAATTGTATTTCTTACCGGTCTCCCACCCAGCGCTTGCCACATGAACTCCAAGTCTGCTATATGAGCTGGTACAGGCACGATGAAGCTGGTCGCGTATTTGTTAACTACGCCTTCTCTGACATAGTAGAGCTCGGCGTCTAGACCTGAAACAATACAGGTTGTTATTTTTCAGGTAATTTTTTTTTTAAATTATTATTAATGATATAATAATACTTTTACGATTGATGGCGAGTAGCGATATTTTACATAACAATGCGTAACTTACGTACATACCTACTACTTATAAATTATATAAGTGACAATGTTATACAATTGAATTCTGTTTGCTATCCTTTATAATGTTTTTCAATATTATCTTAAGTGATCCTTTGCTAATTTTTACTTTTTCTCTTAATAAACCTATTTTGTTAAACACTTTAGGTACCAAATACTTAGATGTTCTCTTACCATAATAATTTGTTATATGTGGTTGAAGCAGTTTGTTCTCTCTAACCCTACGTATCTTGTACTTATTTTTAACATTAACTTTATATTCATTAATGAGAGATTTGCTGAATCCAACGTGAAGGAAACAGTGGAAAGAAATGTGGAAACCTGTGATAAGCAGTGGGATAACACAGGCTGAAAAAAATACAAGCAATATTTAAAAATATTATACCTACCGAGAACATGTTAATCTTTTAGGTATAACAATATTTTCGAAGTCATATTTTTGCAGTCAAATCAAATCTTTCTACTGTAACGTATTTTGACACCGACAGTGTCATAAAAAGCGCCAGTTTTAAAAGCAATTCGCAAAAATTACTGCCAAATTACCACCCTCATAAAAATTTCAAACGCATAGCAAAGAAACTTAAATCATATTATTCTAATTCGAAGTGCATTACGGACGATTGCGTAGTACGGGAGTGTGCTTCCCTCTAACAGATGCAGGTTCGGCTCCCGGGGGGACAGCGCGTCAAATTATCCAACTAACTCTATTTGCTTAGCCGAAAAGAAGTGTGATGTAGTGTGAAGATGGTACTTTGATACTTTTAAGATATATCAGGGTATCTTGTTTTAGTTTTGACAGTACTTTGAATTAGTTTAAATGAAAATAGAACTATAATATTACGGCTTTTTTACAAAACTGGGTTCATCTTTAGCCCCAGGCTTAAATTATCGAACCATTATTGAATTTTGATTTTTTTCCAAGAAAGTTAAACTTCTAATTACAAAAAACTGACGGTCCACCCGAGTCTAAGTTATCAAATTTGTATTGAAACCGAAAATGTGTCGGAGTAAAGCTCAAAATACAGTAACAAGGACAAAAGTTTCGACTAATGTTAGGCAGAAAACAAAGTTAAAGTTAATTCACAAAAAAAAAAAACAAATAAAATTTTGCAAGCAACGTGCAGTGAACATCTTTGAAGAGCATTCAATGATACACACGTACAAGACAAAGAGTCATACGTTAAACGAATATTAATAAAAACGAGTGAAACACATCAATTTGTCATCAGTATGGTATCAATCAGTACGAATTTACAATCAAACAGAATCAGATCCCAAAAACCAATAAACCTCAGTATCTCTCATCTACATGATAATAAAATGCCTCACTCAAAGTTAATAGCTACTCAATTCAAAACGCTCGACCAAACGCCGAAATTAATCGTCAAAAACGAAAAAAAAATCAGATGATCCAATCAGCGTACATTTGGAGGCGCAAAGCGACAGTGAAACGGGCCGAATATGAAGTGGCACTTTGCACAATTGATGAATCACCACCCCTATATAGAACGAGTGCAAAATAATCCTCCTGTATCTACGCTACGTGCTACCCCACTTACTTTGTACACCCTGTATCCTTTCGGCATACAAAGGATGAATACACCCTGTGTATTTCCCAGATATTTGCCAGTCTATTCAGTTGGAATTTGTTGAACGCCTTTTTGAGTACCTAAATATTTACTGAATTTTATTCATTCAATATGTCTTTCCATGTGATCAAGGCATGCAATAAAATCTTATGTTTTCTATGCAAAGTCAATCATTAAAGTCTAAAAGCTATTTCGACCTTACATAATTACAAAAAAAGAATTTGAATATTTTTTGCCGAATATTTAAGTTTCTAATTGATCTTTTATAACTTTGGCCAGTCCAAAAAAAAAAAAATACTCATCAATTTCAATAAGGAAGAAGATAAAGTGACTATTACTCGTTCCAAGCCGAAATTTATTAATCTATTTTTAAAACACCAAAATTTCGTGGATATAAAAATTCATTCAAAGCTTAAAAGAAAAGCAACTGAAACAAAGGAAGATTTTCTCAAAACAAACCAACAACTAAGAAACGCTGACGAACCAAAACAGTAGCATATCTTATAATATTCAGAATCTAATTCACACATTCGCACGGCGATCCTTTGAAGCGGTCACGTTCATAATTTAAGCGTAGTAAACGTTAATGACAGACAATACGTGGGAGCCCTCAGCTATTCCTTTGTATTAATTACTCAAACGATAATTTACTATACTGTAATGAGGCTTGAGGAACTGACAGGCATACATTATAGTATGAAAATGAAACGGGAATATAATTTGCGTTAGAGTGAGATCAAAAACTTGTTAGAGTTAGCAGTAAAAGGGATATGTAATTGTTTTGGAACAAAAAGAAAATAAATGCGCCGGAACATATTCAGGAAGGGATTTCAGAAGTTAGTAACGGTCTAGTTGGTAAGAGGTCTGGCGGGTAAGAAATCTAAGTCGAAAACGCAAAATTATTCCAAAGTAACTAAGATTAGATGAAATTGCTTAAAGAAACTAAAGGAAACTTGCGATTGTAGCAAACATAAATATAACAATTTACTTAGTAACACTCACACAAATCCAAAATAATGGAAAACGTCAGAAAGATAAGGTAGAAAATAAAATACTTGGAATTAAACGTTTTAATGAAAGACAATATATGAGAGCCTTGCAGCGATGTCTTTGTATTCATTACACAAAGACGATCGTGCGCCTGTGTAATGAGACCTGGGGGAGTAATCTGTGGATAATTTCAGTGTAAAATGAGATTCTGAGGAGATTTGAAAAATAATTTGATAAAATGATAATTTGTAATTGAGAGATAAAGTAAAATATAATTACTAAAAACCTGCTTAGTTTTTAGTAATGACAGCTTCAAGACCAAATGGTAGGAAAAAGGACCACAATATAAAAGAAATGAGAAAACAGAACTAGTTGAGAATGTTATTGCTGCATGTAAATTAAATTGTTGTAATTAATTTTACACGCATCAATAACATTGGCAAAAATCATAAAACCCAAAAAACACGTGATGATAGTTAAAATAGATGATTTCACTAAGCTAGTTTCCCTCAAAGCTGATGGTGTTTATGCGACAGATATTAGTATTAATTACTCAAAGGCGCGAATGCGCCCAGTTGGAGCTGTGTAATGAGGCTTGCTTGGGGGAGCCTGCAGCCTTGGGGGAAGACAATGGTAATTTGAAATGCAAGATGGGTGATGGTGTGAAAATATAAATCTGGTCGCTTGGAGCTTGATCGAGAGTTAAGTAAAATCGATAGACTCGAGGGAGAAAGAAATAGGCCGGATGTTAAAAGTGAAATTGAATTTTTAACAAACTTCGATATAATTAATTCCGTTAATGGAAACTGTCAAAGCCAAACTTCGTGCTTTCATCATTATACACCATGATATTGACACTTTTACGTAATTATATGTTTTTGCCAATTACGGTTCATAGCCGCTGGATATTGACTTCAATTCGATTATACTCTTTACTAGCTTCTACCAGCGACTTTGCTCGCTTTGATGTCGGAAATTATCCCACGGGAACGAATCCACGCTAACGATCCCACGGAAAAAGTAGCATCAGCTATCTGCTAGTGAAACTCACGTCAAAATCGGTCTATTTGTTTCGGAGATTAGCCGTGAACAAACAGATAGACAAACAAAAATTTAAAAAAATATAAAAGTACCGTACATACTTTCATATGCATTTAGTAAACTAACTTTTATTTTGACATTAAAAAAGTACACTTCAATTTTATTTATTTGTATCTATATATCTATAGATATATTTAGAGATATTTTATATGGTTTAGAGATAGGTATTCCAAACAATGCTATGCGCTTTTTATTTGGTAGAAATCAAAACGAAGAACTCTCTGAATATGCTCGCTTTGTCTTTTTATAGCCTGTAGCAGTATGCAAATGACTGAATTAGTTTATCAAATTACCATTTTCAGGCTTATTCAGTTGCTGGCTTTAAAAAATCCTTTTGATTGTGAGCAGATTCTTTGTTTGCTTTGTAGAACATAAAATTAATTAACCGTGAAGTCACTGAACTTATGCATTTGAATAATATAGCTGTAGTTGATATGGCACTTTTAGTACTGCGAATATTAAAATCGTGTGTGGCATTGCTCTCAAGCATTAATATACAATAACTGTACAGTTAGCTTTGCTTATTTTAATATTATATATTTTATTCTGCTCGCAAAACATATTGCTTTTAAATATTTCATTAGTGTACTTATTTCTTTTTACTTTCCTCATATTTTTAAAATTTCTCGCTCATAATAATAAAAAAAATCTATAAAGATGAGATTTATGGATTTGAACGAGAATTCGTTATTTTTTGTTTCTGTCTGCTATTGTAGGTAGAAAAACAAATCGTAATTGAAATATTATTAAAATTTATATATTTTTAATTTTGTTGTTTTTATTAATTAACTAGGTATTAGTGGTTATTTGTAAAATAACATAACATCACGTCCATAGTAAATGCTACATCCAAAAGATCCTAAAGAAAAAAAACCAGAAGATCGAATTGTCCCATGTATTAGCGGGTATTGCCATCAAACGTGCAGAAATCTTTTCTCCAGGGTGCTACTGAAAAAATCCCAATGGAGAAACCCAATTAAACTTTGCCCGACTTGTGAATCAAACTCAGGTCCTCATACTTGGTAGTAGCGCTATACCAAAGAGGCAGTCCAACTATTTACTTAAAGTTGATTGGTGTTCTCAGTGGACATTAATAATCTACACTAATATTATAAAGAGGAAAGATTTGATTGTTTATTTGTATTGAATAGGCTCCGAAACTGCTGGACCGATTTGAAAAATTGTTTTACCGTTAGAAGCCGACATTATCCTTGATGCACATAGGCTACTTCTTATTGCAGGAAAATGCTTCATTTCTACGGGAAAATGGGTAATAGAACAACGGGTAGTATGAATTATACTTCCGTACTTATCTTTTTCACGTAACTTCTAAACGGCTGAACCGATTGGGTTGAAATTTTAAGGAAGAAGAAATTTGAAGTTTTATGGGTATTGCGATGGTTTCCTGGATTATTTTAAAAATACAATTGGCCCCGGTAGGTGGCGCTGCTGTCGATATGTCAACTACTAAACGGCTTAACCGATTGGGTTGAAATTTTGTATGTGTATTTCCATGGTTTCACAGACACGAATGTATTAAGCCTACCTAATCTATCTATCTATACACATATAAATAAACCAATTACATTAACCACATTATTTAAGCAACATATTTTTAAACGGCGGGAATTCCGAATTCTACGCAAACGAAGTTGCGGGCGGATGCTAGTCCAAAATATTTTCACAGCTACGTCGTCAACACAAAACATCAACATTCCACCAAAAATCCTAATTTCATCACGCCATAATTCCACCACAAAAGCAAGCATAATTCCACTACAAAACCAGCAGCGAAATGATATTTAAAAGTACTTAACGAGAAAGTAAATGACACTAATGTTCCCATAAAGATCGCCCACCGTGACGAGGCTACGCACTCCAGTTCCCAGCTTTAATGAACCATTACATTGCGAATTGTCAGGTGATACGACACCGCCGGGCTTCATGCGGTAGTTAAGACCTCCAAGAGTCGCTTTTAGTGGAATTTTATGTTGATGTTCCAGGTTTTGAGGATAAATCTGAGGTTGCTAAAGAGCTATTGATGTGGAATTAGTGGTGTTAAGTCTGGTAATTTGTCTGGGGCTGAAGTTGGTTTCGATTTTATTGTAAAGATGAAATTTAAAGTTAATTCCGTACGCAAAATACGTGCATTGACGTGGAGTTGCGGACACGAGCCCGTATTACCTATGTATGTACAGTCAGGAAACGAAATTGCTGATAAGAGTGATATTCTGCGTCAAATTTGTTTATCATAAGACTGTCAAAAATGACAGTTGTGATAAGAACTGCCGGTCTATTCGCTGCGACCCTTAGGATCAATAGAAGCCGAGCAAAAAGCTTTGTCTATATCTGTACTAATAATAAAGCTGAAAAGTTTGTCCAAATATTTTTGAAATCTATAGCCCAATTATTAAGGCTTTATAAAAAAAAAATTACATAAATAATAATTATTATTATTTTATTTTATTTCAGACATAAACTTAGTCCATAATTTTACACTCACAGGTACATTTAAATTATAAACATACATAATTATTTTAATTACGCTATGACCCTTAGGACACGAGCAAAAAGAAAAAAAGAAACAGAAAGAACGCTAAGGGAAATGAAGTAATAGCGCGGGCAGGCGATGCGATGCGACGGGGTGGGTCGGGGGAACAAGAAATTCACGTGGACGAACTCGCGGGCAGAAGGTCCCCCGACTAACAGGGTGATTGCGTAACACACTATCAGTAACAATGGGTTTCATTTTGACAAATCAACAACATTCATTGCGTTATTTACGTTGTTGAGCAGACACATTTTTCGAACATATGGAGCAATGGATTAGCAATATGCTTCAAAATGATTCAAATTGAGAGTAATAGTGTGTTACGCAATTAGGGTGCCGACACTTCGTTTTCGCTAAGCGTTCTTTCCGACTTTGTGGTCAAATCCTTTGGATCCTAAGGGTCATAGCGTGATGTTAAAATTAGCCTATAGCTTTCCTCGAGAGTTGGGCTATCAAATGCAAGAATAATTTTTTAAACCCAACTGGTAGTTTCAGAAATTAGTCCGTTCAAACAAACGAACGCTTCAGCTTTATTATTAGTATATAGATAGATAGATGGATTTAAAGTTACAATGGTCTCCAAAAGTTAGTTGACATTTTTTTTTTCCACTACAGCTTTAACACACCGCATTATGATTTAGAATTCAAGTGAACCAAATGTTTGAACTGCTATAACGTTCTTATTGACTAGTTCAATTACCTTTGAATTATAATAAAAATAATAAATTAATCACCTAAGAGTACCTGATTTTTTTAAATCATTATGTGGCATCACAGCTGAAGTGGAAAAATGTCAACTAACTTTTGGAGGCCACTGTAAGTATGTACAGTCAGGGAACGTATTTTGTTGATCAGATAGACACACTACATCAATTTGTAATTTCATACGACTGTCAAAAATGACAGTTGTGATCTCATGATAATGCACGCTCAATTACAGCCGATGTCATGTATTCCATAAAGATCTAACCCTGAAAACGTAGGTGAGGTGAGCTCGAAGTGAGTGTCTACAGTGTCATCAGGTGGAATGACAGCTTACTTCACCTAACTTTTCACGGTGATTTTTTTCCAGAATTTCCCGATAGGTAAGCTTACGCATAAAAACACATTCATAACTTACGAAGATGATAGTTTTGGTAAGCAATCAATTTCCCTGTACCATTTTCATTGTCCTTTTTTAATTTATCATTAACCATTGTTTTCCTACGTCCAGTAAATTAGTTACTGAGTTCCACGGAAAACTAGGTTACTCGATCCAATTATTTCCCAGCTGCATCCAATTACAGCTAGTAATTCTGTTATTATAATTTACTAACTCGTATGATGCAACTACAACGTGTACTCATAAAGATTTCTATGTTTTGTCGCAATGGAAATTCGCCTTGGAGCCTTCGTTTATTGCTGAACACCGTTTATTTATTCTAAGGAGGTTCCCCGTACATTTATTAAAATGGCGATAAAGGCTTATTTATTGTCTCCATGTTTGGTTAGCACGCGAGCAACGAACGCCGTTTTGTCGTTTTTTTGCCACGAATTTAAATTGGGTTGACACGATAATGCTGAAGGAATGTTGAGGATTCCGCGGCTGTGATTCATCGTGCTTAAAGAATTAGTGGTGTTTTGTTGTGGTTAGAAATAAAAATACCTTTTTTGGCCATTGTTGAATGGGTTCTAAATAGAACGCATTTTCACTAGGGAAAAATGTTTTTGGTCTCGAATAGGGACAGGTGACCCACTTTTTCTGGTGGACTTTGTAAGAGATGAGCAGAAAGCATAGCTTAAGCCGTTGGCTCTAGAAGCATCATATTTTGCACAAGAGGTCCTTATTTATCGAAAGTAAGCAGTAAGGATTTCTGAAAATTCATTCCCTAAAGGGTTTTATAAATAGGGGATGAAAGATTGTAATTCATTTCCTGTGGGTAATCTCAACTGGCACACGGAAAGAAAGAAAGAAAGAAAGAAAGAAAATACATTTATTTCGCACAGACTGTAAGACACACAGTACACCTGAGACATACATCAGATAAAAACAAATAAAAATCAAATAACAAAGTGTAAAGTGAGATGTAAGAAAATAAACTGGAAGGTGTGTCTCACGGCTGCGCCAAAAAGGCCCAGTTCAGCAAAAATGCCAGACAACTGGTGCCTGACGCTGGTTTTCAACTGGATCAGATTTGTGAGGTAACGGATGTATATCAGTTTTATACTGGAACGTGACGTGTGTATGCATACTTAAATAAATAAAAAAATAAAAATTGTGTCAGATAAAACGGCTTGTAGGTATGTTCTAAATCAGATAACACACGGAAGCTGAGATAAGGCAACGTCGTTTCGCTTGCCACTACCTAGGTACTTGCCTTGGAAACAGATAGTAGGTAGCTTTACTAACGAGTAACTTGCCAACACAAGAACTTACGACTACTTACTTCAAGATTGGCTGTAAGCCAGGAAGATCGTCTTTCAAGGACGATTTTGCTGTTGATGCTATTCATGTTACTAAACAAGATTTGAATATGAAAGCACCGGCACTTTGTGTAAATGTCAAGTGTATTTGGCACTTGGAAAATAAACGGTCAAAAGTAAATTGTTACTGCTCATCGTCATCTGCCTAGCCTTTTCCCAACTATGTTGGGGTCGGCTTCCAGTCTAACCGGATGCAGCTGAATACCAGTATTTCACATGGAGCGACTGCCTATCTGACCTCCACAACCCAGTTACTGGGTAATACGATACCCCTAGGTAAGACTGGTTGTCAGACTTTCGGGCTTCTGACTACCCGTAACGACTGTCAAAGATCTACGAATGACAGCCGGGACCAACGGCTTAATGTGCTTTCCGAGGCACGGAGGGGTCTCGGTATGTAAAGATGGTCACCCATCCACAGACCAACCGCGGCAAGCGTAGCTTAACCTGATCGATCGACCTGTGTGGCTGTTTTTATTTCGCCACGGGCGACCCAGAAAGCCGCTAAACTTAAGTGGGATTAGGCTGGACATGTTGATGGTATAATAATAATAATAATACATTTCTTTATTGCCATAAAAACAGGTTAAAAAATTGAGGCCCTGGATCCAGAGCTAGGTTAGAGTACCTGTATTTCAAGAGCCAGTGACTGCTTCCATTTAGATTACAATTGGGCAAGTGTTTTGCAGCAATAGGTGACAGAATTATATTACTTAAAATTAAGTTTATTATTTAACATTAACCATTGAATTATGCACTGAAAATAGAATTAGAAAATGAAATTATAATAAAAGCAAGTTAAGTAATCTTATTAAATCTAAAACATATATAATTTTTTTTTTTATAATACCTAATAATATTCCACAACTTTCACATAACGCCATCTAGTCCCAAACTAAGCAGAGCTTGTGCTATGAGTACTAGACAACTGATAAACATACATATATATTTCTAAATACATACATATTATAGATAAATTACACCCAGACAAAGAACAAATGATCGTGCTCATCACACAAACATTTGTCCTAGGTGGGAATCGAACCCACGGCCTTGGGCATAGCAGTCAGGGCCACTGACCACTAGACCAACAAGCCTGTCAATTCGAATAAAGACGAGTTTAACTCCTACCGTAAGGACTGGCCGCATAGACAGAATTTTGTGGAAACAAGAGAGGGAGGCATTTGCCCTGCAGTGGGCAGCCTGTATTAGAATACAGGCTATATATATATCTAATCTAATCTAACTGGCCTGTAGACAGGCCAGTTAGATTAGATTAGATATTGTATAAATTTTATTGTAAAATCACACATGTGATAAGTAATTCTTGCATTTCATGTAGACGTATAATAATATCTGCCCATAAACAACAAATCACGATTAAACTATACGAAGCTCACGTTTTTTTCTGCTGTTTACTGCAAAAAGCAGTTATCTATAAACAAAACCACTAAGAACTCTAAAACCACCACATTATAATGCGAAAATTCCCCTTGCATCACCCAGACAACAATTTGGAATTATTTTTATCACCTAACTTCACTGTAACAAACTGAACTGAACGCGAAAGTACTACAAACATAATTTATGCCGCCTCTTCGGAGTTTTGTTATCGTTGGTATAAATTCAAGTTTGCGTTCTGCCTCATTCTGGAGTCGAGAAATTTGCGATTCTTGCTTGTAAATTATAATATTTCAGATGCACGACTGAATGTGTGACCATATTTATACAAGACCCCTCCGTGCCTCGGAAAGGCGTTAAGCCGTTGGTCCCAGATGTCATTCGAGGATCTTTAACTGTCATTATACCCCGTCAGAAGCCCGAAAGTATGACAACCAGGTTGTGAGGTCAGATAGGTAACCGCTCCATATAAAATAACGGCATTTAGTTGCATCATGGTTAGACTGGAAGCCGACACCAAAATAGTTGGGACAAGGCTATTCAGATGATGTGTACGATTAGATAATCTATTGCATGACTGAGTTGGATAACATTACCAGTCAGTCTTGTCTGTATAATAATTATTATGATATCAAAACAGGCATACAAAGTGATTTTTTATTTCTAGCCAGTATGTGTAAGTGCTAAGGTCGTAGAGGAAAACAGTGAAACAAACGACTCGATTTTAAAGTTACAAACGATGCATTTTTGAAGATATACTTCAAAATCACCTCGTATACAGTGTGCGCTACACTTAAAATACCGATATTCAGCTGCACCCGCAGGGTAATTGCGTAACACACTAACAATGGGTTCCATTTTGACAGTTCAAAACATTCATTGCGTTATTTACGTAGTTGAGCAGACACATTTTTCGAACATTATGGAGCAATGGATTAGCAATATGCTTCAAAATGCTAATAGTAGTAATGCTAGTTAATGATGATGATACAGTTGACAAAATAGATAGGGATGCAGCATAAACCGTGGTTGGAAGACGCAAAAAATGTCTGAACAGTTCATCCTACATATCGTTTGCGTATCGGATAGCGAACTTCTATGCCATGTGTAGGTAGGTACTAATAATAAAGCTGAAGAGTTTGTTTGTTTGAACGTGCTAATCTCTGGAACAACCAAACGGATTTTTTCTTTTTTGCATCTGATAGCCCAATTTCTGAGACAGGCTGTAGGCTATTTTATTTTATATAAAAAAATAAAAAATAATAATAATAAAAAAAATTGTAAAGGTATTTAACATCAAGCTGGGACCCTCAGAAGTCGATCAAAAAGAAAAAACGCCAGAAAGAATGGTAAGCGAAAACGAAGTAATAGCGCGAGCAGGCGATGCGATGCCGCGGGGTGGGTCGGGGGTACTCGTACGAGAAACACGCGAACGAAGTCTGAGGCAGAAGCTAGATATATTTATATTCCTTTGCCAGGCGTTCCTGTCTACATATGTATAGCATCACATAATGATAATTGTCAATAATTACACTGTAATTTGATATCAGATTGTGTTAATTATCCTGTGTTTGAGACATTACACGATAATTATGATATTACATGAATTCCTGATTGTCTGTAATAAACACCCGATCATAAGTAGAAACGTCGTCGTGCTGAGGATAGAAACATATTAAATCACATTGTAGTCAAGGAAATCAATTTGAGCGTGAAGAAGTAACAAACATACACACACACACACACTCACAAACTTTCGCCTTTATAATATTAGTTTCATTAGGTTTTTTCTTCAGGACAAACAGTCGGGAAAATGTAAAGACGTTTAGTCCAAAAAAACGTGAAGAAATCGTAACGTTGTTTGATTTCTTAGAACAGTTCATCAGATCCTCAGAGTACGTTGTAATAAACTGGAGTCGGACTCTGCGTAACTGCTGAGAGACAATTCATTTTGATTTATACATAGTTAAGACACACCATTATAAATATAAAATTCAACACCTAGTCGCAACCTAGTTCACTCAACAATACTAAATTACGTTTTCAGTATACAAAGATAAAAACCTGAGAATTATTTACTTCGATACGGAAATCAAAATCACAATGATTTTATTTCACATAACCCTATCTAAATGGAGACTTATGAAAAGTCAGAAGCTAGGAGCACGGTTCCAATATATCGTTTCCTATGGAGAAGAGCCGGCAAGAAACTCCACGGTTACTCTTTTAGAAATAATTGCGTAAGCATGCAAAATCAGCCTATAATGTTGGTGCTGTTGACTGCTGGGACACATGCCTTCTTGAGAGGGAGTGGGCTGTAATACACCACGCGGGCCCCATGTGGGTTGGTGTCTTTATCACACACATGTCTTCGATTTTTTTGGTTCTAGGATATGCCAGATTCCTCACGATATATTACTTCGCGCGTTTTAAAGCAGCGGTAAAGAAGTATTTACACAAAGTAAAGCGTATACTTGGGTTCGAACCTACGACCGCTGTTCTAAAAATAATTGTTCTTTACCAATTTCCTGTTTAAGTTCCAAATTACAGTGTAAATCGTCAATCCTTATTCGAAGCACAGAAAACTGACATTCCCTCCGCCACTTTGTTATTTAGAACACCAGTTTTCCCAATATTTATTCTACAACTTCAAGTTCTTGATCGTAATTAAAAGTGACTTTTGACTGTTAGTTCTTGGTTTTATTCAGTCAAGTTTTTCAGTAATTTTTGTTGGCAACAACAGTTGATTTTATTGTTGAAGTTTGTTTTATATCTTTGCTACGCAAATGTTAACGAGCCTTTGTAGTTTGGAATGTACTAGTTTAGGACACATATTTTGGAGTTAGGTACCACATTGTTTTGTTTTTGAAAACTTTTTGTATACGAAGCAAATCGATATTGTGATCACTAAAACAATACACGGGTATTCTAGACTAGCTGTGCCGCGACTTCATTCGTGTGCATGTCGGAAAAGAAATTAGATTTCATGGGTTTTCATTATTTTTTCGCTGATCCCTAATTCATTTCCTAAAATAAAAGTTGCCTAAGCTACTTTTCAAAACATCAGCTATCTGAAAGTAAAAGTTTCGTCATAATCGGTCTAGCCGTTTAGGAGATCAGCCGGAACATACACACAGACAGACAGACAATAAAAAATTAAAATTGTTTTTTGTCATGCCTACTGTATATACTTTTATACGCATATAGTACTAAGCTGTTATTTTGACATAGCTATGCTATGCTATTTCCGGATAGCTAAGCAGATGTGTACAGACGCCAGTTCATTAAGCTACCACAATCTGTCAAATTACTTTAATAGACTTTCAACTTTATCGCAAAAATATAAGGTTCAAAGTTAATTGGGAAAATTTTACAGTTTCGGGTAGCTTGATGTGCTGGCGTATGTACATAATTACACTCACATGTTGCAAATTATGTTTAATTCCCATATAATAGAGGACATGTTTATTGCCCTCAACCAGGTACAAGTCCAGGTTCCGGGCTGCTACTGAGAAATTCATGATAGGAAAACCCAATAATACTTTGTCCGACCGAATCGAAGAAAATATCGAAGCAGGATCTCATGCTTAGCAGTAGCCACTCGTCACTAGACCAACGAGACAGTTCGAGGAAGTCTCGGGTATTAATTTCATACAAATTCTGTCCCATTCCATAATTTAGGTAGGTACCTAAATAAAAGACAGATATTATCCGGATACACGAGAAATTCCACGTACGCACGGTTACACATCAAGCTATTGATAACCAGTATAAGCTGACTTCTGACTGTACGAAAAACCTATACAATGCGAGGTCAGTTAAAACTGAACATATCATAGTTTGATGTGTAGCCGTGTGTACCACGAAACGAAAACATGGAAGTCTACACCAAACCAAAAGCGAAAAAATATTATACCTATTCATTATGCGAATGTCTGATGGCCAGTGACATCTGCTGAGGTGCTCACAATCGGCCTCGTTAAAATTTACCTTTTTAATTATGTCACCCTTTTTTTTTCAAAAAAAGAATTCCTTTGATAAGTTTGACGTCATTAACGTCTTAGTTGATTCATCGCTTCAATGCTTTTAGAGTTTTTTTAAATATTTTTATGTACTTTTGTGTATTAATTATTACAACTCTTGGTCGTGTCTCTCTTCCTGCTTAACTTTGCTATGTTACAGTTCAGTTAAAACTCGTTTGGTTAATTCAATAAACTGTATACTGGAAATCAGAAGTGTAAAAGCTATCACGGAAGAACTAAAATAATACGGACTCTTTTTTCACCGTCGGTGCTGCATGTGTCCATTTATCGTCAGCGTCTCCTACGAGTGACTGACACTACGCGACCGACGTCAGTGTAACACCAAATCCAGCCTAAAACTTAACACTTTTAAAGGCACTATATGGCTATATGGGTTATAACGATAAAACTTCTAGTGTCTCGTTTACCACGCCGGAATCTGTTAAACTGGCACGATGGAGTTAGATACAAAACACTGTCTCATACAAAAACGTAACATCAAAGCTCATTTCAAACACAATTAGTGCCGACATAATCTCCACTTAAATTCATAAACTCGTACCACAAAATTAAAGTCACGCTGCATAGCCCGCATTATAAGGATTAGTCTACATTAAATTTTACTCGTACTCCTGCTATAAGTCGTACAGTCAGCGATAATTTCATAACTTATTTATTCAAACTAGGCTGTGAATTACCATCTCTTGAAAGTCAAAATTACATAAAGCGCCCGCCCTTCACCACTTCCTAGTGCTCTTATTCATACCTCGGGGTGTACTCTCTAAGTCCGGCAACGAAGATACGGGCCCGTCCGAAAGTAATTGATCTGTCAAAACAAGTGACAGATTCAATTCAATCAGGCTAAAATATCTCGGGAGTAGGGACAACTGACAAATCGTGTTGTCATTCAATCCTAGTTCGGTGCCCGAACGAATTTAATGTCAGTAAGATTACGAAATAGGTAATGCCCGAAACTTTAGCCAAACATACGGACTTCGTGCGTAGGTAGTAGACCCCAAGGCACAAGTCGCTAATCATTTTGGTATAAACTACCAGGGAGAAGGTTGTAAATTTGTTTGTTTGTAAAATTCTAGTGTGGTGTGTATTGACTGATAACTATGAATAATAAGCACAGTGACGCTTTTCACATAATCTATACAGAACACAAGTTATTGCTACGGCATCGGGAAGCCGACTGGCCGCTAAACTGTATGCGCGGGGAATAGTACAGTTAGCATTGTTAGCTGTAGTTCCTACAAAAAAATGTTTTTGGATGACACATACATAAAAAGTATTCTCTCCTCTGTCACAAGTACCTAGGTTGCAAAGTCTTGGTTCATAAAACTCGTCTAAAAAAGACTGATCGTAATAGACTTATGTCGCCGCCTGTACCTCGTGCTGTGACGGTGGGAAGCCGCGGGTGTACCAGACAAGAGCGCCATTAGTCAAATCTTGTGACGTAGCAAAAACATTGATAGAGCATCTTGTGAACTAGAAATATTTGTGAAGGTGTATAAATAAATGGGTTCTATGATTACTTGTTAGTTGAACATGCAAATAAATTATGGTTTTGAATTCTTTCAATTATCTACCTCATTAAATTTTATTTTATGATACTTAGGATGGGGCAGGTTAAGCTGGCCTGGCCTACTTCTAGCAATCCTTTGCTGAGATTGCAGATGATTTGCTCATCATCATCTGCCCAGCCTTTTCCCAACTATGTTGGAGTCGGCTTCCAGTCTAACCGGATGCAGCTGAGTACCAGTATTTTACATGGAGCAACTGCCTGTCTGACCTCCACAACCCAGTCCTACCACCTACCCAGTACTATGTATTTTGTAGGTAGGATACAGCCGGTCGATTCTGGAAAAATCTCACCGTGATAACTAAGGTGAAGTGAGCTTAGAGTGAGCTGTGAGTCATGCTTATGCTAGGGATTGACACTATTGGCGAGTCACTCCGCGCTAACTTCACCCAAGTTTTCACGGTGAGATGGTTACAGAATCGCACGACTGGTATTTAATACAATAGTAATGCTTAGCGATAGAAGTAGGTTTGCAGTTAATTAGGCCAATCTACAGAATTTGTATAGCATAGAGCTGTTGCACTGGAATTTCCAAGTTTCCAAGTTTAATTAGTTTACATTCCTTATATTATTACTACCTGTAACAAGCATTCCAAGAGTCACCTTAGTGTAATTATTAATCTATAATAATAATATTTTCTAAATTTGTTATAATCTTGATTTTATTCGAATTTTGTTTTAGATTTAATAAGATTATTTAAATTGCTTTTTTTTCTAAATTCATTCTCTAATTCTATTTTTAGTGCATAATTAAATGTGTAATGTTAAAAAATAAACTTCATTTTAAGTAATATACATTTTGGTAATATGCATTTTGGTTTTGTCACCAATTGCTGCATAAAACTTGCCCAATTGAAAAAAACTTTTCTTGCCAAATGGAAGCAGTCACTGGCTCCTGAAATACTGGAACTCTAACCTAGCTCTGGAGCCAGGGTCTCAATTTTTTCTGTAACCTGTTTTTATGGCAATAAAGAAATGTATTATTATCATTATTATTATTATTATATCTATAAATAAAGCTGAACAGTTTGTTTGTTTGACCGCGCTAATCTCTGGTACCAGTCGGATTTGACAAATTGTTTTTCCATTTTTTTAGCCCAATTTTCGAAGAAGGCTATATAGTATATTTAACATCACGCTATAACCCCTAGGGACCTAACAAAAAGAAAAAAAGCACAAATAAGCGAAAACGAAGTAGGGTAGGGTGGGGCTTAAAGGTCCGCGGGTAAAAAGGTCCACCATGTCTATCTCAGAAATTATAAATGCGCGAGCGAAACAAATGACAGGCGTATGATGGGGGTACGGGAGGGGTACCCACATGGCCCCGCGCAGTGAGCTTGCGAGCGCCGACGAGAGGGTACACGGTCCCGGTGCTAAAAATTCACGTAAGTAAATTTTTTCACGTCACTTATTTTTAGTCTGACTGTTGTGTTTATAACATTATAGAGCTGAACTTTTATTAAAGGTGCAGTTTAACGTATACAGTTTAACGTAAAGCCATTATTTATTGAATTGTCTGTGTAGATTTTTCTCTATAACCTCAAACATCAATCAACATTCATTTGGGGTATAAAGGTCCACTCTGGACCTTTACTTTATTATTATTACTGTCTGCTAGCACGCTGTTCTATCCTTTTTCAATGAGCCTCAGCCATCAACATCTACGAGTAACGTGTTTTCTCCCGAAGCTATTAGACCTTACCCTAAGGCTGGAGCTCGTAAGGGAACGGGGGAAGAAAGCGACGCAAGAAAGCTATTTTAACAGACACACCGGAAAAGGAAGCGCTGCTTCTACAATAACAAAATAAGAAAAAAAAAACTATTTCCCGAAAAAAGGCTGTTAATCAGAAAAAAAAGCAAGTGAAGAAAACAATTTTAACTGATAAAAAGGAGGACAGTTCTAGTTCGGAAGAGGAATGTTTTTGCTTGGTGTGCTGTGAATCATACCTGGAGAGCATTCCTGGGGAAGGCTGGATGCAATGTTCTAATTGCAAAGGTTGGTCCCACGAGAAATGTGTTAATCCTTCACTGTCATCTTTGACCTATATGTGTATTAATTGCGATTCAGATGACGAGTAATTGTATAAAAGTTATGTTGTTTTAATGTTACATTATAGGTTTCGGACCAAAGAGCTGGACTAATTAAGACTGAAATGCTGTGCCATAAGTTAAAATAAGTAACGTTGTTTACTTTTTTTTAATTAAAATAAAGATTAGTTGATTTAAAGTAGTTTTCATTTATTTACTTGCTTTAATTAACCTTAAAAAAACTATTTAATTATACTGGTCCTCTTTACCCCACCACTGGTCCTTTTTACCCCACCCTTGGGGCAAAAGGGACCATTCGACTCGACTTTAACAAATGCAAATGTCTGGGTTATAGATAGACATTACTTATGTTCATTTATTCTTTCTTGTAAATGAAGGATAGCAGTATCCATTGCTAAAAAATATATTTTTCTGAAACTTATACATAAATAGTTACAAGGCAATTTACGTAAAATGGACCTTTCAGCCCCACCCTACCCTAATAACGCGGGCAGACGATGCGATGCAACGGGGTGGGTCGGGTGAACTAGATATTTTTATTTTATAAGAACTCATGATTGAACATGACAGGCAAATTATCACCTGTTTTCTACAATAACGTAATATTATTACAACGTAATACGATAATACGAGTATAAGACAAAATAACACCTCCATCTATAATAGACATCAATATTCCCCGATCCACCTCGCAAATATACGAGCCTCCATTGTCATACAAAAGTATAATATAAACCAATATCAAAAAATGTCTGGTTTCCGGTTAATTTCCCGGCAAATGTAGCCGACGGGTCCGGGATGACATTATTTCAGGAGTAAGTGGATACACGCACGTACGAATAGGCAACAAGTGATCCACATTTGGGAGACCAAATATTGTATTATTGACCGCCGAACCGGAAGATAATGTTAGATATTTAGGTTGGTGTGTCGCTGGGAATATGTTATGTGGGTCGTGACGTAATAGTTAGGGGACCTTGAGAATTCGGGATGGGTACTGCGTACGTTTCTAGGTTTTTATTGATTTTTTTGGGACAGTATCCGCTGTCAAATCTTGTGTATCCACAGGTTTAGAATATCAGTAAAGGATGTACCTAGTCGAAATAGTTACCGTGGCCCTTGGCACAGGCAACTGAAAGAACACGGGTGGGTTTTAGACAGTAAAAGTCTGACACGCCCTCTCGCTCCGCCCAGAGCGGGAGAAGTTATTTGATAATTTCCCACCGAAAAAAAAAAGGATTTACCTAGTAACATTAATTTCTTTTATACAGGGGGTAAAAAGGATACATCACATAGCCGTCAACTACGCATTCTGTACATCAAACTAAGTAACATTGCACAAAAATAATTGATGGGAAACGAATTTTATTTTTGGCGTGAAAATTTGCGGTAGTACGCAATGTAACGCACGCAAAACATTGTGAATTTTGACCTTCCATATTTCCATAACCAGGCAGTTCCCAGGTATGGTCCAATACAAAAAAAAAATTACAATGACGTGGAATCTACAAGTGACTCGGCTTCGTAGTCTTTTTATACCCGTTATACGCGTACTATGCTTATAAAAAAAAAAAATATATAAAGTAATTTTAGAAGTGGACACTTTTGGTCAAGTTAAATGACTTCAAAACTTAAGTTTAACTTGGCGAATACAATTATTTTTTTAACTTTTATTGTTTTATTTTTATGCTACCCACAATGTCAAACAATAGCTATGGCGTTATAGTTGTTATGTTGATCAGAGGCGCAATTCACGTAATTTAAAGAACGTTTACAGTCTAATCTCAGTCTCAAGTTGTCAAAAATTATCTCACATTTCTGACAAGTTTTTGACATTGATTGTCGCTGAAATGAGATTGTGACTAGATTTTGAACAGACAAAAATCCTGTAACATGATTATTTAGGAAATTCTCTAGACACAATTGCAAAAATATCACACAAAAAGAAAAATATAAAACCAAAAAAACTTCCAAAGAATAAAATAAGAGACCAGGGTGGCTCGTGTTATGATTGTTTCTCGCTCATAATTTAGCAGAAATAACTGTAACTTCGCCATCAACAAGTGGTGAGTGGAAGTTTTGTGTTACATTAATAATTCTTGGGGTTCGCCTTTTATTCCAGTTCACTCTGCCTCTGAAAGTTAGCATTGGTAAAAATAACAGAAAATATTTGCGTAGGTAAGTATATCTTTGTATACTCGTACAAGGTGGCAGGAACACCGACGCGCAAATTGTACCCGTGAATAAAAAAAAAACTGACCAAGAGCGAGTCGGACTCACGCACTGAGGGTTCAGTAGCATTATATTTTTTTTTTTTTTTTTTCTGAAAAAGTATGCTGTTTAGAGACAACGTTTTATTTTTCCTGTAATCTTTACACTTAAACTATATACAATCTTCACATAGATTTTTCTCACAGATTTTTCTCTATGCATACTTCGGAGATAAGGGGGAAGGGTATGTTTTTTTTTTACTGTTTTCATCAAAAGTCAAAAACTATGCTACTAGGTTTAAAAAAAGAAAAATGTTTGAGAATGTGCAAACATCACTCTTTTAGATGACCCTCTATAAGTATTATTGCACTACTCAAGATGCGAAGCATTACAGGGTGCTTTACGATCGAAAAAATTGTTTGCCTCCTTTCTGCAACTGTTTCTATTATTATACTACTATTACAACATAGAATCTACTTAATTTATATACTTATGTATAGATAATTTTATGGAGATTTATTCTGTCATTTACAAAATTGATTTAATGCAGCTGAAACGAAAAAAAACATCAAAATATTTCTAAAAAAAATCCCGTCAATCAAGTGTGAAACCTGAAAACATTGTAGCTTGCGAATAAATCAATTCATGGAGTAAATTTTTTCAGTAGATTTGTTTCACCCATAGGAGGAACCCTATTGAAAATGGCTCTTTTATTCAAAGTAGTTTAATTATAATTAATAAAAAAACTAACTAATATAATATCTAGTCACTTATGGTTTTTTATACAATCAAAATAATTATGAGTCGAACACTTTTGGATTTCCATTATTTTTTTATTACTATTTCCCTCTACTATTTACCTCTCTAGATAGTCATAAAAGAAAATCAACTATTAAAAGCCTTGTTCAATTGAGAGAATGATTAATAATGAAGAACTAGCGACGCGGCCCTGCTTCTCACGGCTTTCACGAATTTTCTTTTCTATACTTTTAGACCGCACAGTGCACTTTTCTGTACTTTTAGAACGCACAGTGCACTTTTCTGTACTTTTAGACCGCACAGTGCACTTTTCTATACTCTTAGACCGCACAGTGCACTTTTCTGTACTCTTAGACCGCACAGTGCATTTTTCTATACTTTTAGACCGCACTGTGCACATTTCTATACTTTTAGACTGCACAGTGCACTTTTCTGTACTTTTAGACCGCACAGGGCACTTTTCTGTACTTTTAGGCCGCACAGTGCACTTTTCTATACTCTTAGACCGCACAGTGCACTTTTCTGTACTCTTAGACCGCACAGTGCATTTTTCTATACTTTTAGACCGCACTGTGCACATTTCTATACTTTTAGACTGCACAGTGCACTTTTCTATGAAACAGCAGATTTTTTTTCTTTTTTATAACCGATGAAAAGTTTCTACGACTAGAATCATATGTTGAATAATTCATGGTTACAGTTTGTGTGTCGAGAGCCCTGCTACATTGTATATTTGTATTGTTAAGGATAATATTATTTGGAATAATGAAACTTGAAGAACCTTTTATTTGTTGCAATTTCTTAAGTAATTTTTCATAAATAATTCATCATTTTCCGTCTCACGCAAGGCTAACGTCCTGCCAGGGTCGCGGGCTGTTCGAAAGAGTTACCGTGGTCCTTAGCACAGGCTACTGAAGGAACACGGGTGGGTTTTAGTCAGTAAAAGTCTGACACGCCCTTTCGCTCTGCCCAGAGCGGGAGAAGTTATTTGATAGTTTCCCACCAAAAAATAAAGAGCTAATTAACGTACACAGGTACATTTCCATCATAATAAAATACTTTTCGAGTCGTTAAATGCTACAGACAGAATACAACCAAATCCAAGATGATCAAATGGTCCCCTTAATTGCGGGCTAGCCTAATGCCGTCAGCCGGGCACAAATCCCGATTCCGGGCTACTGAGAGATTCCTGATGGATAAACCCAATGGCGCTTTGCCGGACCCGGAAATCCAAGCCAGGACCTCGTGCTGAGCAGTAGCGCTTGCGACCCCAAGACCAAAGAGCCAAACCAAAACCTAAGCTAACCAAATCATATTCGCTGAAATTCTCACTAAATATAAAATATCAGATAGTGTAAGCAAGCAATAATTCCGTCACGCACGTGCACTCTTGGCCAAGTTAAGGACACACTTTCACGGTGTACACATGAGGCGCACGAAACGTAAACACTTCACGGTTCGTTTACTTTGCCACTAAGTGTACGCCAGATTGTTTGGGTTACGGATATGCACCTTCATAGTGATGCTGATGGCACTAGAGGAGACTTTATCGAGAAAAAATATTATTGTTTTAATTATGAGATAAAAAGCGCCCGTTTTTTGTAGTGCTTTTGCATTATATACTGCAGGGACTTTGTTTTTATCCTCGTTGACTGAATCTTAACTAAACAAAGCAAACTTCAGCAAACGCTTCCTAAAGAAATGGCCTATCAAATGCAGATAATTTTTCAAATCCGTCTAGTAGTCCCGGAGATTATCCCCTACATACAAACTTACAAACAAACAAATTTAAACTCTTTATAATATAAGTATTAATAGTATAGATGTGCCTCAAACCATAACTTAAAGCTTCAACATTCATCATAACAGTATTTCTATTTCCACACTAGTTTATTCACGACATAAACACAGGTCATTACCTCGACAACCACTTGCAGCCAGGAATGACATTTAATTTTCAGAGTACCACGGACGCGTAAATAGTAATTTTCAAGGAAGGGGTTGACAAACGGTTCCGTACGTCGCGACGGACACCAGATGCTTCCCACGGTGGACTTTGTCCTGTATTTATAGGTTCAAGACAAGTCCTAGGACTTATAGGTAGGTACCGTAATTGGTTCCTTTGACATTTTCTATTAGTTTAGTCCTTTGAGACGGGAATTAGACATGTTGGGGCGAAGTGAGCTGTCTTGGCAGTAAGACATGTGACAGTGTGGAATTGTTCTGATGAATAAGAAATAAAACTTGTGCATCACCTGACATTCGTTTACGTGTAAAGAGAACGAAGCGGATTTCTGGCTTTTAACCTTTGACAAGTGTTAATACTTTTTTTGTTCTTTGCACTTGTTTCATGATTATTATCTACACTAATATTATAAAGAGGAAAGATGTGATTGTTTGTTTGTATTGAATAGGCTCCGAAACTACTAAACCGATTTGAAAAATTGTTTTACCATTAGAAGCCAACATTATCCCTGATGAACATAGGCTACTTTTTACCGGAGGAAAATGCTTCGTTCCTACGGGAAAAGGGGTAATAGAATTTAAACTGCGGGAATTCCGAATTCTACGCAAACTTAGTTGCGGGCGGATGCTAGTTGTATATATTTATATAGATAAGTATAATATGTTTTATGTATGTATGTATGTATTTGTTGTATATATTTAAATGGTACATTGCAGACTAGCTACAGTATTGTCTTTTCTTCTCCCTTAATTAATCCAAAGGTGATCTTTAAAACATCGCTTTTAGTGATAAGACCGCCCATTCTGTCAGTCACCCCTTGTAAAATTTCTACATTAATTATATCTGTAATTTTTATGGTGCACATAATGAAAAGTATTATATCTGTAGACCTCAAAAAAACTCAAATTCTCATACGAAATTGGAAAGATGGGCTCAATCACGGCTTTTGCTTCCAAAAAACAAGCATTCTCACCGAACGACACGGTGTATCGACCGCAATAAATTCTGTGCAAAAAAAAACAAATAGCTATAACTCGCCATGTCCAATCAAACGACCCCCAGTGGGCTTGAAAACGCAAATTGCGGCCAAAAATGATAACTGTTGAATTATAACCCTCATTGTACCAAACGAAGTCACTTCACAGGCCCTAGTTTACGAGAGCCTTCGGGAGATGTTATCAAATGTTTTATTGAGTGCGAAAAAGTTTCGGAGTTTGAACGCTTTTGGTTCATTTATTATTATTTTATGTTGACATAAAAGTTGGTTCGCGGTTAATGAACTGGATTGTTTGAGGTCGAATACTTGCATAAATGTTATGGGATTGTTTTTATGACTGATGAGACCGCATTATAAGGAATGGAAGAAAAAATACAGGCATCAGAGTTGAACAATCCTAATATTACTGTAATGATGACACGGTTGGCGCAGTGGTTAAGCGATTGACTGCTGCGCTGCGTGTCGCGGGTGCGATTCCCGCACGGAACAAAAATTTGTATGAGCTACAAGTAGTTGTTCCGGGTCTGGTTGTTTGTGTATGTGACTTAAAATCTTTGTAAACGCATCCACAATACAGGAGAAATTACTAGTGTGGGGCAACGTTTTAAAAAAAAAAAAAAACAATGATAAAACCTAGGACACATGATTTCACGCCTTTATTTTCCGATAGATAAGGCAGACGAGTCCCTTTAGTACGCCTAGATTTCGACAGTAGTTTTTCAGTCTCATGTAGCAGAGGTCGAGCCAATTGCTAACAACCAGGTTTATGTTATTCAGACTCCGGGCCGCTACGGATAAATTACAGATGGAAACATCTAACAACACTACCTGACCTGGGAATGGAAACTAGGACCTCATGATTAACAGTAGCGCTTGTGACCAGTGGATCAACGAGGCGGTCATAAAAGTATATGAATTTACTGATCATAATTATTCAACAAAAAAACTGAATCGTACACATAGGATAGACCTACTAGCTTCCGCCCGCGGGTTCATCCGCGTGGTATGTCGAGAAAAAGCCAGATTTCATCAAAATCGGTCCACCTGTTTTGGAGGTTAATTAGAACAAACAGACAGACACTCAAAATTTTAAAATTTCTTTTTTTTTTTGGTAATTAGTACCGTGTATACTTTATAAGCAGTAGTAAAAAACGGTAATTTTGACATTACAAACAGACAATTCAATTTTATTTATTTGTTTTATTTATTTGACTGCATCAGTGAGCGGAGTTCTCGCAGATTTTGGGCCAAAAATGTTTAAACTTTTTGCCATTGGCACGATAAAATTAAGTCAATTTAGTACATGGAGAGAAAAGTCTTAGAAAAATTACTGTGCTCGTCACTGTAAAGTGAGTGCAAGTGACATCTACAGAAAATTTTCTGAGTGAGATTGGGATAAATTCACTATTTGTCCAATAAATGTTACTGTACAGCATAAGAATTTTTACTGTGCTAGCATGGTAATTTTTCCATTACCACTCAAATGCACTCAGATTATGAGACAGCACAGTAATTTTTCTACGATTTTTCTCTCCGTGTATAAGACCTTTGTACTCAATACTAATATGTCTGTATAATCTATATCAATTTTACTGTGTATACATAAATAATAAAATAAATAAAAAAGAAGTGTATCCAGTATTTGTATCCTTTTTAATAAATATAATTTTATCACATACATCTATGTTTTACATGAGGAGACATAAAAAAAAACAAGACTAAACGCCATTCCAGAGTCACTTGACACGCGACAACCATTAAAATCATCAATGACTCCTGCCATAACTTCTGACAACATCCATGATACATTAGCTTCAAGTCAATTTGTACGTTTTACGCACCCCCTCAATCACCCACCATGATCTATGCCCATGGCTACTCGAAACATGGATATGAAAAATGACAGGAGAAATCTGTCCAATTATATTGTAACATGAGTCGCCTTTGGCAGCAAATACATTAGTAACTTTGTCATGTGTCTCGATTTAGTACGGAAGGGTTAGATAACCATATGTCAAAGTTTTGGTGATATATTTTTCGGTTGCAGTTTTGTATAAAATAAGTTTGTGTAATGAAGTATTTTAAAAGGCTATTTAAAGTTTTTCTCACTCCCGTTGATGTTTTCCATCTTTATAGATTTCTTTGTAAAATGAACAATGTTGGAAAGTCTAAGGAGGTTGGTGGTTTTTTGAATTATTGAATAAGCACGGCTCGAGATTTATGCAGTTTGAAGGATGAAAAATAATGACCACGAAACGAAGACTGGTTTACACCTAAATAATTTAATACGATTCAAAATAGCTGGTCGTACATTAGTAACTCTGTTGTATGTCCAGTTTTTAGTAGGAAAGGATTAGATATCCAAATGTCACTGTTTTTACCATGGCTGTTTATCATGTATTTTAGGTCAGCACCGACCGGCCGACCGGATGTTCATGTTTCATCACTACATAGTATAAAACAAAGTCGCTTCCCTGTCTGTCTGTCCCTATATATGCTTAGATCTTTAAAACTACGCAACAGATTTTAATGCAGTTTCTTTTAATAGATAGAGTGATTCAAGAGGAAGGTTTATATGTATAATACATGCATAATATAGTAGAGAAACACTGATAATTTTAGAGGTTTCTAAAGTGATGTCGTAAATAAACACATTTTTTTGCGCTTACATTGTAAACGCTGGCTGAACCCTTCGAGATAGATCAAAATAACGTACCACAGTATTGTACACCTTAAAAAAGCCTACAAAAAAGTCCGCGATGGTATATGTCTATCTCTTAGGGATAACCCACAATAACCATTTTTTATCCTTAATTTTTTACGAGAAATAATGGCTCTAAAATTATCGGTCTTTCTCTACTATATTATGCATGTATTATACATGTAAACCTTCCTCTTGACTCACTCTATCTATTAAAGAAAACCGCATCAAAATCCGTTGCGCAGTTTTAAAGATCTAAGCATGCATAGGGACAGACAGACAGCGGAAAGCGACTGTGTTTTACACTATGTAGTGATCAGCATTGCACCCGTGCGAAGCCGGGGCGGGCCGCTAGTAAGAAATATTTATGCATGTTAATAGCTTTGCCTTTCAGTGGTTGATAATTTAAAAGGAAAAAAAAATAATTAAATAAAAATCTCGAGTTAGATACATTAAATACTTAGAAAAGGTACCTCAGAAAATCAAAATTTCGTTTAACACGACAAATATGTATATATTGAGAAATCGTAATAAATAAAATATACAATCTAACACTAAAATAAGTATACTCGTATTATATATTTATTTATTTATGTTATTTTACCATTTATGTACACACATGTATAAACAGACAAGAAAAAACAGAACAGAAAAATAGGTACAAAGCTGGCCTTTTCCCAACTAAGTTGGGGTCGGCTTCCAATCTATCCGGATGCAGACTTTCGGGCTTCTTATTATCCGTAACGACTGCCAAAGATCTACAAATGACAGCTAAGACCAACGGTTTAACGTGCTTTTCGAGGCACGGTCACCCATCCACAGACCAACCGTGGCAAGTTTAGTTTAACCTGATCGATCGACCCGTGTGGCTGTTATTACTTAGCCACCAGCCCCTCTAAATATTTTGGTGTAGAAATTAAATTATGTTTAAAAATGAAATACTGTTTGTTGGTATAACTTCAAATCAGGATTCACGAAAAAAAAAAACTTTTGAAAAGTAGCCGGGAAAATTTTGCAATTCAGGAAAACTGAAAGTACCTTTTGTATAGGAACTTTGTATGAATTACTGAAATTTGTACAGAACAACGTCTGTCTGGTCAGCTAATTTAAAATATAGTACTATTCTGAGTTTACAGTAGTTGAATATTATGCTTTTTGGTACACTAGTTTACATAAAAAGCATATTCTCTCTATTTATCTACCAGGGTTTATTTCGGGATCCCTACCTCGTATTCGCACCTAAAGAAAGATGCTAGTTCATTGCTACTCGTAAGTTATAAAACCCGCAGTCTGAATAACCTCATCTTATCTACAAAGCCGATCAGGTAGGGTACTTGATCTAGATATCTTTAGGACCTCGTAATTTTAGGGAAAAAGTAAGTCTAAAATATATTTTGAAGAATTGAGAAGAAAGGTCTTCCTAATAATTCTCAAAACATTAGGGTTTCCTTTGTGTTAAAATTAGGATTTCAGGGCCAAACTTCTAATTTTAACACAAAGGAAACCCTTGAGTTGAATCTGGTACAGGTAAGTACCAGACGGCGAGACAACGGCGACGGCGGACGGCGAGCAATGGGTGAGTTCGCCGTCCGGTAAGGACCAGGCCCGGGTCGACGGCGCGTTGTGTTCCACGCGCGCCTCAAAGAGATGTCAGCAGTAACTGACGGGGTCCGCTAGGGCCGATGCCGGCCAGGGTCGCGGATTGTTCGAAAGAGTTACCGTGGCCCTTGGCACAGGCAACTGAAGGAACACGGGTGGGTTTTAGTCAGTAAAAGTCTGTCACACCCTCCCGCTCCGCCCAGAGCGGGAGAAGTTATTTGATAATTTCCTACCCAAAAAAAAGGTCTTCTTAATAATTCTCAATACGTTAGGGTTTCCTTTGTGTTAAAATTAGGATTTCAGGGCCAAACTCCTAATTTTAACACAAAAGAAACCCTTGGGTTGAAACTGGTACAGGTAAGTATATACATACCAAAAAAGTTAGTGAAGAACAGCTCTGGACAGGAGTAAGTGGAGGGAAATAGAGGAGGCCTGTGTCGCAAGACAGCCTGATCTCTATCTGATTGTAGGGACTAGAAGTAGCAATGCAATGTTCCTTGTCTGTCGAAGGGCCGATGGCCGGTGGAGCAGACGAGTCCTGGAGTGGAGACCGCGTATCGGCAAGCGTAGTGTGGGACGCCCCCCCAGCTAGATGGACGGACGACCTAAAGAAGGTGGCTGGGATAGACTGGATGCGGAAGGCGGAGGACAGGATGTTGTGGCGCAGTCTGGGAGAGGCCTATGTCCAGCAGTGGACTGCGATAGGCTGAGTTGATGAGGAATGTTCCATGGACACAGAGTTTGACAACCAGTCGTTGTCCCAGCGCCGTGACAATAGCTTGTGTACTGTTTAGCTTATTAAGAACTGTCAGTCTGCTTAGTGATCATGGTCTTCTGAATAGACATTAAATTTATTCTGTAAATTGGAATTTTATTTACAACCTTCTCCAACCACGATACTCATAATATCCCAACATTAATAATAGCTAGTTTGCTAATATAGGTTTAATAAGCAGAAATTATAGGTTTAAATGTTATTAGTTTATAAGAACTCGTTTATGTACAAAGGGTCAGAGATAATAATAAAACCCAAACCAAACCCGGAATTACTTATATATTATAATATTACTAGCTTTTATTCGTGGATTCGTGCGTGTGGTGGATAGCAAGTACTGTGCTTTCCCAGGGTCAAAGTATACCCATACCAATTTTCATCAAAATTGGTCCAGCCCTTTCGGAGATTAGCCGGAACAAACAGACGGACAAAAATTTTAAGAATCGGTTTTTGTTATAAGTACGGTATAATTATCATATCCATTTATTACGAAGCTGTTATTTTGGTATTACAAACAGACACTTCAATTTTATTTTTTGTATAAGTTATAAAACATAAAAAAAAATACATCACAATTTAAATTACAAAAATCTGATTCTCTTTAGTAAAGTGGTGGGCGTACCTACTACTACCTAAAGTAGGAGGGTAATAAGGTCAAAGATATCAATATCACCTTCCACCATAAATTTGGGCCACGATAATGTTCCTCCATCACGCATCACCTCAACAAGTGGTTTATTTCCTCATAATATGGTGCAAACATCCGTGTTGATAAATTTATATGATGCCTTTTATAAGCCCTATAATAATATTGTTAAGATTTGTTTGTGAGAGGAGGAAAAAGTAGGAAATGATGCTCGTACAGACACAAGCACATCCAGCTACCCGATGCTGTCAAATTTTCTCAATCAACTTTGAACCTTATGCTTTAGCGATAAAGTTGAAAATGTATGAAAGAAATTTGACCGATTGTACTAGCTTGATGTGCTGGCGTCTGTACATTTCCGTTTACTGAAAGTTTCGGAATTAATGCTAATGCATGATATTCTGGGTATGGTAATAATAATGAATGAACTCATGCCTTGTTCCCATGGGGTTTGGCAAAAACTACACCTGATACAATCCTTAGGTACATACTGCAACATGTTTGCTGCAAACTGGTTTGAGTTTATAACCGTGCAATTAAACTCACAATCAATTAAAGTTTGAATGGCGTTCCCGTGTTAGTTGTGTACCTGTCAAAGTACAAATAGATCGGAATTCAGTGGAGTGGCCTCATTGGTGGCAGAAGTGTGGCCAAATCTTACAGCATCCTCCTCAGAAAAAAAAAATAGATTGATATTGTATTACAAGTGAATAATTTGGGCAAAGTATGATTACATTTCCATTTGGAAAACTCCAACAAATCTGCTCGTCGCCTATCCCGCAGTGTTTGAAGACTAAGGTCTTCAACCAGTGCGTCCTGTCCGTCATGATATATGGTGTCGAAACGTGGACACTGATAGTCGGGCTGGTCTACAAAGTCAAGGCCGCTCAGCGCGCTATGGAGCAAACTATGCTTAGAGTCTCTTTGAAGGATAAAATCAGGAAGGAAATTATCCGGGAAAGAACAGGAGTCACCGACATAGCTTGCAGAGTAAGCAAACTGAAGTGGCAGAGGGCTGGTCGTGTTTGTCGAAGGACCGATGGCCGGTGGAGCAGACGAGTCCTGTAGTGGAGACCGCGTATCCCCAGCGTGACCCCAGCGGAAGGACGACCTAAAGAAGGTGGCTGGAACAACTGGATGCGGAAGGCGGAGGACAGGGTGCTGTGGTACAGCATGGGAGAGGCCTATGTCCAGCAGTGGACTGCGATAGGCTGAGTTGATTGTTGATTGATGATTATATGTTTTCAATTCAAACATTATATTTACATCATTTTAAAACTAAAATAATAATAACAACCCCGTTTGCAGTTGAAACTCTAGGGTCACGGGGTCTGGAGGCTAAGTAGTTTTTCGAGAAATCGCCAAACAGTTAGTCGACTCGTCACGTGACCAGAGGGCTGGCCTATTTTTTGGCTAAAGAATTAGCATTGGCATTCAACGTGGCAGTGCTGCCATTTGTACACTTTTCCGGTTGACAAAGATGCGGATGAGTTTTTTGATGCCCCATGATTATTTCCTTTGTATACAAGGTGTAACTTAAATAACGCACAACCTCTTAAGGGGTCATTGTACTCATCATTATGAACAACTTTTACTATGGAACCAAACCGAAAATCGCGAAAAAAAAATCAGCTGTTCCCTACATTTTGACGAGTTATGCGAACATAAATGTAGGGAACAGCTGATTTTTTTTTCGCGATTTCAGGTTTGATCCCATAGTAAAAGTTGTTCATAGTCAAAATCAAAATCAAAATCAAAAGTCATTTATTCAAACTAGGCTGAGAATCAGCACTTTTCGAACGTCAAAATTACAAAAGACAGTCCCCCAAAACGCCCGCCTTTCACCACTTTCTAGTGCTTTCGCTGGGAAGAAGAAGTGGCGCAACAAACTCCCCAGCAGCACAGCTGTCTGTTCAGTTAGAAAATATACTTGACTGAATACAATACAAGGTATGCAAAGCAATTAACATTACAAGACACAGAACGCTAAATTAAATTATTTGCCATATGTCAGCTAGCAACGCCAATATACCAAGAAATACAATAAAAAAGTATACGTACTCAAGCAAAAATTAATAAATGGAAATTCAATAAAAGCCTCCAGGTATAAAGGGCGTGACCGCTAACATATTTATGCAATGGTGGGTTCAGTTTACGTAGCTGTCGCTTGAAGTCACAAATGATAAACTAGGACCATAAGGAAACTAAATAAACAAGTTATTAATAATGATAACAATGATAAAACCATGGTCAGCAAGACGACCAGTCACCACAAGCAGCACCCGTTCACGAGCATAACGCAAAGGTCAGCCATTACCCCCCTCGCCATATTTGAGGGAAGGAGACAACCCGACCCCCGACGCTACCGCAAGCAGTGACATCTAAGGGAGCATGACGAACTTGCTGCCGGTTGCTCAGGTAAGAATAATATGATCAATTGTCGAGGTCACTAGCTAACCACATATTGCAATCAACTCATTAGAAAACATTGCAATGGGTTGATTATGTCAATAATAAAATTAAAATTAAATTAAACTGATTTGACTTATATAGCCCAATAAAAAAACAATTGTATAATGAGCTCATATAACCTATCAGTAATTCTTTGTAAATTAATTCTGGAGAAAGAACATAAACATTGTCTTGAGTTAATCAGGGCGACCAACTATTCTTATCGTTTAAGTAGTCGTTGATAGAATAGTATGCCTTTGAACAAAGGTTAGATTTTACTTGAACTTTAAATGCATTAAAAGGCAAATCTAGCAAAGAAGAGGGTAGCTTGTTATAAAAGGCTATACCAAGACCAACAAATGAGTTATGAACCTTATGAAGCCGGTGAAAGTGATGAGTACAATGACCCCTTAAGAGGTTGTGCGTTTATTTGCATACCATAATGTTTATAAAGATGTTACATAAAGCTTCAAGCTACAGTACAGTTATGGACCCTGTTAGGGCACAGCAACATGGTATTAACTTAATATTAAAATTTAAAAAATAAAATAATAACAATTCTTATAAAATTATGTGAACTTATAAATTATCTACGTATCAAAAGTTATAGATAGAAATTATTTACTTACAATGATATTATTATTGAGATAATTTTAAAAATTATGGTTTTTATTTATTATTTAAGTATTCATTTATATTATAGTACTCATATTCATATTCATCATCATCATTATCATCTATGAACAAAAAATTGGTCATCGTTTCCATTCACAAATTAAAATAAGACAAATAATTAAATTAAGACAAATAGCGATATCAATAATAATCGTAAAATAACATACCATAGGTAGTTAGTGAGTTAAAATTGTAGGTGATGTGTGTGTTGTGTACAGGTAGGAATTTTAATGTCAACATTTACTTATCGTCCAAGAATTCCTTTAGAGTGTAATACGATTTTCATATAAGGTATTTTTGGAGACTGTTTTTAAATTTATTTTCGTACTCTATGTCTTTAATTGAGTCTGGAAGCTTATTATATATTTTCACGCACATGGCGAAGGGTCCTGAATGGAACATAGATAATTTTGAGCTTGGTAAGGCTATTTAAGTTACACCTTGTATACTTGGACATATTATTAAATCTAGAATTTTATAGCAAAGAATTCTACTTGAAAAAACAGAAATGAATTAGGTAAATCGAAGCTAAACCTGCATAGTACCTGAACAAATACCTAACGAGTCCGACTGCAGCCACACAAACTAATTAAATACCAATCACTTTCAGTTACATTCCTCTCTGAATGGATTAAAAAAAAAAGTATCCAATTTATCTTGCCCGACGTATGCAGACATAAGTCTCCTGTTAGACTAAATGGTACATTGCAGATGAGGGTGCAGAAGTCCCTATAAAGGTCAGTTTTCTATTTGTGCTATGATATTGAAAGTTAAAAAAAAATATGTTCTTTACCTGCGAGATTTAGACTGCGAAACGGATGAATATTTTGACGCTCATTTTTCCCTCCATTTTATATACTTGTACATATTATTAGTATTATTTTAAGGGCTATTAGCTTTTAAATTATGCAAATATAACACTGAAAGTTTATTTATTTAGTCTAGACGACAAATTCATACTCTGAAATAAATATTAGCTAGAAAATGCTGGAAAAAGTTTTTTAGATAAACACTGCTTGTGCGATTCAAATATAGATGCTTAGTGCATTAACAAATTATAATAAAGCTATAATAAAAACATGGGTTCATAATCAAGCTCCTTCGCAATCTTGTTTGATTACAAATACCAATGTCGTGTGTACAAATATTGCTTCTATCTGATGTTTCTTTCGTTTTACGACTGGATACCGTTCCTACTGCCTGGATACAGGCCTCCTCTTTGTGTGGATGTCACATGTCTTCGATTTTTTTATTCTAGGACATGCAGGTTTTCTCGCAATGTTTTTCTTCACCGTTTTGAGAGCAGCGGTGATGAAATAATCTACACAACGTAAAGCGCCTCTCAGGGTTCGAACCTACGACGACGTACAACACGTAAATTGGGGCCATTTCCTCTGGGCCACCACTGCTCGCCTAAGACTATATGTAGTCTTATAATAGTTTTAAATGTATTTTATTTGCTAAAACAAAATAATGTCACACCACAGAAGTCACTGATTGCTCGCTTTCTAACAACGTTTTTGTTCCATTCAATCCATCTATGGCAGTGTTCATAATCTCAGATGATTTAAATTCCATCGCCACTTTATTGAAATGTATTCTAAGTTGATTTTTGAGTAACCAATTGTAACAAAAAGGTCCTAATAAGTTTTTGGTTGCAATGGAATTTGAATATTGTTGAGAATGACATTCAGTTTGTTGTTCCATAGCTTGAAAATTATCTCAAATTCTTAATTCAAATTTATGTTCAAAAGTCAACATTGTTCACAAGCAATCCTTCTGTTCCTCCTTGCTATATACTTGGACGTAAGTAGTTGGCACCCCATACTGGCGCGTCGCGATAAGGTCCCTCCCAAATTGATGTTTGAACTGTCATTAATTCCCCTCACCGACAGATGTCAGTGCAGTCTATTATTTTTTGACGCCTAGCTGTCATTTGTCGTTATTTTATTTCGTTCATTCGTTGATCGAATGAAGGATTGGGTTGTTAAACTATGTTGTAATAGTGGTTGATTCGAGATGAATCAGTCTTGGAATTTGATTAGAGATTCTTTGATAGGCGTTTATTATGCTTCCAACTGTTATAATTAAATTATGATTCATCTCTCTCCTTTCTTTCCTTTAGTTTAGCTGAAGTACCTATTTCAAATACATTATGGAAACCACATACCTATGTATACGTATATGCAATAAATTATACCACATACTTGTTATCGCATTTTCTGATGATAGACAAAAAATTTGCGAAATCAGCTGTTCCTCACATTTGTGTTCGCAGAACTCGTCAAAATGTAGGGAACAGCTGATGTCTTTTCGCGACCGATTTCGTTCATTTTTAGGGTTCCACACCCAAAGGTTAGAACGGGACCCTATTACTAAGACTCCGCTGTCCGTCCATCCGTCCGTCCGTCCGTCATCAGGCTGTATCTCATGAACCGTGATAGTTAGACTGTTGAAATTTTCAAAGATGATGTGTTTCTGTTGCCGCTATAACAGCAAATACTAAAAAATAGAATAAAATAAAAATTTAAGGGGGCTACCATACAACAAAAGTGATTTTTTTCCCGTTTGTATAAATAATGGTACGGAACCCTTCGTGCGCGAATCCGACTCGCACTTGGCCGGTTTTTTGTATATCGTCAGAAAAGGCGATAACAAATATGTGGTATAATTTATTGCATTTATGTGATTTCCATACTGTATACTGAACGGCATTAAAAATAATCTAATAAATTAAAGTCACTTTTCGTGTTTGTGTGCGTTGTTCTTCTAAACCGCACAACGGATTTTAAAGCGGTTTTCACCATATTTTATATAATTTATTCCGAAAGGTTAGTGCTTATAATAAATTAATATTGACTTTCTTATAAATGATAATGAAATAACGATGTTTATTCTTCGTATTCGTATATTAGTCGTAAAAACCGTGCAAAGTAGGGGCAGGTCGCTAGTAAAATAAAGAAACACGAAGAGTCGAAGAGTTTTACAATATGGCTGGCTATATATAATAACTGTATTCGGTTGAAGCAAAACTTCATTTTCAGAACAACGATTTTAATTATAAGTTCTCAAAAAGCTACTCAATAAAAGTTGGCACTTGCTGAATCCGTGCGGAATAGGAATTAATAAGTTACCTACGAGTGTCATTTTATACCTTCTTAGTGCCTACTTTTACTTGGCTATGGCGAAGCCAAAGGAACTTTACACATAGTCTGTATGATTTTTGCCTTAATTACATGTCATAAATTACGTGTGACTTGTGGTTATACGAAAACCGCAACCGATCTTATTTTGTTTATTCCTTTTTATTTAGCGTTTTTGTGTAATGTTGTTTAAAGCTTTCGTTTTTTTTTTTCTTCAAATGTCAAATAATTTTTAACTGAAGAATAAAAATTGCAGTTTGACAGCTTTTTTGTAGAAAATAATTGTCAAACCGTCACATTTAGACCTACCAAATTAAAGTTATCTGATGATTGAAAACCTGCCCTCAGTTCTATAAAATGTAGTAAAAAAATAGAAAGAAAGAAAAATTGTTTAATCTGCACAAACAAGACGCACGATAAAAAAAAATGACAAAACATACACACTAACACAAATTAGCCAATTTGGGTAAATTAATATGTATCCAAAAGTACATATAATAATACGGAATCTTCGAAAAGCCCTTCCCACTACTTTGCAAAAAAGGAACCTCCATACATTTACCCTCCAACATAGCAAAATTTTCCTACCAACGAGATAGCGCCAAAAATATTACAGGACATCTACAATAACAATAACTATTATACTTAAATTTATTCCGTTTATCTCGTGACATGTTGGTTTACGACTCAATCGGAAATAATCGTACTTATTCGGGTTTATTCAGGTTTGTTGCGTATGCATTGCTCGGTGGCAAGTTTCTTTTATCTGTAATAAGATTCCAATTCGGATAGTCTTGATGTCGCGAGCTCCCTAAAGTAATAAACTAGTGGTGGAGTGGAGTTGAGGGCGCGTTTCCGTTGTTACACGGTACGGTAAGAAGAAAATTGCGGGGTTAAATGTCATACCTCTATTAGAAACTTTAAGTTCTTAAAAGAGAAGATTTTACATAATTTAGTTTTGCCTATTTAAAACTCATTAAAAGAAAAAATCTAACCTACACTTAGTTCATAAGTAAAAAAAAAAATTTGAAAAAAAAAGTGCAAAAGTGCACGACTCATATTGCTCATTAGATCATATAAACAACCAATTATAATTAGTAAAAAACTAAGTAACATAATATATGTGATATTATGTTAGTTAGTTTTTTAATAATTATAATTAAACTACTTTGAATAAATAAGCCAAGTTAACTCAATTAATTTACCTTTTTGCTAGCTAAAATGTTCTCAGGTTTCACACTTATATGAGGGAATTTTTTTAGAAATAGTTTGATTTTTTTTTTCGTTTATACTGCATAAATCGATTTTTGAAAAGTACAGAATTAATCTCCATTAAATTATATATACAGTGTTATATAAATTAAGTAGTTTCTGTGTACTAGCAGGAATATAAATATAAAAAGGGCCCATTTTTTTTTCTTTTTCAATCGTAAAGCTCTCTACTGCTTCGCATTATTAGACGTGCAATACCTATAGGGAATTATAGCGTGGCAAATACTTTCCACGTTTATCCGCGTATAATTTAAAACCGATAGTTTAATAAATTAATTTCTAATTCAAATTGGTAAATAATGTACCTATACGTCATGTGTGACTCCATGTAATATTTCTACATTTATATCTGTAATTTTTATGGTGTACATAATAAAGAGTATTCTATCTATCTATATATCTAAATATTTCTTAGTTTGACTGGATACCCAAAAATAATTCTTTTTCGAGTTTCGTTTTCTAAAAATATAGAAAAATAAATGTGTTTTTCTTTTCTTATTAAGATCTTAATCTCTTTCTGAAACCACCCCTCCTATATTTACCGTATAGTGTCAAACAGTGGACACCCGCCAAATTGCGTACGAAATACGTCGAATTTGTAGAACAAATATAAATGGTTGGGGTAGATCGAGGGTAGATAATTACATTTTTTGATCTTCGGAAACTGGGGATGACGTCTAAAGCAAGGCCCTTTGTGTTCTATACTGCGATAGTGTCACAGATATGAGACGTGTGTAAATAGAAACAAACATTACCGCCCTCTTTTTGGCTGTCGGGTAAAATGTGCGATGACGTCATAGGGCATTGTTTGAATACGGGAGTAACGAGGAAAAGTGTTTCTGTAAATTGGTGACTAATGGAGTCTAAGGTTACGTATCATTGGCGCATTTTTATTTAGGAAAATGAGTGTATTTTTCGTACAATGCGTTATCAGCGGTTGATATAAATTTTATAACTGTGAGAGTTTCGGTTAGGAAAATGAATAATATGTATTGATTATGAAATTTTTGTAGGTAGTAAGGTATTTAAACTTCTTCTTTCCTGCCCAAAGTTTCAATAATGGATACAAAAACTCCATAGAAAAAAGGACGTTAAGTTTTTCAATAATTCAAAAAAAAAAAAAACCGGGAAACTTTTCCAATTTTATTTTCCATAAATACCTAATTCGGCCTATTACGAACATTTAAAATAAAAATAGCCAAATCGGTCCAGTCGTTCTCAAGTGATGCGCTTACCAACGAACAGCTTTTCATTTTTATTTAAATCGATTCATTTATACATTACTGATTACTTACAAATAAGAAAATACAAACCGAGTGTTGTCAATTGAATTGAATTACATACAAAGTACAACTAAATTATTATATAAAATACTTCTAAAATTACAATAGCGTTCAAATAAAGTTCTTCGTATGTTGTCACTGATAGAAAAACTCTAATACCTATTAGTCTTAAAAACAGTGACTTATGCCACTCGTAAGTTTTCATTGTACGTTTGTACCTTCTATTTATTTATAATATGCTGAAATTATTTGACAATATGGAAAATTACCTGTTTCCTTTTTCAAGTACGAATCTGGTTTCAGTTTCACAAGCAGACAGAGATTTGCACTTTCATAGTCACATTAATGAGGTTTAGCCAAAAGCCGCCGCACTATAACTACTGAAAAACGACTAGCAAAGTTTAAAGCGAATAAAATTGGTCCAGTAAATAAAAGCACTGTTTCCAAACTAAAAATAACTGAAGAAAAACAATAAAATACAGCAGTTTTGCCAATTCAAAGCAAATAACGGTCCCTTTCCACCAATCGATAGTTCCAAATTCAATAACTGTTCGAAATTCAGATATTGGAAGAGTAATCAAGTTGAGACTTACCTAACAGCTTCATTACTTCAGCCTGGCTGATGAGTACATTCAGATGGCCCGTTGCCAATGGCAACGCTAGCCAGGCCGCCCAAGCGATAACAAGAATTTTAGCTGCCATTATACACTTCACTTTAAAGTCATTTTATTTTCACTTTTGAGTACATTTTAACACATTTTTGGGTTAACAAAAGTTTGTTTACGTTGTATCCATTTTAGCGTCCTTCGTATTTGAAAATGGATTTGACGTTAGACAGTGGTAATACTGTTTAAAGTTCACATTTTTAAAAGTAACTTGTAATAAAATCTAGATTTTAAATTACATGAAATTAGAATAAAGATTATACAAAACCATTTTCAAAATAAATAAAAGTGTAGCGAAATTCCAACAGAATAAACAAAACAAAATCAATCTCCATTCAAAATTCAAATTGAACGCGCTCAAAACCAAACCAACCGGAAAATTTTCGAATTCGGAAGCCGGTGATTCGGATACGTTCCCAAGCGGACACAAGTCTGACGCTCGCGGTACCGCGCCGCACTGCCGTTCAACAACGCTCGGCGAACCAACAAGTTACTCACTGACATGCGCACAGCACAACCCTATCGTTTCGAATAAACTTTTCAAAATACATTGAAGACTTTATTTGAGCTTAGAATAAGTGTTGTCAAGCAAAAATCGACATGTATCTCACCCCATCTTTCAAATAGTCAAAATGTGTTTAAATTTTAAAGGCTTTTATCGAGAAGGACTCGTGTTTTAAAGGGAATTAATTGAGTTTGTCTCAAGGGAGAGGCGTTTCCGTTTTGCATTAAGACTGTTCTGTGAGTACTAATGAAATTACGATCTCTTTTATAAATAGAGTGCTCTGCAGCAAGAGTTGGTATCGAACACGATAGAAAACTAGAGTGTGATTTTATGAAGGCATAGATAATAGAGTTAAAATATGAAGAGCGGACTTAACTTGGTTATGGAGAATTAGTACCAGTTCCGTTTTACATCGGATTAAATTATGAGCTTCCGTCAATATGCAAATGGAGTGTTTTAAAGTTTACTGCCTCTTAATAATGTCATATGGAAGTTTATTAGCTTGTTTGATTCATTTATGGTAAATTTTAAGTTTTTTTTTACCTACTTCTATATTTTGTTACTAAAAGCAACATGGTGCTGATTTGTCTTTGGTAAAGTTAAAAATAAGCATTAAAGTAGACTTGAAAAAAAAAAATCATTATTATGTACAAAGGGAAATGCCCATTTGATAAAGAGGTTTTGGCCAAGTGACGCCCACGAAAGAAACAAATTATAGGCGTTAGGGTTCACAACATAGATAAAGAAACAAACACTATTTTTTACATAGAACTCGGTTGGACTTTTATAAACAATATATAAAAGTTCAAGGTTAAAAAAGACATACTTACAGGTTTCTGATTTTTATGCGTTCTCATTTAAATAAATGACAAGCACGTCATCTAGGAATTAGGCTGGCGGATTTATATTTGATTGAAACCTTGCCCAGCCCCAGAAACACAGAATTGTCATCACGTGGACACAACACCCTTACTGTCCTCCGACCAGATATACAATTGCAAGAATATTGTCGTATTGCTTCTAATCCTGTTTCGTCATACTTAACAATTATACAAGTTGTAACCACATCGTAATCAAAGTCGTCGGAATATCAAATATAAAAACTTAGTAGAAAAGAAAATCACAAGTCGCAAGGAAACAGCACCAAACAAAATGTGAAATGTCAATGTCAATCTGTTGTCAATTACGATTATTATTGACGTAGGGGTGAGGTTATTAGATCGATTTATCGAAAAATCGATATAAAAAAACCTGGAAATACGGAATCGGTTACATAGATCGTATCTATTTATAAGGCCTAATATGGATAAGCATTTTTTTGCCTGTAAAGAAAATATCAAAAGCGAAACAATACGTAATAAAAGTTGATTTTCCAAAAATCGATTTTTGGTACGTAACCCGTTTCAGTGTCTCGATTTTTTTCCGTAAAAGTTGCCATCCCTACTTTGACAGGACCAACGACCGGAAGTGTTAAATAAGACAATAAACGATTGAGTTTCTTGATTAAATCAGCTTTTAATTCCGGAGATTTCATGACAAATAAGTAATAGCAAAATTTTATTTACTAAATGGGTATTTTTTTTGCATTTATCACTTTGCTGGGCAAAACATGGCCAAGAATGGGCGTTTCCCTTTATGAGTATTAAAATTGCAACCGCAACTCTCAGCTTTCCTTCATCAGCATACAGCAAAACGCTACTGGACATAAGCCTCTCTATAAGCTCTCTTATTCCTCGTATCGAGTCGAATGGCGTGCAACAGGAGAGGCTTAAATATGTTCAGCAGCTTTCTTTAATGTGTAAAAATCACAAAAAGTTTTAAAACGTATCTATTTATGCAATAGGTCACTGTACTTATGCCCTTTACGAATGGAACACTATATTCATATTTCAGCTGCGTTCACCTCTATCTCGGCCGTAATACATCAAAACACGGTAAGTTTTCTCGCCGCGTTCAGATTAGGCATTTGTGGCGAATGTATAAGTAATATAGCGGAGCGCTCCATACTGGCACTGATGAATAGTCCCACTTAATAAGGGAACTTTTGCTTGTGATTATTGCGTAAACGATTACTAGTTATACAGTGTGAGGTATGGGATGATTATGAAAATGCATACAACGTTGAAAAGGGTCTATTAATCATGGTTTGTTTGGAAAGGTTCCTTTTCTTTTATTGCTACTGATTCAATTTTTAACATGACTTTTGTCATAATCATAACCAGCCTATGATGTTCCACTGGCTTCTTTTCAGTGAGAGTGAGTGGGCCGTAATCCACCACGCAGGCCCAGTGCGGGTTGGTAGATAACACATGGCTTCAAATTTTTGGTTCTAAGACATGCCGATTTTTACACGATGTTTTCCTTCACTGTTTTGAGAGCAGTGCAGCAAATAAAAAGGAATTAATAGAAATGATTGGATTTGTATTCCGTAGCCAAAGAACATTCGGGTGGACGGCGAAGCATTGTTTCAGTGGCAAGCTGTTTCAACGTTGTCATATTGAAACACACACTAATAAATTGTAGGACGTATGATTTCTACCCACGTTTTCAACATAAATATTAAAAATAAACTTGAAATTCAAATAAAATTCAAAACAGTTCACAATTCAATAATATTAGTTCTACGTATCTCTCCAACATAATGTAAGCAGTCGACGATCGGCGCGCACTCAAGCGGAAAATTCTGGAAACTCACACGACTATGAAGTATGCACGACTGCTGCGAAGTTTATGCTTATTTTTTTTTTCATATTTTAAAAGGGAACCTTTTTTTTGAATAACGAGTTTATGGTCCGCGTGCGAACGACAATTTATTCGGATTTGAAATTCGAATTCGGTTCTATGAATGAACATGTTTTGAATGGGATAAACTGATTTGATTCGCACCACGCATTTTTAATTGTTTTTTTAAAACACGGCATAGAATGCAAATGTTCCTTGTCCTAAAAATCCATTCATTTTGGTCCGTTAATTGAGTCTAAAAGATTTAGACTCAATTTTCTATACCTAGAATTTGTAACAAATAGCATTTTTATAAATGTAACCAAGGGGTATCGTATTACCCAGTAACTGGGTTGTGGAGGTCAGATAGGCAGTCGCTCCACGTAAAATACTGGTATTCAGCAGCATCCGGTTAGACTGCAAGCCGACCCCAACATAGTTGGGAAAAGGCTAGGCAGATGATGAGCATTTTTATAAATGCATGGTCATTCACGAAATTAACGCACATCCTTCAAAATATCCTATTGGTTTACTGACAACTAAGCATAAATAACACAATAAGTAGATAGGTATATCTGACTAAGATTTTGTCTGGACTTTAAAAGAGACTGTGTCCTCTGAGTTTGTATCGGCCTTTCTTCTCAGAGTAGTCAGAGAGGAAACGCCGACCCTTTTTTTTTTTTTTAATACGATTGACGTGTAAAAGTGCTTTACAAACCTGCTTACAGAAATAAAATCATTCATCATTTATTTATCATTCCGTAACTAATCAGGTGCCAAAATGTCCAGCATCCACACATCGTAATTTAAAACAGCATGATCTCATAAAGCGTCCAGTTCACAGACAACGGGGTGCAAATAGTATTTTTCATACACTTTATTATTTTAGCAGTTTCACCTAAGTGCCACATAAAACTTCTAATTAAATGAAAAACCACTGGTTTAGAGGAAATGTCGGCGTTAGCACGTCTTTCACGGGATCGTTTATGGAGGTTCACGAGAGTTCACTTACGTAAGTAGCTCCTTACGTAGGATTATAGTATTTTTAAGATTGCCTTGGAGGTAGGTATCACCTTTCGCTAGGGTTGCAGTCTTGTAGATAGTACTATTGTCATAAAGTTAAGTACCTACCTGTTCCAGAAGTTAAGGTATATTTCAAATGACAAAAATCGCTATTCTTTTATCACACTAATATTATATTATAAAGGCGAAAGTCTGTGAGTGTGTATGTGCATGTGTATGTTTGTTACTTCTCCGCGCTCAAACGGCTGGACCAATTTTAATGAAATTTGGCACACGGATAGTTTATAACCAAGATTAATACATAGGATACTTTTTACCTCAATATTCCTACGGGATCGAAACGTATGCGGGTGAAACCGCGGGGCCCTGCTAGTTTATAATAAATACGTAAAGCCGGATAATAATATTTACGTAAAGGCAAAGCAGGATGACGATGATAAAGATAACTTGCAGAGATTTCACTGAATTATAACCAGGAATCAATTGAAACATGATTAATTAAATATGTACAATGTTGAGTTGAGTTTGAAGGCATAAATAGTAGACATATTGTCACACAAAAGACATTATACAGGGTCAAATTAAATTAGCTGTTGAAATTCAGTTTAAGAAATTAGTATTTAGTGTGTAAACTTCACAGACATGATAGGTATCGATATTTGAACACGATGATACAAAAAAAAAAATAAAAACTAGCCTGTATTTTTTATAGTCTTACAGATTAAGTTTTCGTGACGGAACTTCGAAAAAAAAATCATCACCTTTCCGAACATCAAGCCTAACCTATCATGATCAACATTGCACCCATTGCACCCCAATCCAACTGCAGCTTAGAAAGCTTTTAGCCCCGACCCGCACAAACTCACATTTCACCGGCACACACCGCCACAAATCCATATTTCCCGGTTATTGTGAACAGCAACAATGTTAATATCGCCAGCCAGCAATTTGTTCAATGCTGCACAAACGATATTGCTATCGACTCGTTTTTTTTTTATGCGGGATAGGTAGGTATAGCTGGCTGGAAATTTTTAGAGCACATTGCTGTGACATCATTTATTTGAAAGTCTAAATGTAGTTGTAAGTCTAAAAATAGTTAAATGATACGATACATGATGAGTGATTTTATTTCTGTAAGTAGGTTTGTAGAAACACTTTTACACGTTAATCATATTTTTAAAACCAGATGTGGTCGGCGTTTCCTATCTGATTACTCTGAGAAGAAAGACCGAAACCAACTCAGAAGTCACAGTCTCTTTTAAAGTCCTGACATAATATTGGTCTGATCAGATCTATGTTGTAAGTCTAAATTAATGTGAATAAAAACAATGTTAAAACATCGCAAGCCAGCAATTTGTACAATGCTGCACAAACGATATTGCTATCGACTTCTGTTGTTTTGTTTTGTGTGGGTTTTTTATAGCTGGCTGGAAATGTTTAGAGTACATTGCTTTGACAACATTTAGTTGTTAATTCTAATTGCTTGTGGGCACATTGTCACTGTTAATATTATTAGAGAATATTAATAATACGAGTATAATATGCCTGAGAGAAGGCACCGGTACTCCTACGCATCGATGGAATGGAACACAGCAGGCTGCTTGACGCCAGACTCCGGTGCGAGGGTGGTCGCAAACCAGGCGGGCGTTAGCCCTACCGCCGCAAGAGAAGAATTGGACAGTCAAATTCAAACGCGGAACAAACTGCGCTACACGAGGAGGCTTCTTCATGCATCCCAAAAACCAACGCTCATACTGTTTAACGGCTTACAAAAAAAGTCTCTAATGACGACAACTCAATTTCATAAATAAAGTTTCAAAGACGTCATTAGACGGTAAATTACGGGCGCTATGTGGAGGCCACCGTAGTTTTAGGAAACCTTAGCTTTGGAACGTGAGTCTCTCAATTTAAAAAGTAAGTTTCGCAAAAGGTGATGGGAATAATAACTATTCTATTGAAATTAACCATGTTCACGTTACTTTTTAATTTACTATTTTACTAAAAAGCTCACATCAATAAATCCAACATCCTTCAACAACATGATCCTGACTCACAACTATATCAGGAAACATTTTCATTCGTGTTAGTTTGCTCTCAAGATGGAGGGAAACGCAATATTTGTTTGTCTGATCTCGACAAACATTTAGCGATCTCTCACAATATTGAACGAATGTTTTATTATGATCCTAGTGTTATTTTGGATTCCATTTTGTGAATGAATTTGTGTGGAATAATAAATGATCTTTATTTAGTACGCAGTACCGGCCGATGGATTAGTTCCGAAATTGGTTTATGCTACATATTGGTTATTGAATATTGAGTTGTTTAATTAATTTAATTTTATAGTTAGGTATATGTTATAAACAGTATTCATATTGTATGTATTTATCTATAAAGTTATATTGGACGTATCTATAGAATAATCAATAGGGGAAGTTTATTTGGTAAACTTTCCGTATTGATTATTCTATAGTTACTGGTAATCTACATACAAAGAAACATCTACAAGGTGTAACTTAAATAACGCACAACCTCTTAAGGGGTCATTGTACTCATCATTATGAACAACTTTTACTATGAGACCAAACCTAAAATCGCGAAAAAAAAATCAGCTGTTCCCTAAATTTTGACGAGTTATGCGAACATAAATGTAGGGAACAGCTGATTTTTTTTTCGCGATTTCAGGTTTGGTCCCATAGTAAAAGTTGTTCATAATGATGAGTACAATGACCCCTTAAGAGGTTGTGCGTTATTTAAGTTACATCTTGTATAAGTGGTGTTATGTGTTCTGTGTCATCTTAGTCGCAGTACTTACCCAGTAACTGGACCATTGTTAGATAAATTAGCATTCATAAATAATTAATTCATTTCAGCTGAAAAAAGTCCACTGCTGGACTTAGGCCTTGCTCAAGCATCGCCACTTCGACCGGTTCTGTGCTTCTCGCATCCAGCGGATTCATTCTTCAGTCATAGGTCCACTTTGGCTTTTCAACGCTACGTCTTCCAGTACGCGGTCACCACTCCAGAACCTTTCGGCCCCAACGACCATCTACTCTGCGAGCTATGGGCCCTGCCCACTAGAGCATAAGTTTGGCAATTCACAAAATTATTATTATTTATTCATGTAGAGGCAGTTTATTGTGGTAGTCGTATCAAAACCGACAACCACGTATGCATGGTTTAGATGTAATTAATGCTGTGGTAAAATTATAATTTTAGGAAACAAGCATATTAACATTGCAACACGATTACATATCAATAAATTGTTGATTATCAATAGGCACTCAAAATTAGGTAATGTGTAACCAAAATCAGTAAAATATAATTTTGGAAACATAATATTATTAATTTGAAAAACATAATATCACAAGCCAAACACGGTATAATCTTATTATTCTTCGTTAAACTCATAAAGAAAATTTCGATTGAATAAATAAGCTATTGAACTTTCGTTTACGAAATAGTCAACCAAATTTTTTGATATAGGGTTTTTGGCTAGTAGTAGATACAGAGTGACTCCACCTACAGGTAACCCAACGGAGCTTTCTTTATGTATTCGATTACGTTTTGAGATTTTTTCTAAAAAAAATATGAGCTTTTCTTAACTTGGTGGAGAAATAGGGTGGATTATTCGTCGACAAACCCACAAAGGAAGTTCCGTATCAATAAATAAGGTATTACTCGTATTGAACTTTCATTTATAAAATACTTATCCATTTTTTGGTATTGTAGTAGATACAGGGTGACTATAGGTAACCCAACGTACCCAAGTACAATACTTAATTTCAAGCTTCAATATTTTCATTTGGATAAATATTTTGTCTCAAATAAAGACTTTATAAAAAACAAATTTTGTTATTTTCTTTAACTTTTAAATTTGATGCGACACCTTAAGATGTAAACGTAGGAACTTGAAATTTTATTTTTATATCTCTAAGAATGTCGATCATCCATTGGTGATACAGGAGTAACAAAGTTTAATTTTTTTTTTTCACTCCACCCTAATATCCAAGGTACCTCTATAAGTCTCTTCTTATCTCCATTACATACTTTCATTACACGAACATTTGAAGAACGTTTGAAGGCTTATACAGGCTGTCGTTTTGCATCCTGGTCAAATTCAAGGAGGTATCTATACTAATGATTCTCGACCCGAATCGATAATAAAATGGGTGGGTATTTTTTTATAATTTTTTTCGTATTTACGAAAATCGGTAAGTGTAAACCACCCGTATTAAAACTCAGCCCGTCTGCTCCTAGCCCTATAACCGCGCCGTCACACACACAAACGCAAACGTTTATTCGCTATTGTATTCCCTAAAAAATTCCAAGACGACGCGCGCGCAACCCCGGCGCCGCGCCGCAACAATTAGTTTGTTTGATGGCGCCGCCGCGTACAGGTGTTTAAAAATTTCGCTCCTCGCGCCCTCGGTACATATCGGTAAAGTTAAGATGACGGACAATTACTCCAATGTTGAGTTGGTGGAGATGGTCCGCTTGTATGCCATCAGTGGAGACAGCCTACGTGGAGCCATCCGGATGTTCGCGGAACTGTTTCCCAATCGGGAACCCCCATCACCGAGCGTTATGTTGGCTGCTACGCAGAGACTGCGAGATCATCGGCAGTTTGATGTACCCCGGCATGCTCAAGCTCGCGGCAGTGAAGGCCTGCCTGTCGCCTTGCAGGAAGATATCCTGGAGTACTTCCAGCGAGAGCCACGGGCAAGTACGCGGGAGGCCGGTCGACGGTTCGCAGTGCACCACTCCACAGTGTGGCGGCTACTGAGACGGGAACAGCAGCACCCGTTCCATTACCGCAAGGTGCAGGATCTACACCCGGGTGACAACGCCGCACGCATTACATTTTGTCGCTGGTTGCTGGAGCACCAAGACGCCAATATCCTGTGGACGGACAAGTGTTTATTTACTCGAGTTGGCGTCTACAATGTTCATAATGAACACTGGTGGGCTCACCGCGACCATAACCCGCACGTGACTCAACGGCATGCATTCCAAAAGCGGTTTAGCCTAAATGTGTGGGCTGGCATAATAGGGGATCACGTGCTTGGACCCTATTTTATCGACGGATACCTCAACAGTGCCACATACCTGGAGCTATTGCGACACGTTGTCGAGGAGATGTTGGACGACGTTCCCTTGGCACTCTATCGCAACTTATTTTACCAGCAGGACGGTGCCCCCCCTCACTACGGTCGGCAAGTACGCGAGTACTTGAATGAAAGGTTTGCCAACCAGTGGATCGGCCGCGGTGGACCTGTGGCCTGGCCTCCGCGTTCTCCGGACCTGACGCCCCTGGACTTTTATTTGTGGGGAGACGTTAAAAGGTTAGTGTACACGGATGAAGTCACAAGTGTTGAACAATTACGTGCAAAAGTGATTAGTGCTTTCGACACTGTAAAAACGAATATTTTAGTGTTGCGTAAGCTGAGAGAAAATCAGCGACGTCGTGCTAGACTGTGCCTAGAGTGTCGTGGTGGAAACTTCGAACAATACCTCCGGGTAACATAAGTAGGTAATTTGTTTATTTGTACATTGACAATCATTTGCAAATACGTTTTTTTAACTACGCTAATAATACCTATCAGACAAAATAATGGTCAGTGGGTCATCTTTTATCATCACCTACTTAACTAGCATATCTTTCCATTTTCATCAAAAGTAGAAAACATTTTTAGATTTAGTAGATCGGTACCTAACTACCTAAACGAACTAAGGTAGTATTGCCGGGCCTAAGCCCGTTAAGTAGGAAGGAAAATTCCAAATCAACCAATTTAATCCACAAATAAAAACAAAATCATTAGCTACGAAAACCTTGGACTGAATTTGCCTACAATGGGCCGAGTTATTATTACCTAAATCCAATCCCGCCCGCTACTTACAACAGCTGAGCGCGTGCGCCTGCGCCTCAACTTATACCTAAATGCTAACTACCTACATGTTTTATTATTCAGATCTAAGATTACCAATTTATGGATTGTCCGTACAGCAGGATTGCAACAAAACGTAATAAAGCAAAACTAACATTTTAATCAGCTGACAACTATCGTACTTACAGTAGGTACGTGAACTTTTCTTTGGGGTACTAGTAAGTACTACTTTCATTAGTAAGATTTCTACATTCTAATTCTAATGATTCTTAAAAATGAGTTAAATTATCAAAAAAAAGAAAACATGACAATAATGTAGGTGATTTTCGGTCGGTGTAGGTAAGTACGTTCGCACTGCGTTTTGTAGGTAGAAAACGGCCGGCGCGGCGCCTCGTACAGACCATCGACACTCACGCACACAGCGATGTCGCTGTGTGCGCGATGGGTGATTCTGAAATTGCTTTCGTATGATTCTGAAATACTGTCAAATTTAAACAATTTAAAATAGCAGTTTTATTAATTATTGACCAGGTACCGTAATTGAAATTGATTATTTATGTGTTTTGTGACAAGCTCCTGAAATTTGACTAGGATGCAAAACTGCACCTTGTATAAACCTGAAGGTGTTCGACTGAACTAGATAGTTAAACTATCAGACTGCGCTTCCAACTTGCCAGCGATAGCAGGCTAGTCAAGTTTCTAATGTTTCCTGTGCAAGACTTCCATATACGATACGCTAGGTACTTAGGTACCTAATAGGTAAAGTGTTTCCTTGATATGGGTGTCGCGAATGCGAAGTAAATAATAACCTGTAGATACAGATAATAACTATGCAGTTAAGACTTACACAAACACACACAATATATATTAATTACATATCTAGTTTTCATTCATTAATACATTGTGTTCCTCCTGCGGCGAGTGCACTCACTCGCTGTGGGTCGGCTTCCAGTCTAACCGGATGCAGCTGAATACCAGTATTTTACATGGAGCGACTGCCTATCTGACCTCCACAACCCAGTTACTGGGTAATACGATACCCCTAGGTAAGACTGGTTGTCAGACTTTCGGGCTTCTGACTACCCGTAACGACTGTCAAAGATCTACGAATGACAGCCGGGACCAACGGCTTAACGTGCTTTCCGAGGCGCGGAGGGGTCTCGGTATGTAAAGATGGTCACCCATCCACAGACCAACCGCGGCAAGCGTAGCTTAACCTGATCGATCGACCTGTGCGGCTGTTATTATTTAGCCTTTTTACCTTTTTTTTACCATTATTTTATTTTAGTTTATTTTATTTATTAGGTACGTTGTTAAGACGCGGTGTCAGGTGGGAGAAAGGGAGGCAGCGCGGGGGATTCACTTGGGGCCTGATGGTTGGAGCTAGCAGTATATGGGTGAGTGAACTTGTTCTTTCTCAGTGCATGTCCTTCAGATTTACCAGTCGGTCGATTCTGGAAAAATCTCACCGTAATAATTAAGGTGAAGTGAGCTTAGAGCGAGCTGTGAGTCATGCTGATGCTAGGGATTAACACTATTGACGACTCATTCCACGCTCACTTCACCCAAGTTTTCACGGTGAGATGGTTACAGAATCGCACGGCTGATGTTCATTATATATTGCATTTCAATGCTGTCGATGTGTGTGTGTATTGATTTAACAGCGATCAAATTCAGAAATGATACCAAATCTGACCAGCATTCAGATGCGAGGCTCACGGTGGCTATAAGGGGAGGTTGGGGGCGAATTTAGGCCACTCACACAAAATATATTGCGATGATAATTCAGTAACGGTTATTCAGTGGAAATCAGTTTACATAATTACAGCGGTCAATAGATCGTAATCATATCGTACATAGGCCTATTTTTGAGACATAGGTACAATACAATAGGTAGGTAATCTGTTTTGTATTTTGTGTTAGGATAGGTTCTGCATATGATGCGATACTAAAAATGGTTTTCAAGACTGTACTAATTGACGTCAAAAATCCGCCATTTTCACAAAACCATCGCGTGACCTAGGTGAGTCAGCAGACACCTGAATTATTAAAATCCAGCCAATATTTAGAATGCTTCGAGGATAGGTATAAAGAATCCCACATATATCATCATCTGCCTAGCCTTTTCCCAACTATGTTGGGGTCGGCTTTCAGTCTAACTAGATGCAGCTGAGTACTATTATTTTACATGGAGCGACTGTTTATCCGACCTCCACGCCTCCATGACCCAGTTACTGGGTAATGCTATATATTATACCCCTTGGTAAGACTGATTGTCAAACTTTCGGGCTTCTGACGATCCGTAACGACGGTCAAAGATCCACGAATGACAGTGTTAGGATAGGTAACAAATGGTAATTCTGTACCTATGTTTAAAAACACACTTTTACACGTTAATTTTATTTTAAGAACTTGACGTATCTCCTATCCAACTAATATGAGAAGAAACACCGAAAAAAACTTACGAGGTCAGAGAAATGGTCTTTTGGGACAAGAACCACACAGATTTGGACCTGTTCAGTCAGTGCATTTGTCAGTAGTGGCGTAGCTCAACTCGGAGCTCAACGACTCGACGAACAAATACCAAAGAACGGACATGAGTGAAGTTAAATTAATGCTTGTAAAATAAAACCGAAGTTTTCGAATTTTTAAAGAGAGAAAGAAAAAGTATTTATTGCGACTCGTACAGGAAGATCACAAACTTTGTTCTCAAATTATAATTATATCATATCCATACTTATTTTATTGTGTGCACATAAATAATAATAATAAAAAATAAAAAAAAACAGAAAGTCCTATAAGAGGCCAAAAGTCTCCTATCTCAGCATGGTGCTCTAAATCAAGAAACAAAAACTGTTTAGTGGCCCTTTTTACCATGATATTAAACTACGATAATTTTGTAAATTATAATTTTAATCCAAGACGTTCATTCCGGTGTGGTGTGCCTACCGGAAAAAATCTTAGTAGACAACAAACGTGAAACAAAGGTATAGAAAAGCCGTATACGTAATGGTTTTTTTTTTACTTTTCAATACCTACATTCGTGTGCAGACCTAGTACATTCCTGCTAGAACAATTGATAATCAACAGTGTTCGCATCGAAAGTTTTTGGCGTCAAAATGTGCAGTCCAGCCTGCGCCCATTCATTGCCGACACAAAAAGGCGCAATTTGTTTGGCAACTCAAATAAACGACGACGGTGTACTCGTATTCGAAACGAGATTTTTCTGCCGTACTTTGTTATCTTGCTGCAATGAAAAGCTGGCGTAGTGTGAATGTTCTGTGCTTTTTAATGTTATGTCTGCTGCCATTTTATGTTCAATGTATGTACCTGGATTTTGCGGAAGGTGGTTTTAATTTTCTGAATTTCACAATCAAGGTCTACATTATCTAAATGAAAGATAATCAAAATAGTAATCCCGATAGCCGTTTTGTTGCAACTTGCTATTCAATTTACATATACAGTAGAGCGTCGATTATCCGAACTATGGGTGTTCGGAAAATCGGTGTTTTCGGATTATCGAACTACATTGATTCAGCCATACATATTTACGTACAGGTTAATGAAAACCATATTTTTTACATTTACATAACAAATCGACAAGTCGTGACAAGTGACTGCCGCAAGCACTGTAGCGCGGGAGGCGGGAGAGAGGGACGCGTGAGTCGGGCGGGCGTAGTAGTTCGGATAAGCGGTCGTTCGGTGGAGCGACGTTCGGATAATCGACGTTTCACTGTATACATAAACTCACGCCTTCTTTCAATGGGGGTAGGCAGAAGCTACAGAACGCCACCTGCTACTCAATTTAAAATCACAATCAGCCTATAAGTAATGTTCCCTGGAACACAGATCTCCTCTCTGTGCGAGGGAGTGGGCCGTAATCCATCACGCACCCAGTGCGGCTTAGTAGATGTCACATGTCTTCGGATGTTTGGTTCTAGGACATGCCGGATTCCTGACGAGATTTTCCTGCACCGTTTTGAGAGCAGTAACTTACGCGGGCGTAATGTAAATATGACGACAAATAAATTAAATTCTATAAACTCCAGTACTTAATAATATTGTGATAGTATATGCCTACGCTGAAGTTAAATTGACTGTAGGGAATTAGTTTGTTCTACTGCACACGGTTAATATCAATTCATATTTCCCTCTCAAATAAGTAGGTTTCTGTTTATATCTCTGCTAACGTAAATTACAGTTCTCATACAAAATTCTGTTTATGTAGACGCAAGCAGTGCCACAAAATGCAATCCGGGTAAGGGTTGTCGTTCACTTACCACCCCTGCGTGCCTGTCAAAAATAACGTTGCTATTAGCAACTAGTAACAAGGAGTTGATTACATATCAGTCATCGCTTAAATGTTGGTACTTGGAAGAATTCTATTATTGATATTGCAAAATTAGTACACTGATTGAAATCAAAATATTTTATAGTTTGGTAGTGTGTCTTGTAATTTATATTAGAACATAGTTGTAATTTTAATAAAATAAATACCTAAGTGGGTATAATTAATGTGAAAATAATTTGCACTCCCTAAGCCAGCAAAATCTGCACTGTGCATTAACCACCAATTTTTTCATGTGGTGAAACCTGTATTTTCAGCAAATAAATTATTATTACTGTTGGATATAGGATTAACTTAGTCGTTCTAGCTAAAGCATGCGTTTTAAAGAAATTGACCTCGATATTTTTTGGTCCTTCGAGCTGGATACTGGACTCCTATCTATAGTTTTATTATTTATATAATAGCATCCTTCTGTAACAAAGCAAGAACATATTGAAAACACCAATTTAATTTTATAGGTAATATCAATAACTTTTCTTTTCTTTTTTTTTTCTCACTCTCTCTTTCACAATGCGAATCCATTGCCTCATATGTTTGATAAATTCGTCTACTCGACAACGTAAATAAAACAATGAATGTTATCGAATTGTCAACATTAAAGCCATTGAAATTGTCAGTCAATCAATCTGCCTAGCCTTTTCCCAGATCTGACAGGGTTGGCTTCTAGCCCAACCAATACCGATGCAATTGTTAGTACGTACGCAATTACCCCGCGGTCATTATTTCTTTTTTGACGAGTTTGCGCTCGTGTTACAGGTGTTGTGCTGTTACCATGTGCGCAAACCCTAAATTTCACGTAAGTGTGTGGCTGACAGGCATAAGCCGCGGTCCGACCGCATCTATTTTGTGTAATACGGAGCGCAGCAAATTAGATTGAAAATTACGTTTTGATTAAATTTTGAGTAAACCTCTTTTATATAATGGTTTCGGTGTACCTGTTTCAGCTTTGAGTTGTTTGAATAGATAATGGACTGCTTTGGTGGATTGTTACTGAATGCTACGTGGTCTCATAGTAATTGCACGTTGTCTTGGAGAAACCTTGTTGTAATAAGTAAACCATAACAAGTGTTAACACTTGTACAAAAAATTACCATTACTAGTACGAGATTAAGGCACCGCCAATGTCATGCGGTTGACTGTACAATTTTACATACCTGTATGAAATTTAAGAGACTTTGTTTCTTTTTGCCCAGCTGTGGTACCTATATTAAAAACCAATATTTTAACTGTCTATTTTCTCTGTTAGTTGAATCCCAGACAGAATTAAACGGAATTCTATTTCAACAATGTACCATGTAATTGCTCTGGAACAGCATTGAAAACCTTGTTAATATTCCTTATTTCCAGAACTTTCTCCTTATCTCTCTATATAATTACTACGTTTTAGACTCCATCAACACTTTTCTAAAGCAACATGCTGTATTGTTTTGCTTCTTAACCGTTAGCTACGGTTCAATGGCGAACTTAGCCGAAGTTCTACGAAGTTGGCCGAAGTTCGCTTAATCTCGCTAGAGCGGTACTAGTGTCGAACCGCGATAGTTTAGACTTTGTATCGTAAACTTGGCGTTCCGGGTAAGAGGTGCTGGCCATTGAAATCGGCGCCATGTTCGAAATTCAAATGCAGTTAGCTCGATTCATGGAATCGTGAATCATTATGCTTGGGAACAGGGAAATGTTTTATTGAGTTTCTGAATATTGATTGTAAAGTTAGTTACTTTTGTACTAATAATATAATCTATCTATACTAATAATAAAATTGAAGAGTTTGTTTGTTTAACCATTTATGGGGTTCTGTCCATATATTGGACACCACACATTTTGTCTTTTCGCGGCTAAACCAAACGTTAGACAAATGCAGCAGTAAAGCTCTTCGAAAAAAGAGCAAAATAGAGTGTGTCAAATGCAAAGTACCATTATGCATTGCACCATGTTTTGCACAATTTCATGCATAAGAAGGGGTAGTGTCCAAAATATGGAGACCATTTTTTTGAGTACTTAAAAAAAGTATCTCAAAAATGTTCAATAAATATTAGTTTTAATACTCGAGTGTTTTATTTTGAACATACAAGCCATGATCTTCTGCCCCATAAAGTGTTAAACGCGTTTATCTCTTCAACTACCAAAATTATTTTTGCATTTGATAGGCTAATCCTTGAGAAAGGACAAAAACTAGTTACCATAACGCTACGAACCTTAAGAACCAAGAAAAAGAAAAAAAAAGACAGGAAAATGAGTAATAGCGCAGGCGGGCGATAGGATGCGACGCGGTGGGTCGAGGGCCTGCTTTTTTACAAGTAAGGGCCCTTTCCCACGGCAAGATCCCGTTTTTTGCAGGTATGGTTTTTTGCAGGATCCCGTTTAGTAGTGTACGTGTTTAAATATATGTATTCATACAAGCATCCCGTTTTCAGTATCCGGCAAACCCGATGCTTGTGTGAAAATGTATATTTAAACACGTACACTACTAAACGGGATCCTGCAAAAAACCGTACCTGCAAAAAACGGGATCTTGCCGTGGGAAAAGGCCCTAAATGTATCATGGACCTGTCGTGGCCCAGTGGTAACGGCCGCGACTAACGATTTGTATGTCGTGGGTTCGAACCCGCGCTAGCACTTTACTTTGTCTAAAATTAAATCATCACCACTGCTCTCAAAACGGTGAAGGAAAACATCGTGAGGAGACCGGCATGTACTAGGACCAAAAAATTCGAAGACATGTGGCACAATCCGCGTGTGGGCCTTGGCCTCTCAAGAAAGAGGAGGCATTTGTCACAGCAGTGGGAACATTATATAGGCTGCATTATGCTTATGCGTGCCTATCTATAAAGAAAAGCTATTTTACAAGGCCCTACGTTCCGCATGTATACTTTTATGTACAGACGCCAGCACATCAAGCTACCCGAAACTGTCAGATTTTCCCAATCAATTTTGAACCTTATGTTTTAGGGATAAAGTTGAAAATCTATTAAAGAAATCTGACAGATTGTAGTAGCTTGATGTGCTGGCGTCTGTACCAACACGTGTAAAATAAACAACTAACTACTCACAAAAACCCCAGATTAAGTTATTATTTCCTAACAAAAAGTGGAGCAAATGTATGTGAGTTATTTGCTGTGAATAATTATCGTAACACACCTAAGGCAGTGTACGTCAAAATTAACATAATCATGAAGTAACAGCACATATTTCACCGCTTAGCGCGTCGTTATAAAGTCGTAAACCTAGAAACCTGGGGTCCTTAGAATTCACTTTTGTAGGAAGTTTAATTTATAAGTGGGAGCAATTATGTTGGATTCAGTAAAGAATTAAAAAAGATCAAGAAAATTTTCTATTTCGAATAATTTTTATTGTAGGTAAACCAAAAAAAAAAATAGGTAAATCGCTGCTTTCCTAGCTAGATCACTGGGTAATCTGTATTTAGGAGAGACTATTTCAACTCCCAATTTTAGTATCTCAATAATCATGTGTATCTCAATAATCAAGAGCTTTTGGAGCTTATAATATAAAACAAAACACAAAAACAAAGATCTTACAATTAAAGTTAAATAAAACTAAACAATAATACAATATTAGTAATGTAATTATTTTATAACAGTATAACATGAATAATTAATACAGATTTCTGCCATCAAACAGTATTTAAGCATTCTTGTTTATAGTTGCCCATAACTTTTATAGGATATTGGCTCTGGTAACCTAAGAAACGTCATTTCTACGCGCAGTGTACTTACAATCTACTGGCTTTTAAAGGCTAAGACGCAAACGGCCTATTTTTCTGTTCTGTTTTTCCTTGTCTATATTATTATACCTATATGTGTGTACATAAATGGTAAAATAAAGAAATAAACCTTTTTTTTATCAAGTATATATAATTTTCTGGTTATAAACAACTAACAATAGCAACGGTGACCCGTCATGGCATGAAAGTAGCTAGCTAAGTTCAAATAAACCATCGGAATCCGACCAAAATCTAGCGACAATTTTAAATATTGCACAGTCACTGCAGTATTCCAAACCGCGTGTTTAAATTCCTTCCCCCACAAAACTTAACCAAAAAAAAAAAGAACGTCAAACTCTTATGCATTGCCCCACAATATTAGGCGCTGAGTCAAACGGTTGACAGACATGCGAGCGTGGCATGCTTCTAGGACATAATATGTCGCGCACATGGCTAACTTTTTAAACTTTTATGTGCCTTTAACGTGCGTTGTTCAGTGTTTAATACCAAGTAGTTTGGTTTCATATGTGCGAAATTTTCAAGCTGTAAAATAGAACCTTGAGTGTGGGTCTAAGGGAATTGTCGTGATGTCGCGGATTTGAAACTCATGAAGGTTAAAATTTAGTTTTAGTCAGCACTTGCATGGCAGGGTGATTTAATTCCATTTGTGATGAAAAAAAAAATATACCAATAGGAATAAGAAAATACCTGAAGGAATGAAAATGAAGGAAGAAGGAAATGAATATTGCTTTCTTGTACCTTTCGTAATTTTTAGGGTTCCGAACGACCGAATGAAAAACCATAACTGTCTGCCTGTCCGTCTATCACAGCCAATTTGCTCCAAATCTAAAGGACCGATTAAGTTAAATGATAAATGATAAATGATTTATTTTCTGTAAGTAGGTTTGTACAAACACTTTTACATGTCAATCATATTTTTTAAACTAGATGAGGTCGGCGTTTCCTATCTGACTACTCTGAGAAGAAAGGCCGAAACAAACTCAGAGGTCACAGTCTCTTTTAAAGTCCAGACATAATCTTGGTCAGATCATGTGAAGACCATGCAGATTGGTGTCTGAAATGGTCTTTTGAGTAAAGAACCACACAGATTGAGCGGACCTGTCCAGTCAGTGCACGCATTTGTCAAAAATTGTGTAGCTCTACTCAGAACTTGAGGAGCCTTACGATTCGACGAACAATACCAATGAAAGGACATTTGGGTAGGCCGCATAAATTACTCAAACTGCCAGACCATGATTAAAACTAACTAAGAAGGAAAAAAGAAAAAAGAAATGACCCACATAGTCTTCACACTCACAATAATAATAATAAAAAATAAGATACTATACAAAGTAAATATCCATGTCATTGTTTATATAAAATTCATCAATGTCAATGTGTATATAAAAATCCGGACATCATCTTTGATCTTTGAGGACCATGTAGATTGGTGTCTGAAGTGGTATTTTGAGGGAAGAACCACACAGATTGAGTGGACCTGTGCAGTCAGTGCACGCATTCGTCAGTAACCGTGCAGCTCAACTCAGAACTTAAGGAGCTCAACGATTCGACGAGCAATACCAAGGACAGAACATTTGTGTAGACCGCATAAACCACTCAAACTGCCAGACCATGATTAAAACGGAAACAATGACCCACATAGTCCTCACATTCACAATAATTAAAATAATATAAGACTTTAAACAGTAAATGTTCATGTCATGTCATAAATAGATATTTAGAAAGAAAAAAAATAACAATAACAAAAGTGTAAATCAGCAAAATAAAAAATAAACAACATTCACTGTCTAGACCTATTGGAGCAGCTCAATCCCAAGCGTTTTTGTCCTCAATATAGTCTTTTACAGTATAATAGGCTTTCTGGCATAGTTTTAGCTTTATAAAAGATTTGAATTTATTAATGCTTAGTTCTTGAATGTGGCTAGGAAGTTTATTATAAAAACGTATACATTGGCATCTAAACGAGCCACCTATTTTCTTGAGCCTTGTTGTAGGAACAACAAATTTATGTTTGTTCCTAGTATTTATATTATGGATATCACTGTATTTCTTAAACAGATTAATATTTTTATGTGCATACAAAAGATTATCATAAATGTACTGAGAAGGCACAGTCATTATATTAATCTCTTTAAATTTGTCTCTGAGGGAGTGTCTGGGACTTAATTTATAAATGGAACGAATTGCCCTTTTTTGTAAAATAAAAATTATCTGAATTTCGGCGGCATTTCCCCACAACAGAATACCGTATGACATCACACTATGAAAATAACTAAAGTAAACTAAACGGGCTGTCTCTAAATCAGTTAAGTCACGAATTTTCCTAACGGCGTATGCTGCAGAGCTAAGCTTTTTTGACAATTTATCTATATGGGGGCCCCATTGAAGCTTGGCATCCAAAGTTATGCCTAAGAATACTGTGGTATTTTCGGGTTTTAACTCTTCACCCTTTATGAGAACACTAGTTTCTACTTGTCTAACATTTGGTATCGTAAACTTAATACATTTGGTTTTTTTTTCGTTAAGAAGTAAATTATTAACATTAAACCAGTTAACTACTTTTGCGAGGGCACTATTTATACTGTCAGTAACCAGCTGTTGACGTTTGAGTTTAAATAAAAGTGAAGTGTCATCTGCAAACAAAACTATATCATGTTCATCTTTTATGAGGTAAGGCAAGTCATTGATATAAACAATAAATAAAAATGTCCAAGTATTGAGCCCTGTGGGACCCCCATTCTTACTACAGATCCGGGTGACCTTTTCCCGTTAACATCAACTCTCTGAATCCTATCACTTAAGTAAGAAGTGAGAAGATCCAGAGAGGCGTTCCGGATTCCGTAGTGGTGAAGTTTCCTGATTAAGGTTTCATGAAGAACACAATCGAATGCCTTGGACAAATCACAAAAGATGCCCAAAGCATCGCATTTGTCCTCCCATGCATTATAAATATGTCCTAAAAGTTCAACTCCGGCATCGGTAGTTGAACGACCCCTTGTAAAACCGAACTGTTTAGTTAAAAATCGAACACATGAAATTTTGTGACCCAAACGCGGAAGTAAAGGATGTGGGGTCACGTTTCGGAGGCAAAAAAGAAAAATTTTAAAAAGTTTTGCTAACTGTACCGTGTGACATCACATAAAAGGGCTTACTGTGAGTGTTTCAAATATATATTTTGTATAATTTATTGACTATCCTCCCTCTTCTCTCTGAAAACACTGAGCCTAAAATTTAAAAAAATATACAGTAAATAATACTTCTTATAGATTCCAGGAAAATTATAAGAAGTCTATTGTCTTAAAATAACATCTATCATTACCAGGATTTCACATGAATCAATACCAGGATTTCACATGGAGCGACTGCCTCCTGATGATCTGACCTCCACAACCCAGTTACTGGGTAATACGATACCCCTTGGTAAGACTGTTTGTCAGACTTTCGGGCTTCTGACTACCCGTAACGAATGTCAAAACTATTGCATGTATTTATTAAGGAGGATAAAAATATATACACTGGATAAACTTCTAATACTAAATAAACTAAATAAATAACTAAATAAAATCTTATATGATAGGAGCTAGCAGAGCATACAACTCGATGTGTCAGAGTGTTGATGATCTCGATTTATTCTCCACCAGTGTTCCAAAACTAAAAAAAAATATCATATAAAAACTCCTTTAGTCTTAGACTTGTTAAGTCTTTTCTTAACTCTCTACGTGTGTTTACTTCTTAGTTTCTCTTGCCTGTCTACTGTTTCTTGTGCTGCTCTAATATTGTCTGTGAAAACTTTGAATTGGCCTTCTTTCACTAACTGTCAACTATCTGTATCCTAGCTGAAAGTTTTCTTAAGTAATAAAATAAAATAAATAAACTATATAAAATAAAAATATATTACCCTAATCTACTCGTAACTGAAACTATTAAAAATCTAAAATATAGCGTCGAAAAGTTCCTCCGCATCGCTGTCGACTGGTAATCATGTAGCCTGGCGGCATTGTTACGTTGTAGATATGGCAATACTTAGCCTCTGGCCAAGGTAAAAGCCAGCCATTGGGTCACGGGAAGTGTCTATCGGCCGTTTGAAGATTTAATTGAACAAGCCAAGAAACTATATGATTAGAAACTGTATCAGTCATTTAAGGCAGAGCTTCCTCGTCTCAGTCTTTTGAAAATACCTACCTACTTTTAGTATGAGTTAGGAGTGATTTCCATATCTAAACGCCAACCCCCTAAATATCAATACTAAGAATAATATACCTAATAAACTTAATAGAAAAATATACTAGATAATAATATATAAGGGGCCGTTCAAGTATTACGTAAGCAGATTTTTTGCAATTATTAACTTTGTAAGTATTCAAAATATTTGTGTTCAAACCAAAATTGTCTTTTGTAGAAAATCCGAAAAACTAAAGAAATAAATACTGCTGACGTAATCACCATCCAGACCCCCATCCCCATGTCATAAAAAAATAACTAAGTCAAAGACCCCCCCCCCCCCCCTCCCCCGTAGTGCTTACGTAATATTTGAATGGCCCCTAACTATAGGTAAACTAGGAAACACTAAGTTGAATTTAATTTAATAAATAAAAAAACAATTCGTAATATGTTTTAAGTCTGTAATCATAATAATAATTTTAAAATAAGGCTGGTCGTGTATGTACTTACTAATTAGCGTGTGAACAGTTCCTTAAACTTCCTTACCCAGACAATGAGCCTGGTTAACGCTAACTGAAAAATATTATCAGCATTTTACTTTAATTGCTGACCAACATGAAATTTTATTTACGAACGTTTTTCATTAAAATATTGTCATGTTCGTGCTAACTAAACCGCAAATTAGAACACTTTCGAATTAGTTGGTTAACCGAAATTCATTTAAATCCTCATTTGAACTTACTGTTTTGAACTTGGCTGTATTTTATGTTGAACCACAATTTTCAGTAAAATTAGACAATTCATTGTAAAATTAACATAATTATTGACCAAATGAATGAACGTAAACGAGGCCCGAAGACCTTAAGAAGGTAGCTGGGACAAACTGGATGGGGAAGGCGGAGCCTGGGAAAGGCCTATGTCCAGCAGTGGACTGCGATAGGCGGAGTTGATTGATGAATGTCTGATAACTAATAAGTAGCAAAATATATCTAAACCACATCTTTGAAAGCAAAAGCAGTGAAATCCGTGTTTAAAAAACCCTTACGGAAAGACAAAAAGGATTTGAAGCCCAGTCACTTATCGTATCAAGAAAGCCGTTTATAAAATGGAAAACCAAGAAAAACATAAACCGTTCTTTATAAAGAACTCTTGGCGGAACAAAACTACCAATATTAAATTACCTTTTAGTTCCAACCAGCTAACAAAAGTTTTTGAATCCAAGAAGTTTTCCGCTCGAGCGAGTGAAAACTGAAATAATTGCTGGAGTCGAAACGCATCGGTGCGCTTTCAGCATTGAACGGTTGCATGTCACACCGTAGTGTAACGTTCTATAAAGTACTGTTAGAAATAGCTTGCTGCAAGCAAGCTTTACTAAGTTGTATTTATTTATTTCATGATTCTTGTTTTTTTTGTGAAATAATACTTGACCTTTCTGTGATTAAAATATGTGTAGTTTTGTGAGAACTTAGGTTTTGTTTTGGTTCGATTTCGGTTTAAAAGGATAAGGTAACAGTTGAATTTGTTAAAAAGTTGGTTCTTACGTGCAGTTGTCCTCACGTCTAGTTTATACCTGCCATGCGATTCTGTAACCATCTCACCGTGAAAACTTGGGTGAAGTGAGCGTGGAGGGAGTCGTCAATAGCGTCAACCTAGCATCAGCATGACTCACAGCTCACTCTAAGCTCACTTCACCTTAGTTATCACGGTGAGATTTTTCCAGACTCGACCGGCTGATCTGAAGATTACAAAACTGGTATTCAACACTAAAGCTTTGAAGAGTATAGAGATTTCGACTGCCGCAACGAACACTATCGAAGCTGCAAATCACGTGCTTCAAAGGAGAGCAATTCAAAGTTGTAATTCGATGCAAAATATCAGATAAAAATAGATAGAAATAGAATATAATATACTTCAGTAAAATTATATATTATATAATTTTACTGAAGTTAATAATACAAAATATTTTGCATCGAATTGCAACTTTGAATTGCTCTCCTTTGAAGTACGTGATTTGCAGTTTCGATAGTGTTTGTTGCGGCAGTCGATTTATGTTATTTTAATAAATTGAAGTACTCTTGGACTCGTTGAGCTACTGAAGTACCGTGGATTATAAGTTTTTACCTCAAAAATAACATATTAAAAATTTATAATAGGCTTATAATATCAAATGCCAATGCAATATATTTGTATTGGCTACTTGTTAAATTGGGAATTAGTTCATTCTTTTTCCTGTACATTTTGACTTTCAAAGAGCAAGCTTCCTATTAAAAGTCCTGTATGATTTGATTTTGACTCTGAACATTCTATGCTAGTTTCAAGTGTGTGTGTGTGTGTGTGTGTGTGTGTATGTAGGTGTCAGAAACATGCAGTCATAGAAAACAAAAAAAAAAACAAAAAAAGAATGATGTTACACTATAGTGCAAGCACACACTTATAGATGGAATTTTAAAATGCGGTACAAAGAGTAAAAGGGGGCTAAGTGGCTGGAATAGCCACCCTTTGTTATGTGCGAAACGGTGCGATACCCGCTTTGTGTAGTAATTGGAAAGTGCGACAATTGGCCCGTGAGGGTAGATACTGTCCGTTACTTTGAACTACGAATAACGAATGGTAGCTACCTATGTTTTGGTTGACGATTTGTTTTTAAGTGTTGTGGAAAATAGTTTGGTCCTTTTGTACGAGGTTTTTGGTGGAAGGAATATTTTAATTGAAAAATATTTTTTGAGTAGATGGAAACTGTCGCTATATGGAAATAAAATACCGAACTTGGGAGCGCAGGTGCGGACCTAAGCTGCCAAGTTCGGTATTTTTTTATTTTTTTTTACTTTGCTGGGGCCGTTACACATTACAGTGAGCAGAGGTGGCCCAGTGGTAACGACTGCGACTTACCAAATATAGGTCGTAGGTTCAAACCCTGACAGGCGCTTTATTTTGTGTAAATTATTTCATCACCATAGCTCAAGGTGAAGGAAAACATCGTGAGGAAACCGATATGTCCTAGAACCAAAATTTCGAAGACATGTGACATCTACCAACCCGCACTGGGCCCGCGTGGTGGATTACGGCCCACTCCCTCTCACGGAGAAGAGGCTTGTGTCCTAGCAGTGGGAACATTATAGGCTGATTATGCTACACGTTATAATTTAAGTCATCATCATTCATCATTTCGGTCCCGGCTGTCATTCGTGGATCTTTGACAGTCGTTACGGATAGTCAGAAGCTCGAAAGTCTGACAACCAAGGGGTATCGTATTACCCAGTAACTGGGTTGTGGAGGTCAGATAGGCAGTCGCTCCATGTAAAATACTGGTATTCGGCTGCATCCGGTTAGACTGGAAGCCGACCACAACATGGTTGGGAAAAGGCAGGCAGATGATGATGATCATTCATCATTTCAGCCGAAAGATGTCCACTGATGGACATAGGTCTCCCTCAAGCACCTCCACTTCGACCGGTTCTATGCTTCCCGCATCCAGCGGGTTCCTGCGGCCTTCACAAGGTCGTCGGTCCACCTTGTAGGAGGCCTTCCAACACTACGTCTTCCGGTACGCGGTCGCCACTCCAGAACCTTTCGGTCCCAACGACCATCTACTCTGCGAGTAATGTGCCCTACCCACTGCCACTTAAGTTTGGGAATTCTTCGTACCATGTCGGTTCTCTTGGTGCTCCTGCGGATCTGTTCATTTCAGATTCGATCACGTAGGGAAACTCCAAGTAAAGCCACCAGCCAGCCAGCCTTGGGGCGACTTTTAATCTTCTAAGGCCCATTGTGAGCGACCACGTTTCAGTGATATAGCTCATCACTGGCAACACGCACTGGTCAAAGCCTTTCGCTTTCAGGCACTATGGTATGTGGGACGAGAAGATATTGCGTAGCTTTCCGAGCGCTGCCCAGCCGAGTCGGATTCGACGATTGACCGCTTTCGCGAAGTTGAACCTACCCAACAGGACAGTTTGTCCTAGCTAAACATACCCGTCCACGACTTCGAGTGTAGCGTTTCTGATCTTCATGAGAGTGGGTATTACATGGGCATTTGACATGAACTTCGTTTTTGTCCATGTTCATTTTATGATGCACCCTTTCGGAGGCTCGATTACGGTCATCGAGCATTGTACTGAGGTCCTCCATAATCTCAGCTATGACTACTATATCACCGGCAAACCGAAGGTGAGTGATGTACTCGCTATTGATGTTAATGTCAGCTCATTTCCAGTCCAGAACCTTGAAGACATCCTTCAGAGTAGCGGTGAACAGTTTCGGTGTGATAACGTTGTGATAAGGTTGGGTAACCGACATCAACAAAAACTACAATGTCCGGGAAATAATGGTTTACAGACAGTTTAATGCGTGCTTTACTTATACAAAAAAGTAAAATAGGTTGGCAGGTAGGTGGATATGTATATATGTATATGTCTATCTATTTTAGCGTAACGTATACATAATATTTGCACCAACGACAGCCCTATTTTATCAAAATCACTATCCATTCCAAGGTTGCCTGGAAGAGATCACAGAAAGCAATAAGGCCGCCCATTGTATATTTTGTAGTGTTTGATGTATTTTTTATGTTGTGTATTTTTGTGGTGTACAATAAAGTATATATAATATAAATAAATAAATGAATACTACATATTTTTGAATTCAATGTATGTAAGCGCGAAAATGTCCAATACGATGAAGTGTGTGTTATACGTATCTACGAGGCGTCGGAGAGGCGCCCGTGTCTTCACCTTGCGGTGTGGAACAGCCGGGGCACACGCGCCTCTCGATGCATCACAGTGCTAGGTAGATTGCAACATAGTTTATTGGTAATATCTGGATAACTGAACCGTTATTACACAGACCATGAAGCATCATGGCCAGCACTAGGCTGCGTCTTGACTCCAAAATGATTCTAGATCCGGATAACCGATATTGCACTTATTTATTTATTATAGTAGAAAACTATGCAACTCCCATTATTAACCCACCATCTTTTAAATCCTTTCTTTCCCCATCATTTTCACCATCTTTAAAAGCCTTTCTAACTCCATCTCTTATTATTTTACTCACACTGAATAAGTGAATAATAAACTTTTCAAACAAAACACAAACTCGAGAGTCTCGACTAAAGTTCACCGATCACAACTCTAGCGAACGGATATATTAAATAAAAAAAATAAAATTCTAAAAAATATACTAGCGCATTCTTCTGGAAGGAATGATTTCCAGTTTGAAAGTTCCCCGTATATTCATAGCATACAGTTCAACGGTGCAGAAAAGTGAAACTATTCACTATTCTTGTTTCTTCAAGATGCTTCTGTACAAGGCACAAGCTTAAAGATTCTATTTGACACTTAGGTACTAAAAGTCAAGAAGTCAAATGATTTATTTCAAATAGCACATAAAAGGCCTTTTTTAACGTCATCATCATTTGATTGCCTTTTCCCAACTATGTTGGGGTCGGCTTCCAGTATAACCGGATGCAGCTGAATACCAGTATTTTACATGGAGCGACTGCATATCTGACCTCCCCAACCCAGTTATTGGGTAATAGATACCCCTACGTAGGACTGGTTGTCAGATTTTCGGGCTTCTGACTACCCGTAACGACTGTCAAAGATCTACGAATGACAGCCGGGGCCAACGGCTTAACGTGCTTTCCGAGGCACGGAGGGGTCTCGGTATGTAAAGATGGTCACCCGTCAACAGACCAACCGCGGCAAGCGTAGCTTAACCTGGCTGTTATTATTTAGCCACGGGCCCCCCTTTTTAACGTCAAAAATTACAATAAAATAGAATTGATTCTAATCGCCCCTTCCAAAAGGCAGTTTTCGTATGGAGAAGAATTTATGCGCAAGAAACTCCACCGTCACTCTTGTTGCCTTTATTTTTTGAAGTGAAAACTTCTTTAGCGGCGTTGTACACTTTTTTTGTAATGGATAAAAAATGTTAAACTCGCGTCAGGACACGTGACCTGATCGAAAATTCGTAAGACGGATGGAGAGTAGACAGTCGGCGCGGCGTAGGAGAGGAAGTATCCCCCTCTCTTTCTATGGCGCGGTTGTCATGTTTGTGTACGATAGCGCAATAAATAAATATTGTATTCTGCCACATAAATGATAGTACTTTTATACTGTTAATTAAAGCAATTCGTGCAAAATAATTCCCTAACCATTCCAAAATATCAAAAATGCACAACGTTAATATTCAAGTTTTCACTTCTGCCGGCACTCCCGGAGTGCAACCCGTCGTTTTTTTTTTGTGCAGCACGTTTGGTAGGACCACCATAGAAAAAGGTTTTATCGACTGAAGAATAAACAAAATAACAGATTGCAATCCGGTCTATTCTATTCTCACTATCTGTATTTTTTTGTCTATTCTTCCGTCGACAAAACTCGTTTCTGTGGCGGTCATGCTACGCGTGTTGGTAAAGTTGGTAAAGAAAGTTGTACAGCTCTTCACTAGGTAACAATTTTTCTATGTTTGACCGAGGAACATTTGGGCCTTGAAATACCTTGGCATGCATCAATCAATCAATTTCGCCCAACCTAGACCTGTGCTGGACATGACATAGACTGGCCTGAAGTTGACGAGTCATCGAAAGTCGACATGACGTCATTCAAGACGATGTGCGACGAACGTGATAGTTTTTTTTTTGCAATGCGCCCTTGTCAAAACTTATAATTCTTATACTGTATGTTTTTTTGAAGAGAAAACTTCTTTAGCGGCGTTGTACACTTTTTTTGTAACGAATAAAAAATGTAAAACTCGCGTCAGGACACGTGACTCTGATCGAAAATTCGTAAGACTGATGGTGAGTACACAGCCGGCGGCGCGGCGTAGGCGAGGAAGTATCCCCCTCTCTTTCTACGGTGCGGCGAAAATGTATGCCTGCGCCTGTTGTTTAGTTTAGGTGGGGCAGGGTGCTTGCGCGAATGTTCGTGTGTGTTTATGTTACAGAATCAAACTTAACTTAAATGAATGAATTAATTAGAATTGTAGTTAGAATGTATTGATAGACTTGTAGGTACATCTCTCGACAGTAAATCTGCAATTTGGGAACTACAGATAACTGGTGGAACATATGGCACACCTCCGGTGGACGTGAAAAAATTAATAAAATAATGGTTCTGGTAATAATGATGGTGAAAAAGTCGTCGAAATTATGGATGGAAGTTGATTTTTCTGAGAGATAAACTTTTTAATGTAATATAAATTGTCATGTTTGTGCAAGATAGCGCAATAAATAAATATTGTATTCTACGACATAAATGATAGTACTTTTATACTGATAATTAAAGCAATTCGTGCAAAATGATTCCCTAACCATTTCAAAATATAAAAAATGCACAACGTTAATATTTAAGTTTTCACTTCTGCCGGCACTCCCGGAGTGCAACCCGTCGTTTTTTTTTTTCAAACTCCACATTTTTACAGGGTGTTTGTTCTACTCATTAATATGAACAACTTTCACTATGGGACCAATCCTGAAATCACGAAAACAAAATCAGCTGTTTAATACAAAAGCTCAATAGGTACCTACTTGACCAAAATGTATGAAACAGCAGATTTTTTTTTCGTGATCTCAGAGTTGGTTCTATAGTGAAAGTTATTCATATTCATGGGTGGAACATCCTGTAAAAATTTGGAGCCGGTAAAAAAAATCATGCTGTATAATTCTTAGACGGACTCCAGCTTTATTTCTGACCGTCGCAAAAAAACCTGTTGATTCGGTTTACAATTTGATAAGAAAATAAGACATATCCATTTTCATACTTACGAGAAATTAAAGCGGTCTTGCTCTAAAATACTCAAGATCAGGCGGTCGATTCTGTAAAAATCTCACCGTGAAATCATAAGTGAAGTGTACACTTAACCCTTAAATGCATGATTTATTTTATCGTATTGCAAAAAATGCTATTGTATCTGTATTTATCTATAGAATTTAGATAATGAATATATAATAATTATACAATAATATTAATATTCATAGAGTATATATATTGTTTTGACAAAAAGAGGTGAGTTCAGAAACTCACAGCGATCACATTCTTAAAAAAATTAAATGACGTACTTTGTTGCCATATGGCAACATTATGCATTTAAGGGTTAATACTGTCAATACCTACCATTACGGAATGACAGAGCTCACTTCACTTAAGTTCTCACGGTGAGATTTTTACAGAATAGCACTGCTGAAGGCCAAATCTCGGAGATTTTTACAGAATAGCACTGCTGAAGGCCAAATCTCGTAATTTAAAACACAACAAACAAATGTTAAAAACTTGTCAAAAATGTAGGGAAATTAGACGCACTTTTGATAGATTGCGACTCAATATATTGTCAATATACTCTTTAGTTTCTAGTTTCTCGCTTCTGCCTCTGCCTTGTGCCTCAACAGTACAAGAATCTTAAAGGTTCGGGCAAATATTCCTCCAGATATGTTGTTTGATCGGCGAGACATATTTACCGACAAATGCGGGACACACATTGTGTGTTTGTGTAGCATATACATACTCGTAGCTTGTAGATTATAAATATTTTCAACACGTATATACTGTTTATTTTGTAACAGTTTCTGTCTGGATTGCAAGAAATGATGAAATCTATGCAATAAATAAAGAAACTGAGATGGGCGATCAGATACGAGTATTGATTACATACTAATCTCGCTAAAATCTGTTTTGAAACCGGACTGGTCAAGAACTTTCTGTCCCTAGAACCACCTTTCTTCACTATTTCATTTATAAAAAATATGACCACTGAGAAAACTGTACAATAGTAAAGTTTTCTCAAAGATTCTTGGTTCTGAAAGACTTTAAATGAAGAAAGGTTTGGCATTCAAGGAAGATTTTTTTCTCAGGCTGCATATACTTAGTGAAAGTGTCGTCCTTACAATCTCTACCGCAGAGATTTTAAAATGCTTGACGGGAAATCGGAAGGGCAAATCGAAGTCAAACAACATGGAACCAGGAAAGGAAGAAAAGATTGTGAACGTACCATAACATAAGTATCACCCACTTAAGCTTGCTACCCAAGGAAAGTGTTGTTAGCGCTGACCCACTACAGGTTTTATAGCTTCTACCCTAGCCCGCTCTAGTACTCAAAGCTTCACACCAAAATAGCTTAAAACACTCATGTCTTCAACCTGTCTTTGTTTACCCCAGACAAAAAAGCCGAAAACCGCCATCCGCAGCCTCTTGGCCTACATACTGTTCTGATTGCGGGACTTGGCACGGTTTCAAATACGAACGGCATTCGCCAAGTCTGAACTGGAATTTATTCAGCAAATAGAGTTTGTCTCTTAACTGGAATCGTGCATGGCCGGAAAAATCGACGGTTGAGTATTATGTAATCGGTGGGTGAGTAGGTTTGGTTGTGGTGCGATTCGTTATTAAGTCCTTGCGTTTCTCTGTGTTGATTGAGGGGCCCGTGGCTTAATAATAACAGCCGCACAGGTCGATCGATCAGGTTAATCTACGCTTGCTACGATAGGTCTGTGGATGGGTGACCATCTTTACATACCGAGACTCCTCCGTGCCTCGGAAAGCTCGTTAACTCGTTGATCCCGGCTGTCATTCGTGGATCTTTGACAGTCGTTACGGGTCTTCAGTAGCCCGAAAGTCTGACAACCAGTCTTACCTAGGGGTATCGTATTACCCAGTGACTGGCATGTGGAGGTCAGAGAGGCAGTCGCTCCATCTAAAATATGGTATTCAGCTGCATCCGGTTAGATTGGAAGCCGACCCCAACATAGTTGGCAAAAGGCTACGCAGATGATGTTTCCCTGTGTTGATTTTGATAAGTTTTCTGCTAAGCATTCTCGTTTTTGGGTACGAGTACCTTGTGCTATTTTGTAGGAGACTCGTGGCTAAATAATAACAGCCACACGGGTCGATTAACGGTTCCGCTACGTTTGCCACTATCGGTTCGTGGACCATCCATTACATGCCGATGTCCCTCCGTGCCTCAGAAAGCACAAAGCCGTTGGTCTCTGCTGTCATTCGTAGATCTTTGACAGCGTTACGGGTAGTCTAAAAACCAGCACCCTAATTACGTACCACAATGTCGATCACAATCTGAATAATTTTGAAGGCCATTGCTAATCCATTGCAGAAAGCTGCGTACTAATATTTTACATAGTTGTACTGGAAGCCGACCCCAACATAGTTGGGAAAATTGATTGTATAATTTCGTAGAAAATCATGAAACTGAAAAGTAATTCGCACATATGCTATCAGAATTTCCCGGAAAACAGAAGGATTTAGTCGTTATTGGGTTTCCTTGAATTGCTTACCCTCCTCACTTCATAGAAATACAATTTTAACCCTAGTATCACACACATTTACCCACGTCAGATATGAAAAATTATGTTTAAGAGCGGTCATCCCCCGCGGGCTAGCAACTTCGCATTTCTAGTGGTTTTTCGTGATTATTTTATTAAATTTAAACCAAACAATTTTTTTTACAGCCATATACAGACGCTGGCGCACATCAAGCTAGTACAATCTGTCAATTTTTTAAAATAGATTTTCAAGTTTATCGCTAAACGACGATAAATTATTATAAAATTGTAATCCTTCGTAGGTTCTTTTTAGCATAGTTTATTTTAAATTTTATATTTAGCATTATTTTTTTTTAATTATTATTGGTAGCTTGATGTGTTGTCGTCTGTACTAGATTTTTGGTATTAATAAGTCTGTATACTATTTTTTTACAGTTATTTTGGTACTAGCAGCGCCCCGGAGTTTCACCCGCATACGTTTCGATCAAGTGGAAATATAGGGATAAAAATTAAAACATCTTATGTGTTAATCCTGGTTATAAACTATCCGCGTGCCAAATTTCATTCAAATCCGTTCAGTAGTTTTTGCGTGAAAGGGTAACAAACATACATCCATCCATTCATCATTCATCCTCACAAATATTAGTAGGAAGTAGGATTTACTCATGAAAATTTACATATTGTTAATTATTTTCTATTTGCCGTACATATTTAATCGCAATAAGCGATTAAATATGTTTATTTAAGAGTAAATGAATAAAATAAATGGAAATACGAACGATAAAAAAAACCTGATAAATATTAATAGTTCTAAAACTATAGTACTTTGATTTAAATTTTATAATATAATCACATTTATCACGAAAAATCACTAGAAATACGACGTTGCCAGCCAGCAGCGGGATGAACACTCTTCACGTCACGTCGATAAATTTTTCGGCAACACAACAAAAAGTTCTCCAAAAATAACTGTGGTTGGTGACAGAATAAACTTTCTACTCAATCACAAACTCACTAACTTTAATATACGCGAATATATAACGTAGATAACCAATTCCGTCTACTTGTATGTAACTTTTTGACCCAAGCCGAACTTGCCTAAATTCCGTCCAAGTTTTTGGTCAGTACTTGGCAGCCACTAGGCGGGGTCTAGTACCAAGTGAACTTCACCCACCAAATTGGCCAGTTACTGTGAATTTTCAGGAACTTTAGCACAGAGGTATGTTTTTATCACATAAGTTCGCGTTAAGTTAAAGTGGGGTGGCAAGTTTAGATGAAGATCAGGTTGGCCCTGAAAGTGGGCTGGTAATTTGCAAGTCAAATAGCGGGAAGGATTTTCTAAGATGTTCACATAGGAAAATTATGCGGGGACAAATTTTGTATCAAACATTTACTGTATTAAAATGCAAACTGGGGAGAGATAAAAGACTTGTGATTTCGTTCTTGCTATTAAAATTGTGAGTTTATTATAATATGAACACAAAAATTTTCCATTTTTATAGACTGAAATAATTTCATAAAACCGTCTGCTTTTTTAACCACAACAAATTACTTCTAACACAATAGATAATACGATTTCAAGGGACATCTATTCCAAAATTGATGGACCCTAGAAAAAAACAACTCCCCCAAAGAAAGCCATAGGGTTGAGTCCCCATAGATTTGATGCAATTTGAAACCCATCGATAATACCGTAATGGACTAAGTTTGTGGGTTGCAGCGCAACTACATTAATGTGATTAGGAATTTTCTTTACTTGTGATACACATAGTTTCATAGGACGTCGAGCAATTTGGATGAGATGCTAGCAAACGCGAAGGTCATCAAAATTGCTCGACGTCCTGATTTACTTACCATAGACCAATGTCTATGGTAAGTAGGGGGTAAATCGCCACTGTAGGTACAATTACCTACGCATATAGATATTTATCAATGTAAGCTCCTATGAAAATATGTTTGATTCACAAATCTGTTTCAATTGTTGTGAATTCAGCCAATATTGGCTGAATTGGGGTGAACGCTCATCTATATAGAAAACAGATCTGTGAATCAAACATATTTTCATAGGAGCTTACATTTCAACCAATATTGAATTTCCAATTCAGCCAATATTGGCTGAATTGGGGTGAACGCTGATCTATATAGAAAACAGATCTGTGAATCAAACATATTTTCATAGGAGCTTACATTGGAAACGCCGACCTCATCTAGTTTAAAAAAATGTGATTGACATGTAAAAGTGTTTGTACAAACCTACTTACAGAAAATAAATCATTTATCATTTATTTATCATTTATCATTTATCATTTATTGATAGATATCTATATGCGTAGGTAATTGTACCTACAGTGGCGATTTACCCCCTACTTACCATAGACATTGGTCTATGGTAAGTAGGCCTCTCCTATTGCACGCCATTCAACTCTGTTTTCCGCAACTCTCATCCGGCTGCTACCAGCCATCCTGCGAAGATCGTCGCCCCACCTAGCCTGAGGGCGTCCCACCTTACGTTTACCGATTCGCGGTCTCCACTCAAGAACACGTCTACCCCAACGGTCATCGGTTCTACGGCTAATATTACCGGCCCATTGCCACTTCAGCTTGCTTACTCTGTGACCTATGTCGACAACTTTGGTTCTCTGCCGGATCACCTCGTCTTATCTACTATCGAGATATTTTTTTTTTAAATACCGGTTAAAACTATCTGTGTGCCAAATTTCATCCAAATCCGTTCAGCTGTTTTTGTGTGATTGAGTAACAAACATACAAAACATACAAACATTCACATGTATAATACATATTAGTAGGTTTACGATTGTCCACTAAAATACAGCTCTTTTTAATTACTTCCCTGAAAATATGGTCTACATTTATGGAAAATATCTTAATAATTCTACTTCCGTATCTAAACAACCGTATGTCACGCACCGATCAAGCCCTTTCGCGGTCGCCGAGTATGCACAAGTCTGCACGACACACTCCCACTAAATGCAAAGTTTGTTTTACAGTTCAAAGACAATCAACTGAGTGTTTTGAATTTCGAACTGTTTATTGAGATTGATGACATTGTAATTGTGTTTCGTTAATGGAATTATTATGTAACTTGTTAGATAGCGTCGTGTATCTTAGAATTTGTAATAGATTATAACTTGTCTTCAGTACACTACGTCTTAAATAGTTTTCTAGATAATTTATAAAAATATTATTTTTACATATTCAACCTACCAACCATAGCCAACTTGTTATCCAAAGTTGTTTCTTTTTCTCAAAGCTATGATCATAGTACAGGTATCGGTAGGTAAACCATCAGACGTCATCGAAGTCTAGAGCAGGGCTATTCAGCAATTAAAAAAAAAACAAAAAAAAAAACCGCGTGTCAGCTAACAGATTTATGTATACTTACTTATTTATAAAAAGTTTTAGTTCGTTTATCTCGGAGGGCTTGTGGCTAAATAATAACAGCCGCGCGGGGTCGATCTTCAAGGTTGGTCCGTGGATTGGTGACCATCAACACATAAGCTCCATTCTATGAGATGGACCATGTTTCATTTTCTCTAAACGATGATCATAGTTCAGCTATCAGTAAGCCCGATGTCATTACATTGATTTATTGATTAAAAATGGTTTGTGAAGTATGTTAATGTTTTTTTATAGCCTTGTAAATGTTTTGAATAATAAAAATAAAAAAAAGTTTTCATACCATCTCATTTTAATGTTTGGCTAAAGAATTTGCATTGCCATTCAATGTGTTAATGCTGCCAGTCATTTAGGATGACATCGATGTGGACGAGTACTTTGACACCTTAGTGTCCTTCTGTTTGTGTTTTTGTATTTTTTTTTTCGTGCCGTTTGGGGTTGAAACACTAGGGCCATGGGCCACCTAGTATTTCGAGACATCGCCAAGCAGTTGGTCAACTCTTCACGTGACCAGAAGAAGGCTGGCCTATTTTTTGGCCAAAGAATCAGCATTGCCGGACAACGTGGCAATGTTGCCTTTTGGGCACGTTTCCTATCGACAACAATGCGGACGATTTTTTTGATGCTCTTTAATTATTTGCCCTCCTTTTTAAATGCTTCTACATTTTATTACTATTATTTTAAGACTGTTAGCTTTTAAAATTATGTAAATACTTAATAAAGAATCATTTTTATAGTTAGTCAGTCACTAATGTGTCTACAAAAAATAGAATTAAATAAAAATCTCTTTTTCGGCAATAATCTTACCTACCTACATGTTAATCCCTTTCTTTTATTATCTTGTCATAAACAAATAATTCACAATACAACTTCAATATTTGTCAGATCTTGATGCCAGAAAGCAACACTCCAAAACTTACAACGCCGGCTTACTCCCGCTTCTCAAGTCAAATATTTACATTTTAGATTCCATGAAAATTTTCTGCTTAGATTGTTTCATTTCAGTTTACAATCCAAATTTTAATCACCAAACACAACAATAACTGAAAGCGTTTATAATAATTAACAATGGAGCCGTACAGCAAACGGCTGGATCTAGGAATCGGAAATATACGGGAAAAGGGAAGAAACGGGCACGTTGCTTCTGTTTCTTGGCGAGAATGTGTAAGGATTTCTTGCCTGTGGTATAAAATAAAATTGCGAGGGGACCGTGGCTAAATAATAACAGCCGCACAGGTCGATCTATCAGGTTAAGCTACGCTTGCCACGGTTGGTCTATGGATAGGTGACCATCTTTACATACCCAGACCCATCCGTGCCTCGGAAAGCACGTTAAGCCGTTGGTCCCGGCTGGCATTCGTGGATCTTTGACAGTCGTTACGGGTAGTCAGAAGCCCGAAAGTCTGACAACCAGCCTTTCCAAGGGGCAATCGTATTACCCAGTAACTGGGTTGTGGAGGTCAGATTGGCAATCGCTCCATATGAAATACTGGTATTTAGCTGCATCCAGTTAGACTGGAAGCCGACCCCAACATAGTTGGGAAAAGACGAGGTAGATAATTAGGTATAAAATAAAACTTAATCAGAAAATGACTTGCATCGTCTAACTAAACACTGTTTAAACGACATAACTTTTATTATTGTTTCAATTTATGTTGTGCCACGGGTAATTTAATCGCACTGTGTAAATCAGGCTTAAGCGCGGAAGGCAAAATCTTGCAGCAAGATCTTCTATTGTAGGTATTGACGAGCAGCAAGAAATCAGAACTTACATTCAGCGTGTAGCTTTAAACCACATTAACATATTTTATTAATTTTATTTTCAAATCTCGTTTTTTTTTTTTTGTTTTTTTTTTGTTTTGTTAAAAGTCTACTGCCTATCTATTCTGTAAATATCACACCGTGAAAACAAAGGTGAAGTGAGCGTGAAGTGAGTCGTCATTAGTGTCAATCACTAGCATCAGCAAGACTCACAGCTCACTCTAAGATCACTTCACCTTAGTTATCCATCAACCATCAATCCAGCCTATCGCAGTCCACTGCTGGACATAGGCCTCTCCCAGACTGCGCCACAACACCCTGTCTTCCGCCTTCCGCATCCAGTCTACCCCAGCCACCTTCTTTAGGTCGTCCGTCCATCTAGCTGGGGGCCTTAGTTATCACGGTGAGATTTTTCCAGAATCATACGGCTGATCCGGTACTGGACTCAAAGCCTCTAGAGACGACTCATGTCAAATCCAATGCAACACTAAAATTTGTAGAAACATCACAATCAGCCTATAATGTTCCCACTGCTGGGACACAGGCCTCCTCTCAGTGAGAGGGAGTGGGCCGTAATCCACCACGCGGGCCCAGTGCGGGTTTGTAGATGTCACATGTCTTCGAATTTTTTATTCTAGGACATGCCGGTTTCCTCACGATGTTTTCCTTCAAAATTTTGAGAGCAGTGGCGATGAAATTATTTGCACAAAGTAAAGCGCCTGACTAGGTTCGAACCTACGACCTACAATTCGTAAGTAGCGGCCGCTACCACTGAGCCACCACTGCTCTGTAGAAACTTCGATAGTCGAAAAATTGAACCTCAATAGTCTACCAATCGTACATCATAATTATTATCATTTCACAATGCTACAGTTTATTTCACGCAAATCGTTCCCTTGCTAACAAACCCCAATTTATTCTTTTAATTACGCGTTCCTACACAGTATTTAAAAATACAGTCGGAACGAAAAATAACAGAGTACGGATTGGTATTGAATTTCAGTTCACGTTCAAAAAAAAAGTGAAAAATTTAAATGTTTTGCGTTTTTCAGTTCAAATGGATATCATGAAAAACCGCTGCGAAGCCTTCGCAGAATATAAATATAAACATATTTTCCCTACATCGCGAAAATACAAGTTAAATGTTGAACTCACATTAAAATGTATTTTTACTGAATTAAAATTATGCCTTTGATATTTATTTTGCTAATTGCATTTTTTCCTAGCATTGGTGTAAATATAAGCAGTATGTTGCAGCATTAATAAAAAATCAAAATAAACTTTTACATATAATATGCTGTTCGTAATAATTTGTTATAGTGCCCGATGACTTCATTCCTGTAGTGAATTGCCTTATCTTTCAAAAATCTATGAGTTTTTTTTTTTGTATCTTTGCTTGTGTTAGTTTGGTTGAACAGTGTAATGATTGTAGATACACCAATAAATAAATAAAGCAAAATACCAGCGGGCTAATTGCGTAACACACATGAAATGGCAATCGAGCTCAATGCCTTTCATTTTGTCAATGCTTTTCAGTTCAACCACGTTCATTGCGTTATTTATGTTGTTGAGCAGTCGACTTATTCAAACCTATGAAACAATGTATGTCATAATGAACGCAATTCCCCCGCTGGTAGACGTGCACGCCCACATTTCTCGACCTCCTCTCCCTATGTTTCCACTGAGTCAACACTACGCGGCTCGCGATTAACAATAAGATATTAAATTGCAACCCACCCCCTGAGTAAACAGGAATCAATCATCGCTCCATCACGGGCCGGAAGAGGGTTAACTCTATTCAAATAGCTTGCAATCGCCGAATATTCGCCCTGCCACAGAAATAGGACACGCGTGTTTACGTATGACTTTCGCATAGTTTGTGGATGGGTAGGTATATCTTTATGTGATCGGCTTATGGGGCGGTAGATTTATATCTTTATGAAAATGATACGATAATATTGTTTGACGATTTAACATATTTAACGCCGTGGTGGTCACCGGTGACCACCACTGACCACCACTGAACTTTCCATATGGGCTGACGCTGATTCGCGATTTCGGCAAATTTTACACGTTGTATTTTATTGGCTCATACGGTTCTAAATAGTCAAAAATCCCACTCTAAATAATTATTTCTTATTACTATTCATAGAATTAACTAAAATAATTGCTGTCGCTCACCGGTGACCACCATGGCGTTCAATGTATTAAGTTAGAAAAATAGTTAGTATTTTAAGTGATTAGCAGTGCTATTCTGTAAAAATCTTACCCTGAGAACTTAAGTGAAGTGAGCGGGAAGTGAGCTGTCATTCATTCCTAATGACTTCAGGGTGAGATTTTTACAGAGTCGACCGGCTGAACCCTAATAATTAAGTAATGTTTACTTTTATTAGGTCATCCCACTTCCAGTGTCATATTTTTTATTACCAATATTTATGTATTGCGCAATAAATAAATAAATAAATAATAAATCCCTGGACATTTCACACAGCACCATTTGTCCCAAGCTAAGCAACCTAATGCTTGTGTTATGGTAACAAGATGGCTGATAAACTACTTATATACAATTTTTTTTTTTTTTGTAAATACATACATATTATAGATAGAAAAACACCCAGACTCGGAACAAATACATGTAGGTCATACAAATATTTATTTGCAATGGTATGCAATAGTTAATACATGTGTTGTCTTGTACAATCATGTTAGTTTAATTTGGTGTGTTGTATTGTCAAGACGTGCATTGATTTAAAATGGAAGATTTAAAAAAATCTATTAATGTAGTGGAGCAACGTATATTTCTAAAGTTTTGTGCTTTACTCAACTACTCTGGAGGAGTTGCGCACGACTTACTGGTAAAGTGTGTTGGTCGTAACGCCTTAAATAAAAGAACCGAACAGCGATGGCTTGAAATGTACAAACAAGAAAGAACCACAGCTGAAGATGAGCCGCGAGCACCTCGATCATTATCATCGACTAGATTAGAAGCAAGGGACAAAATCAAGGAAGCACTTCGTCAGTCACGTAGGGTCAGTGCAAGTGATCTCTCCACTCAACTTAACATTCCTCATTCCACTATACATAGAGTACTCACGGAGGATTTATGTCTGGTCAATAAAAGTGCAGTGTGGGTGCCCCACACTCTGAACACGGATCAGAAGGAGTTTCGTTATGAAACTGCGCGTAGCCATTTATCGTGGTATCGCCGTAAGAAAAATATACTTAATAGATTCATATGCCTTGATGAAACTTGGGTCGAATTTTATACTCCTCGTCAAAGACATCAGTCATGATGTTGGGTGGAACCGGGCACTTCAGCTGAAAATTTACCAGGTGCAGAGCTACATGAACGAAAAATACTACTAATAGTAGCTATGGATGTCAGAGGCATTGCTTTTTGGAGAACTTATTATGAAAATACAACTATGACTGGAGAGCGATATAAGTCATTTTTAGAAGAAAATATTCCTATTTGGGCAGACGAACATCATATAACGAGTCCTATAATTTTACATGATAACGCCAGACCGCACAAATCAAAAATAGTTCAGAATTTAATTGAAGATAAAGGATGGATTGAAATTATTCAGCCGCCATATTCCCCGGATATGAATCCTTGTGATTTCAATTATTTTGGCCATGTGAAGAGGAAATTGTCGGGTACTCGATACAATAGCAAAAAGGAGTTAGATATTAAACTAAAGAGCATTATTGATGAATTAAATGAAAGTGGTACTTTAAATGGTGTTCAAGATTTGCCAGCAGTCTGGGAGCAAGTGATTAATAGTGGTGGAGATTATTGATTAGTGTCACAAGGTTATATAGTATAGTAGTCAGTTTTTGTAAAATAATAATAATAAAAAAATATGACACTGGAAGGGGGATGACCTAATATTATGTTAATTTTTATATCTTTCTTTAAATGATAAATGATAAATGATTTATTTTCTGTAAGTAGGTTTGTACAAACACTTTTACATGTCAATCATATTTTTTTAAACTAAAACTAAACTTTCTAACAACTAGTAGATCTGTTTAGTAATATGTGGCTAACGTTGTGAGTAGTGTATTTGTTACCTCTATTATTAACTTCTAACCTTTGTTACTTATTATTACACTGCTGTTTGTTGTCCCTAAATATATCAATAAATATGTTAAATTTATTCGCGTAGTCGTGTCACTGCAATGTAAAACATTATTTTTTGTTAGTCAGGATCGATGATAAAATAATTATTTTCTTATGGAAATCCACATGAACAGCCTTCATAAGAGACCTTCTTTGTAAGAAAGGTGACGTTTCAAAAAGGATTTTTCCAGTCCAGCCGTCGAGAGAATGCGTTCTTGACATTGGTCAGTTTCATACAAATACATATGTAGGTGTGTGTTGTGAGTAGGTGCTCGGAAAGCACATTAAGCCGTTGGTCCCGACTGTCATTCGTGGATCTTTGACAGTCATTACGGGTCGTCAGTAGCCTGAAAGTCTGACTCCCAGTCTTACCAAGGCGTATCGTATTACCCAGTAAATGGGTTGTGGATGTCAGGTAGGCAGTCGCTCCAACCAAAATACTGGTATACAGCTGCATCAGGTTAGACTGGAAGCCGACCTCAACATAGTTGAGAAAAGTCTAGGCAGATGATGAAGTAGGTGTTTGGTGAATTTGATTTTATTAGTTTCCAGAATTGTGTCACTGCTAACAGGTATCAGGAACGCCTTCTCTCGATGGCCGGACTATAGAAATGGTTGAATTTGATAAAGCAGACAAAAATATCAGAAACTTCACTTGTTGTCCAATTTTGTCTTTCCGAACTTTTTGAACTGTAACGTCGGAACACAAAATGAATCAAAAGGGAAAAATAAACTCCGAAAATTAAATGAACCGAATGAAATGGACTGCCGAAATCCAACATCGATTCAGATTCAGATTCAGATATATTTATTGTTTGTCACAGGTGGAAGTACAGCTCTTAAAATTATTGTCGTAACAAGTATCACTGTAACATACCCATGGGGTGTACAATCTTTGATATTTACAATATTACATGTCAAAAAGAAAAGAAAACCTTCAAAAATTACCAAGGCACCATAATATAATAATTACCATTACAGAAAATAAATTAATTGTGTATAAATATTAATTTGGAATTGTCATAATGATTGCATGATTAAAATATTGAATAAATTGAGTCAAAACATTAGTCATTTAGAAATTCATTGAAGTATACAATTATAATGTAAATTAGGATACAATTATTTCTGTCAAAAACCGTCACAATAAACAAGATAACAATATTAACACGGTAACACCACATTATAAATAAATAAACTAAACCTGTCATTTTTTTTTTTTTTAAATTGAGCATTAGAAAATTAATTACATTTTAGTCAAAACATTTGTCATTTAGAAATTCATTGATTGTGTAATATACTTTCTGTATCAGTAATTCTTTAAGTTTGTATTTAAAATTAGTTAATGTTTCAATATTTTTAATAAAATCTGGTAATTTATTATAAATTTTTACACTGATACCAAATATGCTTGATTTAAACTTAATTGTTCTACTCTTAGGTGCTTTAAGTTCATTCTTATGTCTTGTACTTCTCATTGTCTCATAATTACTGATATCGCGCTTTATGATTGAGGCTGCTTCCAATATATACATTGACGCTAGGGTTAAGATTTTTAATCTTCTGAATTCCGCTCTGCATGAATCGGTTTGTTTAAGCCCACATATACTTCGAATACATTTCTTTTGGGCTTTGAATGCAAATTCTTTGTTAGTAGTGTTACCCCAACACAAAATGCCATATTTTAGCGTAGATCCCACATATGCATGATACACATTTAGTAGTACGTTTTCATTCACCACTTTTCGAAGTACATGGAGAGCATATGAAAACTGGTTAAGTTTTTTGCAGACACCGTCCACCTGCACTTTCCAGTTAAGTTCTGAGTCGATATGGACTCCTAGAAACTTTGTGCTATTGACCTGATTTATCGTATTGCCTTTATAATTTATATTAATTTTATTCGATTTAGTATTTTTATTTCTACTTCATTCTTCACTACATTCAAAAACATTTGTTATACTTAAGCTTTTAGCTTCTGAAATAATTTTAAATTTATGGTTTGTTCTTATCATTATACACGACCCCCCATTCCGGGTTTTACGGGAGAAGAAATCTCCTAACACAAAATTTTGCAACTTAAGTATTTTAGTATCTTCTGGGGTCATATTGTGTTCGGTAATACATAAAATATCAACGGGATTTTCGTTATTGTTTTTACTTAATGAATACAAGTGTACATTTAGCTCATCTAATTTAGTAATCAAACCATTAATATTTTGGTGCAGAATGTTTAAATGTTTATAGTCGAAAAAAACCGTTATTAGTAAGAGAACTTTGTTTTTGTTGATCAGAATTATCATAATTTTCTGTTTGAGTACACCTGTCAGTACATGTTGGAGCAGTATCAATGCTGAGCTTTTCTATAGAATACTTATTAAAATTTTGCTTATAAGCAATCCGTAAAATTTCCCTTAGTGTCAACTGAGATATATGTAAAGCTAAAGAACTATAATCTGGAATAAACATTGAGTAGTTCATGCTTAAGTATGTTGTGTGAACGTATTGAGAACAAATAAGTTTAAATTTACAATTTAACTTTTTTACATTCAAATAGATATTAAACAGTACTTCAGAAACAATCACATTAGTATGTTGTGTACGGTTTAAGAAATTTATCAAACTAATTTGAATTTCAACTGGGTTTTTATCGTTGACACCCCCTAGTACTATTATAAAGTCGTTTTTGCCCAATAAACTTATTTCTGATTTATCGGTGCTTAAAACTTGTTTCAATGTTGCCCCGCGTTTCCAGAAACATGTAACTAAAAATTTATCCCCTAATAGTTTTTGAAGGATTCTCTGAACGAACCGTCCCTGCTGATCAGCAATAACAATGACTTTCTTCTTACTATTGTAGCATTCCGCGTTTGTAGATTGATTTTCGTTGGAGTGTATTGATGATTCACTTTCTACAGTGCTCTGTTTTTTAATATGAGATTTTTCTACGATGATTTTTTGTTGATTTTGTAATGGTACAATAGCCTCCAAGCAGTTTTTGTTTGAATTATGATTCGTTTCCGATCTTGTAATCTCGGTGCATTCTAAATTATAACTATTTCCAGTAGTCTGTGTGGTTTTCATATTGGTTTCCTGTACATTGTAACTTGTTTCTTGTATCATCAATGCGTCTGATTGCCTTTGTTCTATTACAGGCGTTTCAATTATTTCCTGTGATGTTATAATTAATTGATTTTTATTTGTAACAGGTGTTCTATTCTTGTTTAGGCTGGATCTATGTTTGTGTTGTAGGCGTGGAGTCAAATTTGTTTTATCTGTAGAATTTATATCTTTGTAAGCATTTATTATTTTGATGTATTTTTGCAAGTCCGTTTTCAATCTAAAATTTTCAGTGTTTAAATTTTCTATTTCTTGGTGGGCGCTCTGCAAATCGTTTGATAATAATTTAACTTTTTCCTGAAGATCAATAATTGTTTGACTTGAATTTAGAGATGTATTTGGTAGACTCATCATAGTCGTGTCAAAAAGGAGTGAATTTTCTTGACTTATATCGTTGACAGAGCTTGATTTAAATAATTTTTGGGTTCGGTAAGTAATATTTTCATCCATAATTATTATTTAAAAACAAAACAACAAACTAATAAATTTCCAAAAAGTGTACTTGATTGCAGGAATCGAACTCGGGGTCTGTCACGTACAGTGCCCAAAAGTAGAAGCTATTGCAAATGTGCTATTATTGCATATATGGGTAACGTCGAATTTATGGCTCCTAATCTAATTGCTCGTTCTTTTGAAGTTGTCTGGCAGTTATTATGACTCATGTGTTAGGAATTTTTTGCACTATTTCTTTGTTCGTTTTGCTTCACCAGATACATTTTTTTTTTTAATCTATTAGAGATTGTTTGTTCACTTTTATGATGATTGATATTTCTTTGCATGTAACAGTTGTTTTTAACTTATAAACACTTAGTTCACATTTATTTCTGTAGTTTGTTTACACAATTATTAAAGTAGATTATTAGTTTTTTGTACATTTTTATATGTTTATTAACACTTATTGTTTGCACTTTAAGATTTAGATAGTGACTGATTGATATAAATCCACATATTTTAATTATTTTTGTCTTTTTTCACTAATGTTCAAGCCAGTGTAGTTTTGTGAGTTTTTATACTTAAGTCAATATCACATTCACAAGATAACAATGTCACTAATAGTTTATAACTATTTACACAAACTAGTCACATATTCAACTCAATATTTACTTAATTAATGATTTTAAAATATTTTTTTGTACGGAGGACAACAACTGAGATACTTGTAGCTAAAGCGCCATCTAGCGAGTATCGGTTTACCAATGAACCGATACATCGATGTTGGATTTCGGCACGCAGCATATTTCACTCACCTATCGAATGTTTGAAAAATGAAATGAAAGGAGCAGATGAATGCTCATATTGTTCTTTCATATACAACTTTATTTTTAGTATATTGCAAACCTGAATATAGTTTGTTTTGAATAACTCGAATCGATTTCAATAATTTTTACACCATGTTATATTTTGTCCCGAAAATATTTAAAAAAGCTAAGAAGATGGACACCGAGCGACACTAAGTACATATCCGTAATCATATGCGCACAACACAGGTCACAGTAGGTCGTCCGGCGGTGCGTGTTAAGTGGTAACCAATGGACTGCCGAAATCCAACATCGATGTATCGGTTTACCAATGAACCGATACATCGATGTTGGATTTCGGCACGCAGCATATTTCACTCACCTATCGAATGTTTGAAAAATGAAATGAAAGGAGCAGATGAATGCTCATATTGTTCTTTCATATACAACTTTATTTTTAGTATATTGCAAACCTGAATATAGTTTGTTTTGAATAACTCGAATCGATTTCAATAATTTTTACACCATGTTATATTTTGTCCCGAAAATATTTAAAAAAGCTAAGAAGATGGACACCGAGCGACACTAAGTACATATCCGTAATCATATGCGCACAACACAGGTCACAGTAGGTCGTCCGGCGGTGCGTGTTAAGTGGTAACCAATGGACTGCCGAAATCCAACATCGATGTATCGGTTTACCAATGAACCGATACATCGATGTTGGATTTCGGCACGCAGCATATTTCACTCACCTATCGAATGTTTGAAAAATGAAATGAAAGGAGCAGATGAATGCTCATATTGTTCTTTCATATACAACTTTATTTTTAGTATATTGCAAACCTGAATATAGTTTGTTTTGAATAATTCGAATCGATTTCAATAATTTTTACACCATGTTATATTTTGTCCCGAAAATATTTAAAAAAGCTAAGAAGATGGACACCGAGCGACACTAAGTACATATCCGTAATCATATGCGCACAACACAGGTCACAGTAGGTCGTCCGGCGGTGCGTGTTAAGTGGTAACCAATGGACTGCCGAAATCCAACATCGATGTATCGGTTTACCAATGAACCGATACATCGATGTTGGATTTCGGCACGCAGCATATTTCACTCACCTATCGAATGTTTGAAAAATGAAATGAAAGGAGCAGATGAATGCTCATATTGTTCTTTCATATACAACTTTATTTTTAGTATATTGCAAACCTGAATATAGTTTGTTTTGAATAACTCGAATCGATTTCAATAATTTTTACACCATGTTATATTTTGTCCCGAAAATATTTAAAAAAGCTAAGAAGATGGACACCGAGCGACACTAAGTACATATCCGTAATCATATGCGCACAACACAGGTCACAGTAGGTCGTCCGGCGGTGCGTGTTAAGTGGTAACCAATGGACTGCCGAAATCCAACATCGATGTATCGGTTTACCAATGAACCGATACATCGATGTTGGATTTCGGCACGCAGCATATTTCACTCACCTATCGAATGTTTGAAAAATGAAATGAAAGGAGCAGATGAATGCTCATATTGTTCTTTCATATACAACTTTATTTTTAGTATATTGCAAACCTGAATATAGTTTGTTTTGAATAACTCGAATCGATTTCAATAATTTTTACACCATGTTATATTTTGTCCCGAAAATATTTAAAAAAGCTAAGAAGATGGACACCGAGCGACACTAAGTACATATCCGTAATCATATGCGCACAACACAGGTCACAGTAGGTCGTCCGGCGGTGCGTGTTAAGTGGTAACCAACTTTTTGTACGGACAATCAGGTAACATAACAAGTTTATATCTTTACATAAAAATACTAGATACGTGTTTCCGGTTTTCCTTAAACTAAAAATAATGTTGTATAACCTTATCGTTGTCGTATGAACGTGGAATGAAACAAAAGACACACATTCGAGTGAATGTTAATTTTTACTTCTGATGTCAGCTTGAGCTCCTGCAAACAGGCGCACGGACGCAAAAATGTCGCGGTGGGTTTTATTGCGCACTGGATTTTCAACTCTCGAAGTTGAGCCGAGTGTTCAGAATACAATAGAGCACACACCAGCACGTCAAACAAATACACTGTTGGATTTTCAACTCTCGGCACTGCGTCTCGGCAGTGCTTTGATAAACCAGTGCGCGAAAAAAAATTGCCGTATGAAACTGGGCTAACATTGAATATAGGAACAGTTTCCCTTGAAAATGGGGAAACTGTTCGAGAGCAGAAAGGCAAGTTAAATCTCAAACAGAACCTCAAGTCCTACGTACCAACGAAGTAATTACCACTTCAAATTCACCTCCATCATCCAGCGAAGTTTATTACTAACAATTACAAAGTTACATAATAGTTTAATGCATTTCCTTCTTGAAATTTCCCTACGCTGGCTTACTTAAAACCTACTCCGTCCCTACTAATATTCGTTATGTGAAAGTCTGGGAGTCTGTAAATTTTTATCACGCCTTAGTGCCGGAAGTTATTTGGATGAAATTTAGCGTACGGGCAGCCCATGAACTGGGTTAAGACAGAATAATATGTTATAATCAGCCTATAATTGAGGGCCCCGTAGCTAAATAATAACAGCCGCACAGGTCGATCGATCAGGTTAAGCTACGCTTGCCACGGTTGGTCTGTGGATGGGTGACCATCTTTACATAACGAGACCCCTCCGTGCCTCGGAAAGCACGTTAAGCCGTTGGTACCGGCCGTCGTTCCTGGATCTTTGAATTGTCAAATATCCACGAACGACGGCCGGGACTTTCGGGCTTCTGACTACCCGTAACCATTGAGTTACGGATAGTCTGAAGCCCAAAAGTCTGATAACCAGTCTTACCAAGGGGTATCGTATTACCCAGTAACTAGGTTGCGGAGGTCAGATAGGCAGTTGCTCCATGTAAACTAAAACAGTATTCAGCTGCATCCAGTTAGAGTGGAAGCTGACCCCAACATAGTTGGGAAAAGGCTGATGATGAGAGGTAACATTTACGTCATGTCGGCTTACTTTCTGCCAGCCTAAGGTGCACATGTCTTCGATTATTTGGTTCTAGGTCATGCCGATTTTCTCACAATTTTTTCCTTCACCATTTTGAGAGGAATGGTGATGAAGTAATTTGGAAAAAGGCTAGGTAGATGACGAACCAGCATATAATGTAAAGGGAGTGGGCCGTAATCCACCACGCGGATCCAGGTGCGGTTTGGTAGATGTCACGTCTTCAAATTTTTGGTCCTAGGACATAGGTTTTTTTTTTACTAATATTCTTCCCCTTTTTTACTAAGATAATTTCTGTCTTTCACGTAGGCGAAGTCACGAGCAAAAGCTAGTCCATACTGTCCTACTAAACTTATAAATGTGAAAGTTTGTGAAGATGTTTGGATGTTTGTTAGTCGATTACCTACGTGTAAGCCGTTGAACTGATTTGGGTGAAAATTGTCACATAGATAGACCATTTCCTGGATTAACACATAGGATACTTTTTATACCGGTATCTAATGTGTTCCCTTGAGATAATAGTTGAAAGTTACTTTTTACGCGGACGAAACCGCGGGTAGAAGTTAGTAATATTGTAAATTCGAAAGTAACTCTATCTGTATGTTACCTTTTCACGCCTAAACCACTGAACGGATTTCGATAAAATTTAGCAAGGAGATAGGTGGCATCCTGACGAAAGACATAGGCTGCTTTTTGTTCCGGTAGCATGTGCCCGTGGGATAGTTTCCGACATCAAGGCGAGCAAAACCACGTGCAAAAACTAGTCTTACATAAATTCACTAAGTGCTTGTAACTCTTCAACTATCAGTTCGCATAGAATTTCTTAACTCTGTAATTACTTTGCGTTGAAGTGTACGGAGTTCGCATCTTATAGTAAACTTCAGAGGCTTATTCTAATGGACTTATTTCGGTGTATCGGGAATTTTGGGAAACACTTGCAGTAACTTAAGAGTTCTCTAGTAGAGTTTATTAGTAGGAAGCTTGGTTTTGTCGAAACTTCGAGAGCAACAAAATGTTGTTTGCAACAAAACTACTCTCGGGAATTGTGTTAGTAACAACATAACAACATGATTCTAAATAACGTAAATTATTGCAATGGGTTTGAGGGTTTAGTGGCTAAGTAATATAAGCCACACGTATCGATTGATCAGGTTTAAAATAGATTTGTTTCCTAACTAATTAATTATAATAATAATAATATTCCACAGCTTTCCCACAACGCCATCTGATCCCAAAATAAGCAGAGCTTGTGCTATGAGTACCAGACAACTGATAAACATACATATATATTTCGAAATACATACATATTATAGATAAATTACACCCAGACAAAGAACAAATAATCGTGCTCATCACACAAACATTTATCCTAGGTGGGAATCGAACCCACGACATTGCGCATAGCAGTCAGGGCCACTGACCACTAGACCAACAGGCCCGTCAAAATTATCGCCACAGTCATACGCAGCCGTGCAGGATGTAAACAAATTAGTGCGATAATCGTTTAAAACCGCAAGTCTGTGGCATTGCGTGCACTCGATGCGTGTTGCAGAATGCTAAATGTGGTCTGCACGTCCGAAAGCTTCATACCCAGGTATTTTGAAAATACGGGTATCTCGCGTCATGATAGTGGGTTTTGTTTATGAAAACAGAAAATATTCGACACTTGGTTCAGATTTGGCATTGCAATTATATTATAATAATAATAATAATAAAATCTTTATTTCAGACTAAGTCCATAGATATTTTAATACATGCGAGAGTTATAAAATTTGCACACGAATAAATTCTATCAGAATATTTGAGTCCTGTTTCTGAGCAATGACCTGTAGGATGCTGTTAGTGCTACTCCGGACTCTGCTCAGTAACGACGCGAGCCGCTTACGCACAATGGCATGGAAGCCATCTACCCTAGCCTCCGCAAACATACCAGAGGCACTACAATAACGGGGCAACCCTGACAACATCCTAAATCCATTATTGTATTGGACACGTAGGGTATAGATCGTCCTCTGCGTATACCTGAACCACAGGCTGCACGAGTAGAAGGTCTGACAGTAGGCTCTAATAGTGTCACCTTAACTTGTTCACTACAACGCGCAAACCTGCGGGCCAGCATATTGCTCCTGACCGCCAATGTCCTACGTTCCCTTTCTATATCAGCTTGGTCATCAACGCCCTCAGTAACGTAGTGTCCGAGGTATTTGAATTGATGTACCCGCTTCAGTCAATTATGTTTATGCTGTCAATTTTTTGGGTACTGTACGAGTATCCGATAAAAACTTACGTAGGTATATCTATGCATTGGAAAACATTTTTTCAACTATAATGATACTTGTCTGTTTTTGGGACAAATTCACCCAACTACGAAACCCTTCATTGTGTGTGGTCCGACATGCACTTGGCTGGTGTTCTTTTTTTCATTGGATCCACTGTCAAATAAAAGTGGTTGTTACTGATATGGGTAAAGCTACGGTGGCCTAGAAGAGAGGTTTTTGATCGGAGCAAATACGATTATCGTATTCGTCGTCTTATTTTGGTACTCCCCTCCAATAGCCGTATTTACCTAATACACCGCTGAATAGCTCTTTTTAAACTGAATATAAGTTACTATAGCGCCTAATTCCAAATCCCTGTCCGAGTTATACTGTACCAACCATGTCAGTTTTAGCGATACAAAAATAAGGTTTTTTTTAGGTAATAATTGACTGCTCTTTAGAGCAACAATAGGAATTCGTCGACATTACAAGCTACCCAGTAACCGATCATAGCTTCACACGTCCTCCAAACGGTAAATCTTGGGTTTCCATCAGTAAGCAACGAGCGGTAGCACACGGCGAGCTAGCTTGGTAGTTTTACCCAAAACTAGAACTAACTATGGCAAAAAAAAGGTTACTTTTGAAGGCGCACAGCTTTTTAATAGAATACGCTCTGGTATAAGAAATCTGCACTCTTTCGAAGCATTCAGAACTCAACTTAGTCAGTATAATTATATAATGGCGGATCGAACACTTTTGGACAAATGAAGGCAGTGAATGGGTGCAGTATAGTTTGTAGATCATAATGAAGAACTTTGTGTAATTTATGTATGTTTTAGTATTGTTCTCAAGTGAGTGAATTTTGTCTTTATTGAGAATAAAATTTCATCAAACCAAAAAAAAAGCAGTGTCGTCAAAGTACATTGATCGTATATAGAGCATCCAGAAAAGGTTCATCAAGTATTTGTGTTATCATCAGAGTGCCCTACCGACCGGTCTGAAGATTACCTCAACCTCTCTAAGAAGTATCATATATTACCTCTAGTTAATCGGCGAGCAATCTCGGACTATATTTCATTATTTAAAGTATTCAATAATTTTGTTAATAACTCCGATATTCTATCCAAATTTTATTTTAACGTTCCTGGAAGGTCGAGGCGATGGAACGCACCGTTGCGTGTTCCATTTACCTCCACGAATTACAGGCAAAATTCATTTATAGTGCGTGCAAGTAAAAACTTTAATAACATTTGTGTAAACAGCATGATTTCGATCCCTTCTTAACAGGTGTGTCATCGGCCAGAAAGTGCCTGAGTCTTAGCTTTTTTAATTAAGATTTCGTATGTTCAGGTTTTTATTCGTGTACTAGCGACCCGCCCCGGCTTCGCACGGGTGCAATGGAGAAACACTGATAATTTTAGAGCCATTATTTCTCGTAAAAAGTATAGGATAAAAAATGGTTATTGTGGGTTATCCCTAAGAGATAGACATATACCATCGCGGACTTTTTTGTAGACCTTTTTAAGGTGTACAATACTGTAGTACATTATTTTGATCTATCTCGACGGGTTCAGCCAGCGTTTACAATGTAAGCGCAAAAAAATGTGTTTATTTACGACATCACATTAGAAACCTCTAAAATTATCAGTGTTGCTCTACTATATTATGCATGTATTATACATATAAACCTTCCTCTTGAATCACTCTATCCATTAAAAAAACCGCATCAAAATCCGTTGCGTAGTTTTAAAGATCTAAGCATATATAGGGACAGACAGACAGGGAAGCGACTTTGTTTTATACTATGTAGTGATTGAATGTAAAATGTGAATTTAGTTTAACCTTGTATGTTACACTGTTTTTGTTCCTTTTTTTTTTGGTATTTGTGTTGTGTTGTTCACACTCTTTATTTCCAATCTGTTTTTAGAAGTGATGACTTTTAATTGACTGTCAGTCTTTTTTTTTTTTTTGGGGTGGGAAATTATCAAATAACTTCTCCCGTTCTGGGTGGAAAGAGAGGGTGTGTCCGACCGTGTGGGTTTTAGTCTTTTTTTTTTTGGGGTGGGAAATTATCAAATAACTTCTCCCGTTCTGGGTGGAAAGAGAGGGTGTGTCCGACCGTGTGGGTTTTAGTCAGTAAAAGTCGGACACACCCTGTGTCCGACTTTTACTGACTAAAACCCACCCGTGTTCCTTCAGTTGCCTGTGCCAAGGGCCACGGTAACTCTTTCGAACAACCCGCGACCCTGGCAAGCAACGGCCCCAGTGGACCCCGTCACTGCTGACATCTCTTTGTGGCGCGCGTGGAACACAACGCGCCGTCGACCCGGGCCTGGTCCTTATCAGACGGCGAACTGCCCATTGCTCGCCGTCTGCAAGCCCGCGCCTACACACTTCATTTTTTATTAGTGTTTGTTTTAGCTGTAAGTCATCCATAGTTAATAAATGAATAATAAAGCTTGCAGCATCTCAGTTGCATCATTCATACTCGTACTGCCTGGTTGGCGGCGTGTCGATGAGGTGAGGTGGTGCTGCTCCGATGCTGAGCTAAAATGTGTGTTATAGCCTTAGCATAAGCATAGAATAATCAGCCTATGACATTCCCACTGCTGGGACACAGGCCTCCTCTCTGTGAGAGGGAGTGGGCCGTAATCCACCACGCGGACCCGGTGCGGGTTGGTGAATGTCACATGTCATCGAATTTCCAGCACATAAAGCTACTACAATCTCTCAAATTTCTTTAATAGATTTTCAACTTTATCGCTAAAGTATACCTAAGGTTCAAGGTTGGTTGGGAAAATTTGACAGTTTCGGGTAGCTAGATGTGCTAGCGTTTGTACATGCCAGTTTCCTCACGATGTTTTCCTTCATCGTTTGAGAGCAGTGGTGATGAAATAAATTGCACAAAGTAACACGCCTGTCTGGGTTCGAACCTACGACCAACAATTCGTAAGTCGGGGCCGTTACCAATGGGCCTCCACTGCTCAGTTGCCGCAAAATAACGGCTGTCCCGTAAATCCTTCATCTCAACCATTGTTCTGATTAATAGGGAGAAAAAAAAAAACAAGTTCTTCACTAAATCTCTTTAACATGAAATGGATAGTTTTATCTTTCTGTTATTAATGAATGAACGGAACGAAGCCGATAGCAGTGATCACTCAAATCAGGTTCTCTTAACATACAAAGGGGTTACGCTGGATTTCCATTCGATTGATTCTGCGAACTGTCTCTACAACCAAAGCATTGAATGAAGTATAATCAATATTCCATGCATAAATCTTATTTTATCTTATCTTAAATATGCTGTGTACTGTAGAAAATGTAAGGATTTCGATATAAACTCTTTTAATAACTGCTGTACTATAAATAACGCTTTTTCTCAAGTTGTGTGGGCGGCATTTTATCCGCTGACAAGTATCATATAGACTTGGTTCCGCCATTGATTATATATATGCATTTTGCATTTTCTTATGATATCCAGGAATATTTTATATTTTCAATAAAGGACTCGTGGCCAAATAATAACAGCCACTTGTCGCGGTCGATTCGTGGATGGGTGACCATCCGTTACATATCGAGATCCCTCCATGCCTCAGAAAGCACGTAAAGCCGTTGGTTCTGGCTTTTCGTAGATCTTTGACAGTCGTTATTAGTAGTCAGAAGCCCGAAAGTATGACAAACTAGTCTCGCCAAGGTATATCGTGTTACTCAGTAACTGGGTTGAGGTGGTACACTGGTGCTGCATCCGGTTAGACTTGAAGCTGACCCCAACATAGTTGGGAAAAGGTTAGGCAGATGATGATTAAATAGAAGACACGAAGAAATAAGTACTTACATTAGACAGTAACAGAGTAAATAAAACAATTGAAAAACAAAAACATTCACTTGCCTGTGTTCTTTATCAAAGTGGCCCCAGAATAGAAATTAAAATCGGTATGTATGAACAAAAAAACCAACAAATAAATGCTATGTTGGGATCGTTCAGCGTGATGAGGCGATGCTTAAGCGCTTTAAAGCGATTTAAGCCAAAGGATTTTACGGCCGACAGATTTCAGATATCCACGCCTGCGGACAAGCTGACGGGGGCTATTACGTGTAGCGTTGGAGTTGGACATTTGGTGTTTCAAATTCGGTCGCATCTCAGTCTTCCCTTGGAAATCTTTTGAGGTGGACACGCTTTTTCTCTGGAACTTCTGTAGATACGTAGGTATTTAGTGTTATATACAAACAACCATCTTGGTCTTAGCGTGTTGGTGGCAAATAAGTAGTAGTTTGAAAAGAGGTAATTTTGACATTGTGGTATACCTTGTCACATTTTTTTTTTTTTTTTTTTGGAAAAACCATACCCCGATATTATGAAGATAACTCGTAACATGAAATAGTTCGTGCCATTAGTTAGGACCTACTGGCACCTGCTCATGGGTTTACTCACAAATAAAATTCTTTGGTGAAGGGATAACCAATCAATAAAATCCTTACATACTTCCAAATTAAGAAGTAAATATAAGTTTCAGAGAGTCAAATCAATCATTTCAGTCTATCGCTGTCCACTGCTGAACAAAGGACTATTCCAAGCCGCACCACAACACTATGTCTTCCGCCTTCCGCATCCAGTCTGTTCCAGCCACTTTCTTAAGGTCGTCGGTTCATCTAGCTGGGGGGCACCGACGCCACGCTTGCTGATACGCGGACGCGATCCAGTTTCAAAGCGCTTATTATCTATCTTGTGTTCATAACGGTTGTGAAAGATCTTCCAAATTTTTAACAATGAAATTAAAGTTCCATTTTAAGGCAATAGCATCACCATACGTAATCTGGGCCCTGTCGTCGCCTGCGGACAGCGCGGACTGTTAGTCCGAAATTGCGAAACCGCGTGCGGTGGGCGCGCGCTACACTGGCGCCAATATTGGCACCAACGTATGCAAAGTGGGGCTTTAAGTAGCTTTGTAGGTGTGTCGTGGTGAATAGTTGACATTTTTAGACGCTTTGGCTGTTTTAAAAGAGACGTGATTGAAATATTTTTACTGTGACTCTGCCTTAGTACGGTTTTCTGGAAAAATATGAACAATATATATTTATTTTATAAGTTCACAGCATGCTAAATAATATATAAAATAAACCCCAAAAAACCCTAGTATCGGCAAATCATTACAACGGTTTTTTGGGGCTTAGTTAGAGTTGCGTATAAAGACTCGCCAGACCCCACAGACTTTGGGATCTGGCGAGTCTTTATACAAAACTTAAACCTCACAATTAAGACTTAGGTAGCACTTTAATATAATACATTTCTAAATAATATCTTTTTAACTTATTTTTTAATCTGTTTTTATTGGTTTCACTCCTTATCAGACATAAGGAGTGAAATCAATAAAAACAGATTTAAAAAGATGGCAGACTATTAAATAGTGTAACTGTATTCGTTTTTTTAGAGTTCTGTCACCACAATAATTGGTGACTCTGGGAACAGTCGCCAGCACATCAAGCTACTACAATCTGTCAAATTTCTTTAATCGATTTTCAACTTTATCGTTAACGCATAAGGTTCAAAGTTGATTGGGAAAATTTGACAGTTTTGGGTAGCTTGATGTGCTGGCGTCTGTACATTGAATTTTCCGGCAGCCATAGATCGCGTATTATAGTTGTTGAGTACATGAGCTAAGTTATGCTCTTGGGTCCCATCGTGGTATACTGCTAGAAGATATGTATGTTTAAAGCATCGTCATTAGAATGAGAATTCAATAGTTGTCTGGTTCTGAGCTGGTTCATGGTGTGGTCACTAAACAGTGTGACAGGGAAATCCACGTGCAACCTCTTACCATGGATTCAGTACTAGATTCCAAACACCATGCGTTGAAAATTTTCTTCGGTTAAAAAAAAAATGCTTTTCAGTACATTTTGATAGCGTAGGTATTACACTTTTTTATGAAACAGCATATGTTTTTTTTTAAGTGAAAACTTCTTTAGCATCGTTGTGATTTGGAACTTAATGAAACGAAAAAGCTACAGTAAAAAGAGATAAACACATACATCTATAGGATTTAACGTGCGATAGAATGACATAGAAGGCATTATACACTGTTTCTTATATTTGTGGTCTCCTCTTTGTGCGCTGTCCGTACCCTCTCCCATCTTCATACGTTCGGGAATATTCGTAAGTCTTCGTAGATTATCGGTACTACTCTGGGCGCCTTCAAGCAGAAACCTGATAACATTTTTGAAGGTTTCACTTCTATCGCGTGTGAACTGCACACATGTTTTTTTTTTTATAACCGACGAAAAATTTCTATGACACGGTGTCTCGAGTCCTGTGGTCAATTCACGGTTACAGTTTGCGCATTGATGTCCCTTCACCCTGTATTCATTACTACTTGAAGTAAAGTTTGAGAAAGACAGAAAGACAGAGCATTACAAAGTCCAATTTTCACTAGAGGAATAGTGAAAGGAAAAGAAAGTAAGGAAAGTCTCCTTAGAATAAGTGAATATATTGAACGAGTACCTAATCAGACATTATGTTATGTCCAGGCGTAGCCTAAAGCCTTTTGTACACGACACGGTTTCTTTACAGTACGGTGCATACAAACCGCGCCATAGAAAAAAAAACGTATACATCAAAAAGCTTTAAAAGTGATTGATACAACACTGACGACCGTCCCTACACACGGCGAATAAACCGTAGTTTTTCACAGCAAGAAAAACGTGCGTGTACAAAGGGCCTAAAGGTTGCATTTTTATACAACGTGTAACGTTAAATGCGCAAAACCTCAGACACCCCAACTGATTTTTATATCAATTGACCTATTTCAGAGAGAAAATAAGCCATTTAAAAAATTGTTCGGGTTTTATGTGCTGTTTTAGTTTTACTGGCCATTCTGATAGTTTCTTGCGTCTGCGACGACACTTTATCGAGGGAGGAGTCGTCACCGGGCCGCTGCACCGCGCTGACATTGGCTTTCTTGACATATTAATAAATAGACACGGCAACGTTTTTAATGAAGATTTTTTTAAAAAGGTGACCTATACTAAAAAGTGGTCTAATTAATTCTGCTCGTTATTCTGATCAAACTATTTTCAGGTTTTGCGCATTTAACGTTACACGTTGTATATTTTGAACAATGTCATCAATACAGCATCAAAAACATTAAACAACTATCGCGAACTTCAAAAACAATAAAAAACAAAACAATCTGGCATCCCACGGTATATAAAACAACCCCGAGGTAACACTGCTCACCCCAGTGGTTGATGGCGCGTTTATACCGTGTAACGCGAGCTAAGTGAATCAAACTGTCATTCTAGCCGCGTTACTGAGAACTTGCTGAAAGAATAGGAAGGATAAGATGTAAGATTGATTCTCTAGCATATGCTCTAAGTAACAGAATAAGCGCGAGATCTTGGACACCCAAATGAGAACAGCCGGTTGATTCTGTAAAAATCTCACCGTGAAATCATAAGTGAAGTAGTGTCAATCCCTACCATTAGGGAATGACAGAGCTCACTTCCCGCTCGCTTCACCTAAGTTCTCACGGTGTGATTTTTTTACAGAATAGCACTGCTGGTACTGTGCTAAAACACATAGCAATAATATTATAATTTAAAACCCAAACTTATTCGGGAAATAATTATATCTACAATTTTTTTGGGTGCGTTTTAATCCTAATTTAAATATTGATGCTGCTATTTAAACGCTTGAGACCTTTTTCTTAGGTAATCTTTTTACAAGACTAATAATGGCTTTAATCTCAGTATTTTATTAATAAAAAGTTCAAAATCGTGTTAGCGGTTTTGTTTGAATAAACAGAAATCTTCTATCTGAAAGAATAATCACCTCAGAGAAATAATGAATAATTAGGATCATGAACTTATACCAGCCGGTCGATTCTGTAAAAATCTCACCGTGAAATCATAAGTGAAGTGAGCAGTGTCAACAGTGTTAATCACCAAGTTTTCACGGTGAGATGGCTACAGAATCGCACGGTTGACATTGTAAAATTACTTGAAATGATTCATTATCTTTTTCTTTTCTTGTCTATTTCCTCTTATATTATTTGAGCTCCTAAGTCACGATGATTACGTTATCAGTGGCATTCTTCAGTTCATCGATCGAAGTAGGTATCACATGTAAAAAAAAAAACTACGATCCATATTACTCCTGTCGTTGGTATGCAACCTGTGCTTACTTTTTGCTTAATATCTTCCCTTGCAGACGAGGGTGCAACTCCCTCCCTTTACAAAATCACTTTCACTCCGAGTACACCTTTAATTTTATTTTTTTTATGTTCTACAGATTTTCCGTGAACCTCTTTGTAAAAGTAATCTCATTATGGTGCAATTTATTGCAGTATTATAATGCGTTTTAAGGGGTAGATTGATAAAGTCACTTTGATTTTACAAAAATTATTTATAATGTAGCGTGTGATGCCAAAAAATTCTGTAAATCCGATATTTTTAATGAATTTCAATAATAAATAAAGAAAAAATGTGTACAAACAAAGTGAAGCCCTGACTCTTGCGCTAGGTAACAACACCTGTGTTAGGCTACGGACACGAAGTCAGCGGGCGCGGGGCGGCGGCGGCGGCGTGGGGAGCGGCGCGTTTCAATGCATAGACGGCGCGGGGAGCGGCGTACGAATACGAGCGATGCGCACCAGTCCAGCGGTGCCCGCGCGAAAAAAGAAATGCACAACACTACGTCAATGCAGTTGACGTAGTGTTGTGCATTTTATTTTTTGCTTTAAATGTAACGTTATGAAGAAAGTATCAAAAAGATGTTGTCATCGCTATTTAGACATTTCGTTCGCGAACAAAGACACTAATTTCTCATTACACAAAACTACGCCGCGCTGCCCGCTGGCTTCGAGACAGGGTCTGCGTTTCCGCGCCACTCCCCGCGCCTCCGCCGCTCCCGCCTCGCAATCGCTGACTTCTAGACCGAGACCTTACAGGAGCCAATAATTACCTTTCAAGCTAGGATATTGTACAAACTGGCATTCTTTGTTTTAAAATAAGAATTTTCTGTGTTTAAGTTTAGTACATTGTGCTGATGTTACAGGACGACGTTATCACTCCCTTAAAATAAAGAAAAAAAAATTATCAGTTTCTCAAAACAAGTGAACATCTAATTATTTACTGAAGTTGCATATATAATGGAGGAATTAAAGCTTACAAAGTTTTAAGGTTTATCCCTATGTGTGCACCCACTGCACGTCTGTGGTAACAAAACCAGTAGATATGTCTGTTATTCTATTTAAACTTTGTACTAAGCCAGGCTGGTTCACGTGTTAAAACTGGTGTGCGGCCTTTAGCCAAAAATCCTAACTTTAACTTAATTTGAATATTCCAATACCAACTAACTTAAATCTAAGTGTCCATCAATCATAAAACACTAACTTACTTATTTAACTTAGTTTGACTTTTATAAGGACTTTTGAAGACTACCTTCTAAGTATTTTATAAAACTAAAATAAAAGAAAAAGTTTTTCTATATAATAGGAGTACCAGTTATAATAATCAGTTTTCCATCACGAACTTTTAGGAAAATTAAATAAAATTGTTTTATATTACCTATCTTATCAGGATTTAAGGTACCCACTTAAAAATAACTTTGATATTAAAATAAATGTCAGAATTTAAGAACCTTAATGCCGTATTTTGGATATCAAGTCAGTTTCAGTGCTTTACAAGAATTAGATTGTTTTTACACTTTGTAAAAATCGAAATCTGTAGGCCCAGCAGTGGGATTCTGTAACCATCTCACTTTATTGATCATTTTATATAATTTCTACGCTAGTATTTTGTGAAAACATTACTATTTTGTCAGGTTTTAAAATAAAATAGCAAAACAGTTGTTATTTCTTTTTCCTTTTTTTTTCCTAGACTAGTTCTGACGAGTCGAATAGAATTAGTATAAAAAAATATAATTCAAATCTCCATGGAGAAAACGTGGAGTTTCTTGCCGGCTCTTCTCCATAGGAAACGACCAATTGGAACCGTACACCTAGCTTCTGACGTTCCATAAGTGTCCATGTAGGTTTATGTGAAATAAAATATGTTTACAATTTGAATTTAACTTAATAGTCTTTTTAAATACTTTATTCTCAAAAAAGACAAAGGAGACACTTACATGAGAATATAAGATTACATTATGTAAAAAACTTTTTCTAGATAAGATAGATAGATAGATAGATAAATCATTTATTTGGCGCACACAAAAGACAGCACAACACACAAAAGTACAATAAGATGATAACTAGTTACATCAATTAAATAGATAAAAACAAGTTGCTGATATAAAAACAAATAAATCACACACATCGAAATAAAAATGACACTGTGACAAATCACGTAAATACACAGTGCGGTGTGCGTCTCAAGGTTGTACCAAATGGGAGTCCAGCTCAGCATGTGTCAGGCAAATATACCTGACGCTGATATTCTGCTGGATCCCTGCAGTGACACACGGACGTTAAGCAAACGAGATAAGTTGGTGTTGTGACAGCGTTATTAGTGAAATTATGTAAGTATACCCGATAATTTAATTATGTATTCTATAGTAAAGTTTTGCATTGTGAAACATTCTTGTGCGTAGGTGTGTTAATATTGTATTTTGATTATATGCAGATATAATGTGTATGTAATAATATTGTAATTATAGAAGCGTAGGTGCGAATAAAATAAACCGAACGATTTGGCTAGAGGAAAATTAAATACGTATACTAAAAAATATTAATAAATATATATTTTTTTTTTAAATAAATATAGATAACGTTACCAATACAATAAAATAGACTTAAAATTATTTGGTTTTTAAAAATTGGTTGGGTATACACGTTCAACGGTTTTATTTTCAACTTAGTAGGCTAGTCACATTGATAGCGAGTGGTTTCAGTTTTGTAATTTGATAGTTTTGATTTAAAACCGGTAAAAAGAGCCTATTTTTTATTTATTTATGGCGATAATTGACGATAAAATTGTAGTCCTTCATAGGTGATATTTATTTAGCATAGTTTTACAACATGACTTTGGCAGGATGGTTGGGCCGTCTTTCCAAATCCTAACAACACAGATAGGCCATTTACATACTGTTTATAACTCACATATTTTATGTATTAGGAAATGAACAGACGCCAGCTACCCGAAACTGTCAAATTTTCCCAATCAACTTGGAACCTAATGCTTTAGCGATAACGTTAAAAATCTATTAAAGAAATTTGACAGATTGTAATAGCTTGATGTGTTGTCGTCTGTACCTATTAATGGTTCCTCTCACATCTCCCGGAACCACTTCCAAGAGATTTTGTCAGACGTAAGTAGAACGTGCATACATAAACATACTCGTCTACTGGTCAGTGATTGATGACGCGTCTCCGACAAGACTGATGCAGTGTGTCGCTGACCTTACGTGGACCATCCTCCATCGTTACATTATCTTGATCTATTGCTGGATCTATTAATGTTTTGTGGCAATTTTATGTATGTATGTAGGGTGATACGAATATTAAGAATTTTCATAAATACAAATTTTTATGCTCCTTTTACTTTTGAAACGTTATTTTAGTTGGAAAAAAGCGAAAATGCTTCAAGTGAAGAATTTTCAATGTTTTACAAAATAATACAACTATTATTACGTATAGTACTTAAGTTATATTATACACAGAAGCTGTTGGTGTAAATTAATAAATAAATAGATAAATAAATTAACTGATGTTTTTGTAAGAAAAAACTTTTAAGTATGTTTTGTTTTTTTGTACCAAGTATAAAATGACACTACTACATAAATATTATGTACTTTTTTTTATTGGGTAATAAATTAGATTAAGTTAAGTTTTGTATGACTAAGATTAGTTTATTTAGTTTAGTTACTAAGTTGTTATTTGTAAAAGTACGATGGAAATTAAATCGTCGCATAAGAGTACAAGAATCCCTAAAATAAAAATTAAAAAACCCCTAAAAAAACCCCTTAAAAAAACCCTATTATTGCTTGTCGTTATACGCAATAATAAAATAATTAACGTTTTATTGACAAAAAAAAAACCATAATAAAAACAACTTTTAAATAATAAATACTAACTGAAACTACTTTATTCACTAAAATAATACATTAATAATATAATATACTTATTATATAATATATTAATATAATATATTAACATAATTCACTATAATAATATAAAATAATTAATTACATTAAAATGGTTTTGCAAAATACAAAAAACAACTTGGGCCTGTCACGGATTTGAACGCACATGTTAAATGGAGCTGTGTGTACCTATGTTGTAAAAAATATAATTATTTTATAAACACAGCGTCGACTCATTTTACCCTTGTTAGCCCTAATGAAGTTAAAACATTACGATGTGTGCCCGAAATTGTATACTTTGACTTTTAATTATTTCACGAGCTTACACCCCTTTGGTATCGACCCTACAAATAACGAGGCAGCGCAGCGTAGGTAAAATGTAAACAGGCATCCCTGATTTTGTGCCTATCAGTAACAAGGCAATTCCGGAACCAACACATGAAATTAATTGAGTTATATTAATTTTCCTCCATCATCCTTATGTGAGAGCAGTGGTGGTCCGGTGGTAACGGCCCCGACTTACGAGTTGTAGATCGTGGGTTCGAACCCGGATTAGCACTTTGTATAAATTATTTCATCACCACTGTTCTCAAGACGTTCAAGAAAAACATCGTGAGGAAACCGGCATGTCCTAACCAAAAATTCGAAGATATGTGAAATCTACCGCAACTGGGCCTGCGTGGTAGATTACAGCCCACTTCCTCTCACAGAGAAGAGGCCTGAAGGTCCCAGCAGTGGGAACGTATAGGCTGATTATGCTCTATGTCTTTTTTCACGTATGAAAATTATTAAAGTTATTATTATTATTATTTTATGTAATCATTTATTTTAAGTTTTATTTTTATTTCAATCTTGGTCTTAATTTTAATGTTTATTTTGATTTTTAATTCTGATTTTTTACATGTAACATAGTTGTTTAAGTCTTACTACTAACTTACAATATTATGGGCAAAATATGTCTGAAATAAAAAGATTTTATTTTTTATTTATTATTATACTTACGAATTTGAAGGTTTAAGTCGGACTTCTACTGATTAAAACCACTCGGTGTCCATGACATATAAAGTGAAGGACTCCAGAATTCCCGATGGAAACCACTGATGCCCCTTGTAGCAACTTTTTCGGTTTCTGGGATCCATAGTAACGTCGACGAACTGGGTTTCATAATAACCAAACACGAAGGTAGAATAGGTAGAATAGAACAGAATACTCTTTATTATGTACACCATATAAATTGCAGACATAAATACATTTAGAAATTTTGCAAAGTGTGACACAATGGGCGGTCTTATCGCTACGAGCGATCTTTTAAAGATAACTTTTGGATGGATTTGAATTTTCTTGAGCTGAAACAAAATGGCCGCTGCATGAAACTAGTATGTATACGCATATTGGTACAGTATACCTATTTTTTTTATTTTTTTTTTAATGTAAACCTATACTGCCCCATATTTTTCCAGTTCACTTTATGTTTTGCCTTCTCCGGCCAAACTTACAAAATAGATGCCAAGGTAAAAACGTTAACCAGTCAACAAGGTAGTAGCGGGGTTAACTGCCCAGTTTGCGTCTGGCGTTAAGTATCCCCCCACTTGTAGAGGCTATACTCGTAATCGAATCCGAATGTCCCACGAAAAACATGGGATAAACAAAACAAACTCTAAGTGTAGTTTACTTAAACATAGATTTATTTAGCAACGGATTGTTTGTTAAGCTAACACTAACTTGGGTTGAACATCGTATCAAAGTTAATCTTTATTCTTTATACTAAGGTACGAGTATTTGAAGGATTAAGTTGTACTTCCACTGATTGAAACCACTTGGTGTCCATCTTTAGCACATAAAGAGGGTTTTCCATGATTTTTGGTGGAACACGGCGTGCGTGTCTATTAGTATGCATTTATTTTACACTAGCTGCACCTCGCGGTTTCACCTGCGTAAGTTTCGATTCCGTGGGAATATCGGGATAAAAAGTAAGAGATTTAAGTGACAGCTATTTACCTATCAAGTTTCATCGCAATCGGTTCATTAGTTTTTGCGTGTAGAAGTGTTATTATATTTCCTGCTGCGCTGCGTAGGGCCGCACCGGCCACTTTTGTTTAGATTGACATTTTTAAATTCGTAATATCTTTTGAATGGAATGACCGATTTGAAAAACTCAAAAGTGATCTACAGGTATTGAAACAGCCTTGAATACGAAATGAATTATTTGGATTTAGGATAGGATTTAGAGGATTAATACAAAGATAATATGTTTAACATGGTCTGATTTTGGTCGGCATTTCTATCAACTTTAAAAATGTAAAAAAGTAGTTATTGTGACATAACTACAATAGTTGGACATTTGACATGCCAATTTTTTTTCTAGATACTGATATGTTTTTTAATATTGTAGAACATTTTTTTGTTCTATCATCAATAGTTTCCGCAGCGCATGCGATGAAAGACATTTTATGGCTAATTTTTTTACACCTTGGGTTACATTATTGAAGTTTTAGTAGGGACTCCTAATTTTTTCTAGTAATAAATATAACTTATGTTACTTAAAGATAGTGTAGCAATCTAATGGTGAAAAAAAACTCAAATCGGTCCAGTAGTTTTTGAGTTTATTCGTTACAAACATACACACATACAAAAATACAAATCTTTCCTCTTTATATTATTATATAGTGTAGATGGAGCTGACATCGAGGTAGCGAGCTAAACTGCAATCGCGAGGTATCGCAGTGAGGTATCTTCGGCATGTAATTACCCTAATGTTGCTGTAAACTTAAAATTAAAGAATTGCATGCTACTGTAGCGGTATCTACAACGCCACATGCGAACTACGCGTCATACTGACGTCATACAAAATCCTGCATCTATTTATGAATTTAATAAGAAAATATGCCGCGACAAAAATGTTAACCAGTCAACAAGGTAACGGTCGGTTAACTGCCCAGTTTGCGTCTGGCGTAAATTTAAGTACTCGTATAGGTACCCACTTGTAGAGGCGCCAACAGTGGTCTCGAACGTCGTAGAGTGAGATCGGTAGATCGGTATGTATTTGACAAAAAAATACAATAATTATTCAATCAAATTCAATAACAATCATACTTAAGTATGATTGTTATGAATTATGTGAGCCCATATCGGTAGAAATACCGAAAAATCGGTAGGTTCGAGACCACTGGGCGCCAATCCAACCACAATGTCCCATGAAAAACATGGAACAAACAAAAACAAACTCTAAATATAATTTACTTAAACATAGATTTCTTTAGCAACGGGTGGTTCGTTAATTATAGCTTACACTAACTTGTATCAAAGTTAATCTTTATCATGTTAAGTTTCGACCTTTGACCACTGCAGGGCGGTTTTATGTTACGCGACTTTTGCTGCCTCGTAGGTCTAGTAGTTGCGAGCGCTACTGATGAGCATGAGGTCCTAGGTTCCATTGCCAGGTCGGGGAAAGTGTTATCGGGTTTTTAGTGTTCCGTAGTCAACAAAGAACCTTTATAGCTTCGCCATGTCCGTCTATATGTCCGTCCGCAACTTAGCTCAGACTCTTAGTACTAGAAAGCTATAATTTGGCATGGATATATCACCGGAAAATAAGAAGTAACGTAAATATATAAATTTCCTAGGAAATTTATAAATTTGCGGTAGGTTAGGTCAGTTTATAAATTTCCTAGGAAATTTATAAATTTGCGGTTCTTGTTATTTTCCGGTGACAGACATATCTACATATTAATCACGCCGACAAAGTGATACAATAAAATAATGAGAAAAATTTGTTTTAGGGTACCTCCTGCGCTTAAAAGGAAAACTGTCACAGCTAAGTAGGCTTTTACAAGTTTACGAGTGATAGCTAGTCAACCAACTTACATTTGCAGTTGCAATGCACGGCAGAACAAGATTTTCAACTACAATGTTAAGTTTGTTCTTGGGATAAATTCATTCCAACTACGGCACCCTTCATTGTGCGTGGTCCGACATGCACTTGGCCGGTTTTTCCATCTGAAAGTCATTTGCAGCCCGGAATCTATTAGATTTGTGCCTAACCAGGCAGTAGACTTGCCCCCTATTACATAACTAGTGAAATTGAATGAGGGTGTACAGACGCCAGCACATCAAGCTACCCGAAACGGTCAAATTTTCTCAATCAATTTTGAACTTTATACCATAAGGTTGAAAATCTATCAAAGAAAGACAGATTGTAGTAGCTTGATATTCTGGCGTCTGTACTATAAGTAGAACTCTGCCAAACGCTTCAGGGAAACTAGGTGTGATGTTATGCTATGTGCGCGACTTGTAACTTTTGTTTTGTGATTTTTGTTTTTTCGTGACCATGACGAAGCTGAAAGGGTTACATGAGCGCTTCTGGGTGTGTTTTATTATTTTTCGTGGGATAATTGTTTTTAGGGTCGGTATCACATTTTAAGTACCATAGCGGTAACATTTTTATATATATTTTAGAGGGGCTTGTGGCTAAGAAATAGCAGCCGCACGGGTCGACCGATCAGGTTAAGCTGCGGTTGCCGCGGTTGGTCCTTGGATGGGTGACCATCATTACATATCAATACCCTTCCGTGCGTCGAAAAGCACGTTAAGCTGTTGGTCCCGGCTGTATTACCCAGTGACTGGACTGTGGAGGTCAGATAGACAGTCGCTCCATGACTCCATGCTTACTGATATTCAGCTGCATCCCGGTTAGACTGGAAGCAGACCCCAACATAGTTGGCAAAAGGCTAAGCAGATGATGAGAGGTAACATTTATGTCATATCGGCCTACTTTCTGCCAGCTTAAGGTACACATGTCTTCGATTATTTGGTTGTAGGAAATGCCGGTTTCCTCACAATGTTTTCTTTCGCCATTTGGAGAGCAATGGTGATGAAGTAATTAACAAAAACAAAAAAAAAACATTAACAAAAAAAAGTGCCTGTCTGGGTTCGAACCTACGACTCGTTAGTCGCGGCTGTTACCACTGGACCACCACTGCTCTTTAAGGTTAATAACCTTCAAATCAACCTTATCATCGTGTCGTATCCGTGCCGTCCCACTAAAACCGCCTGCGACAGTAATTTAAAATGCATAAATCTCTTTGGCTCAGTCGGTCCGCTAACTGGATTCCCCCGAGTTTCAACTTTCCGTTTTATGAATAGGTAATCGTTTGCGATGCGATATCTAGTGGACAGGGATGTTATTTATCTATGTCCAGAATATGATAGCTGTTAGGGTATGTGCGCGCTAGTTACTATGAGCTATGTATGGCATTATGTTGTCTGTGTGTTCTTTTTCAGTCCATTTTTATACATTTTTCAGTAAAAAAAAATATATGATAGCGCTGGCAAATAAAAACAGTACCATAGACTAAAATAAACGTCATAACGGGTGATGACGTAACGGAAACACGAATCAGTGCAATAAATAAATAAGTGATTTTGCATTAGATTGTACTAAATTAAGTATTGTTTTTTTAAGGTTTGTTTTTATTTAGGTGTTAAAAGTCTAAGAAGGAAACTGGAACATAGTTACTGTTGGTTTTTTTTAAATAAAATTATTGTTACCAAACTAAATTTAAATCTAAAGTATTTAAAAAGTGTTATTAACTACAAATCAAATATTGTTCACAATTACATTATTCAATATTCAATCAATATTTCATTATTATTATTAAATCAATATTTTATTATTCAATATTTCATTATTAAATCTAAATTTTATTGTAAAACAATTGTCAACGCTTGCATGTTACCAAATTGTAAAAGTCCATGTAAGTACACTCCTACACACCATTGTACTAGTTTTAGAAGAGCGGGGCCTCCTAGCACAGGTATTTCTCATACTTAAAAGGAGACCCCTTTTTTTGTATTCGGGGGAAACCTTCGAAAGGCACCCGACCTCTGGGGAGGGAGGTCGGGGAGTGTGGGATTTTTACCTCACTAAAACCACCCCGGTGATCACCATCAGCACATATGGGTGGTCCCGGTTCCTCTTAAAATATCAATTCCGGAACCCCCCCGTGCAACGCCTGTAAGGCACATCCCTGGATGTAAGGTATATTGTAGATGTTGTATAGTTACAGAAATAAATTATAATTATTATTATTAAAAGGCAGCAAGCAAAGACTAATGGAAAAGTATGGGGGGGACCTTTGTCCAGCAGTGGGACAGTATAGGTAAAAAATAAAAATAAACGGCTAAGTGTGAGTCAGACGCGCGCATCGAGGATTCCGTAGTAGGTATGTAACTAAAAATTTACGGTTTTCGGATTTCTTCTTTTACTTGTGTTACATGATATTGCTTCTTGGCAAATTTCATGATTGTAGGTGAGTGGGAAGTACCCTATAAGTTTTGATTCCCGTGCCAGTGGCATAAATGGAACATAAACGCCCGCCCGTGAGTATTTCTCACGAAAGATGTACACGTGACGAAAAAGTTGTTATGAAATATTGTGACGAAATAGTAACCTTAGCACTAAGAGAATCTAGTTTTTGACTGAAAAAATATATGGCGCTGATATTTACCATCGCCCAATAAGAACACTTTTAGTGTTTCCAGTACAAAATACTACAGATTCATTGAGAAATTAAAAAAATTACTGAGAAATGGCGTGACTAAAGAGTACGTGACTAAAAAGTAAAAAAGGTGAGACATTTTGTTTATTGCGTGAAACTCAATATATTTTAAAGAAAGCAGGATACAATCAACTTTGAACCTTAAACTAGATTATACGAAGGTGCTAATTACAGAAAATTAGAACGTTAGACATACGTCAAGTAGTATTTTTTGAAGCGGCAAAGTCGTTGGTACCCATTGAGACAAAAAGATTTTGTATGGAAAAGTAAATCATGATAGTGACAACTTGAAGCGTTACACAATTTTATGAAGTATTTTCGGTCTTTGCGATATCTAATCCTAATCAGGAGTATATTTCTTCATCCCTTCGCAAATATCTTGCAAGAAGTTTCATCATTTTATTTTAATATTTTGACTCGAACTTTTGGGACATGTTTTTTCCACAAATGTACAACTATTTTGAGAAATACTCCCGTATGACACGTACGAGTATACCGTGAAGTTTGGTTTATTCACTGCTTCATGGGATTGCACCCCTGAGTATTTTATACTAATTTTAACTTGATAGCTCCACGTGTTGCTGAGAAAAAGGGTCTTGACAGACGGACAGACAGACGGACAACAAAGTCATCTTATAAGTGTTCAGTTTTTCCTTCTGAAGTACGGAACGCTAAAAAGACTGGTTATCAGTTTTTGGTTTCAAAAAAATGCATGTTTAATACTTTTATCAATGTTGTATGCTCAGCTTATAAAATGGAAAATACTCGTTACTAAAATACTCGATACACACATAATATTTACTTAATTTTAAAACTTTATTACTTTATATGAGTGATACTAGTAGTGGGTGCCGTATAAATTTAAACCAAAATGCTGCAGGATAGTTGTATTTTTTATTTCGTAAAATGGAGTAATATAATTTGAGCATTTTACCTGTGTCTTGGAAATAATGCGAGCAATGCTCCGTAACCAATTAAACGCGAAACACTTGACTACAATTTCAGCGAAATCAGAAAAACTTAGGTACCTTTCCACTTCATAAAAGTAACGGTTTTCTCTTAAAATCTTAATCAACTTCTTCAAATAAAACTGAGAAGTAAACAAACCTCCCTGCCTTCATTTTAAAGTCCAAACACTCTATAAACTCAACAAAATGGCTGCAAACAAATCTAAAAAAATCACTTAAAAGAAATGGACTGACACCTATCTGCCCCATTCGTCACGCCATGTCAACAGTCGTGTGTAACACCCCTATTTTACATTTAATTGCATTTCTTTGTCGATCTCCCTGTTAATCTGGATGCACCCTTATCCTTTACAAACTCCAGTTTACGATGATCTCTCCATCCCTCTGTGTCTGTATACGTTACGTACATTTGCGGGGTAAATGGTGGATAGACGAGAGGTCATGATAAATTGGGTGTGTCTAGACGATGTTTGATATCGAAAAGTATGTGTTAGGCAATGTTTGCGGACGCACTTAGTTCGATTGGGAGTGCTTAATTTTTTGTGAAGTAGTGTTGATATTGAATCTGGTGAAGCTAGGAGTAATGGATTTTTTCGTAATCTTGTTGATTTTTTTTTTTCTTTTAAACCTCTTGAATAACTTCCAACTTTAAGAATTCAAGCTTTCACTTAAGTTTTAGCAGAAAGTTGATATCACATGAGAAGTGTGACTTTCAGGAGTGTCCATTAAGATTTGGCAATAACTGATATTTATTAACTTCATAGTGATATTTATTTTAGAAGTATTTATGTATGTTTGTATGTATACAGCGTGTAACGGAAGGGGGTATCAACCCTGAAGGAGGTGAATGTGCTCATGAAACTCAACAACTTTCCCCAAAGAACATAGGTCGAAATATGAAAAAAAAAATTTGGCCCTCCCTTACAAAACTGACTACCAGCTGATTGATTTACTATGGGAGGGCCAAATTTTTTTTTCATATTTCGACCTATGTTCTTTGGGGAAAGTTGTTGAGTTTCATGAGCACATTCACCTCCTTCAGGGTTGATACCCCCCTTCCGTTACACGCTGTATATGTGTGTACATAAATGGTAAAAATAAATAAAACTGTTTGTCTACCTGCTAAAGATCAATGAAAAACAGTGGTAGCCCAGTGTACCGGTCACTTACGAGTTGTAGGTCGGCCGTTAGAAATCACTAGAAAGTAGTGAAGGGCGGACGTTTTGGGGGACTGTCTGTTGTAAATCTGACGTTCGAAAAGTGCTGATTCTCAGCCTAGTTTGAATAAATGACTTTTGATTTTGATTTTAAAACCAAGCACGCGTTTTACTTGTGTATTAATTTCATCACACTGCTCTCAAAACGGTAAAGGAAATCATCGTGAGGAAACCGGCATGTCTTAAAACCAAAAATTCGAAGACATGTGATAGCCACCAAGCCGCACTGAGCCCGCTTGGTGAATTTTGGCTCACTGCCTCTCATAGAGAGGTCTGTGTCCTAGCAGTGGAAACAGTATAGGTTAATTATATATTAATAGTTATATTATCATAATTTATACTGTGCTCGTCCTACAACTACTGACATGTTCAAACTACAGGCGAGGACGCTGGCACCCTAAACACAAGTTAAATCTTACTCTGGGTGCCAGAGTTCATCTAAAACCACCTTTCTCTTAGTTGTAACGCTGAATAGTGTTTAGATAAGTGTTTTTGCACAACTGAAGGCAATATTTTTTTTTTTAATTACGCTACACACTATTCAGTGTTTCCCAATAATAATGAATTTTATATGAATATAATAAACGAAAAAACAGTCGGTAAAACAATTTCAATAATACCTAAAGTCCTGAAAACCGTTTGTAATTATTTTAATGAAACAATCCCATGGCAGTCAATCGGTTTTTTATCAATACATAATTTAATTTCGCCCGGAGCTGAAGCTTGTTAACGATGCCCGCTCGGACGAATCCGCTTGTTATTTATAAAGTTTCAATCGAATCAGTCATGGCGGACTAAGTACAGACGCCAGCAAGCTACCCAAAACTGTCAATGTTTCCCAATCAACTTTGAACCTAATGTAGTTGAAAATCTATTAAAGGAATTTGACAGATTGTAGTAGCTTGATGTGCTGGCGTCTGTACTATAAAATTCGGCACTCGACAATAGTGTAGCTTTTTGCCAGTGGAAATATTTTCGAAATGTGTACTTTCATAGATTATATCCTTCATCCAAACTTACTTTACCTCTTTATAATATTAGAGTAGATTGACATATCGTCGCTTATCTTACTAACTGACGTAACTAACTTTGAGGTGACTCTTCAGGACAAGCTTTTTGCGGTTTCGCACTATATTTGTTGAATTGTAACTCTCATAATAAGCGACTGATCAAAACAAAATTGCATGAATTATATTATTATTTGGTTATTCTTCCTATATCACTACATAGTATAAAACAAAGTCGCTTCCCTGTCTGTCTGTCCCTATATATGCTTAGATCTATAAAAGTACGCAACGGATTTTGATGCGGTTTTTTTTAATAGATAGAGTGATTCAAGAGGAAGGTTTTTATCTATAATACATGCATAATATAGTAGAGAAACACTGATAATTTTAGAGGTTTCTAATGTGATGTCGTAAATAAACACATTTTTTTGCGCTTACATTGTAAACGCTGGCTGAACCCGTCGAGACAGATCAAAATAATGTACTACAGTATTGTACACCTTAAAAAGGTCTACAAAAAAGTCCGCGAGGGTATATGTCTATCTCTTAGGGATAACCCACAATAACCATTTTTTATCCTATACTTTTTACGAGAAATAGTGGCTCTAAAATTATCAGTTTCTCCATTGCACCCGTGCGAAGCCGGGGCGGGTCGCTAGTATATATTATAAGATAAAAAAATATAAACATTTAAATACAGATACGTCTGTTAGAAAGATAAGCGACGATATTTAAGTGATCTTTTGAAGGACGCAGGAACCCGTTGGATGCGAGAAGCACAAAACCGGTCGAAGCGGAGGTGTTTGGGGGAGGCCTATGTCCAGCAGTGGACGTCTTTCGGCTGAAATGATGAGATTAACATAAACAAATTAATATAGCAAGGGTAATAAATACCAATGGCAAGCGCCTGTCGCACAGGTCGATCGATCAGGTTAAGCTACGCTTGTCGCGGTTGGTCTTTGGATAGGTGACCATCTTTACATACCGAGACCCCTCCTTGCCTCGGAAACCACGTTAAGCCGTTGGTCCCGGCTGTCATTCGAAGATCTTTGACAGTTGTTACGGGTAGTCAGAAGCCCGAAAGTCTGACAGCCAGTCTTACCTAGGGGTATCGTATTACCCAGTAACTGGGTTGTGGAGGTCAGATAGGTGTTCCCGGCCCATCCCGTAGCCCCCCACCCGGGGGGACATGCAGGGCCCGCCAACTAGGCGGGCAGGCGCCGGGGGGATTGTGGACGCAAAGGCTGAGCCGGATTCCCATGACCCCCCCATCAAGGCGATGAGGGAACACCGCTGAGTTTTAGTGGGTATACTGCCACTCTGGCAGGGAGTCCCACATACTCCGTTCCGTCCTCCGACGAGCGGAGATGCGTAATGTCATTTCTCAGCGAAAAAAAAAAAAAAAAGGCAGTCGCTCCATGTAAAATACTGGTATTTAGCTGCATCCGGTTAGACTAGAAGCCGACTCCAACATAGTTGGGAAAAGACTAGGCAGTTGATGACTATGACAAAACATAATTCTGGACCGATTATCCAGATTTACCGTCATCCTGACAAATAGTACCTGCGTGTACCAGAGCGGCAATTCTCGTAATTTTAAGAACGTTCACAATCTGATCTAAAAGAAAAGAAAGAAAGAATAAAGTTAATTTGGACACGGTTCGTGAAGCAAAAAATACAAAATTAAGAAAATAAAAATAATGTTTCAAACAACAATAGTGTGTGCCTCACGGATGCACCAAAAAGGTTAATTTCAGCATTAATGCCAGACAGATACTGTCTGACGCTGGTTTTTTTTTTTTTTTCTTTTTTTCCTTTTGGCAACTGAGCCGATGGTTTTCTAATGAGCCTATGCCACAGTTTTAATCTGTCAATAATACCTACCTGTAATTTCCCTACATTTTTGACAAGTTTTTGACATTGTTAGTCGCTGACATGAGATTGCGACTAGAGTTTGATTGGCCTTCTGATGTATGAACGTAAACGAAGCAAAAGGAGTACATAGGAATCGTAGCAAGTGGTGTTCTGTAGTTTCTGCCTACCCCCATGGAAAGAAGGCATGAGTTTATACATGTGTGTAATATATTACAGAATATATAAGTACTAGATTTTATACAACAACCAGTAAAATTTTTGAAATGCCCGTATTTCATATTTGTTGGGATACAGGTTATTTAGGTGACATAATAAAAAATGATCAACCTTTTAAATCAAATTTTCGCCTTCAACATCTTTCTAACCCTCAAAAAAGCATAAAAATCTTTTAAAAAAAAGCTACAATCTTTTTAACCCGTCGACTGCCTCTCCGACACAATCACTCACGGGTGACGTCACAACCCTATCGCGCCTGCACACGCATTGCATTCACCGAGTTTAATTGTATTTAATCGTTGTGCTGTTTTTATTGCTGCGAATAGGAGAGGGTTATGATTTATTTTGGCAGGTTGCATATGGATGGAGCCGGATTAGGGACTAGGAGCTTATGAAGCTATTGTTTTATTTATTTATTTTATTTTATTATTTATGTACACACAGTAAAATACATATGGATATGACATAAATAATTTTGAGTACAAAGGTACTGCTTATTTCTTAAGAAATTTCTTCCAGCAGACCTGCGAAAGGTATTTATAAACGTTGCTAAGTTATGAATATTCTCTTCTAAACCACGTTTTTTTATGTTTAAGTTTGTCTTAAAGGTGCGTAATTTTAACTTATTTCTATTAAGGCTTAGGTTCTCCCGTCAGAAAGAAGCCGTATCTGTGTAAAATAACAGAATCACTGATTGAACTCATTCCTTCTTAACTGAACCAATCAAACTAACATTTTATCCAATCATTGCAAACAATGGGCGTGGAACAAAAAGGAAAAGTGTCGTTACACCAATTACTAACATGGAAAATTCAACACGATATTATGACTAGTTTTTCATTTTTCGGGTCAATTTCGCAGAATTGTAGTTCCGAATATTGCCCACAGTTTATTTTATTTGTAGCCAACGTAGACGTTGTCCAAAACTTAACCCAAAACCGCTTCCACAGTTTTGTCAATATTTCAACCCTCCAAACACTACCGTTCAAGCTAAGCCAACATGACCTAACTCCCTTTCCAATTTACGTGTAAACGCGGTTACTCGGTTGTTTGGTTCATTCGCCGACACCTAGCCATTCGTCAATGAAGGTAATCATCGGACGTCGACCCCAGGGGGACTGACTGATCAATATTTTCGGTCTTTCGGTTCGGTTTGACAGCTTCCAATAGGTCATTTGTGTGACAGGTGAAATGGAAGACAATTATTTTTCGGAATACGGAAGCTAAGAATAAAATTAGATATTTTTAAAAACTTGCGAAACTTTTAATCACCTTGAAAACAGTTTACCTGCTGTTTAAAATTGGTTTTTATTAGGATAATTATTTTCTTTCTTGTCAAGTTTTGACTTTACTTGTCTATAACATATAAATAAATAAAATTGAAGTGTCTGTTTGTAATGTCAAAATAATAGCTTTTTACTGAAGGTTATACGGTACGTAAAACAGAAAATACATTTTTTATTTGTCTGTCTGTCTATTTGTTCCGACTAATCTCCGAAACAGCTGGACCGATTTTGATGAAATTTGGTATGGAAATACTTTGAACTCTGGTGGTAAAGGCTACTTTTTACCTAAATACCACGCGGGCGAATACGCGGGCAGGAGCTAGTCGAAAACAAATAATTAACATATTTTTTCGATATTTTTAACACAGTGGGCTAAGAACAAACGCGCGGGGAAAACGTAGCGTAAATTCGAATGTAATTAAAATTAAAAATACTGTCCGCACAAAATACTTGTTTAGTTTAAATAAGACTTTTTACGCATCTCATGCTCTATAAATTCGTCTTTATGTTGTGTGTAGGCTACATAAAGTCGATTTTATGCTCTAGTGCATAAATTTTTATATTTTTTTTTTCTAAGCCTAAGATAATCAAACGTCACAGAAGAAAGCCGTCATTTTATTTCATTTGCTTTCATTTATATCACCTTCGTGTTTTCTTTCTATAGTTAATTTAATAAAACCAGATTAACGTGTTTATGCTTTCGCAGTATGAAGAACCCAAGTCGAATGACACATGTTGAAAATGTAAAAAAAAAAAAAACTTTTAAAAAGTTTCGTGGCGGGAGTTAGCTGTTCTCGACTTCAATTTTGAAACATTTTTGAACAGTGAAAATACTGTTATGTAGTGTATGCCTGTTTCATTTTCTCGCAATCGAAGTTAAAAGCAGAGTGTATAACTCGGCAATAAACGAGTCATTTTATGTACTAGTTGTACAATCTACTACATATTTCATATCTATTCATATTAATTAATTGTGTTTGTCGCAAAAAATTAAATCTAAATAGTTGTATTTTTGATTAAAAATTATTTCAAATGGTTTAAGTAGTTAAAACATGTTCAGGGTGTTAAATTCAATTAAAAATGGGTATTTCTTTAATGTTATGCTTAAAACACGTGTTATGAAAATATGATTTTTGGCCCTTTCAATCTCAAATAGCAGCCGGGGGGTTAATTGTAGACTTTCGCTGTCATAGTATGACAGTAACAAATACTCAAGATGTTATTTCCCATAAGAAGATACTACTTTTTTTTTCTGGCTTAATTTTTTGGTATAAGATGTTCGTTGAATGATGTCCTTTGTGTGTGAAAAGTGAAAAACAAACGTTGCGTATATCCTGAAAAAAACTATTTTTTTTTCCACAAAACATAAATTGTATCAAAATAATCACACATTCATTATCAAATACAAAAATGACAAAGAACTATTGATACTAATTACAGTTTATCGAAAGTGTTTTAAATGCTATTAAGTAATTAAATCATTATATATGATTGCTTTCATTAAAGCCGAGTCATCTATTACCTACAGTGACCCATTTTAACTCGTAAATAATGCATTGAATAGACTTAGTGGGCCATGCATGTGACTGTTATTATCGTGGACTTTTGAATAAGCAATCATAGTAATTGTTATGAAATAGCTGAAAAGAGAGCAGAGTTTAATCGTTCTTGTTTGTTTACCTTCTTTTTCTTCCATTAGTTAATATGTTACCAAATTGTAAAAGTCCATGTAAGCACACTCCTACACACCATTGTGCTAGTTTTAGAAGAGCGGGGCCTCCTAGCACAGGTATTTCTCATACTTAAAAGGAGACCCCAATGTAAGATATATTGTAGGAGTTGTATAGTTAATGAACTAAAAATTATTATTATTATTACTATTACTAGAGAGCAGTGGTGCCCAAGTAGTAACGGACACGACTTACGAGTTGTAGGTCGTAGGTTCGACCCCAGACAGGCGCTTTACTTTGTATAATTTATTTCATCACCACTTCTCTCAAAACGGTGAAGGAAAAGTGTTTTTTTTGTTTGTTTGCTTAAACTCTGTCATTTCTGGAACTACCAGTCGGATTTAAAAACATCTCTTTGTTTTTTATAGCCCAATTCTTGAGGAAGGTTATAATACTATTTAACATCGCGCTAAGTACTCGTAGAACAGAATACTCTTTATTATGTGCACCACATAAATTATTAGACATAACTAAATATGGAAAGGAGGATGGCGAGGTTGCATGTACAATGGGACCCACTGTTAGGAGTATCGTGCAGTACGGAAACTTATAACTAGTTGTAGAACTATATAAAACTAGCAAAAAAGCAAATGGGCAGTAAGTCGTAGAGGCTGGGAGAAAAAAGATATGCAATGTAAAAGATTATAACCTAAAACGAATCTAATAGTGCTTATTTAATAATACAATACAATATCTTGTTTATGTATTATGTAGTTTCAAAAAGGTGATCAAGCAGAATAGAAATATTTACCAACACTACCATCGTGTTTCTGTATCAGTCTCTCTGGCAAAATATAGGTACTTACATACCTACTCAAAATAAAAAATACGTCTGGAAGCTAGGAACTAGACAATAGTGACATGGTCAAAACGAGATATGAAAATGAAATTAATACTGTAAGCATACACTGGATTGATATAGGATGAAACTGCTCTACTCGTATAATCACCGACTTGACGACTTCTACTCCTAATACGAAACACGGTGCGTTTAATTACTGCATGATGACTTATTTTTATGTAAATAAAAATCTTTTCTAACTTTTAATTCCCATCATCTAGTGACTCAATATTTTTTATAGAATCCTCTTATAAACTCTTAATTATAGTAAATATGAACTTGCAAGTGAACGTCACTTGGTTAATTTATAAATAATGTGGGTCCAAACTCGCCATCCTCCTTTTACAAAGGGTGACACAATGGGCAGTCTTATCGCTAAGAGCGATATTTTAAAGACAACCTTTGGATGGATTAAAAAGGGGAAGGAGAGACAAATACTCTAGGTAGTCTGTGGTGTACCGTTTACATAATACAATTAATACATACATAAAGTATATTATACTAATCTAAATAAATATATTTATAATAATAGACATGAAACAGGAGTAAAGAATATATAATGATGATGTTTAAGGAGATAGGAAGCGCTTTTTTATCATAATTTTAAAAGTGTACAAAGATTGAGCACGCCTTACCGACAGGGGCAAGTCATTCAATCGAAGGAAAACGAAAAACGAAGTAATACCGCAGGCAGGCAATTCGATGCGACATGTATGTCTGAAGAATAAGCAATTTCTCGCGGACAAAGTCGCGAGCCGAAGCTAGTACAGACCGCACATCAAGCTATCCGATACTGTCAAATTTTCCCAATCAATTTTGAAGCTTTAGCGGTAAAGTTGAAAATGTATTAAAGAAAAGGGTTCGAACCTCTGTGGCATACCTAATGTTGCAAGTACATAAAAAGTTGTAAAGATGTACAGGTTTGAAACATATGTCAATCGATAGAGAAAATTATTACAAACAACAAATACTAGTGACAAAAATGTCGTAAGTGATATATTTTCTGAGTTATTCCAGTTTGAAAATATACAATATATTAAAAGAAAAACTTCATTTAATTGATTTAATGGTCCATTATCATCATTTTAAAGCATTCCGCGTCACTACTAGTAATAAATTGAAAATAATAAATAGTTATAATTTGATAATAATAAAATAGTTTAAAATAATTTAATTATTTATTTATTTAATGTTGTTTATCTTTTTTATTACGGCAATCCAGTTTAATGCTAGTCACTATTACGTGGAATGCTTTAAAATGGATTTTTAAATCGTTTTAAATAGTTTCTTTTTTTATTCTTGTTTGTTTCGTTTTTGTGTTAAGTTTAAAAAAAGTAAAATACATTTTTGGTGAAATGTACATCAAACGAAAGTCATTCATTACAAGCCAAAAAAATAAACAACATTACCTAATTAAATAATAATATCATAAATTCCATAACAGTAAACTTGATGATGACTTAGGTAAACTTAGGTTGGTAAAAAAAAATATTTTATACTGTTATTTTATTAATATGATAACCCAATTTATTACTAGTAGTGACGCGGAATGCTTCAGAATGAAACAGATAATAATGGACTATTGAATCAATTAAATGGAGTTTTTCTTTTAACATATTTTATATTTTCAAACTGGAATAACTCAGAAAGTATATCACTTACGACATGTTTGTCACTAGTATTTGTTGTTTGTAATAATTTTCTCTATCGATTGGCATATGTTTCAAACCTGTACATCAAAACTCGACTTTTTATGTACTTGCAACTTTAGGTATTATGCCAGGCTTCATACAAAAATGTTCGATCTTCTTTGACAGACTGTAGTACCTAGCTTGATGTGCTGGCGTCTGTATAAATACTTTGAGTTTGAGTTTGAATAAATTCGTTGCTGAGCAGAATATTATTCAACATCATTCAGAAATAACCTTATCATCTCAAGCAATACGTACCTACATACCTGCCATCAAAGCTATGCTCATCCACACATCGTATGGGTATCATAGTTATTAAATATGCAGCATTGGACGCAATACATTGGCGTTCCACCACCAACGTAAGTCATAATAAATTATTCAAATGTTACATAAGTCGAACTCGTGTCAATTATCCTGTAATTTAGTTAATCGCCCGAAAATTGTTATCTTTGTTATTTATTCTACTTTTAATAGAATTATAACTACGGTTGTAAGCTGTTAGTTCAGGAAACTTCTTTAAAATACTTTGACTCAATTAAAAGAACGAAATTAACTTGATTATAGCGTAATTTTCTTATAGTTAACAACTTTAATTTTAATCAGTAAATATAAGGGGTCAAATTGAATCAACTAGCTAAACTCCGCAGACGTGATAGGTATCGATATATAAACATGATAAAAGAAAAAAAAATCATAATTTGTTGATTTTTTTGTAGGATCATTGTCAAGTTCGTAGGGGCTTATGGCTAAGTAACAATAGCCGCACTCCCTGTCTTGTGCGATGTCTCACCATGCAGATTTGCAAAGCTTATCTTGATTTAATATCTAATAAAAAACTTATCGTCTGCCTAGCCTTTTCCCAACTATGTTGCGGTCGGCTTCCAGTCTAACCGAATGCAGCTGAATACCAGTATTTTACATGGAGCGACTGCCTATCTGACCTCCACAACCCAGTTACTGGGTAATACGATACCCCCTTGGTAAGACTGGTTGTCAGACTTTCGGGCTACTGACAACCCGTAACGACTGTCAAAAATGCACGAATGACTACCGGGACCAACGGCTTAACGTGCTTTCCGAGGCACGGAGGGTTTTGGTATGTGAAGATGGTCACCCATCCACGTGCCAACCGCGGCAAGCGTAGCTTAACCTGATCGATCGACCCATGCAGCTGTTATTACTTAGCCACAAGCCCCTCAATATCTATTTTTTTTATACCTAAAAACCATCTCATTATCTTTTTTTTTTTTAAACTAGGTATATAATAATTATGCTGCTTCGGAAGTAGGCTTAGTTAAAATATTATGAAACATTCCAATATTCATTACCGACAACGAGTTGAGAAGTGCGTTCCTTTAAAAAAAAAAAAAAAAATCAAAAAATCAAAATCATTTATTTGCGTAAATAAGGTAGGTAAAGAGAGATCTTAAAGATAAGGTATATGAATCTCTTATTCTGCCTTATTATTAATGTCGGCGTGCAAATTTTACATAATGATTTAATATCAAAGCATTATATATTATATTAATTAAGAAATAAAAGAAATTATTAACAATTATTATAAGTTTGAATCAGGCATGCAGTTAGTAAATATTGTATTAAATCGATTCTTATTAGGTAACAATTAATTATCTATAATAGTACCTGATATTACAATGCAGGACTTACACCTTATAATCTAGGAACTCAAGTACACTATAAAAGCATTTATCAATCAATATTTTTGTCAAGATACGCTTAAATTTAAAAAATGGGAGTGACGTGATTGTATTTGGAATTTTATTGTACAATTTAATGTACATGATGACATACACTTTTGTTTGTATATCGGATATATTCCACCAACACATTATGTGCATCCTCTATTTTACTATTTCTATTTAAAAGTGTAATTTCCGATGTATATTCTAATCTACAACAAAAAAATCCTTTCAAAATCGTGTAAGCAAACACTTGTGCCGCACAAATCTTCGCAAGGGCCCTATGCCTCGGGGCCGTTGTCAGGGAAATTGCATTCTGAACCCGGACCCCTACAAGGGTTCCCTACAACGATCCCGATCCTACAATGAAACTGCGTAAACTAGGAATTGGATACACAAGATTTATTTATGTAGGTTGTTAATGGGATTTGCATTTCAAAGTTGGTCGAAAAGCTTTTCTGAATTTGATTACTCTCCAAAATGTTTTCTGACTCCTGCGGCCTTCACAAAGTCATCGGTCTACCGTGTGAGAGGCCTTCCAAAGCTGGAATTCGCTGAATGCGGGAAGTAGAGAACTGCATGTCGATTCTGTAAAAATTTCACCGTGAAAACTTGCGTGGGGTGAGCTGTCAGTGTCATCTCACTGATGCTGGGGATTGACTAAGCAAACATTTACAATAATCATCGAGATTTTAGTAATATTTATTTATGCTAATTCTATTGATAATTTTATATAATTTCTAAGTTAGTATTTTAGTTGCCAAAACATCGCTATTTAAGAACTAGCCTAGGAAAAAAAAAAACAACATTGAGATTCTGACTAGGTTCTGTTTTGCTTTTTTTAAAACTCCACATAATAGTAATGTTTTGGCAACTAAAATACTAGCTTTAAAATTACATAAAATGATCAATAGAATTAGCATAAAAATCTCGATTATGATTGTAAATGTATGTTTGGTCAATCCCTAGTATCAGGTGGGACGACACTGACAGATCACTCCACGCTCACTTCACCTTAGTTTTCACGGTGAGATGGTTACAGAATCGCACCGCTGGTCGAAGTGGCGTTACTTGGGGGCCACCCATGGACTTATTAATTAAGTATCACATATTTTGTCTTCTTGTGACAATTTACGCCAAAGCATCAACTGTCAGCAGTATTGTAAAAAAAAACTGAAATGGAGTCAAGTACCTATTCCAAATGAACGCCACATCTACATAGTCAAGATTATAAGTATGATTTCACCCGTATTAATAAATCTTGCCAAACCATGTTGTGCCGGTCGATTCTGTAAAAATCTCACCTTGAAATCATAAGTGAAGTCAGCACTTAATAGTGTTAATCCCTAGCGAATGACAGCTCACTCCACGCTCACTTCCCCAAGGTTTCACGGTGAGATGGTTACAGAATCGCACGGCTGTTCTAATTGATAGTTTTATGAACTCCACAGTTTCCGTAGTCTTACCAGAAACTTACGAAACTCTTAGTTAATGTGATGCATGATTTGTATAACAAACTTGGCAATTTGCTATCGATTCTAAGCACCGCACTTGGTACTTTGACCGTATTTCATACAATATATGTAGTTAACTGGGCCAGTCTTGAACGATTCTGTTCGAATGGAAATCTGGGAAATGTTGTTGAAAAGGCAACTTTTGAGAGGGAAAGGTCACTTCCGTCAATTTGCTGATATATGAAAGTACCTCTTGTACGAGTATCGTCTAAGGGTTGGACCTCATCTGGCAGTACGGAATCGCCTTTTTCCGTCGCCCTTTCTCTTTCTGTCGCTTAGAACTGCCATTTGCTAGACCGAGACAGAAAGCATAATGCGATAGCACGCGGCGGAATCCTCGAGGCGATCGGCATCACGGACAAAATGCAATGGTCGGCAGGGAGACTCCGGAACGCTGAAGCGCGCGATAGCATGCTAACGCATCCTTTCACGCCGATCACTTGCTATCGCATGCTGTCTCACTCTATCGTACAATGGCGCACGCGGCCGCTCGTCAGCTCAGTGCAGCCTGTTCATTCATGCCGTACGGATGGAAATAACAATGACTTTTTATTATTTTGATTTTGCATTTCTTGCAAAATACACGCTAGAATCACTGCTCTCTCTTCCGTGGTCCTATCCATCTCGCGCTTGAAACTAAACTGATCATGAAAGAACGCGGCAGTATGCCACCCATGCTGCAGCATGCTGACGCGTGCGATCGCCTTTTTTGTCTGCGGAATGCGACAGCGCGCGTTTGCATGCGGCAGCGCCGGCAGCATACTGCAGCACGTGGTAGCACAGGCGGAACAAATGCGATTCCGTGCTGCCAGATGTGGTCCAAACCTAATTGGTGAAGTAGTCAGGGAAAGTCAGAGAAATTAATGGTTACGCAAAACTTACAAGCAAGATCAACTTTAATTGTCAAATCAATCTGCCTAGCCTTTTCCCAACCATGTTTGGGTCGGCTTTCAGTCTAACCGGATGCAGCTTAATACCAGCATTTTACATGGAGCGACTGCCTATCTGACCTCCACAACCCGGTTACTGGGTAACACAATGCCCCTTAGTAAGACTGGTTGTCAGACTTTCGGGCTTCTGACGACCCGTATCGACAGTTAAAGATCCGGGAATGACAACATGACAACGGCTTAATGTGCTTTCCGAAGCACGGAGGGATCTCGGTATGTAAAGATGGTCACCCATCCACGGACCGACCGCGGCAAGCATAGCTTAACCTGATCGATCGAACCGTGCGGCTGTTATTACTTAGCCACGAGCCCCTCTTTCCAACTTTAGTTGTCATTTTTTAACAGTTATTGTCTTACGTCACTTTGCCTATTTCTATAACACGGCAAATTGATGTAAGATGTCTTCTCAATTTGCTTAATAAATTCCATTCCTTGGCTGTATATTTTTTAAAGCGATAATAATTTAGTCAGATGTCATTTTAGTAAGCACAGAAATGATCGAAATGGAGGTGCTTGGGGAAGGCCTATGTCTAGCAGTGGACATTTTTCGGCTGAAATTATGATGATCATGTAATTTAGACGTGATAAAAAAACATGCTACTAAAAATACGTCAATTTTCGTCAGGCGCTGACTAATTTGAGAGGAGTAAACTAATATTTATCTTCTGTCCTTTTCTTAATTAAATAGAAAGAAAAAGATGCGCTGAACTTAAATTTCTTTTAGTTTGTGAACAAGGGAATCTGCGCCATTGTAATACTTCATTATTATTATTATTATTTTATACTTCCTTGAGATCAGTAGTGACCCAGTAGTAACGGCCGCTACTTACCAGTTGTAGGTCACAAGTTCGAATCCAGACAGGCTTTACTTTGTGTAAATTATTTCATCACCACTGCTCTCAAAACGGTGAAGGAAAACATCGTGAGGAAACCGGCATGTTCTAGAACAAAAAATTCGCAGACATGTGACATCCGCGGCCGCGGCGCTATACAAAATGTTCCTTTTGTATGGCGACGTGGCGATATCGCGGCAGCGACCGCGATTCGCGTCGCTCTAGTGTGAAAGGTGTTGCGGCGCGATAATATTGCAGAATCGCCCCGCGCTACGTCGCGCGACAAGTCGCGCCAGTCTGCACAAGCCTTTAATATAGACCAATCCTTTCCCAGACACCCAATCATCTAAGGAACGAATAAATGAATAATAATGCAAGTAAAATATGACAAAAAAACGTATAAGTAAAGGATTTAGAAATACAATTTTCTACACGGGAATCCACGATCACTGCTTGCCAAAGAATTTCGTGTGACATCCCCATTTTGAAATAGAAATAAAATTGATTTGCGTCAATGGAAATGTGACAGTATTGGATTTACAGTGAGGAAGTACGGAAAATGTGTGCTTTGCTGGCATTTGAGGGATGATTTTGCATTTATTGTTACATATTTTCTTTATACGTACCGTATGTCTTGTATAAAGTTGCTTAGCCGTAAAAGCATATTTAATTTAAAATGATTTACTTAATTTTAACCAGAGGAGCAATTCTCTGAATTTTAAGAACGTTCACAGTCTGTAACAAAAAAAAAACATAGGTGAAGTGAGCGTGGAGTGAGCTGTCAGTGTCTTCCCACCTGATACTAGGGATTGACCAAGAATTCATTTACAATCATAATCGAGATTTTAATAATATTTTTTAAGCTAATTCTATTGATTTATTTAAAGCTAGTATTTTAACTGTTACTGTAACTATTTTGTGGGGTTTTATCTAGGAAAAAAAGAAAAAGAAAAAAAAGAAACTAAACTAAGTTTCTATTTTGCTATTTTATTTTAAAACCCCTCAAAATATGTAGTAATGTTTTGACAACTAAAGTGCTAGTTTTGAATTTATATAAAATGATCAATAGGATTACCATAAAAAGTATTGTTGAAATCTCGATTATGATTGTAAATGTTTGCTTAGTCAATCCCTAGCATCAGTGGGATGACACTGACAGCTCACTCCACGCAAGTTTTCACGGTGAGATTTTTACAGAATCGACATGCTGATCTCAGTCTTGATCTGTCAAAAATACCTTTAATATCCCTTTTATGACAAGTTTTTGACATTGATTGTCTCTGAGATGACATTGCGACTAATTTTAAACGGCTTCAATTACGAGAATTGGTCTTCAGATAAAGTCTTCAGTCTTTCACAAAATGCACATGCACTATTATTGTATGAACCTAAATCCAGACCAGGTAGTTTCGTAAATTAGTGGTTTTTTTTTTAAGAAAGATGGGGGATGAAAACAACAGGGATCACCTAACCTACCTATTAACAGACTGAGAAACGCATGAGCGGTTTACCGAATGGTTATATTGATTACTCTAGAAATCGTCCAGGAAATTGCAAGCATAAAGCACAGAAAAATTATACAACCCATGCATTTCGTCCCAACATTCGTTACATTGCTTTCAGAAAACCGCAGCCACACGATAAAACCGCGGGAAGTAACCAATAAAAATGCATTTCAAAAGCCAAACGTTACGAAGCTGAGTGGGTACAGTCAACAGCGCAATCAGCATCACTTGAACTACGAAAACCACCCTTACTGCCACGAAATAAAGGCGCTGTCAATGTTGCCGTGGACGTGTGGTTGACGGTACTAGCGGAAATGGACTCGGAGATTCCCGTCTTGCCGTGCCGGGAAGAATTGCTAATTAGCAGGAAATAAACTGTTGGAGCCAGCGCGAACATAAAATTGTGGCAATGTTAGGAATTTTTAAACGGAGAACATGACGAAGGTGAATAATAAAATGGTTTTTGTTGGTGCAACAATATGGCAAGATGACGTATAGACATTACAACCGTGAGACTATCGTGAGACATGATCAAAAAGTACAAATCATAATGTTCAAAAAGTACAGACGTCAGCACATCAAGCTACTACAATCTGTCAAATTTCTTTAATAGATTTTTAATATTTATTAGCCGGAGTCTAGGTTGATGCCCAGTAGCCTGGAGTCTGAATTGATGCCGAGTAGTCTGGAGTCTGGATTGATGCCTAGCCAGGAGTCTGGATTGATACCCAGTAGTCTGGAGTCTGGATTGATGCCCAGTAGCCTGGAGTCTGGATTGATACCCAGTTCATGATCCTCACACATGAAGGCTCACACCCTATTACACACTAGCTTCTGTCCGCGACTTTATTCACGTGAAATTTCGGCCCAGTTCCACCGCGTCGCATCCAGTCGTTCTTTCATATTTTTTTTCATTTTCTAAGGATTCCAGCGTGATGTTTAGCTTATTGCCTTTCTCAAGAATTAAGGTATCAAATACATAGAGATTGTTTCAAGTTAGACTGATAGTTCCAGAGATTAGCGCGTTCAAACAAACAAACAGAAAACATATCAACTCTTCAGCTTTATTGTTAGTATAGATATACAAAGATGATACCTTACATTGCAAGATATTTACATGCAAAATGTTAGCGTGATATTCAAACAGGCGCCTTATCTTTTTTCAGACAGTAAGAAGCACAAGAAAATCTAGCCATAGATGTTCTCCCGTAACTGGGTTGCAAGAGATACTCGATGAAAAGTACGAACAGGTTCTGAAGGAAGCCTGAACTTGCTCAAGCTTCCTTTTAGCTACCTAACTCTGTGGTCCCTACCTTGGTCTACATTTTGTAGACAATTAGTAGCCCGATCTATCTAACAGTTCAACTCACTCAAAACACACAGTAGGAACTCGAGACACGCTAGTGCAAATATTTTGACATACAAGGACTGCGGTTAGGCCGAACTGTGTGGCTTGTGGCAAACTGTGCATGACTGTGTACGTATACGTTTTGTCTTATAAATTTGGAGTAGTAATATCACTACATAGTATAAAACAAAGTCGCTTCCGTCTGTCTGTCCCTATATATGCTTAGATCTTTAAAACTCCGCAACGGATTTTGATGCGGTTTTTTTAAATAGATAAAGTGATTCAAGAGAAAGGTTTATATGTATAATTCATGCATAATATAGTAGAGAAACACTGATTATTTTAGAGGTTTCTAATGTGATGTCGTAAATAAACACATTTTTTTGCGCTTACATTGTATACGCTGGCTGAACCATTCAAGATAGATCAAAATAATGTACTACAGTATTGTACACCTTAAAAAGGTCTACAAAAAAATCCACAATGGTATATGTCTATCTCTTAGGGATAACCCACAATAACGATTTTTTATCCTATACTTTTTACGAGATATAATTGCTCTAAAATTATCAGTGTTTCTCTACTATATTATGCATGTATTATACATATAAACCTTCTTCTTGAATCACTCTTTATCTATAAAAAAAACCGCATCAAAATCCGTAGCGTAGTTTTCAAGATCTAAGCATACATAGAGACAGACAGACAGCGGGAAGCGACTTTGTTTTATACTATGTAGTGATCAGCATTGCACCCGTGCGAAGCCGGGGCGGGTCGCTAGTACTCCATAAAATTGAAAACAAAAAGTGTAAGTATTTAGCCCAATTTTCAGTATTAAATCTCTGCCGATTCCTGGGATCTCCTCTTCTTCTTTTCATGTTAATGGTATGCTTCCTCGTTGTTTTTTTTATATACATAATTTAAGTCCAGTAGGTGGCCACGTTGATTGCAGCATCATTGGCAGCTTTTAGGCCATCCACAGATCTATACAGCGTGTAACGGAAGGGGTTATCAACCCTGAAGGAGGTGAATGTGCTCATGAAACTCAACAACTTTCCCCGAAGAACATAGGTCGAAATATGAAAAAAAAAATTGGCCCTCCCATAGTAAATCAATCAGCTGGTAGTCAGTTTTGTAAGGGAGGGCCAAATTTTTTTTTCATATTTCTGCCTATGTTCTTTGGGGAAAGTTGTTGAGTTTCATGAGCCCATTCAACTCCTTCAGGGTTGATACCCCCCTTCCGTTACACGCTGTATAGTAAGTGGGGCATGGTTTGATCAGAAATGAATAATGCAGTTGGTGATTCCAGAGGTGTAATAAAAATAAAAACTGACACACTTTTTAAACTAATAATTTGAGATATTTAACAAATCAAAGACACTCAATTAAAAACTATTAAACTATAATTAAAATAAAACTACGAAAAAAAATCTACTAAAATATTCAATGTTTTAATAAAATTCCATTTCCCAATGGAAGTTGGTTTATATGAACGCTTCGAGAAAGTTCACAACTTCAGGTGACGTTGTTCCCACACCACTACATAACTCTAGTGATGTGGCTTCGCACAGCTCGCACAGTTCGCACTAATTATACCGAGTTATGGATGCGGTATTCGCTGTTTGAAAATTATAGTGTGGGGAATCGATTGTAGTCTACAGCTGTGTTTGAATCGATTAGTGTTCCATGCATGTTGTGGTGTCAATATCGAGTAGTTATTGGTGGGTAGGAATAGCTAATGAGGGGATAATGTTGAATACGCTACATATGTTACTGAGAAATTGCAATGCATAACATAACATAACATAACAGCCTTGTTTTTCCTCGAAAAGTTTATTTATTTATAGTAAGTGACTGTACTGACAGTCACTTACAATTCAAATTAAATATCATCTAAAATTGGCATTTCACTAACTATGCAAATAACAGGTATGCATGACATTTAACTTAAAAATATTACAGATAAAGGAGATAAGTAAAAAGTGTGTCTAGTAAATCTTAATCTAGAACACTACAAAAACAAACTAATTTGAGCTAAATAGACGTGCACTCTTCACACTGTCTAAATAGGGAACGTCAGAACTCATTGAAAAAATATCAATAGGAAAATCTGTCAAGTTATACCTTTCATTTACGAGTACTATGCTCGTGCAAGAAAATTTTTGAAGAAGCATATCATAGTGCATAGGCGTAAATCTTTTTATAGCGAGTTCTACCCTTTTTGGAATAACATAACATATAACGTCAGACGCATAACATCAGGTTAGGCAGAGGTGTGCCTATAGTACACCCACGTTTCACCAATATGTTAACCGGGCACCAATCTAAACTCCGGGCTGCTTCTGAGAAATTCCAGATCGCAAAGCACAACAACACTTAGCCCGACCTGGGAACCAAACCAAGGACCTGGTTTTGGTTTTTCTGGTAACTTTGAGTTATTATTTAAGTATTTTTGTAACATTTACTTTCCCATAACTTGAGAAACTATTGAATTATTAGTTGCACAATAAACACCGTGATTGAATTGATTGCTTATTCTTGATAAATTAGCTAAGATTTTGTTTTATCGCCAAAGCAATGATGAATCAACAAAGATAGGTCATTGAGCATGAGTAGGGCTATTTCATTACTAGCAACCGCTAGATTCTTTTCATCTTGTCCATGTCGCGGGCAACCGCCCGCGACATGGACAAGATAAAAAGAATCCTATGTCCTTCTCCAGGTCACGGTACCAAATTTCATACAAATCCGTTCAAACTCAAAATTAAACTCAAACTCAATACTCATATTCAAACTCAAAACTCAAACTCAAAGCATGTATTTCAAGTAAACCAATTACAGGTACTTTTGAATTGTCAAGGGGTCGGTCAGTCAGAAAGATGAAGCTAGTTGCCCATTCCAAAGCGTAGTAGGTACCTGTAGAGAAGAACGGGCAAGGAACTCCACGGACACTCTTTTAAATCATAAAAATTGTTACAAAATTTTTACAAATTGGTTACATCATTCAAGTTGAAATTATACATGTGAGAACGATGTAGAAAGACGTGCACGTTAAAAGCGTCCGAACTAAAAAAGAAAAAACAACAAAAAAAAAATAACAATTCAGAAATGAAAATGCTTAGATTAAAAAATAAAAATAAGCCGTGGCTACTAAGAGATGACCAGTCCCTACTGGCGGCGCCCGTTCACGAATATGACGTATGGATCAGCACTATTTAGCTCAACCATTTTGAAGGGAACTCAATGATCCAACACACACGCCACCAGCAAGACATTTGAGTGAGCATGACATACACCCAGCCGTCTTGAATGTGCCCACATTCAAGTCAATAAAATACGTACCCAGTAAATGGTAGCTTTATAGTTTAGGTGCATAGTGCTCACACGTGTGTTATGCAATTATACAATATTAAGAGATTGAATTTATACAATACAAAGATAGTTTGGCCGTTTTAGCGTGAAAGCGGCGATACGAGTGCTTTAAATTTTACGTTTATCATTAAATTCAGATATCGTTTATAGCACATTAAGCCAAGCCCTTCAACCCCTTTAACCTGCAAATATACCATGTCCACGTCACAAAACTTATCATACTCCATACTATAATAACATTCTCACTGGACAAGTTTCCAGTGCGTTATTAATGAAGCTAGTTTATTAGTTGTCGCTAGTTTCAGCAACGATTTCAGCGTTCACGATTCTCTCATATAATTATAGGAGTTATTAGTAAACTTTAATAATGTGGGATACTGGGATAATTGTTGTCCCTGGAGGTAGACAGTGGGAAATAGTGTGAGTTTGACCCTAGTTTTGTGTGGCATTCTGAGTATTTTCGGCAATTCAGGTAATTTTAAAAACGTTCACAGTCGAATGTCTGTCCCAATCTGTACCTCTAATTTCGCTAAATTTTCGACAAGTTTTTGACATTGACAGTCGCTGAGATTGCGACTAGATTATGATTTTTTTTAATCACGGGAATTGGCTTTCAGACGGTCGATTCTGTAAAAATCTCACCGTGAAATCATAAGTGAAGTGAGCTTGAAGTGAGCAGTGTCAATAGTGTTAATCCCTAATGACAGAGCTTACTTCCCGCTCACTTCACCTAAGTTCTCACGGTGAGATTTTTACAGAATAGCACTGCTGGTCTAGCGTCTAGAGAAAATGTCAACAGTTTTATAACTTTTTACAACGGTTCGTAAGTATTAAAACAAAGAAATCTTAAGCCATCGTTTATTGCTTTACCCAGGGGCGTAACTACGTAAAATACTAACAGTAGCAACAGCTTTCATTTTGACAGTTCAACAACATTCATTGCGTTATTTACGTTGTTGTAGGCAAAGTTTCCGAACATAATATGAAGCAATGGATTAGGTAGCAATATCCTTTACAGATGGTGATTGATCGTGTGTTAGGTAATTAGGGTGCAGGTCTGTTTAGTTTTCTTTCACAAACACTAAACTAAACAAAAAAACAAAACTACAAACTTTTACATTACACCTAGGAACTATCCTAGGTGTAATGTAAAAGTAAGGCGTTAAAGTATTCCTACCTGTTTCTGATGCCAAATTTCTGTGATCGGGAATTTAAACATCTTTAATTCCCCATCACAGAAAAATAGACAGAAAATACCGCTTATTAGTCGATTCGCATGTTTTGAGCAAGTAAATTCGTAAGTCATACATATTTGTTTGTCTATCTTTCTGTGTGTATCTTTGTTTGTGTCTATGTTTCACGTTTTATGAGCGCTAGTGTCCTTTTTTCTATACTTTATTACATAAAATTCAAAAGTGGCACCTTTTGAATTTTTTTTTAATTTGAAAGTTGAAAATCTATTAAAGAAATTTGACAGATTGTAGTAGCTTGATGTGCTGGCGTCTGTATATATTTCTGGAGTTATCGACTCGCCCTTCGTGCGAGCTGCCTATTAATAGGAAAAATAATATAATTTGAAAGTGACGATTCTTACGTTCCGGGAGAGTAAATCCGAAAATATTTAGATAGTCGTCTATACAGCGTGTAACGGAAGGGGGGTATCAACCCTGAAGGAGGTGAATGTGCTCATGAAACTCAACAACTTTCCCCAAAGAACATAGGTCGAAATATGAAAAAAAAATTTGGCCCTCCCATAGTAAATCAATCAGCTGGTAGTCAGTTTTGTAAGGGAGGGCCAAATTTTTTTTTTCATATTTCGACCTATGTTCTTTGACGAAAGTTGTTGAGTTTCATGAGCACATTCACCTCCTTCAGGGTTGATACCCCCCTTCCGTTACACGCTGTATATTTTGAAAATCAGTTTTCAAAAGACAGTTACAAGCTTTAACATATGTGCTTAGGAGTAAGTACATATGTTAAAGCTTGTAACTGTCTTTCCCTATCTTCAACACTCAATCGATATCGCATCAAAGTTGGCGTCGAACCCCTCTGTCGCTCTCACTTCCTGCCGGACGGCGAGAAAGATAAGAGCATCTGGCTAGTCAGTTTGTGTCTGACTATCGACACTCGACCGAAAATATCTCTGAATTTAAAAGAAAAGTAGTTTTTTCTAAAGAATAATAGAATTTATTTTATATTTGGTAGCAACGAATCTGTACCTAATGCAAATCTGTTTAGCTCCAACAGCGTGCTGATGATGATAGCCGACAGGCTCGACTGTCCATACATCAGACGCTGCAGTGACTTGCACGTCACCTACAGTCGTCGGCTGTCAATATAAATGTTTAGTGTGGTTATTGTTTTGTGTTGTACCTATTATAATGTAATGTATTCAGTTTGCTATACAACGTGTAACGTTAAATGCGCAAAACCTCTTAAGGGGTCATTGTACTCATCATTATGAACAACTTTTACTATGGGACCAAACCTGAAATCGCGAAAAAAAAATCAGCTGTTCCCTACATTTATGTTCGCATAACTCGTCAAAATGTAGGGAACAGCTGATTTTTTTTTCGCGATTTCCGGTTTGGTCCCATAGTAAAAGTGGTTCATAATGATGAGTACAATGACCCCTTAAGAGGTTTTGCGCATTTAACGTTACACGTTGTATAGTGTATTTTTGTGTATTAATAAGTCCTTGTTACTTGATGAATAAATGAATTATTATTATTATTTAAAAAAAAGTTTCCATAGAGTTCCTTGCCCGTTTTTCTTCTTAAGAACATATATAGGTACTTGCTGCGCTTTAGAATGGGCAACTAGCTTCATCTTTCGGACTGACCGACTCCGTTGAAAACTCAAAAGTGCCTGTAAATAGTTTGAGTTGAATCTTTATTTTCTAAATAGTTCCTGTAGAGGCCTAACAACCGAAAAAGAAATTTTCTGTATTCCGGGAACTAATGGTATATATTTAAGAACGTTGGTTATTAACTCTTTGAAGTTAGCATAAGTCAACCGAAAGATATTCCATCGAAATAACAAATGAAAGAAATTTCACTTTTATTTTCCACTTCCATAAGTTATAAGTAGGTAGGCAGAAACTTACCTTACCGATCTAATGCCCGTTTTCACTGACACTAAGTGACACCTAAACGACTGCCTTGTGTTACCGAAAATGGGCATAACCCGTTAACCTAATTGCGTAACACGGTATCAGTCACCATCTGAATTACTTTGCTAATCCATTGTTTCATAATGTTCGAAAAATTATACTGCTCAACAACGCACATAACGCAATGAATATTGTTGAACTGTCAAAATGAAAGCAATTCCTACTTTTAGTGTGTTACTTAATTACCCCGCGGAACTGTGCAATATCTTGGCGATACCTCGTAGTATCTCAAGAAATACATTACAAGTTAAGCTTGGCTAAACTCCTACTAAATTATACAACCTTATGCAACATAGGATATCTCGTACATTTATATTTAAAAAACAAACAGCAACAATTTCCGTGGCAAACATTTTTTCATGTTAAAAAAATATTCGATTTCACTTAGCTGGCTCACTGACCAACTCCGGCTGGGCTTGCGAGAAACATAAAACACCCTTAGCGAAGAAGATTTAGGGTTCGGTTTGTAATGACAGTGGTGTCAATTTAAGTTGGTTACTGATCATCCACAAGATTTTGTAAGCAAAATATGAAGATGAAAGTTGGCTGGTTGGCTGTTTCGTTTTTGTCGAGATTCTGAACGAAATTGCCGAAGACAGCGTTTTGCGTTGTTTCGGTTGTAGGAAACATGGTGTTTTCCCGATGATGGATACGATTAATCACGTAATATGGCGCTGAAGGGGAAACTCTTGATGCTCTGTTGTTTTTGGTAGCATAATATTGGAATACTGTTTCATGTAGAATGTAAGTATGAGAGTGATAGCTGTGTGTGAATTTACGAGTTGGAAAACAGTTGTTGCGTTATAATGCATAAAAATATGTGTAGCGAAATACTTGACATTGACAGTAAGTGTTCAAAAGATTTGAATTGTTTCTTTAGAAAAGGTATAAACACAATTCTTTATCTTTCTTCATACATGTTGAATATTATTTATTTTGTTGGGTGAAACCACATTTTTCTCTATCTAAAGAAAGAAAGAAAAATATTTTATTTGTTACACGCACAATACAAACAAGAAAAAAGAACATTATTGGCTGATTATCCAATAGTCAGATAACTTTTATCTGAAGAATAAATATGACAATTTGATATATTTTTTTATACAAAAGCTGTAAAACTACAATATTTATTCCTCAGATAAAAGTTATCTGACTATGGAAAAATCAGCTACTTATTAATCTAAGAAAGTCTACACGCGTAAGTCACGATTTTATTGTTGTAGGTACCACTGTGAACTTGTAAGCAACTTGTACTGTTCGATACTCACATTTAATTTCAATATTTGACCTTCATATCACTCAGTAAAAAAATCATAACCTCTAAAAGTTTCCTTACCACAAAACTATTTCATATTAAAACCGCTTACACCCCACGTATTTATCTAGAGCGGTTCGCACCCAACGATCAACATCAGCCGTTCGAGAGCCCTCAAGAGCTTGTAACAACCCCCACAGTTCCAAGGACTTTACCGGATTTCAGAGGGTAGGTAGTTTTTTTGTGAAAGCAAACAGTTTATCGAGATTTGTTCAGCCTCACAGGATTTGTAGACGAATGTAGATTTAAGATGAAATAATTTAGGGGTTTTTTTTCGGTTTTATCGTATTGCTTTTGTTTAGAAATATGTTGAAGTGTTTGCAGGCTTTTATTACTGTGTTTATGTCGCAGCTAACTGGATAATTTAGCCGCTTAGTTAACCGCCTGGCCTTTGGAAGTAGCGCTCGCCTCGCTTCGCTCTCTCGGCTCGCACGTGGTTGATCACAGTTCTAACCTAAATTAACCATTTGGACGGGGTGCCCTGGATAAGTTACTAAGACCTATTTGGCTCGCACTTGATTGGTTACAGTTCCAACCTAAACTATAATTGCATATCATTCAGGCCGTGAGTTGAACGGCCGTTGTTTAGTTAAAAGGCTAGGCGGTTAACTAAACGGCTAATTGAACTAGTTGGCTGCGACATATACCTACACACAAAATTACCTATCTTTTTTTATGTGGTGTTTTTTTTTTCTTTACAGTTATTTACGTTGCTTATTGTATGCCATTTATTGAATACAGATGAATTCGATAGATAAAATTATCTTTGAAACATATTTAGATGCTATTGAAAGGTATCTTTTTCTGTAATAAAAGTTCAGTGATTGGTGCTATTCATACTCATTTCTGTAATACATATTAGTAGATTAATTTGTTTAGTCGTGGAAAAACATTTTTTTTTTTATAAGAGCAACGAACTCTTTCTGGATTAAGTACACACAGCCTCAAGAAGATTTAAATACGGAAAATAATTAATTTGATAGTCTACAATTTTTGTTCCATTTATTGGTTTATCTAAACTTCTAAACATAATATTATAAAGAGAAAAGATTTCACTTTTAGTATGAGTTGGTTTTTGCTTCCACGCTAAATCGGCTGAACGAATTTAGATAAAATTTGGCACATGGGTAGACCATGACCTGGATTAGGACATAATGTAGGAAACTTTTCCCGATATTCCTACGGGATCGAGAGTTATGCGGGTGAAAACACGGGGTGCAGCTAGTTTAACATAAAACGGCCCAGACCAATTACATTAGAATAACATAAAGTATACCACTACTCAACGGTCATACGTTCATCTCACAACACACCAGACATACTATATCAATGTGTTGCTACAATTAGATACCCCATTGTGTCATATGTTTTGTGGCTTGAAATTCATACATTATTAAGGAACGAAGTTTGTAGGAAATGAAATAAAATTAATTCGTGTCAACCTACACATATTTTTCAGCCTGATTGTAGTTACTATAGGCCAAAAACTGAAAAAAGTCCGAAAATGTTAACGTTTTTCGAGCACCACGCATGTAGTACATATCTTTTGAAGCTGCAAACTTGGTTTTACGTACTGACATCTATCCTACAGAAAAACATCCCAAAATTCAGTTCACTGCAATTGTTTGCGACCTATGATGCCGTATATCACTGGCCTAATAGCCATTTGCAAAACATGGTGATATTACAAGATAGTCAAATGCTTAATTACGTTTCCTCTATAAAGAACTTCGGGCATAACACGAGTCTAACTATCACGGCTCAAGAGATACAGCCTGGTGACAGCCGGACGGACGGACGGACGGATGGACGGACAGCGGAGCGGGAGTAATAGGGTTCGTTTTTACCCTTTGGGTACGGAACCCTAAAAAAATATTTACACTTCAAAGTCACAAACATCTGTGTCCCCGGCTCTTTTAACATCTCCTGTAACACAAGAACTAGACCTCTCAATTTACAGGGAGTAAGTTATAGAAGCGCGACGATAAATAGACTATGGCTAGAATTTGATAGTAAACTGGGTTTTTACTGTTAACAATATTAATCATCCCTATAAAAACAGATATTATTACTACCTCCGATATTATAAATAGAGATTCGAGTCTGTGCAATGTCTCCAAAGTGATCTATAGCGGTCCTCGGCTATAAATTATAGCCGAGAACATTATTAGGAGTTCGCAGACATGCCACTCCTTCGGTGAGGCACGACGGCTATTTTGTAGATAAATATATTATGTTGCTTGTTATTTTCATGAAGGTAAGTAATATGATAAAAGCAAAGTTTTTTTGGGTTATAATTTTATTATTTTATGTATTTTTATCAAAATCAAATATCAAAAGTCATTTATTCAAACTGGGCTGAGAATCAGCACTTTTCAAACGTCAAAATTATATGATTGATCTTAAAGTATACTTATGCCAATTCTTATTTATTTTTTTTTATTCTTGGATAATAATATGAACAAATTATCTATTACAGTTAAAATATAGATATCTTTCTATGTGCAATAAATGCTACATGCTAATGTAATTGTACAACATTTCAGAAGAGTAACTATGAAGTTTCTTGCCCTTTCTTCTTCATACGAAACTACATTTTGTAAGGGCATCTCAAATTAGTATTATTTTCTTGTAAATGACGTTCAAAAGTGTATTTTTATGGCCTTTTTTTAACCATGTGACAGACAGATGGACTGACAGACAGACAACAATCCCTTAAGCATTCTTTTGGTATCTGCAGAACCCTAAAAGCTGCCAGAGATCGATGAGTAACCCTAAGGCTCCTTGGAGGAGCATTACTTACTTTTAATACATTGACAAATTCATGTCTTTTTATTGCAAAATCAGCAAACAGTCCCCCATTCCAAACGAGCCCTGTTTCATATAAAAGTACTATAAAACTATAAACATTAACAATGAAACATAACTATGCTAATAAAACTCATATCCCATAAACGGTTAGCCTGCATCATCAGTTTACGGTGGCATTAATTTAATGGGTTTACGACGCGTTTAGTGAAGTGTAAAAACTGTTAACAAGCTGAATTAAAGTAATGTTTTATATGGCGTTTGAAGATGGATGAGTTTTTGCAGGGTGGGAATATGTGGCAGTCAAACGGATTGCATAAGCATAAGCAGCCAATAACGTTCCCACTGTTGGGACACAGGCAGTGAGGGGGAATGGGCAGTAATCCACCACGCGGGCCCAGTGCGTGTTGGTAGATATCAGATGTCTTCAAATTTTTGGTTCTAGAACATTTTGGTTTCCTCGCGATGTTTTCTTTCACTGTTTTGAGAGCAGTGGTGATGAAATAATTTTCACAAAGTAAAGCGCCTCTCTGGGGTCGAACCTACGACCTACAACTCAGATTGACACAGGCTGTAACCTGAAACACGTGCTTGGGAAGGCCTATGTACAGCGTAGGACGACCAAGGCATTGTTTTCTTCCTGCTCTTTTAGAACCTACAAAATAATTATTTGAGAATAATAACGATGTCTAAAATCACATCCTTTTCTAAAGTGCCTTCTTCAAGTCTTTAGAGAGTGTGTAAAAAGAGTAAATGATAAATGATATAGTTTCTGTAAGTAGGTTTGTAGAAACACTTTTACATGTCAATCATATTTTTTTAAAACTAGATTAGGTCGGCGTTTCCTATCTGGCTACTCTGAGAAGAAAGGCCGAAACAAAGTCAGAGGTCACAGTCTCTTTTAAAGTCCAGACATAATCTTGGTCAGATCATGTGAAGACCATGTAGATTAGTAGTAACATTCATTCGAATAGTATCATCATCTGCCTACCCTTTTCCCAACTATGTTGGGGACGGCTTCCAGTCTAACCGGATGCAGCTGAATACCAGTATTTTACATGGAGCGACTGCCTATCTGACCTCCACGACCCAGTTACTGGGTAATACGATACCCCTAGGTAAGACTGGTTGTCAGACTTTCGGGCTTCTGACTACCCGTAACGACTGTCAAAGATCTACGAATGACAGCCGGGACCAACGGCTTAACGTGCTTTCCGAGGCACGGAGGGGTCTCGGTATGTAAAGATGGTCACCCATCCGCAGACCAACCGCGGCAAGCGTAGCTTAACCTGATCGATCGACCTGTGCGGCTTTTATTATTTAGCCACGGGCCCCTCATTCATTCGAATAGTATGTTATACGCAAAACACAATAGTCTAAAGAAAAATATAGTGGTTACTGTTCGCGTTTCCCTAATTTCGATACCAAAAATCTACTAATTTATATACTAATAATAAAGCTGAAGAGTGTGTTTTTTTGTTTGTTTAAACGCGCTCATCTCTGGAACTACTAGTCAAATTTGAAAAAATCTTTTTGATAGCCCGATTCTTGAGGAAGGCTATATGTTAATAAACATCATGCTAGGAGACTTAAGAGCCGAGTAGAATGACAAAAGTCAGAAAATACACTAAGCAAAAAATAAACAAAAATGCGGGTGGGTGATGCGATGTGACAGGGTAAGTCGCGGGAGAAGTTTTACGAGGACAGTTGCGGGCAGAACCTACTGGAAGATAAAATGTAAGAATAATCTTTAGTTGGCCGGTAATTACCAATCAGTAATTAACCACATCAAGGATATGTATGAGATGTATACAACGTGTAACGTTAAATGCGCAAAACCTCAGGGGTGTCTGAGGTTTTGCGCATTTAACGTTATACGTTTTTTAATTCAATTGACCTATTTCAGAGAGAAAATAAGTCATTAAAAAAAATTTAAAGGTTTTATGTGCTGTTTTAGTTTTACTGGCCATTCTGATCGTTTCTTGCGTCTGCGACGACGCTTTATCGATGGAGGAGTCGTCACCGGGCCGCTGCGCCACGCTGACATTGGCTTGCTTGACCTATTAATAAATAGACACGGCAACGTTTAAAATGAAGATTTTTTGAAAAATGTGACCTATGTTAAAAAGTGGTTCAATTAATTCTGCTCGTTATTCTGATCCAACTATTTTCAGGTTTTGCGCATTTAACGTTACACGTTGTATATAACAGTAGTATCTTCAAGGACGCTCAGCGCGCTATGGAGCGAGCTATGCTCGGAGTCTCTGAAGGATAAAATCAGGAATGAAATTATCCGGAAAAAAACTGGAGTTACCGACATAGCTTGCAGAGTAAGCAAACTGAAGTGGCAGTGGGCTGGCCATGTCCGTCGAAGGACCGATAGCCGATGGAGTAGATGTAGGTTTTGGTTCCCTTGCGAGTGTCGAAAATTTGCGGCATAAACGGCTGTATCTTTTGATTGCGTTGGCTTAGAAGTTTGATTTTTTCACAGCTCCAAGGGACAGTAAACCTGAGTATTTATTATAAATTCCAGCTTGATACCTCCACGCGTTCCTGAGAAAAAGGGTCTTGACAGACAGACGGACGGACAACAAAGTGATCCTATAAGGGTTCCGTTTTTTCCTTGTGAGGTACGGAACCCTAAAAACAAAATAAAGTAATTTCGACGTAACTAGGTCACAGTTTTCCGATACAGCAATTCTCCCAAATGGTTATATAATCACTATATACGAACAATATCGTAATGGATAGTAATAGTCGAGAAGCAAAGTGTTACACTTTAATATCTCCGAGTGCAAGTAGTAATTAGTCCGAATTTTGTAATGGAATGATGTGTGAGCTCTGTTTTGGGGTTGAGGATTTAAAATTATGTATTATTAAGTTTCATAGATTTTGTACTCATGCAACATTTGGAATCGTTGAGGAAAAGAGGATGAGCAATCCAAAACCTTGATTTTATAATGTGATTAACAACATAACATAACATCAATGTATGTCTAATCCCCGAAGGCTTGGGCAAAGGTGTACCTATTGTACAGATACCAGTACATCAAGCTACCCAAAACTATCAAATTTTCCAATCAACTTTGAACTTTATGCTTTAGCGATAAAGTTGAAAATCTATTAAAGAAAGACTGATTTTATAGTAGCTTGATGTTTCTGTACACCCACATTTCACCAGTTATGTTCAAGTCCCACAACAGAGGTTCACAAAAAGGTCAGAGGGAGTACAAACCTCAATCCAACGCACGTTGCATGCGCGTAGCGTTATGTTTTTTGGCGTAGCACACGCCCACGCAGACTCGTAGCACGGCCCTACGGTAAAACTCGTAGAGGTGCTACACTCCAGACAAATGCTGTATAACAAAAAACCTTATCATACAGAATACGACGTTGAATTTTAAACAACTGTCAACAAATTCTAGCTTCTACAACGCAAACTAAAAGTAGAACTGTGTCGCTGTATTCATTCTATCACTGTAAAAACCTGGTTTCAGTTTCACACTGTAGCAGCAAGTTATTTAGTTTACAAATGTAGTTTACGTTAGTATGTTTGAAAACTAAATAACTCACTAGAAACTTACTCATCAGAGTATGATACATGAGTTGAAGCATCTTTTTGAATAGGTATACGTATTTGCCTTGTGCCCCGGTGCCCCTGTGCATTTCCATGAATGCATGTATCACAAAAAAATCTACCTACACTTGTTCAAGTCGGTCGTGTTGCAAAACGTTCCGTAAATAAAATTGACAAAGTGAACAAAAAGTGCATAATACAACTTAAAACTTATATAGTGACGTTCAGTGTTCTACGCCCAATCGATCAATATGGATATTAACTGTGTTATGTGAAAATAAGTGCAAAAAACCACACAAAAACTTCTTAACAAATCTGTTAAAATTCAAATTTCTTATCTGCAGTACTCACGACAAACAAAAGACTGGACTTTGGACCCATTAGCGCAACTCGTTAACCATCTGACTGGATTAATACTCACCATACAGCTACGTTTTTAAGCGCGTTTATTAGTAGTGCTAATAGCTCTTACAGAAACAGTGAGACTATCGTGGTGCAAGTCTCGAGTTCAAATCCAAGTAAACAAGATCACTTTTTGTATTTTTTTTTTTTCTTTCTCTTTGTTGTTACATTTCTATCGGAAACCAATGTCTCAAAACAGGGTCACCCCTCCAAAAACAAACACAAGTATTAATTTTAGCCATGCTCAGTCCGAACCTGACATGCGAAAAGTACTGTCCGACTCGCCTGGTATCACCAGCGTTTCAACCAGCCAGAAACAGTCCGAACTTATGCAAAAAGCATTGTCTGACTCGCCTGCTATCGCAAACGTTTCAACTCGTCAGAAACGTCCACGTATACACACCTCCCCTGACATCGAGCACGCAGCTAAGCCGTTGACTGAGGAATTTCTGCAAACCATTCGCCGAGAAATAAGAGATATAATGTCAACTGAGATTTCAAGAACCATAAAATCTTCTATTGCGGAGGAACTAGGGGATTTGAAGGAGGCTATGTCTCTCATCCGCAAACTTGAAGCCTCGGTTCAATTCATGAGTGACGAGTTCGATCAGGTGAAAAACGAACTACAAGACTATAAGGACGCCAACCAACGCATTCTAAAAGAAAATGAGCTTCTTAAGCATACTGTGTCAGACTTGTCTATTAGAGTTAACCTTCTAGAACAAAACACTCGTCAACAGAACATTGAAATCAATGGAGTGCCTGAAAACAAATCCGAGAATTTAATCAGTACTGTAGTGCAGCTGGGAAAGGCCGTTTCAAGCACATTAAAAGAGAATTGCATTATATCCGCCGTTCGTGTCAGGAAACTGGACCCGCAAAGCACGACGCCGCGGGCAATAATTGTCAAGATGAATAGTACATCTACTCGTGTTGAAATCTTAGCGTCCGTTATGAATTATAATAAAAAACATTCGGACAACAAGCTGAACTCCCATCTCTTAGGATATGGTGGTGCGAAAAAACCAGTATTTGTGTCCGAACACCTCTCGCCACTCAATAAACAGATTCACGCAGCTACTAGGAAAGCTGCCCGTGTCAAAGAATATAAGTATATGTGGGTCCGTGATGGCCGAATCCTTGTTAGAAAAGCTGATGGGATACAAGCCAAACAAGTGCGGAGCCTTGAAGCTGTTGAACTGCTCTAACAAACACTCGACCATGACTTTATTAAGAAACAAATAATACATTACCTTCGATTCAATACTCCCATTCAAGATCTACTACCAAAATTTTAGAGGAATAAGAACCAAACTGAGAAACATTATGCTTGCAATACAACGCCATCAATATGACGTTATTATTGCCACAGAAACTTGGCTCGACGATGCAATAAATGACGGTGAAATATTGGACTCTAGATACACAATATATCGTAGAGATAGATCCTCAACTCGCCTGGGACATAAAAAGGGCGGGGGCGTGCTAATCGCTGTATTGAAGTCAATCGATAGTATTCGCATGGCAAAATGGGAAACTGACTCTGAAAATTTGTGGCTGAGACTAATGATTGCGGAAGGTAAAAGGACACAATACTTGAACATCTGTGCAGTCTACTTGCCTCCACCTGTACAATTACAAACACTGGACACGTTCCTGGATAAGGTTACCTCGGTAATTGATTTAACGGGTAGCCATACACTCATAGCTGGAGATTTTAATCTGGGATTCATCAAGTGGGAGTTGGATAACACTAACCCTCAGTGTGCAAGTATGTCCGTAAGTAACTATAATAACTCGTTAGGCTACTCCCTTGTAGATAGTTTATCTCTTAATAGCTTACAACAGCTAAATCATGTAAAAAACCACCAATGTAAATCTCTAGACCTAATATTGTCTAACTTTCATGGCGTACTTGTCCATGAATGTACTGAACCATTGTCAACAATAGACCCTTACCATCCCCCCTTGTGTATTGAGGTTAGCGGTGTATCACCAACATTTCTAAAATGCAAGCTCTCTGCAAAGTTTAATTTCCGCAAAGCAAACTACCAAATAATTAACGAGAGAATAAATCAGGTTAATTGGATTGAAAACTTTGCCCAATGTCAGGATGCCAACGCTATGGTAGAGGAGCTCTATAAGATATTGAACAACATCATAAGTTCATTTGTGCCAAAATCCAAAATAAAATGTAACAAATACCCCATATGGTTCCCTAAAAGTCTTATAAAAATTCTGAACGAAAAGGAAAAACTTAGAAGATGTTACAAAAAATATAAAAATCCACGTGACGACTACGAATATAAATTATTGAGCCAGAGAGCCAATCAAGTTATCAAAAGTAGCTATAATAACTTATCTAGAAGGATGGAGGAGGGCATAACCCATAATCCCAAGCTCTTCTGGTCCTTCGTCAAAGCAAAAAAATCAGGCTCAAGTGAAATGCCGTCGGAACTGAAGTTGGGCACTGAGGTGGCCACTTCAGGTGACGGCATATGCGATTTTTTTGCGCGTCAGTTTTCGTCGGCATTTACTCAATCGGACGCCTCGTACTCTGAACATCGCTCTGATGATACGCAGATCTATTCTTGCAACACGTTAGGCAGCGTTGCTTTCTCGGAAAAAGACGTAATCAGAGCATTAAGAAAGCTTAATGTGTGCAAAGGTGCAGGTCCAGATGGTCTACCACCTATATTCGTCAAAAAATGTGCAGTCAATCTATCTTGTCCCCTCAAAATTATATTCAACCACTCTGTTAAAACCTCTCAATTTCCTGATAAGTGGAAGCTAGCACATGTAGTCCCCGTCTTTAAAAAAGGGGAGGCTGATAATGTAAAGAATTACCGACCTATCTCTATCTTGTCTGTATTTTCAAAAGTTTTCGAGTCTCTCTTGTGTCCGATTTTAACCGCTCATTCCAAAATAGAGATAGCTCCACAACAACATGGTTTTTGCGCTCAAAAATCCACCACGACTAACTTAGTTCTTTACGTTAATGACCTTTGCAAATTAGTAGACTCACGCAAGCAAGTTGACTCTATTTACACCGATTTTAGTAGTGCGTTTGACAAAGTAGACCACACAATATTACTGCAGAAGCTGTCAAACCTCGGCATATTTGGTCAACTTTGGCTGTGGTTCAAATCTTATCTGACCAACAGAAAACAGAGAGTTGTAGTAAAGGGTCATCAATCTCTACTTTACACTTCAACATCCGGAGTCCCACAAGGCTCCCATTTGGGCCCAATACTCTTTATTATATTCGTCAACGATATAGCAAACAGTATCAAACACAGCACTTGTTCTATTTTCGCAGATGACTTGAAACTATATCGAGTCATTGACACAAGTACAGACATTGCCCTGCTCCAGGAAGATCTCAACTCTGTACATAGCTGGTGTACTAAAAACCACATGTTTCTTAATGCTGATAAGTGTTACCATATAACATTCACAAGAAAACACCTTACGCTCACTTCTTCATATTCGCTCAACGGAAGAGTACTTCAAAAAGTCGACAAAATTCGAGACTTAGGTGTTCAACTTGACAGTAAGCTTACCTTCATACCCCACATTGACTCTATTGTTTCTAGGGCTGCTAAAACACTGGGATTCATAAAAAGAACCTGTTATGACTTCAGAACTGTCCAAACCTTAACAGTACTCTATAATTCATTTGTACGAACTGCTTTGGAATACGCGTCACCTGTTTGGAATCCAATTTATGGTACACATGTGAATCGCATAGAACGGGTCCAAAAAAGCTTTACACGCTATCTTCGGTACAAATCTGACAGCTGTCCTCTGGACGCTGATTACTCGCAAAGGCTAAGATACTTCAAAATGATAACTTTAAAACAGCGAAGGCATACTAATGACCTGATTTTGCTTCACAAAATCATTAATGGATCCATACAAGTTCCAAAGCTTCTCGTTGAAATAAATATATCTGTCCCTCGCCATAGTTCACCAAGATCTCAACGCATTCTAGATGTGTTTACTTCGAGCCCAACAAGAACTAACCTCGGACATTCGGCACCAATGAACAGGTTGATGAGGACGTACAATGAGCTCCATACACGTTTCAATAGCATTGATATCTTCGCCAACACACTGTCGCAATTCCGCAAACAATTGTTACTGGCCCACAGTTGCCACAGTTAATATCTACTATTTTTCATGATTGTGTTATTCTTTAGAGCAACAAAACAGAATTAGTCATTTCTTTTCTTTAATTTAATTTAATTTAATTTTCAATTTTGTTTCCATTTTTATTTTTATGTAACTTTGTTTTTTAGCCTATATGTACCTACTCTATGTAATATTACAAAACTTGAAATATGTAAGAGCTGTGCACACCTGTAAGTGACAAATTCATTCTAGATTATAAGTTTAATTGTTACAATACCCCAAAAAATGTATTAGTGAATAAGTCGTTGGAGTGCCATAATTAAATAAATAAATAAATAAATAAATCACAACTTTTACCTCTTACTTCGTGTTTGACTACCAATCGCGTTACTCGAACAAAACCAGAGAGGCAATTCTTGTAATTTTAAGAACGTTCACTGTCTTAATCTGTCAGAAATACCTGTAATTCCCCTACATTTTTAACAAATTTTTGACATCGATTGTCGCTGAAATGAGATTGCGATCAGATTTTGAACGTTTTTAATTACGGGAATTGGTTTTCAGATCAAACAATCTTAGTGAAGCTAGTTAAGCTTAGATTTACCATTTCATAATTATAATAAATTGTAGTGTGTGTGTGTATGTTGTGTGTGTTATAGCTTTTAAACCATATTATTTCTTATCATTAAATCAGAGATTTTAAACCAGCAAACAAGCCATAACAAGTCTAATATAATACTTAATCAACCAAATATCAACCAACCCAGAAGTTAGTGCTAAAACACGAAGGCAATAAATTATACATAGTTACGTTTGCTTAAAACGTTGATACGAACGTTGAGGCCGAAAAATTCTGGAATTGCGACGTTGTACTGGAAGGTGCAGCATTGAAGGCTTCCCACCAGGTGGATCGATGAACTTGTGAAGGCCGCAGGATTACGCTGGATGCAAGAAACACAGGACCAGTCGATACGGTGACGCTTGGGGAAAGCCTATGTCCAGCAGCGGACTTCTTTCGGCAGATGATGATGATAATGACATGAATCACGTCAATGCCAGCAGTGGCTGAAAACCAGCGCTGGAGTTCTGTCTCGCAGCATTCTGCTAAGCGATGGCCATTTTCCGTGGATGTGACGCATATTTTTCCCCAACTTGTGTTTGTGTTCTTTCTCTGCGTCATGTTTATAGCAAATACACGTATTTTCTTTTCTACTAGCTGTGCCCTGTCGTGAAGCCTCTTCACCTAACGAGGGTCAGATAAAGTAGGTACCTTTTTGAACAGGAGCACAGCTATTCTACTTGGCGGCAGTAATAGATTTAGTGATAGTGCGAGGAAAAGGTTCTTTATAAAAATCTCTACTAAGCTCAAAAGTGGTCTCTCAAAAAAATTCGTGAATATTGATTTTTATGGCATCGGATAGGTTTAAGAAATACGCATCCAGTGAGCTAAAAGCGCATATAAAAGCGCAATGAAGCATAAACCAAATAGCGGTATCTTATTTAAAACATATAAAAAACCCTTAAAAAAGTTTGCCCTAAATCAATTTTACTTCAAATCACTAAGAGAATAAGAGCAAAACTTAAATTTTCTCGAAACTAGCTTTTCCTGAGATACCGCTTTTGCGTTTAGCGCGGCAGCATAAGCTCTTGTAAAAGTGAATAAGATTTGTCACAGATTTTTAACAGAATTCAAAAAAGGAGGAGGTTATGTGTTCGTCTGTATATTTTTTATTCATCGATATTTTGCCAATTGTAGTGGTGAAGGGTGAGCGTTCTGGGGGACTGTCTTTTGTAATTTTGACGTTCAAAAAGTGCTGATTCTCCACCCAGTTTGAATAAATGACTTTTGATTTTATTTGATTCTTGTCACTGTTCTTAACATTTTCCATACCATTATACTAAGTAGTTGGTAGGCAGGTAAGATAATTGAAATAAAAAAGTGGTTGTACAAAAAAAAGAAAAAACAACCTTCGGCCATAAAACACTACAGAGTGAAAAATAACGTTTTTTTGTGTTTTTCTTTTTTGAAAGACTTGTTTTAAATATTTAAATCACAAGCAAATCGATGCCTCCCACGTAAGTTGTTCTAACCCACAATCTCCAATTTTACAATTATATGTTTCAAAAATACTATTGGCAATAAGAAACTGCACTTTTCAATTATTTTTTTATAAAATTTAGTATGTGAATAGAGTTAGTAATAAAGTGTTACTTACTATATTCACATACTGAATTTTGTGGCTTACAACAACTTACGTGGGAGACATTGAAATGTTCAAAATATTAATACAATGAACAGCACCATTTTCAGCAATGGCCGACGTATTTATCATTTAGGATGGTTCCTGAAATACCTGACAGATATAGGACGTATACCTACTTTATGAGGCGCCTATTGTTATACACAATTGTATTGAAACTCGGCAGACAGAAAGCGGCATTCAAATAATGAAAGTTCTGCGACGTCACCGCCTTCGACACTCCCTATCACTGTTAAGGGTAGGTTCGCAGTATATTATTATTAATTTTCAGGTCTACCTCAAAATTTCAGAAGGCCAGCCACTCGATTCTATAAAAATCTCACCGTGAAATCATAAGTGAAGTGAGCTTGAAGTGAGCAGTGTCAATAGTGTTAATCCCTTATGACAGATCACTTCCTGCGCACTTCACCTAAGTTCTCACGGTGAGATTTTTACAGAATAGCACTGCTGTTCCCGCAATTCAAACCGTTCAAAATCTAGTCGCAATCTCACCTCAGCGACAATTAATGTCAAAAATGTTTTAAATTACGAGAATTATTGGACTTTAAGTTGTGAACGTTCTAAAAACTACGAGAATTGCCCCACAGGTCATGTCTATATGACCTGCAACTTAATTGCGAAACATACTTCCAATCACATGAATCATTTTGAAGGATATTGCTGATCCATTGCATCATATTATGTTCCAAAAATTTGTCTGCTCAGTAACGTAAATATCTCAATAAAGTATAAAAATTACATATGTATCTTCCAAACTATAAAACTTTAGCTTGGGAAATTAAGGTTCAGATTTGTAAATGACCTCCTCTACATGCGAATTTGCTATTTCGGGTCCAGATGCAGTCACTCTGTATAATCTACCAAATGAGTCAGAATCAGTGTTAGTGGTGAACGGAGTAGAAGCCTATGGCACAGATATCTCTTCTTCTTTTTTTTTTTCAACAACCTAAAATGAAATTATCCAATATATTAGCTTATTAGCTTATTTGAAGTAAATTATTCATAATAAAACAAAATAAAAAAACAATATAAAAATTCTACTTATAGGCACCCACTCTACGCGCGGAAATAATCTATGAATTCGTAACATGATTAAAAAAAAAATTTTTTTAGTTTTTGTAACATATAAAGAAATTTCTGTGTTTCTACTCGGTTCACCTTTTATACCCTGTTTTAGTACAGACGTTTAAAAAAACCTGCCGGTATATGTGTCTATTGTTCGTAAATGACAAAATTTTTGCTGGGGCTACCAATACGCTATGACGAACATTTTAATTCGGCTGATCATTCGTCTCTTAACAAACAATAATCATAATATTAACCCTAAATATTGTAACTCCCACTTCCCTTTAACCCTTCGTCTGCCGCACAGCGGCTAATTAAAGTTAGCTACACACGGCGCGACCGCGACGCTCCAGTCTTTGACTACGGCTCACTGCGTTTGTCGCACAGTCGCACTTGACACGTGCGAATATAAACAATGGTTATTCAGTGTGTCTCATCATTCTCTTAAATGTTGTTAAAAGATGTTGGTGAAATCCATACATCGCCTACTATACTATTGGAACTTGAAAAGATCATCAATTTTGTGTTGCAGTATGAATTAATTGTAGGAGAAGTCAAATGAAGTTTGTGTTTTAAATCCAAGCTATAAGGTTAGAATTTCTCAATAATAAGTCAAAAATCAAAAGTCATTTATTCAATTAAAGCCAATCAGCACGTTTTGAACACGCTTGCCGCGGTTGGTCTGTGGATGGGTGACCATCTTTACATACCGTGCCTCGGAAAGCACGTTAACCCGTTGGTCCCGGCTGTCATTCGTATATCTTTGACAGTCGTTACGGGTAGAGTCAGAAGCCCGAAAGTCTGACAACCAGTCTTACCAAGGGGTATCGTATTACCCAGTAACTGGGTTGTGGAGGTCAGATAGGCAGTCGCTCGATGTAAAATACTGGTACTCAGCTGCATCCGGTTAGACTGCAAGCCGACCCCAACATAGTTGGGAAAAGGCTAGGCAGATGATGAGCACGTTTTGAACGCCAAAATTACATAAGACCATCCTTCAAAACACCCGCCCTTCACCACCTCTCAGTTCTTTACCTTGGAAGAAGAAGTGGCGCAACAAACTCCCCAGCAACACAACTGTCTGTTAACTTAGAAAATCACATCTTCTAGTGATGATATTTATCTGTGCAAACGGAAATTTTCAATAATATTTCATTCAATATCATTTCAGACTGTACGCTCTCTTTTCTCTCTTAGATCTATTTTTACAGCTGAACAAATAAGCCATTCGCAATACAGTTACAAATTGCATTTAAAATTAATTATGTATTCACCTGTCCAATTAAAACAATAATAATTACGCGTCTGTTCCAAGCCAATCCTCTCACAATACCAATATTGCAACAAACCGAGTCCTAGAATAATCCAAACAAAATTAATATAGCAATCACAAAGTGAATAAAATTAATCAACGCCATTGACATTGGAGTTTGGGTCATTAGCAGATTATTGATGGCTTATAAATTGCATCGGTCTGCATCTGCAATAAGGACAGAATAGTACATACATGGAGTGCTAACCTGTAGGCAAATGTACGCGCTTCACTTGTTCAGAACGTCTGAAGCTAACCGTCAAACAAGATGAGAAGAGACCGGTGATTTAATCATGAAAATCTGTACTACAAACAAATTGACAAAGGAGTATTTTAGATGTTATTTATCAAGCACTTCTTTGATGTTTTATTTATTTATTTATAAAACAGTAGTAGTAAAGACTGTGAAACAGGAACACTTATAAAGATTCATGTTTGTTTTGTACCATTAAACCAGAAATAATGTGTATCGGTACACCGAGTTAACAATCAAAGATAATAACTGACATTACCACATTTGTATTCCATTAAGCCGGTAACACGCAGTGTATCTATTGTAATTTCTGCTATAGAAAAATCATTACTCCATTTGCTCGGTATTCCATGTCAGCGGCGAGGGCTGTGATTATGAACTCCATTGATAGACTTCAATTCGCTACTTTGTGAAAGGCAATTATATTCTTTTGCCTTAGTTTTTGAATACTAATAACAGGGGATGAAAGTGGCAATACAAGGTTTATTTTTAATTAGTAAAAGCTTAATTGGGAGATTGTATAGCTCGGTAGTGAAAACAGTTTACTATGAATGAGGATTTTTACTTACCTTACTATGCTCGTGCAAGAAAATGTTTGAAGAAGCATATCGTCGTGCACTATAGACGTATATCTTTGTATAGTGATTTCTACCCTTTTTGGATTAACATACCATATAACGTCAGACGCACAACATCAGGTTAGGCAGAGGTGTGCCTATATATGTTTGAGTATCGTGTAATAGGAGGCAATGCCATTCACAGGGCACAAATCCGGACTTCGGGCTTTTATTGAAAAATTCTACATAGTAAGCCCTATAACACTTTCCCCGACCCGAGAATCCAACCCAGGACCTTGGAACTAGCAGTAACACTTGCGATCACTAGACCAACGAGTCCCCTAGGGCTTACGAATGCCCGGAATGTTTGACGAATATCTATTACAGAGATGTTTGTATCGCTTCCCTCGTAATTTAATTTGGAGGTATATCAATACAGATACGGATCCAAAATTATATTATCTACCTCACAAACAAGCACCCATCCACAACAACTCACAATAATGAGACTACTCCAATATTTGCGTACCCTATCAAATGGACACAGACACACTCACACATCACACACACACATTCATATTTCACATTTGAGAAATTTAAGCGGATTTGTCAAGTTTTCGGCGTCCGACGGACTGCTGAAATTATGTGCACCCTTGTTAGCCGAGCTGCGAGTGACACCACGTGATGGGCGCTTTGAAAAATTGTTCCTGGACAGCAACATGGACGAGGGCAAAAAATCAAGGGTTTTGTGTGTTCGGTGACGGTCTAGAAGGATGTGTGGAGCCCGACGTCATCTGTGAGTATATGTTGTGTGGTTTTGTTGAAAATATTTAAATTGCGGTGGTGAGAAAAGAGTTTTTTTTTTTAAATGTTGGTAGAATAAAAATCTGTGCTGCTGCTGAGAAATTCAACTGTTTAAAATTATCTTGATGTTGGCATTTTTAATATTAATAGAATAAAAAGCTGTATTACTGATCATTAGCATTTAATGTTAGTCCTTATATTTTGTTAACCTCTCAAGGACCGCCATTATTTACGTCAACTATCCGTCAAGCATCGCATCTGCCGTCGAGAACATTCGTTCAGAAACGATTTTAAGACTTATCTTTACTACAAATACAGTTTTAAATCGGTCGGGGTTTGGTGGCACAAGTTTGTGCCAGCGGGGCTCAACGGTAATACTTGTTTACTGGCGCGTTTTTGTGCCGCTGGGGCTCTAGAGGTTAATCAATTTATTTATTAATTATTTTATTAGCATAATAGCATATCATAATCAGCCCATAGTGTTCCCACTGCTGGGACACTGGTATCATCTCTTCAAGATAGTGGGCTGTAATCTACCACGCGTGCCCAGTGCGGGTTGGTAGATGTCGCATATCTTTGAATTTTTTATTCTAGGTCATGCCGGTTTCCTCACGATTGTTTTCCGTCATCGTTTTAACCCTTTACTGCATGATATATTAAATAGGTGACAATTTTTTTTTATGTTAATGGGTTTATTAAAGCTTCAGAATTAATTTTAGTGTATTTTTTTATTTATTTATTTTTTTTATTTTTATTTCCAAGTGGTATGTGATGATAGACAAAATAGTTGTGTTTTATTATTGCTAATGATATGAAAAACAAACCGCATTAGGATTTATATGCTAGATTTGTATTTTTTTAGAGTAAAATAAACTGTAAACATGTCAAACCATATATGGTTTCCTATGCGGTAAAGGGTTAAGAACAGTGGTGATGAAATTATTTACACAAGGCTGAACATTATTGACCGGAAAAATAAACTCTGAAAATCTATCACCTGATTATTCCAAAGCTCCAAACTGTTCAAGCAAATTTATGGATGTTCATGTTAATTTTAAATATTCATAATAAGCTTTCAAAGAAATAAATCCTAAGAGAGTAAAAAATAATCCTATCCACTCTCGATATTTCAATACGTAGATATTAATGTAGCAGAAAGACAAAATTGCCAATAATAAATTAAATTCATACTACATTGATTACATAAGATACCTACGAAAAATCGTACTTTAAAATAAATCCTGCAATGTACTGCGTTTCGTAGCCGTGGGTAGACTTTTTGAAGTAAAAGCGGAAAGCGTTTTTTTGCCCTTATAATTCTTGGAGATTCTTTGTGACACATTTAATACCAAAGAGAGTATGAAACATGACAAACGTGCTAAGCCTATTACAATCACTAAAATATTGTGGAGGTCAGTTGTAAAAAAGTAATTTCGAACATACATATTTGCAACTAGTTTCTGCCGGAGACTTCGATAGCGTATTTTTATAAAAAGTATTCTCTGTATTCATCCAGGTTATAAAATATCTGTGTGCTAAATACCATCCAAATTCGTTCAGCCCTTTTTGCGTGATTGAGGAACAAACATACAAACTTTTACATTTATAATATTTGATGTCACAACTGCATCAGACTTCTAGAAAGTGAACTTTTTAGTTGCAGTTCTTTTTTTGTTATTTTTTTTTTTGCTTTTCAAAATTTTAGTGTGCCCTTTATTTTGATGTCCCACATGGTCGCGACATATTATTTCTTTTATCTTTTAGAAATTACATAGTGACGTCTAAAATCAAAACCAAGTCCATAACCATCGAGCAACCTAGACGAGCCTATATCATGCAATAAATCGTCGAACGTCGATGCTTCGAGAGTATAAAGAATCCCACATAAAACATACATAGATACCTAGTACGCGTGAAAAGCATAACCGTGCCTTTGCTATCGCGTAGTTGGGGAAAAACAATTCTGAAATACGCTGGTGTTTATTTAAGTTATGATTAGAGACTGTTTAACCATATACTTTTGATGTTTAAACGTCTCTTAACGTTAACTTCATTAGGACGAGCTGGTACGCATGTGTACCACAAGCGGTACATATTTGTACCAGCTCGTCCCTGAGAGGTGTAACTTTTATATAAATAAAGGGTTTAATATCCACATTTCATGACTTAGACCACTCCAAAAAATCTCAGTCGGCCTTTTCCCGGGGAATCGGGATCAACCTCGAATCGAGATCGTAACTCGATCATATTGTAACATGATTACCAGGGCTCCAAGTACTCTCGATGGAAGCTTTTATCTATAATGGTGTGTTATATTGTGTATCGGAAAGTGTACGGTTTAATATACCTACTGCTAAAGGTTTCGACTCTTACACAAGTGTCTACATCTCTTTTTATTAGTGATCCATCATATCGCAGTCTTCAATATTTGGATCTAATAAGCTGAGATAGCATAAACGTATTCCAGAATAATGCGAGTTAGGAGAGGCAATTAATTGGTTTTGAAAGCTGTAGTCCTGCCTTAAGAGGGGTGACACTCAGCTTAAACTGAAACTAACTTTGCTGATGGGGCATAGCGTTCACAAAGTTGGACCTATGCTGGAAGACACAACTAGCTCCAAATTTTCTGACTGACCAACTTCTTGATAAGTCAAAAGTGCCCGTAAATGATTTAATTGAAATAAATCCTCCATGTAAAATACAGGTATTCAGCTGCATCTGGTTAGACTGGAAGCCGACGCCAACATACTTGTGGAAATGCAGGCAGATGAATGTGAGTCGCACACGTAATCCCTTACAATCAAGCTAAAAACCCCTTACAACTAGGAAACGAGCAATTGGATCCGTCTGAAATTTCATAATTGCCCATGTAGGTTTATGTGATCTAAAATATTTGTCCCATCATGGGTGGTCGAGATGCGAAGCATCGGGTCTTCTTCATGATCCGACATAGGTTTTCGTGGATGTGGGCACTGTCGTGGGTACTCGAACGAATGATAATTTTAAATCAAACTAACTTTATTTGATACACTATAACGGTTTTACAAGAAACAAACACGTGCGTTGGTACTGAGCGTCTGCCAAGACTGTCGGAGATCAACTGTCGCGAGGTCGCGACACTCCGTCCCTTCAGCAGTCTTCGCTGTCGCCCCTCTACCGACGATCGTGTCCAAGCGGTAGGGCGCGCTTGCGTTTCAACCGGTAACGATATTATTGGTTTACAAAACTAATTGTTAGATGGCGCTGTCCGTTGCACCATGGCGCCATCAATCCACGACATATTTTTAATCCTAAGCATACCTACTTTTTCACTTTGCTAAGGAACGGATTTTTATCAATAGTGAAAAGGCAGGCTTGAAATTAAAGTTGAAAAAGTAAAAATACAACTCATGAACCTTGCGTTCATCATTCTAATGCTGCAATACTTCTCATGCATGTTGACTCCTCTAAGTAGGTTAACTCTAGACCGGAGGGGCCCAAACTTGTTTTGTCTTTTTTTTATTAAAACGTTGCCCCACCCTAGGAATTTCTCCTGTATTGTGGGTGCGTTTACAAAAATTTAAACTCACATACACAAACAGCCAGACCCGAAACAACTACTTGTAGGTCATACAAATATTTGTTCCGTGCAGTAATCGAACCCGCGACACGCAGCGCAGCAGTCAATCGCTTAACCACTGCGCCAACCGTGACCTCAAAATATCATAGACAGACCACTTTAAAAATTTTGCTTGTTCCAATGGACCCCCTGCAGCTACATTTTTACCATATTCCCAAAACTCGACAAAAAATAGACGTAGACCCCGTCGAGTCTCCCGTGGACTCCTGGAGGTACACCTAAACCACTTTGGGAATCAATGCTCTAGACTAATACTAGTTGATAAGTTTAGGCATCTAATAATCCTATTGGATGCCTAAAACGTAATCAGCTGCCTAGCTGTGTACGCTTGGCATCCTAGCTACATGCTTTGGGCTTATCCGCGGTTGGTTGCTTCTCTTCTATCGTTAGGCGTACAATGCAGCTAGTATAAATGCAGCTTGTATTAGTACTACGATAATTATTATGGTAGGTATATTCATCGTTAAACCAGCGACTCTGTATAACGGCGCCTGAAACAGCTTAGAAATTACAAAAATAAAGGTGGCTAGGACATCGACGCGCCAACTTTAACCATGAATTTAGCGGGTTCTCTACATAAATACGAAAAACTTTATTACGTCAGTCACTTTAGCAGCTTTTTGTCCATTTTAGCAGTCAATCATCACCATCATCTGCCAAGCCTTTTCCCAACTGTGTTGGGGTCGGCTTCCAGTCTAACTGGATGCAGCTGAATACCATTATTTTACATGGAGCGACAGCCTGTCTCACCTTCACAACCCAGTTACTGGGTAATATGATACCCCTTGGTAAGACTAACTGTCAGACTTTCGGGCTTCTGACGACCCGTAACGACTGTCAAAGATCCTTGTGAATGTGAGGACTATGTGGGTCATTGTTTCCGTTTTAATCATGGTCTAGCACTTTGAGTGGTTTATGCGGTCTACACAAATGTCCTGTCCTTGGTATTACTCGTCGAATCGTTGAGCTCCTTAAGTTCTGAGTTGAGCTGCACGGTTACTGACGAATGCGTGCACCGACTGCACAGGTCCACTCAATCTGTGTGGTTCTTTCCTCAAAAGACCACTTCAGACACCAATCTACATAGTCCTCGAAGATCAAAGATTATTTCCGGATTTTTATATACACATTGACATTGATGAATATTATATAAACAATGACATGGATATTTACTTTGTAAAGTATCTTATTTTTATTATTATTATTGTGAATGTGAAGACTATGTGGGTCATTTCTTTTTTCTGTTTTCCTTCTTAGTTAGTTTTAATCATGACCTGGCAGTTTGAGTAATTTATGCGGCCTACCCAAATGTCCTTTCATTGGTATTGTTCGTCGAATCGTAAGGCTCCTCAAGTTCTGAGTTGAGCTGCACGATTTTTGACAAATGCGTGCACTGACTGGACAGGTCCTCTCAATCTGTGTGGTTCTTTACTCAAAAGACCATTTCAGACACCAATCTACATGGTCTTCACATTATCTGACCAAGATTATGTCTGGACTTTAAAAGAGACTGTGACCTCTGAGTTTGTTTCGGCCTTTCTTCTCAGAGTAGTCAGATAGGAAACGCCGACCTCATCTAGTTTAAAAAAAAAAATGTGATTGACATGTAAAAGTGTTTGTACAAACCTACTTACAGAAAATAAATCATTTATCATTTATTTATCATTTATCACGAATGACAGCTGGCACCAACGGCTTAACGCGCTTTCCGAGGCACGGAGGGGTCTTGGTATGTAAAGATGATCACCTATCTACAGACTAACCGCGGCAAGCGTAGCTGAACTTGATCGATCGACCTGTGCAGCTGTTATTATGTAGCCACGTTTAGCAGTCAATATTAACGGAAATTCATAAAAACACACAGTTCCGACATTGTAGGTAAATACTAGCAAATATTCAGTTCCTAAAACTACCTACATTGAGTGAAGCATAAATCCGTAGTTCGATTTTCTGTTCATACAGATAATTTAATTAACATTGATCCGATCGGTGATTTTACACTCATATTGTAATTAATAAAAGCGGATTATACAATACTAATATACCATGTTTTGTTCAGACCGACTGTTAGATTTTTATTAATCATTGTGATCATAATTCATTTTGTTCACGAAAAGCAAATAATTTTCGTTTGAAACGGACAACAATGAAATGTGAAATAATTAATATTTAATTCCTTCTGATTTATAGGTATTTAGGTAGGTACAGACGCCAGCACATCAAGCTACCTGATATGGATATGACATGGATATTTACTTCGTAAAGTATTTTATTTTTGAATATTAGGTACTATTGTGAATGTGCGGTCTCTATGTGGGTCATTCTATTTTTTTTTTCTGTTTTCCTTCTTAGTTTTAATCATGATCTGGCAGTTTGAGTAACTTATGCGGCCTACCCAAATGTCCTTTCATTGGTATTGTTCGCCGAATCGTGAGGCTCCTCAAGCTCTGAGTTGAGCTACATGATTTTCGACGAATGCGTGCACTAATTGGACAGGTCCGCTCAATCTGTGTGGTTTTTTACTCAAAAGACCATTTCAGACATCAATCTAATGGTTTTCACATGATCTGACCAAGATTATGTCTGGACTTTAAAAGAGACTGTGACCTCTGAGTTTGTTTCGGCCTTTCTTCTCAGGGTAGTCAGATAGGAAACGCCGACTTCATCTAGTTTAAAAAAAAATGTGATTGACATGTAAGTGTTTGTACAAACCTACTTACAAGAAAATAAATCATTTATCATTTACCTGAAACTGTCAAATTTTCCCAATGAACTCTTTAGCGATGAAGTTGAAAATGTATTAAAGAAATTTGACATATTGTAGTAGCTTGATGTGCTGGCGCCTGTACCTACACGTTTTGAATCGAAACCTACCAATATTGCCTATTGGCAGATACCTCCTATTGGCAGTGTTCAAATGTTTGATGCTGTTATCTTGACAGGAGTTAAAACATATTAAATAATAAAGAAATCAAAAACGTTTATTTGTGGTAAACATAAAGCAAAGAAAGAACACAAAAAATAACAATTTAGCAGATTGTGTGTGTGAACTTAATGTGCTGGCGTCTGTACAGTATTATTGTCATCGTCATCTGCCTAGCCTTTTCCCAACTATGTTGGGGACGGCTTCCAGTCTAACCGGATGCAGCTGAATACCAGTGTTTTACATGGAGTGACTGCCTATCTGACCTCCACAACCCAGGGCTTCTGAAGACCCCTAACGAATGTCAAAGGACCAATGGCTTAACATGCTTTCTGAGGCACGGAGGGGTCTTGTTATGTATAGCGGATCGCCCATCCACGGACCAACCGCGGCAAGCGTAGCTTGACCTGACCGATCGACCGTTGCGTCTGTTGTTAGTTAACCACAAACTCCTTATTACAGTATTGTGTGACTAGTAAATAATAGGTTTCCCTGTATAACTAGGATGAGTGTGAAACATGCGACCGGACTACAGACTAAGAAATATTTAAATACAAAAGGTTCAGTTCAAAAGGTAAAGTTTGATGTTAATAAAAAAAAAAGTTAAAATAATAAGAGATTAGTAGTTTATCATTTGCCTTTGCTTATGGTTTTCGTTGTTTTTTGAATGTAGGTTTATTACAGTTGAATACATCCACTTGAGAGAAATCTTGATTGAACAAAACCTTTTTTATTCTGACATATCTTTTACTCTTATTGTTTTCCAAGTTTCATAAGATACTTATAGCAAAACAATGAGTAATACGGAGAACTTGAAGAATTCCTTTGATTTTCGTTGAAAGATCAAATAGTATCTTCCAATCGGCAGACGTATTCATTTCCTCTAAGCGTCTCATTCGTACGTAGCGAACAGAAATATACTGCACAGGTGTATGGCAGCAGTTCAAGTACAGCACCCTAATTGCGTAACACACTATTACTCTAAATTTGAATCATTTTGAAGCATATTGCTAATCCATTGCTCCATATGTTCGAAAAATGTGTCTGCTCAACAACATAAATAACGCAATGAATGTTGTTGAACTGTCAAAATGAAACCCATTGCTACTAATAGTGTGTTACGCAATTAGTCTGCAGGACTATTACACAGGAGTTCTTCATTTTTTGCAGGATATTTTATATAAATAAATAACCTATTTAACATCGATATCTATATTACTAATAATAAACCTAAAGCTTTGAACGTGTTAATCTCTGGAACTACCAGTCAATATTTTTGAATTTGATAGCCTGATTCTAGAGGAAGGCTACGCTATTTTTTTTTACTTTTTTGCTACTTTTTTTCTAATTTATTGCTACTTTTTTTTGCTACTTTTTCTGCCACTTTTCTCTACTTTTTGTTACTTTTTTTGCTACTTTTTTCTACTTTGTTTGCTATTTTTTTTCTACTTTTTTGCCTCTTTTGCGCCTTTTTTTGCTACTCTTGTACTAATAATAAAGTTAGATACGACATTCAATTCGATTTTCGGCAACACTCATCCAGCTGCTACCAGCCATTCTGCGAAGATCGTCGCTCCACCTAGCCTGAAGGTACCCTACCTTACGTTTACTGATTTGCGGTCTCCACTCAAGAACACGTCTATCCAACGGTCATCGGTTCTACGGCTAATATGGCCGGCCCATTGCCACTTCAGCTTGCTTGTGAGCTATGTCGACATGTCGACATCTTTGGTTCTCTGCCGGATCACCTCGTTGCGGACTCGATCCCTCAGAGAGACTCCAAGCATAGCCCATCCCATAGCTCGCTGAGCGACCTTGAACTTTGACCTAAATGGATCAGCCATGCCGTGATTGTCCACGTTTCGGCTCCATAAGTTATCTGCATCCATGCCTACCTATATCTTCCTTCTATAAGCTCCTTCTTTAAGGTATAATTATATTTTAAAGAGACAGTAGTGAGCCTTCTGATTTTAACCTGCATCGCACCGGAAGCTGTGAATATTCGGCGCGACGGTTGCAGCACCCCTGCAGCAGACTGCTACATCCGGTTTCAACTTCCTGCTCTTTCCAAATCACGGTTTTTAGTTCGAATACGTTCTATTGGTTTTATTTATAGTTTACTTTCTGTGAGGACACAAAAAGTTCGAGCTTTTTGTTGCTATTGTGTTTTAAGAAACTTTATATTACGTCCATAATGACTGTGAAACTTTGATATACTTATTCCCAGCTGATTTTATAATGATTTCCTAAGAATAAGTATATAAAGCCTTTTTTTATTTCTGAGCTTCAGTCTGTCTTTTCGTAAATAAAGATACCAAGGTTAAAAATACTGAACAGCTCATAGTTATAGACTATAGCTAAGCATTTACATCAGGGTAATTGCGTAACACACTATCAGTAGCAATGGGTTTCATTTTGACAGTTCAACAACATTCATTGCGTTATTTAAGTTGTTGAGCAGACACTTTTGCCGAACATTATGGAGCAATGGATTAGCAATATGCTTCAAATTTATTCAAACTGATAGTAATAGTTTGTTACGCAATTAGGGTGCAGGTTGAAATTTAAAACTTGCGCCAACTCGAAATACCTGACCAGTACCTACCTGTTACAAATAATCTAAACGGACTTAAAAAATATCGTGTAATAATCGTTTTAGTGTAAAATAAGTTATTGCCTTTATGTAAACACGAAACGGCGTTCCAGTAAAAAAATATAGAGACCTTGCTTACATCTTGTTGCTTAGATGTCAGAAATAATAACTCTGAAAGCTTAAAGTAATCAAAGATCCATGCAACAAGATGTAAGCCAATTTAAAAAAAATATGTATGTCACGTGATAAAATCTGAACGTTGATATCTCGGAAACGTGACACGTTTGGTCTTATAATGTTTTCTCGTTTGCATTAATGTCAGCTATCGATTTATGTAGGTTTCGTGCATGGCCGCCATTTTGAAAAAAATCAAAATGGCGGACCGGTAGGTATCCCACAGGTCTTTAAAGCCGTTTCTTTATAACAAGTCGAATTAGATATGTTAATTAGGCCCACCTATTCAGTTTAATTCTGAATAGTATATTTCTATACTACGTATACAATAGCGGGCGTTTCCTGCGATTCAATAACTAGGTTTCAATTTCAGAGGACGGTGACAGCGGACGTGTCTGAGCCAATATCTAAAACATCTGGACAATAGACACAAAATATCTTTGTACATTTACACAAACTTACAGGGAAGTATCAGATATAAAGATGTACCTACCTATGCGTAAAGGTCTAATAAGGATAGTGTACCAATAAATAAAAGAAAAAAATGTACTTCCGTCATTGAAATCCGAGGCCCTAGCACAAACGCGCGCCATAAACGTAGCGTACATTTTTTTTTTTAACGAAAATAAAACTATCCTAAAGCATTTTTGGGATACATTTTTGCGTCAAGCACAATAATTAGTATCTCCTATTTATTTATTTATTTAATACTTCAAGCACTTGAAATGTACGGAGGCGGAACTTAAGAATAAAAAATAGGAGGCGACAAGAGTGTTCCAATTTTAAAATAATCGATTTAGGTTACGTTATCGTCACGCTACGCTGTTCGAGCTAGAGACACAGATTTTGTAAAAAAAAAAAAAACATAATCATCAATAAATCTAGACAATACACCGTAATCGCTAAAATCTATGCTTCTTTTATACATAAAAGTGTTTTCATTTCTTGCAGGAATGTAATTATTATAGATAGGAGGTACTATTTTTAGCCTGATTTGCAGAATAAAGAATGCCTTCAAGATTATTTGTTTATAAAGACTTTTTTCCATCCAATTTTCCTGTATATTAAATCTGTTGAGTATTTTATTTTCCGTCGCGATGTCACGAGGCAGCTTGACATCGAAGTTGGACGGCCAGCCAATATCAGGTAAGGAAAATGATATTCTGTTAGATGTCTGAGCTTATTTCACGTAAACATTTTTTTTTTTTTTGTACAGACGCCAGCACATCAAGCTACTACAATCTGTCAGATTTCTTTAATAGATTTTCAACTTTAGCGCTAAATCATAAGGTTCAAAGTTGATTTGGAAAATCTGACAGTTTCGGGTAGCTTGATGTGCTGGCGTCTGTACAATGATTGAAAACTGAAACTTACCTGTATCGTAATTTCTTAATATAGAATAGAATATAACAGCCATTTGTTAATCATTGTTATGTTCAATTGTATTCTTTTTACTAGGTTCTACCTGTGTCTTCGTCCGCGTAAAAGGACATTGCTCTGCGCCCATACATTGTTCGCCCTGGATCCAAGAGCGTTGGAAAATTATGTGTTGTATTGTCGATCATTAGTAAACTCCTATAAGATTTTGATAAGATTTTTCAAATGCGACTGATATTTTCAACGATTAGAGCGTTCATACAAAGAAACAACAAACCTCTTAATATATAAATATTAGTGTAGATATAAATATATTATCATGGCAAGCGAAACCGATGTCGACTATTCTGCCAATTTTCAATGTTAATTTGTGTTATGTAGTTCAAACCGTGACTAGTTCTGACGGTTCTTAAGTAGTTACCTGACACCGACACGCTAATTGCGTAATACACCATTAAATAATATGAATTATTTTGAAGGATATTGCTAATCCATTGCTTCATATATTCTAAAAATTTGTCTGCTCAACAACGTAAATAACGCAATGAATGTTGTTGAACTGTCAAAATGAAACCCATTGCTACTGATAGTGTGTTACGAAACTACCACCCGTCCTTCATGGTCTGACAAGGACCATGCAGATGTCAGGTTATTAGAAAACGTCAAAGCATGTCTTCACATCTTACCCATTGAAGTCTTCGAAACTTCAACATGTCAGCTGTCAAAATCATGAATCGATTACACAAAGCTGTACCGGTACTAGCTATTAAAATTAGCAGCTCGAACTGAGGTCAAGTAAATAATCGTACCAACAGGAGAACCCTCGTCAATGGTTGCTGTTTCTGACAGCTCCTGACTGGAAACTTTGGGGTGTAAACAAATGTTCCTATACAACTTATTTAGTGTTCAATTGGTGCTTAAGCGGCTTTATCCGCTTTAAGTTTAGATGGGCTTGTAATGAAGTTGGTAAAGCGGCTGTGACAGGCAAGGAGATTGAACGGTTTGTCGATGCATGTGAATAGTAACGAAAGTAATTAGAGATATTTAATAAAAAAATTAAGAAAATTTACTTAAAAAAATTAAATCGACTCCAAAAATAAATTAACCTAAAAAAATGAAATAATATTTTTATACACATAATATTTAGCAGCCAACTGTTTAAATCAGCCGTTTAGTTAACCGCCTGGCCTTTGGAAGTAGTGCTCGCCTCGCTTCGCTCTCTCGGCTCACATGCGGTTGATCACAGCTCTAACCTAACCCATTTGGTCGGGGTGCCCTGGCTTAGTTACTGCGACCAATTCGGCTCGCGTATGATTGGTTACAGTTCGAACCTAAACTATAATTGAATATCATTCAGGCCGTTAGTTGAACGGCCGCCGTTTAGCTAAAAGGCTAGGCGGTTAATTAAACGGCTAATTAAACCAGTTGGCTGCAACGTATTACTGGCACCTCCAAAAATCCTTCGTGTTTATATAAACATATTCATATACTTAAATTAATTAAATTGCATACTTTTGAGTGCAGTTCCAGTAATGTTACATACACACGTGTCGAATCGATAACTTTTTTTTTTTAAATCGGTAAAAACAAAATCTGTGATAGAGACTTCTAGAATGAATTAATGAATAACCTACGAGTACCGTTATGTTCGTGTATGTTAAAAAACAAATAAAAATACTATTATTTATATCAAAGCAGGATAGAGATAGAATTTGTATTTCTCTTCTGATAAGTATTTTGCTGTTTTAATTTTTCGTTTTGAATAATAACTTCACTACTCGCGTCCTGCCTCACTTTGCCACTTTGTGATTATGCCAATAGATCATTATTATTACTGTAGAAATACTAAAACATTATAAAACGATTAATTCATCAAATGTACTGACGCCACGCCAGCACATGAAACTATCCCAATCAACTTTGAACCTTAAACTCTAGCGATGAAGTTGAAAATCTATTAAAAAAATTTGACTGATTGTAGTAGCTTGATGTGCTGGCGTCTGTACCTTCCTACAGAGCACACACAGCGCTTGGAAACAGTTCCAAAACAAATAAAAATCTGTTTAAAAAAAATTTTACATCTCTAAATAGTCACCTCAACTCTTTATTGGACCAATAACACGGCACACCAAATTCCACCAGCAATCACGCCGAACCACAAAAAATATTCCGGCCCAAAAGACCAGATAAGGGCCAAAGCGAAACGGTCATTGCGCTCCCAAAGAAACTGTTGACGACCCCTAATCCATCGGACAATACAATATATGCCTATATTGAAGCCTTAACACCAATACCGAAAACCCTTTTGTAAAAAAAAGGAGGAAAATATTCTACTAATATAAAATTTTGTGAAGGTCTGTTTGTGAGTTTAGATTTTGTTAATTTATTCCTTACTTCGACATCACGTCAATTCCATAGCTAATCAAGCCAACCCCGCGTCCATTTCTCGCGGTTTCGTTCATTGTGTCATAGAGAATACGGCCCCTGAATGGATTTGGATGAAGTTTGCCATACCGGTACCTAGACTATAACCTTGTAAATGATATTTAATTTCTGGAAATTATTTTTAAACTTGTGAAATTTCAAATCCGTAGGATAAGAGGAAGTGATTCTAATTCAGCTTGCAAGATTTGACCATACATACATACTAACAAGGCACGCCAATTTAAAGCTTGTAAAAACACTTTTACCCGTCAAAAATGAAATAATAATATATTAAAACTAGATAAGCCGGTCGATTCTGTAAAAATCTCACCGTGAAATCATAAGTGAAGTGAGCACTTAATAGTGTTAATCCCTAGCGAATGACAGCTCACTCCACGCTCACTACACCCAAGCTTTCACGGTGAGATGGTTACAGAATCGCACGGAAGGTCGGTGTTTCTTCTCTGAGGTTAAGAAACATAGAACTAATCTAGTTGTAAAATATTATTATTTATAACAGACTCAGTCGCTTTTAAAGTCCAAACATCATCTTGGTCAAGTAATGGAATTAGTGCATTTATGATACTTTATTATCTCGGTAATGGGTACGTTCCAGTGTGATAATTTTAAGTTATATAATATATTGTTTCGACCTCTGCAAAGCCGCGAGCAAAAGCTAGTAAAGAAAATATTACAGACATTTTGAAACCGCGTTCACAGTAACGCTGTCATTCAATATCCAGTGATATCTCATTTTGCCGCGCGAATAGACCTGAAGAGAATGGGTAGCGATTCAGAGACCCTTAAGGTCTGGTTTAAGTTATAGAAGCGTGATTGTGGATGGTCACACAATAGAAGAGGGGATAATAAATCTTTCTTTCCTCCGCCATTCCATTCTTTTGGTAAGTATGGTTTGGGAAAGATAAATAATATTGTAGTGTGGGGTTAGGCTTAATAAAAGAGGTGTCGTATTTTTTTTAAGACTTCCTTTTCTGTTGAAGAGCTTAACGAGTTGTAATTTTTTAAGCAATTCGGTATTTACTGAATGAAAATTTTGCAGGGCTTTGAAAATATCCGTATATTAAAAAAAAATGAACTTTTATTTAATTCACCTAATCACGATTTGTGTACTGAGTTTGAACTTTGCTTCTATAAAATGGAATCCCGATAATCTTGAAAGATTATCCATTCTATATGCCTGAAGAATTGCCAGACTTAAGTGGCAGTGAGCAGGACACATTGCTCGCAGAACAGACGCCTGATGGGGCCGAAATGTTCAGGAGTGGTGACCGCGTACCGGAAGACGTAGCGTTAACAGTCCTCCCACAAGGTGGTTCCGCAGGAATCTGCAAGGATGCGGGAAACACAGAACCGTTCAAAAAGGGTGTGCTTGGGGGGGGCTATGTCCAGCAATGGACGTCTTTCGGCTGAAATTATGATGATGATGATGACATGCCCCAAGGTTTCCTTGTTGTCGAAGTTTTGGTGCCAAATGACTTAAGGCTCTTGGATTTGCTTTATTAGGTCATGACATATCTATCTAACAAAACTTGTTTCTTGAAATTTTAAGGTCCTCAGTAGCCCTAGACAGAGAGAAGTGGAAAGAGAATAGTGAAGCCTTAAATAGTCCGCCAGGACTAATTTCGGCCATGACGGCCAATCTCAGCAGAGAATGCCCATCTGCATGGGAGATATTATAAGGCAGAAGTGCATGCGTACACGTAGGTCACATAGTCCGATATAAAAGGCTTGTTATAAAAAGTTGAAGATTTTTTTTTTTTCTATATTGCCATAATATTCAATAAATAAATAATAATAATAATAATCGTTTATTTGCATGAAATATGGTGGCTTACAGATGTCATAATACAATTCATAGTACTTCATATTCCGCCTACTAAATTCAGCATGCAAATTTTTGATGTGCCATGATTCATGGTTATTAATAATATAAAATTATTTAGAAAATATCAATAAAAAAAAAAATATACAAATGTCAAAATAAAAATACAGGCAAGTCAAAATTAATAAAATTACAAGAATGTCAAAATGTATTAAATTACAGAAATGTCAAAACTTATTAAATTACAGAAATGTAAAAAAAACTTATATCAATTTTCCACCTTCTCATTTCCTACCTTGCACCAAACGCGTGTGATCTCGCCAGAGGCGTGGCCTCTCCTGGCTGAACATTAAATTTTGTGTCGCGACACATTTTGTGGAAAATATTACTTCGTCGACACCTCCCCGTATTATGTTAGCAAGTAAAACCTTTGACAGGATACAATTATGGGGTTTTAAAGAGTTTTGTATGTGATTGCTCATTATTGTTTCGATCGAGGGTTACAATGAGGCGATACTGTAAAATGCAATTTGTAAGTAAAATGGAAGTTGGTTTATACGAAAAGGTTCTTTCGTATTTGGCAATAATTATCAAGTAACTACATAGAATGTCGAAAGCAACTTTGCCCAGAACATAACATTTATGATGCCAAGAGATTTTAAAATGAACTTTAAAGAAGACAATTGTCATAAAGCAACCTGAAAATACATTTAAACAAAAACTTAGAGAAAAGATTTGAAAAAAACAATCGAGGTGGCTCTAGAAAATTATTAAAAAAGAGAAAAAAAAAAACATTTTCTTTTAATTATTATTTTACTGCATTTTTGGAACGAAGTACCTTATCGCATGATAAACTCTTCACACTTAGCGAAAGAGAGCTAGACCGAAAAAAGGGTAACATTTTGAGCGTCACGACGTCTTTTTTTTTGTATTTTCAACGTTGTTAATTTATTTGATTGTGCCTGTTATTTAATATATAATATACGGCGTTCCAACCGGGTGTCTGGTGTTTTTTACAATACAAACACAATACCATTTATGCTAAAAAGATTATTTTTAAAGCAATAGTAAGATGAGTTCTAGGGGCCCGAGGCTAAATAATAACAGCCGCACAGGTCGATCGATCAGGTTAAGCTACGCTTACCGCGGTTGGCCTGTGGATGGGTGACCATCTTTACATACCGAGACCCCTCCGTGCCTCGGAAAGCCCGTTAAGCCGTTGGTCCCGGCTGTCATTCGTAGATCTTTGACAGTCGTTACGGGTGTCAGAAGCCCGAAAATCTGACAACCAGTCTTACCTAGGGGTATCGTTTTACCCAGTAACTGGGTTGTGGAGGTCAGATAGGCAGTCGCTCCATGTAAAATACTGGTATTCAGCTGCATCCGGTTAGACTGGAAGCCGACCCCAACATAGTTGGGAAAAGGCTAGGCAGATGATGAGTAAGATGAGTCCTATATTATCTTTTAACCATGTTACTAAAACAACCAGCTGCGTTTCTAGAGGAACTGCAGTTGATCGAAAGTTGTATAATAATTATCTTGTATGTAATCTGTTGCTTTTTTTTTAATCATGAAATAATTAAACAAATTCGATATTTCTTTTCCCGTAACGTAAATCACTAAAAACCGCCAGAAGTGAGGTTGCTTCGTATAAAAAGCCCCGTTCTACACTGTCACCTCCAATCCGTTTTCAATTAACGTGTCCAGAGGAGCGTTAACGCCCGGCGTACACACCCCGCGTTAGGGTTAGTACACATGATGAGACCGGATTTGAATGATGCGAGTTGTGTAAGCCGGGGACTAGGACGGGTTTAGACTGTTGTGTAGTTTCACATGGATTTCTCTAAACTGAAACTATTTTATCTAGTAACATCATTGTGTTTACACCAGCATTTGGAAAAGCACGTTTGGTAATCCAACAACGGCGTTCGTTTCTTCACTATTGTAAAACGAAAACAAACAAAAACAAGTTTGCTTACGTTTTTAAATAACAAGGACGTCTTGAAATTTAAACAATAATGATAAATACTGCAAGTCTACTTAAGTATCTCGTAGCGGTACCGATTTATGGCCATATTTGCTGGTAAAAGGGCTGACTCGTGACCGCATCTAAGCTATTAGTAGGTATCTGCATCGCTAGTGTTACAGTTTATTGAAATACCTACCAAAAAATATCAATCGTCAAAAATTGTGAAGTATTCCCAAAAAAAAAAAAAATGTGATATAAAATAGCATTTTCAATTGCATTAAACACAACATTGTAAACTCACCCTAACCCATGACACCCGCCCCTTATTCAAATATCTCCCAGACGTGGTAGGATGCTAATTACGTAGACTAGGGTGCCTACAGCCCCATTGAATGATGCTCCCGGTATAATACAGACGGGATTTGACTTAGATTCCATTGTGTGTGACTTTGCTGAAGTAAATTATAAGAGATTAATAAGAATTGTATGTAATTAAGTGGTTTAGCTGGTGTCTGCTTCGGTGGAATGCGTCTCTAGGTAAGATAATTCAATTGAAAACCCTTTTGGGACTATTACAACAGGCAATTTACTTTGTGTAATTTTTTTCATCACAACTGCTCTCAAAACGGTGAAGGAAAACATCATAAGGAAAGCGGCATGTCCTTGAAACAAAAATTTGAAGACATGTGACATCTACCAATCCGCACTGGGCCCACGTGGTGGATTATAGCCCACTCCTTCTCGAAGAGAGGGGGCCTGTGTCCCAGGAGTGGTAACATTCTAGGCTGATTATGTTTGGCACTATTACGAGTATGGTGCCATCGTTAACTTCTCGTGTATACTGAAGACTTTTTCTAGGCATTCACTGCTACAAAATAAATTAATTAATGAATATAAATTAAAAATGTCACAGATAAAAATTAAAATTAAAATACAATGTCAATGCAATTAAAATAAACGAATATTAAAAAGATCCAAATTGTCACGGTCACAGAATTCAAAATTAAATCAAAAGAAATAAATAAAATAAAAAACTAAATCATATAAAAAAAAAAACAATCAATACAAGTCACAATGCCAATCACCTTAGTCTAAATTTAGGTTTGGACCCGGAGTGCTCAACATGCAGCCTGGTCCAGTACCGCATTATTGGGCAATCCAAGTCCAGATCCATCCTCCATGCAAACAGCTGAAGGTAGCTGTTAGAACTGCCTCGTACGCGGCGCATCAGGGACACAACTCTCTTGCGAATAATCGCAGCAAACCCATCTATCTTTGCTTTGAATTGAGGTAACTAAAAAAATTACGCACAGACCAGGGAAACATGGAACAAAAGGGAGGACGTCTATACTTAGTAGTGGGTGCAAAAAGGCTGAAATGATGGTGAATATGATGACATAATGCTCACCAACCACTTTATAAAAAATCAAAAATCAAATGTCATTTATTCAAATTAGGCTGAGAATCAGCACGAACGTCAAAATTACATAAGACAGTCCCCCAAAACGCCCGCCCTTCACCACTTTCAAGTGATTTCCCTGGGAAGAAGTGGCGCAACTAACTCCCCAGCAGCACAGCTGTCTGTTCAGTTAAAAAAAAGACTTGCTTCTATACAATAGTAGGTATGCAAAGTAGTGAATATTACGAGACACAGAACATTAAATTAAACTATTTGCCATATGTCAGCTACCTATTTCAATATACCAATAAATAGAATGTAAACATAGCAAGCCAGATGGGCTCACCAGAAGATTTCATTTACTCATTTCTCATCTCTTCTCATTATAGCTAGTTGGCTGCCCTAATGTATCACAAGAAACACCGTAAAGTAAATAAAAAAACATTTTGAGATCCATCACAAATTATCCAAACCGAGTGATGGAATGCTTTTCTTTGAGTGGAACTTACAAAACTTTTTTTTTTTGTGAATCAATTTTTTTTTCTGTTTAGTTATTTTTACAATGACCGAACCAGGCTGACGTATTCTGTAAAAATCTCACTGTGAAAACTTACGTGAAATGAGCCCTCAATAATGATAAATGTGACAATCTCTAGCATCAGGTGGGATGTTAGCTCACTTCAAGTTCACTTCGCCTAACTTTTCACCTTGAGATTTTTACAGAATAGGTTGTCTGTAGTTATATTAACCTTTACCTGTAAGTATGTTCGCATTCTTAAAGGAAATTAGCCCCAAACCCAATTCACACCAACAGCCAAAACAAAAAGACAACAAACACGTATACCTTGTTGTTTATTTGTAATAAACAAATAAAACAGAGATCAAAAGCGGAGAACGTTTGGGTGGCACCCAGTTTCTATTAAACGAGGCAGGCAAGCGTTAACTCGCGTGAACAACAAACAAGCCAGTATTGAAATGTTTCGTGCAATTGTACAAGATGCGCTGTTTTGTATGTGGTGAGGTTATTAGGATGTAAAAGGCAATGCTAAAGGCTAAAGACAACGAGTAGTGTGTTGAAGAAATAATAGGAATCCAAGTAGTAGTTTTATGGTGGATTTAATCAATGAAACTAAAGGCGATCAGAACATCTAAACCGCGTTCAAGAGTTGTTAGTGTCATCATTCATCATCTGCCTATCCTATTCCCAACTATGTTGTGGTCGGCGTCCAGTCTAACCGGATGTAGCTGAATACAAGTGTTTTACATGGAGCGCCTGTCCATCTGACCTCCACAACACAGTTGCTGGGTACCCTTTGGTAAAACTGGTTGTCAGACTTTCGGACTTGTGACGACCCGTAACGACTGTCAAAGATCCACTGAAGAATGAAAGCCGGAATCAACGACTTAACGTGCTTTTTCAGAGCCAGTTAAGTTCTCGATTCCAAATACTGGATGTTTTTTTTTTCAGGCTCCAAATTTTTACAGGATGTTCTACTCATGAATATGAACCAGTTTCACTATGGGACCAACTCTGAAATCAAGAAAAAAAAATCAGCTGTTTAATACAAAAGTTCAATACCTACTTGACCAAAATGTATGAAACAGCAGATTTTTTTTGTTTTCTTGATTTCAGAGTTGGTCCCATAGTGAAAGTTTTTCATATTCATGGGTGGAACACCCTGTAAAAATTTGGAGCCGGTAAAAAAAAAACCATGCTGTATAATATATTAGTTATTCTTTATCTGTCTAAAACATTCTTTTAACTCAACGAACATTCATCTTCATCATTCTCGTGTCTTTATCTCAATTTATTTGGGGTCGATGCCACATGTCCTCTTCCAACTCAACAAACATAATACGCACCTACCTCAAACCTCAATGTCTGTCGCAGAACGTAATTTTGTATTAAAGTCTTTCCACAATCTAGCTTTCAAAACAACATCTGATCCAATCCACAGACACTTCAATTGAAACCTCTCAAAACTCATCCCACAAAGTACTTGACCACTGAATATTGGATTCTGAGGAACAAGCACCATTCCAAAATATACACAGACCTTTTAAATTTTTGTTTAAATATTAAAAAGCGTCTGAGTGTAGGTAAATCTATTTGGCGTTTCGCAACGTTTTTAATAGAATTACGTCGGGGTCCGTTGCCTAAAAGCTCGTATATAATATCATTACTTTCGTTTTCACCAGAGAGTCGGAGCGCGACACTAAACCAATTATGGGGAGTTTGTACGTAGTTTTTGGTATAAGCGGCCTATCGCGTTTCAAAGGGTTAGAGGTACGTAGGGCTGTGGAAAATTTTGTCAACTCCCTTTTTAGTACCTATCTGTGAGTAAAATTAAAAAAAAAAAGTAGAGAAAACAGGAGAAGAAGAAAGGAGAAGAAGGAGAATCATTAGGAAATTGTTGCGTAATCGAGAATCAATGTTGTTAGCAGTTATTTGTATTTCTGCAATGTGCAAGGTTATCTGGCTGTAATTATCGGTCAGAAGGTTGGCCAAACAGGAATAAATAACACACGCATTCTCAAAAGTTTACTGTACCTACGAGATCAGTCTCGTATATACATATCAAGATCAAAATATAGGTACGAAACGCCAGAAAGTGGCGAATCGAAACGTAGCCCAAAGTCTGTCTTAAATGAGTTGTGTTGGTACCTCGACTCTTTTCGTTCGGATCATGAAAGTAGGTGGGTAGATAAAAACGATGACTTACGATCACCTATCTAGACTGCCAGTTTAAGTTAAAATGAGAATTTAAGTAACAAACTGAAGGTCTAGATAGCCTTGCTTAGTCTTCAGTCTAATGGGTGCAGCTGAACACCAATATTTTACATGGAACGACTGCCTATCTGGTCTCCACAACACAGTTAAGTATTCTTTGTAAGACTGGCTGTTACACTTTCGGGCTTCAGACGACCCGTAACGACTGTCAAAGATCCACGAATGACAGCCGGGACCAACGGTTTTCTGCCAAGGCACGGAGGGGTCTCGGTGTGTAAAGATGGTCACCTATCCACGGACCAACCGCGGCAAGTATCAATCCGTGCGGCAGCTATTACTTAGCCACATAGACTCAAAATTCAGAACATATCACTAACAACTCTGCCGCCATGTTATCTTCAATCCCATAATAAAACATCTTATTAACCAAATGACACTTTCCTAATTAACACTCACCAAGACAATGCAATATTTATTCTGTATCAAGTATACAGATATTCAGCGGGAGCATCCAAAAAGTCTTTCCCTGTTCCTACCATTAAGTTAACGTTCCCTATAAATCTTTTGAGAAGGTTCCTCGCTATTCTTTTGTTTTCCTTGGTTGTGGCGAAACGTACGATGGAACCGTAAATATTAACTTTGGTGAGTAAGGAGTTCTCTGAGTGGTCAGGTTTTGGCATTGAAGCTCTTCGTCTTTATTAGGCTCCTGGTAGATTGGTAGCACTGGTTGAAAGAAAGGGTTGTGTATTTGCATGTGAAAGCCATTGCATTCATTTTGAACTTTCATCGTCGTGAAAGTTACCGAAGATCGATTTAAATGGCTTCCACAAACGGATCCCTGAATCGAAAAATTATTTTCACAAACCCGCAATATTTTTGAAAGACCTATCCAACGATACTCCACACCATGGGGTAGACGAAAAAAAAACAATCCCACTTTAAGTGTAGAGGTTTTATTTTATCAATTTGTCAGCGTAATAATTAATATGTTGCATGCCAAATTATAGCTTTCTAGTACTAAGATTCTCTCAGCTAAGCTGCGGACGGACGGACGGACGGACGGATGGACGGATGGACGGACGGACGGACAGACGGACATGGCGAAACTATAAGGGTTCCTTGTTGAATACAGAACCCTAAAAATGCCTTGAAGGACAAGACACTGAATTGGCCATAATATGTTTCCAAGAACCAATGGTCACAGGAGCAGAAAATCGGGGCAAGCTGAATGCATAAAGTGGAAATCCGCAGCTTGGGAGACACGTACGTACCGTTAACTGCACATCAGCGATAACAATTTTATATTGACAGCGACTTTAAGTCGTAGCAGTTAGGGCGGTTTTCGTAGTGCTAGTGTTTCTACTGTACGAGTACCTTTGTCCAACTGAACAGGACAATGCAGAATTGATTGATTGCATTCCAGGCATACCTTACATAACTCAATTTTGTTTGTTGTTTCGCTCTGCAAACGATAACTAATAAATATTTAATTAATTGCATATTATTGTTATAACATTCATTGCGACACGCGTGAGCACGTAATATTGTTTTGTGCAACTAAAGTCAACTGTATAACAAATATTTGTAATTCGAATTGCATAGCAATATATAAACAATAATTTATTTTTTTGATAATTTATTGCAGTTAGTTTACCTATTGTTTAGTTATTATTGCATGAATAAGTTTACTGGACTCTGAGTTTTATGCTCAAATTGGTCGTTTAAAACGAGTACATAATTTATGTCTTATTTTATTCGCATAAATTAAATACAAATAGGTAGGAGATAAGTTTGTAAAGTTTTATTGTATATTGGAGTGTTTGATTATGATTCGTAACTTATTTAAAAACACTTTTTACTGTCTGTAATTGGTCATCCTAAGCTATTATTATTTCTACATTAAACCATATCAGCCAGTCGATTCTGTAAAAAATCTCACCGTGAAATCATAAGTGAAGTGAGCTTGAAGTGAGCAGTGTCAATAGTGTTAATTCCTAATGACAGCTCTCCACGCTCACTTCACCCAAGTTTTCACGGTGAGATGGTTACAGAATCGCACGGCTGTAATTTATAAGGTGAGTAATGTATTCTATACCAAAAAAAGGTGTTCCTACCATCCTAATACACCAAACTGGTTTGTTCCTAACTATACTAAAATCACAAAACCTATGTGCAATTACGTTGAGCTCGACAAGTTACAAATGTGTCATAAATTATAACTGAAACATGCGTGCACTGACTGGAAAGGTCGACTCAATCTGAGGGGTTATTTCCTCAAAAGACGATTTCAAACACAAATTCACATGGTCTTCACATGATCTGACCAAGATTATGTCTGGACTTTAAAAGAGACTGTGACCTCTGAGTTTGTTTCGGCGTTTCTTCTCAGAGTAGTCAGATAGGAAACGCCGACCTCATCTAGTTTTAAAAATATGATTGACGTGTGTGTTTGTATGATACAAGCCTACTTACAGAAATAAAATCATTTATCATTAGCAATAAGTATTACTTTTAAATCAAAATAGAATGGGTAACATTGGTATTCTGCCTATAAATTATTGTTATCAGATAGATATCTCTAACGTAGGATGGTACTGATAACATTATCAATTCGATGATAAATTATTTCAGGTACCTACCATAAATCAATGAGATAACGATTTTGATAACATATGCTATACTTTCGATAGTTTAATGGTATGATAAATGATTACTATAATAATATAATTACTATTGGTGAGGAAACCAGCAGTGCTATTCTGTAAAAATCTCACCGTGGGAACTTAGGTGAAGTGAGCTGTCATTCGCTAGGGATTAACGCTATTAAGTGCTCACTTCACTTATGATTTCACGGTGAGATTTTTACAGAATCGACCGGCTGGACTTGTAGTTAACATAAGTCTGAAATCGGAAATCCAAAGCCAATCTATATGAGAAGAGACCTTTTGCCCTGCAGAGGTCAATATGAGACTGGTATCTTTCTATGTACAGACGCCAGCACATCAAGCTACTACAATCTGTCAGATTTCTTTAACCTGTTAACCGTGCGGGACGTATAAATACGTCAAACTTAAACAGTAACGTGTACGGAATTCCCCGGTTAACAGGTTAATAGATTTTCAACTTTATCGCAAAAGCATAAGGTTCAGAGTTGATTGGGAAAATCTGACAGTTTCGGATAGCTTGATGTGCTGGCGTCTGTATACCAATAATAAAGCTGAAGAGTTTGTTTGTTTGAACGCGCTAATCTCTGGAACATTGAATAGCCTAAATTCTTGAGGAACGCTGCTTGAGGAGGGATCTATTTAATATCACGCTAGAACTCTAGAACCCTTTGGAGCAGAAGAAAAAGAAAAAGGGAGAGAAAGAACCCTAAGTGAAAAAGAAATAATACCGCGGGCAGGCATTGCGATGCGACGGGGTAGGTACAAGAAATTTCATGCGGACATAGTCTCCGGCAGAAGCTAGTTATATTAAATAATTAGGTAATGCTATTAATATTATTATTTTTACTTAAAGAACAAAAGGGAAATGTATGTTAAATTCAAAAATTCTAAAACTTAAATCGTGTGTTTCATTCATAATCATAACGTATTCAAATTATCGACTACATTGAAATCAGAATGCCATTACAGTGCTAATAAATCTTTATTAAGTATTTACATAATTTGAAAAGGTTGAAATGTAACCAAGTAATTTTTAGTATTTATTTCTGTACAAGTGATTTGTAATATTTAGAAATAATTTAATTAAAACCGTAAGTATATAAAAAGTAGAGGAAATAATCAAAGGGTATCAAAAAATTCGTTCGCATCGCTGTCAACAGGAAACATGCCCAAAAGGCTGGCCGCATTGCCACGTTGTGTGGCAATGTTGATTCTTTTGCCAAAAAATAGGCCAGCCAATTGAAGTAAAACAAACAAGTGCTAATTAATATTCATTAATGTCTGTTGCATAACATTACGATCTACTAGCGATCGGAATGCGAGTGAAAGGTGACCACGTGATACTTTATAAATATCCACGCGTATGTCGCTAGGCGAGCGGTCGAAAAATTAAGTAAATTCTGTATCGTTTCCGTGGTGTAGCGGTTATCACATCTGCCTAACACGCAGAAGGCCCCCGGTTCGATCCCGGGCGGAAACATAGCTTTTTGTGATTTGATCTTATGAGAATAATATGTTGAAAACAGTAAAAGACCTTCTTGATCATGTAATTTTATTTATAGTTTTTTTTTATTTGAAATTTTTGGTATTTCTAATCAAGATACCTAAACAAAAACATTACTACCCTCCTTTTAAGCTTCGACGCAGTCAAGTAAACCATCCATTATACAGTGGAAACTCGATTAACCGGTCTAATTGTTGTCGTTAGGGATTCCGATAATCGAAAGTCGGGATAATTGAATTTATGAAGAAAAGCGGTTTTGTGCATATGTTACATACATAACGTTGTGTCATGGGTGTTTATTAAAAACAACAAATACATATCAGCAAAAATTAATTTTTATTAAGAAATTATTAATAGAGACGTTTTTCAACATACGATGTATGCACTTATTGGTCGTGGTTGATAGTATTGATAATCGCGTATCGTATAACTGGAATCCGTATAACTAAGGGCCGGATAATCGAGTTTCTACTGTACCAAAGTTTTATTTTCTAATTTTGTAGTATTATGTCTCTTCTTCATAAATAGTATTTTTTCCTTATTAACGTAACTTTCAATAATTGCGAGATATGGCTAAAATCTCATTATCGACCTGGCCCTTTTGCAATTAAAATTGACGGGTATTAATAATACCCAACAAGTGTCGACCAAACATGTGGGTAGGTAATATTTTAAGAGCTCCTGTCATCGGACATCTGAAACTCAATTACACGATATAGGGAGGGTGACTTTGGGGGCTGTATTTTGTAAGCATGGCGGTGAGAAAGCACCGACTTTAAACTATGATTATGATACACGACATAAAGCACATATTTTCGTCAATTTCGAATAAAAATAGCTTGAGTTTGACGCCGATAATACACTGTCAAATTAAGTTAGGTAACGAAACTCCGCAGACTTCATGGGTAAGTACCGTATATCTAAACACGATAAAACAAAAAAAAAAACAAAAAAATTTAACGGATCCGCAGATATTGCAGTTTGAGTAGTATACTACCTATGACTTTTTTTTTTGTGAAAACTTCATAATACGAGATGGTTATCAATATATAAACATGATAAAAAAAAAACTCATTTTCTAACCAGACAAAAAGGGAAATAAAAGTGTTCACTTGAACAAATAAACATGATTTATTTACTGAGTTCAAACACTGGGTAAAATAAAAGCACAAATATTACGGCAATAAATTTATAGTTATTACAATATACTGAGAATTATAATAAATATATTGTTACAATTCTCAGTACTTAAAACATCCGTACACTTTCGCAGTTCAACCAAAACTGTCTTGCTAAAATGGCTTAATCATGGTATAATAATATACTTCGTGTTTTTTTAGACTATGGGCTTAATCAGGTAAGTTTTAAATCCCTCCACTTTATCGGACTCAAATAGTCAGTTGACAGTTAATATCCGGTGGCCATTTTAGCATTTTAAACAAATCAAATAATAGTCAAGTTATGACCAATTATACAATATTATTGTGTTATTTCAAAAATACTGTAAATATCATAAAAATACCTAAACATTAAAATAAATGGCTAACATACTTGAAGTGTCATATTTAGATATCAATACCCATAACGTCTGCAGATTTTCGGTAGCTTATTTAATTTGACCATGTTTACGCATCTGATGAGTGGAGGACCCATAAGTGGAGGTGCTCAAGAACTCCACTTTAACTTTTCTACAGACCGTACCAACCTAACTTTTCACAAGAGTCATCTGCCTAGGCGGGGGTCGGCTTCCAGTCTAACCGGATGCAGCTGTATACCAGTATTCTACATGGAGCGACTGCCTATGTGACCTCCGCAACCCAGTTATTGAGTAATACGATACCCTTTCGCAAGACTGGTTGTCAGACTTTCGGGCTTCTGACGACCCGTAACGAGTGTCAAAGATCCACGAATGACAGCCACTGAAGGATCTTGCTATGTAAAAATGGTCACCCATCCGCGTACCGACAGCGGCAAGCGTAGCTTAATCTGATCGATCGAACCGTGCGGCTGTTATTTCTTAACAAGCCCCTCTACTTTTCACAAGAGCAACATACATAAATACAGGTAACTCAAAAGTATTTTCCCAGCTCCAATAAGCAATAAATACATACCAGAGGTCTGCATAACCAATCAAGCATCAAAGCAAACAAATTTCTTCAAATTGGGGTACGCAACTACAATATGGAAAATCTATCGAAGCGGAAGGGACGGACGGAAATAGGCAGAAATACTCGAGAGTAGCCGAGAATTGCCGATGTCTGAAGTTGTTTATTTTTTGACGGTACATTACGTTTTGTGCTTAGAATATAAATATTTGTGATTGAAAATCGGTTGATCAAGTTTTGAAGGGGTCTGGGAGTAGTTTAATTGTTTATTGCCTTAAGTTGATTGATATTGTTTGGTGTTGTGGAAACAGATGCTTTGGAAGTTGTGTTTTAGGTCGGTAAAGTTAACTTCATCTCAATAAGACTAATTACCCTCTCGTGCCATGACATCACCAAAACTGCCATAAGAAACGGCCACTCTTATATTTATGTTTAATTTAAAAAAAAATATGTGTGTAAAACATATAAAAGCTCGGTTTCTATAAACAAAAACGAATCGTTTAGTTTAGCTTACCAATGGTAGCATTTTTTATTACCATTTTGGCTTGTAAGCTAATTTTACCTGTGAGAGGTACTTTCATAAAGGAGGGCTATGCAAAGCTATGAGGTTCGCTTTATTATTGGTAAAAATATAAGTCTACATTCTAACCAATAACGGTTAATAAATTATAAGAATCTGCCATAAAACGCAAGAATAAAACACAGCCCATAGGTTTCATTTTCCAAACGTGATTTCACACACACTAAAAAATAAAACCACTAAACGTTCCCCATTAGAACAACGAACCACTTCTAGAAACAATGAGATCCCCTCTAATTACCCCCACCTAGCTTACCCAAACACATAGTCCAACAAAACCTAGAAACATACCGCAAACGACTTTTTTATTAACCCGTAAGGAGAAATAAACAAGGACTTATCCGACTTCTCTACATCAGCACGCAATTAGTTGGCCACAAAACTTTGTAGAAATGGCCTCTAAAATGAGGCGGTTGACCCACTGACCCTATGCCTACCAGTTAAGGCTCTATGACAGATGTTTTCACGGCAAAAATTGCTACAGGACACGCATACACGCGAATCGCTAATAAATTGTACAGCAACATTAAAAATATTCAGATAGCGTACGCAGGAAAAGTGTGAAGAAGTAAACGGGGAAAAAATACAGTGGGTCATTTTTTTCTGTTGGTATTTTGTTAGACTGTGGTCGTTAGATACGGGAATGACCTTGCGTGGCGTGACAAAAGGAAATTGTACTCAGCCAGTGAAAATAACTTAATTAAAAGGGTAAGATATCGAGCTACTTCCTTAGTATTTATACTCACACACAATTATTTACTCGTATTTTTTTTATTTTCCCACGGGGTAATAAATTAAGTTTTTTTGTATCGCGTAGGCTTTTCCCTAAAATAGGCATCGGTATGGTTTCCCTTTGAAGGTTTTCCTTATAGAGTAGGCGCTTAGAAATTCAAACGAGAGAATGATCATGGCGCGTTCAATGTACTCCCTGTGGATTTATGTGGATGATTTTTTTTATTAATTAACTTATATATAATCCACAGCGGCCTCCAAAAGTTAGTTGATATTTTCCACTTCAGTTGTGACACACCACATTATGATTTAAAATGGTAGTTATCCAAATGTTTGAACTGCTTTAACGTTATTATCGACTAATTCAATTACCTTTGATTAAAAATAAAAAAAAAATAAAAAAAAACAATCCCTTAAGAGTACATGATTATTTTTTTATTTTAAATCATAATGTGGCATTACAGCTGAAGTAGAAAAAAGGCAACTAACTTTTGGAGGCCTCTGTATAATATATGAATTTTGTATATAGAAAAATACTATAATAACTGGTGGTCACAAGTATTAAAAGGAATGATGCCAATAATTTGACAAACTTTTATAAAAAATAGGCTGGGAATCAGCATCGATCCTACTGCCTCTTATCAGGACAGAGGTAGGTACCATTATTTCGCCACCACATAGGGTCCCTACTATCTATCCCGTTTATACTTTTTGGTTAATGTACCTACAAGTCCGTAGCCGACTGCAGACGACAGCAGTACGTAAATACGTGGCAGACGACGTCTCGATACAAACAGAAGGTGTTTCATAGAATTACATAGAAACCAATAGTATCGCGGCGACAAGTCGCCTGCTGCTGCTGTCTGCAGTCGACTACTGACTTCCACCTTTCATCATCATCTGCCTAGCCTTTTCCCAACTATGTTGGGGTCGGCTTCCAGTCTAACCGGATGCAGCTGACCAGACCAGACCTGATACCAGAATTTTACGTGGAGCGACTGCCTATCTGACCTCCACAACCCAGTTCCTGGGTAATACGATAGCCCTTGGTAAGACTGGTTGTAAGACTTTCGGGCTACGGACGACCCGTAACGCCTGTCAAATATCCACGAATGACAGTCGGGTCCAACGGCTTAACGTGCTTTCCGAGGCACGGAGGGGTCTCGGTATATGAAGATAGTCACCCATCCACAGACTTCCACCTACATACCTACTTATTATTTATTCTACCAAGTCTTTTGCATCCTACGCACAATATCCCAAAACGTACGCACAATGTTGTGCACAATGCCCTAAGCCTCAAAAAACTTCAACTACCCTACAAATAATAAAAGCCGGACCACATGTCCTATCTCACGCATTGCACCCCCATCTTGGGGTTTCTTTATTGATAAAAATGTTGCCTATCGAAGCATTTCGGGGCTGAATGCAGCGATTGCAACCAGCTGATATGTAAGTTGGTATTTTGATTTTTTCCACTTGAGTTGAAGAAGGGTGGCTATGATAAGGAGTGGTCGAAGTGATGAAAATAGGGCGGAATTGTTTGCATTTTAAGGGGAGTGCGCTAAATTAGTCCGCAAAATTCAAGAAATTCAAATTTACTTACATTTTTTTAATTTGCAGGTGAGCTGTATGTATGTATGTATATTCTCAGTTTAGTTTTAGTAAGTGAATAATTGTTTACGATTTTATGTTTTTTTTTTTTTTTGCCTCAATTACCCTTTCACACGCTGTCTACATCCCTCTATCTATTGTCCTATCGAAGGTATGCTGGAAGAGATTTCTTATGAATAAAGTATCAGCTTTATACCTATTTTTCTGTTCTGTTTTTTTTAAATAAATAAATAAAACCTGATATGGATCTGCAAATTGCAAAAAATTAAGAAAATTTGAATTTATTTATGTATTTGTTTTTTTTTTATCATCGTCGTGTCAACCAAAGCACCTGCCGTCTAATCTCTTCACCACCCTTGGTTGACTGGTAGAGAATGCCTAAGGCATTAAGTCCGCCTTTGTACCTTTTGTGCGAAAAGTTTAAATAAATAATTAAATAAATAAATTTCGCGGGGTACTTTGATGCTTTCACCTTAAGCATGCTTTTTAGTTTTAGTTTAGACACGTTCAGATAAAAGTCAACTCCAGTGGTTGTCTATGATCATGATAGATACTACCATAGTGGTACGTAATCTATAAAATTATCTGGAAATGATCCACCTGCGGGGTAATTTCGTAACACACAATCAGTATCAATGGCTTTCAATTTGACAGTTCAACAACATACATTGCGTTATTTACGTTGTTCAGCAGACAAATTGTCCGAAAACATGAAGCAATGGATTAGCAATATCCTTCAAAATTATTCACAGTATGATTGATAGCGGGTTATGCAATTAGGGTGCTGCCTCTTAGCGATAAGACCGCCCATTGTGTCACCCTTTATAAAATTTCTATATTTATGTGTGTAATTTATAAGGTGAACATAATAAAGAGAATTATATGCTATTCCGTGTACCTGCATTGACAAGTTACACAACACAACACATTAGACAAGTTCATATTTATTTTTGTTTTTGTTTATTTTTGCTCTAAATATGTAGTCGATGATTTTGGTGCACGGTAAAACTCTAATGAGTTTATGTTGGCACCAACTTAAGCGTTTAAAATGTATGTGTACTACTGAATAAATAAATAAATATACGTTATTCCCCTCCTCCTAGCCTACCAATTATGTATTATGTAGGTACAGACGCCAGCACACCAAGCTACCCAAAACTGTCAAATTTTCCCAATCAACTTTGAACCTTATACTTTAGGACATAAAGTTGAAAATCTATTAAAGAAATTTGACAGCTTGTAGTAGCTTGATGTGCTGGCGTCTGTACTTATCAATACAATATTGAATACCGACTAATTCCATATTATATTGCAGCTTTTACAAGTTCCTGTGTTCGTTCATCGTAAGCAAGCATTTTTCCAGTGACACTTTTAATACCGCCTGGAACAACTAAGTACTAGTAGCAACTAGTAGTAGTAGTAACTTCTTACTAGTAATTGTTTTAAATGATCGCCGCTATCGTTTTTCACTTGTACTAAACCCGAGGGCGAATTTTCATAAGCCAAGGGAAACAGCCGGAAATTTTATGTTCGATTCGATGTCCAATAAATAGCTTGTTAGAAATCAGCCCTATTTGACGAGTGGTATGTCACAGTATGGTGAGTTCGGGGTGGTTTTACTACGTTGGGGCCATAAAACGATTTTGAAAGTAGTTAGTGTAGAAAATTGGCTGATAAAGGAAATTCTTTGAAGGAAGCATTATCGAAGTTTCTTTACATTGTATGTCAAGCAAGCGGAAGGAAAGTTTAGACTCATGTTACTTAACATATTGAAAAATTAATGTGGCACTGTTGTTGTTCCACTTTTGCGGCACTTTTATCAGTTTGTTTTGTTGATACTTTACTATTAATATCCGTCTTTTTTATTTTTTACAACGTTAATCTTGAATTTACCAAATTGTCTCATTGTGTATCTGTGGAGAACGTGGTTGACTCCACATTTGTTTCATTTCTGTATTCTATCTTTTTGTAATTCTTAATGTGTAATTGTTTGTTTTCCCGAATAAATAAAATAAAAAATAAAAATAAAGCCTATCTTATTACTTAGGTTGCCAATAAGTTTGAGAATTTCAAAATATTCTCCAAATAATTCTCTGGTTATGACCGGAGAATTTAAAAATAGGAGAATATTTGGTGACGTGAAGTATTCAATTAAATTGACGTAAATCTCTCCATACCTACCCATATTTCTAAACATATTTTACCAGGATCGAAGTAAAAACCTTCACTGAATTATAACGTCCGATGACCCAATAAGTAGACATTACATAATGTGAATAAAAAGCTAAATGATTAAACTGGAGTTAGTTTAGTATCGGTATGATCAGCAAAAATTTCCAAGAACATAAATTTAAAAAACCTTATAGAAATATAAGCTGTTCATCTAACAGAAAACTCTGCAGATGAAAGGAAAGGATAAAAAGTCTAGCACTATCTTTCTTTCTTTTTGAAAACCTTAGGGTAGGGTGCTCTAACATTGCGCAGGAGGTAAGACTGCGCATGGCTTGTATTTCGAATGACAAACAAGATCTGTGGATAAATTCAGTCGTGTTTTGTTACTCTTGCGTGTGTGAGGTTACTGCGATAAAAAAATTAAAAACAGTGGTAAAACGAAATTGTCGTGTAAGTTTGAAGATAAATATCGTGTTTGATATTATTGTTGGTCATTTTGAAATAGTGATTACATAAAATGATAATGGACTTATAAAGATTTGGTCATCATTTTTGTTCGATAAATTATACCTACAAAAGTACCGGCTCACGTATTTTACGCATGTTTTCATAAGATGGCGTTAGAGGTCTTGTCTTTACAACTTGAGCAATTCCCTAAGACTGCGCAGCGGCAGGGTACGTAAAACTGCGCGCGCAGACTCCAATATATTTTACTTACCAACTTCTAGAAATAAACTACCAGGTATAAATACAACAAATATTATAGATATTTCGCCAATACCCAAATCGGACGTTAGACAGGCAGTAAATAAAAGGAAACATAAGGAGTCCGAAATACTTAGCAGTTCACCTTACAAGCTTCAGCTTGAGCAAGCAAAAGGATGAAAAAGAATGGAAGAAACCAGCAAAACAGCCTCAAAAATAGAATTGGTCATATAGTGTTGTAAAAAAGTGTATAGAGAACCGATCACAGAAGATTGGATAGGTTGTTCTGTGTGTTCTAAATGGTAGCATGAAAAATGTTTGGCGTGCATAGGCTTTGGGCAATTTAAATGTGATTTGTGTACCTAAAATAAGTTATCTTTATATGCGCACTCACAAAGATCCCACTGCGCAGTCTTACCCTTCAGGGGATTTAAGACTGCGCATTTCCCATTTCTCATATTTTCATTACTCCAAAAATAGTAACGAAATATTTGATTTAGTTTATCGTCGACAAATTACATTAATGTGTCTATATGAATGAATAAATATTATTTTGCTAACTTATTATTATCGTGACTTATATTCAATTAATTCTTAAGTGCGCAATCTTAGGGCACCCTACCCTATAGAAAAATAAGCTGTTCATCTAACAGAAAACTCTGCATGTGAAAAGAAAGGATAAAAAATCTAGATCTATCTTTCTTTCTTTTTCCCGTAACACAGGTATTGTATGCCTTTTCGGGCATCAGTCTCTGACAAATGCTAAGCCTATATTTTTAGATTGAGTATTTCCTGTCCACAACAACGTTTGTGATGAGAAATATTTTTTTTTACAGCTTTTACCAACAAATCCGCGGGCACTGCTAATACCGTAATTGAATTTTATGTTCAAATAGCCTGCTCTTGAACGAGGTTTTAGCTTCATTACTACTGTTCTTAACTCTTTATTACCTCAGTAGAAATGTTAACGGTGTTATAACTCACAGTTTATAGCTGCTTTAGGTGGGTCGCTGGAGATTAACTTAGTGAAGTATTAGCAAACAACGATTACTGATGAGGACTCTATTGTGGTGAAAAAACTGACCAATTAGTTTAAGTTTTAGGAATACGTATGAACTTACAACGCGAATATTAAGAAAATGATGAAACGAAAATAATTTATTTGGGACACGGACAGGCAAAATAGAGGAAGGATTGATAAATTAAGGAATAGGCCGATCTACCAGACAGCACAAACGAAATAGCTATACGAGTAACAATAGTTGACTTTGCGTCGATGTCGTAACAGACAACCAGATTTCCGACAGTCAGACGACCAGCGGAATTCTGTTAGAATGTTTAGGTACAGACGCCAGCACATCAAGCTACTACAATTTGTCAAATTACTTTAATAGATTTTCAACCTTATTGCTAAACATAAGGTTCACAGTTGGGTTTCGGGTAGCTTGATGTGGTGGCGTCTGTACATTACGGATACTAATTATTTTGTAAGTATTCGTACACTTTTTTTTTAATCCTTATGTACAGACGCCAGCGCATCAAGCTACTACAATCTGTCAGATTTCTTTAATCGATTTTCAACTTTATCGCTAAAGCATAAGGGTTCAAAGTTGATTGGGAAAATCTGACAGTTTCGGGTAGCTTGATGCGCTGGCGTCTGTACATATGGGATTTTTGTACACATATGTGACGATGTCAATCCACATACACATATATTTGATTTGGGGTCAAAGCTATCACAGTAAATGACTTGGGAGTAAGCAACATAGGTAGCTTGGAATCAGCCGGTCGATTCTGGCAAAATCTCACCGTGATAACTAAGGTGAAGTGAGCTTAGAGTGAGCTTCACCCAAGTTTTCAAGGTAAGATGGTTACAGAATCGCACGTAGATTGTTAGATAATGCTATCCACCATCTGCTAAAACCCTTCAAGATTTTGCCACCCATTCCCCACAATCTTGAACCAAACCTATTAATTTTAACATGACCCCATCACTCTCCGATCATCATAAAAATATCAATAGAAGCACTAAGGCTGCCATTAACCGGGTTAGTGCCTGGACGTAAATCAGCTGAAGGTCGTACAACATGCGACCGGGTTGATACATCGCCGATACAGGCGGGTACGTGATTTGTGTGGTAACTGCTTCAGGGCAAAGATGAGGGTACAGAGGAGGCAGTTCCTTTTATGTCTCAATATTACGTCATAGATATTGCTGGTTTTTTTTATTTTTTTATCTGGACGTATCTTGGAAGATAATATTTAACATAATCATGTGGGGTTCCTGAAAACGTCCAACGGCATCGCGGAATACCCAGGCGTCGATGATGGGACGAACTTGACGCCTATAAGAGGGATTGGTTCATTTTGGCTCAGGATCCACTTGACTGGAAAGAGGAAAGGGGCCTCCCTCTCCTCTTTCCAGTCAAGTGGATTTGCTCTGCATTTTTTCACTACAGACTGATTATTGCTATTATTATGTGGGTCTTGCCAGACAATAACGCGTGAGGATGTCAGTACTACTAAAATGTAGCGTGTTCTGAAGAACACAGGGCCAAAAGAACTAAAGATGTTTAAACCTTTTTGCCATATTTAGAAGAAGAATCGAACATAACACACTTTCCCACACTCTAGCTATTAAGTACCTAGAAGAAATAAAAAAGATTTTTAACGCCTAATATGATGAGAACAATTTCAAATAAACTACCTCTAGGAAAAATAAAACAAATGGGGAAAATATACGTCACATCCGCGCAATCGCAGACCATAATGATGCGACTTATCTGCGAAACAGAGCCACTGCGATGACGCTAATTATGACGATGACGTCGACCAGTACATATCAGCTATAAATCCTGAAAGAGATAGGAAATAAATGATTTCGTAAACGCAATAATGAAAGTGGCTTATGAACAGGATAAACACAAGCCAACTTCTTAGTACCTAGATAGTACGTGATCCATGCCAGAGCGAAGTTAGGGCTTCAAAGCTAGGTTTACTCAAGCATAATTTGAAAAGGTAGAATATTTGAAACAGAACCTTTTAGGTAATTGATGTTCTTTGACCTTCAGTGGGTATTCCCAAAATGTCGAAAGTCGTAAAATAATATCATTCTATATTTCTTCCTTATCTTAGCAACGTACTAGGAATTGATTCTGGTAGAATTTCCCTGAGGGCAATCATTGGCGGGTTGTATACTATCTACTTATGAAGGTAACTATTGGATTGTGTCTCTCCTTTTGATATCTATGAAATCGTTTTTTGAGCTTGTAATAAATTATTTGAAGTGGTGATTTCTTAGTTCATCTCACAGTTTGAAAAAAACTACACTCGTATTTCTCAACCACCCAATGACATCTTAACACATAATAATAATAACAATAATAATATTCCACAACTTTCACACAACGCCATCTAGTCCCAAACTAAGCAGAGCTTGTGCTATGAGTACTAGACAACTGATAAACATACATATATATTTCTAAATACATACATATTATAGATAAATTACACCCAGACAAAGAACAAATGATCGTGCTCATCACACAAACATTTTTCCTAGGTGGGAATCGAACCCACGACCTTGCGCATAGCAGTCAGGGCCACTGACCACTAGACCAACAGGCATGTCACACATTGAACGCCGTGGTGATTCGCGATTTCGACAAATTTTACACATTATATTTTACTGGCTCATACGGTTCAATACAGTCTAAATAATTATTTATTATTACTATCCAAAGAATTAACAAAATAATTGCTGTTGCTCACTGGTGGCCACCACGGCGGCGGCGTTCAATGTGTTATATGTTATATGTGGCTTATAGGGAAAGTTAAGTGTCGCCCTGCAATGTCCAACATGGCGTTGAACGTGTTAACTAACTGCACTTTGTTGCTGACCGACTAGGTAGACAAAACATACTAAAAGCTGGAAGATAAATTCTGCGACTTTCCTACCAACAACGTCATTCAATTAACTAGCAGGGTAATTGCGTAACACACTAAAAGTAGCAATAGCTACCATTTTGACAGTTCAACAAAATTCATTGCGTTATTTTCGTTGTTGAGCAGACAATTTTTTTCGAACATATGAAGCAATGGATTAGCAATATCCTTCAAAATAATTCAGTTTCAGCTTGATAGTATGTTACACGATTAGGTTAACGGTGTACCTAAAGGATTTCACCTGGTACAAATCTTCTGTTCGACAAAAGCCAATCTAATTGTGGCTTTATTTCGCTGAAGGAAATAAGACACATGGTCCCCTACTTACAGTGCACACTTCGTGATCTTTGACTCGCACTTTACTTTTAAACGTGGTTTAATAATGGCAACTCAATTTATTTTTATGCTCCCGTCACTGAGAAAAATCTATAAATATCTAGAGAATGTTGCACTCGCAAATATAAATGCATCTAGAACGCAGTGAACCAGTAAATGGATCCGGCTGGCATGTGTAGAGGTTATAAACCATGACTCGGTAAGCCTTTTTGTGATTGGAAAATGCATGGGCCACTGCAAGTGCACTCCGTGAGGTTTCCAGTAGTTGAGACACTTACAAAGATTTTGAGTCACGTCATGAGGGTTTGTAAGATGTGGAAGGCCGAAGATCGCAAAAGTTGGGAGAGGTCTGTGTCCAACAATGGACGTTGAACTAAGTCAAAGTCTCAAAATCCTTTAATTGTATTTTTGGAGTTTTTTTCATGGAGTTATTTTTTGGTAAAAATTCGTTATTCGATCAAAACTTCTAATTTAATTCAAGCAAGAACATTTTCCAACATTTACATTCAAAAGTAGGCCATTTTATTCAGTTTTCGGACTGTTACCACTCGTTTCCAAATCACGTAGAGGCTTCAAACAAAAATGTGTGAGCGTCATGTATCAAATAAAATGATGGGCGACTCTGCATCGGAAACACGCGACGGATATTTATTTGGGAAATAAGATATATTTTTACGACACTCTTTGGTTTGTTTTCTTGAATGTTTATGTTAGAGGGGTACCTATTGGTATATTTTACTACTACTTTGGTAGAATGAAAACTGCTGCTTAAATGGGTACCTACTCGTATACCTTGATATTAGTATCAGGTGAACGCATGTTACTGTAGGATGTACAGACGCCAGCACATCAAGCTAACCGAAACTGTCAAATTTTCCCAATCAACTTTGAACCTTATGCTTTGAGTCAAGTTGAAAATCTATTAAAGACATTTGACAGATTGATTGATAGATTTTGAACGTTTTTAATTACAGGAATTAGCCTACAGACTGTAGGTATATTATTATAATAGTATTGTATTTGTGATAATTTTGTATGTATTAGTTTATATAAGTATGTTTTTAGTAGTAGGTATGTATTGTTTTTTCTATGGACCTTAGTTGTCTGAAATAAAGAAATAAATAAATAAATAGCCAGAAACACCTACCTATGTCTATGAAAACGCAAACAGAGTTGGTTACCATACAAACATCTACTTTCCTACGTATCTATCATCTCAAATTGGCCTTATTGTGACAGATCATGCAGCCATTGCCCCCTGCTGGCTGGTCGCCGCCGTCAATTTATATTGCTAAACGGAACTCCTCTTAGGGAGGGGACGTCGGTCGTAAGTAGTTTACATAGTTGACGCAATATCTAACTTTATTACTTCTACATGATACTTCCATTACCTACTGTGGATGCTTTACACTTTTTGCTATGGGTAGGTATGTAGTTCTATCTACTTTTTTTTTTGTTTGGAAGTCGCTTCATATAAAATACTGTATTCAGCTGCATCCGGTTAGACTGGAAGCCGACCCCAAAATAGTTGGGAAAAGGCTTGGCTGATTTCAAATTTATTAATCACAATTTGTACAGACGCCAGCACATCAAGCTACTACAACCTGTCAAATTTCTTTAATAGATTTTCAATTTTATTGCTAAAATATTAGGTTCAAAGTTGATAGGGAAAATTTGACAGTTTCGGGTAGCTCGTTGTGCGGGCGTCTGTACAAGAATAGATTAGACGGTGACCCCCAAACGCATTTGCCTGTATCTTGGGAGTCAGCGCTGCGGCATTTTCAAAGTGTGGAAGGATTTTCTCAGTTATTTCTGAGCGTTGCGTGTTACTATTTTGCTGATGGTATACCCACATGGTATACTATCTCTATACAAAAAATGAAGCGAATCCGTTTCCCGAAGGTCGTGCCCTCCCCTTGTAGTAGTTACCGCTACTTTTGTACCTTTAAGTATTAACAAACTACCTAAGAATGAAAAAAAACAATGAGGTATTGTGCGCTTTTATAATATCTGTCTTGACGATAATATCGTGCACGTCCACGACAGGGAAGTAAAGTATGGAAATACGTGCATGTTATAAGGTTATCGTGTGCGTCTTCAAACTCGTAATTATATTTCCATACATTTCACTTCCCTGTGATATCTTGACGCCGTGGACATTATCGATACACGATATTATCGTCTCGTAGGAAATTATAACAACAGCTATTCAGTAAAAATACTCTGGGAGAAATTCAAACATAATATCGTCGACCGTAGGTTCAATTGAGGTAAGGGACAAAATACCCAAAATGAGTTGAGTATACAGTTTTGTTCAGAATTTTTCGCTCTATCGAATGGTGAATATGAAAAAATTCTAGCTTAAGAAAAATGTCCCTTAGGTACTCTAATGATTTTTGGATCCAAATTTCGAATCAGCCCCATACTAACAATGTATCTGAAAAACTGCAATATAAGAACTTGAAATGGTGTAATTATCGCCGCCAATCCACTTCAAATAAGGTACGGGTCTTCCCAATCAACGAATTACCATTACGTACGTCAAAAGTGTGTACTTCATTTTCTATCAAAAATCTCTTTACACTGTATTTTTTTCATAAATTTTTTCAACAAGTCCTTTACACTATTTTTTCATTAATAGATTGGATCCAACGCAGAGGTCAGTTTAATGTAAGGGACGGGACTACTAGATACTTGGTCAGTAAGGGACATTACTAACAAAATACGTTGTTGTAAGGGACATCTATAGGGACATCTATTTTCTTAAATAGCTAACTCATTTAAATAAATGTTACACGTGCAGATAGAGCACTAAAATACAAGTTTATGTGTGAAATCAGATCCGAAAAAGGGTACCTAATAACAAAAAAAGTTATGGGCGATTTAGTCCGAAAAAAACTTTTTCGGCCTCTCCTGAAAAATCGTTATGTCCCTTACCACAATTGAACCTACGGTCGACGATATCTCAAAATCAAAGGTCATGGGGTGACTAGTGCCATCTATCAATCGTAATACAATTACTGTGTACAAATAGTATGATAATTTTCTACTAGATGGCGTAACTCGTTTGCTCATTGAGTGTGAAATGAAATAATAATGTCGTTTCTTTTATATGATCTTCATTTCATGAAGTGGATGAGTTTGTATTTATTTTAAATAATAAATCAGCAAAACTAAATAAATAATCAATATCAGACAACATTAGTTCTTAGACGTTTTTCGCAACGTCATATCAAGTTCAGAACGAATTAATGATACCACTCACAGAAATTAATCTCCTTATTTTTGTTAATTTCTGTTTGAAACCAGTGCTAAATAAAACATTATTCTAAATTTTCGAATCCACAAAATAGCACAAATTAGGTCCAGGATTAAATTAGTACAATCAAACAGTTACTTTTAATTATTTTACAGACGAAATTGTTTAAAAAATCACTGTTTATAGGGAGAATATTAAAGTCTGGCAACATAGTTGTGACGTTAGTAAACTTGCTCCAGTATTGATCGGTTTTATTTGCGGAAATTATTTATACAAACACTTGTCGCTTCTGGGCTAAAACATCGTCATACATCATTATTAAAGCAGCGCGGCGATATACCAAACGTTTATCTTAAAATTAAAAAAAACATTCTGTTGTAATTCTTCAAGTGATAAAATCGTGAAAGATCGTAATTCGCCTCTTGTTGGAGGATTGTGCGCCAGATACTTTATTTTTAAATTTTTATTCGAATTTTAAATAATGGATAAAAAAATACTTTTTATTGTATTTGCCACGCTCGGTTGCGGCTTATTGGCATCAGCACTTGAAGTCGATACTTATGATTTTCTGATGCCTAATGTTTGGCCTCACAAGGTACGTACTCACCTACACAATTTATTTATTCTGTGTATTCGCCACAGTTAATTAAATACAAGTTTTACCGCAAACATCTGTTGTGTACTTCTACTTTGTTTTAAACAAAATTTGTTTCATTTATCTTTCATTCATTTTTCAACTGATTTAATTGAAAATTTAAATAAGTACTTCAATTATGCATGTGCTGATCAGAGAAATACATAGGTAATCTAAAATTTAAAACAAGTTACCTACTGGTCTTTAAATATTTTCCAATTTAACTTTATGGAGTGTTATATCTTTACAAGTTATGTTACTTACTTATTTAAGTAGAAACTACAAAAAGAAACAGCATGAAGAAGAAACTAGAGATAAGCAATAATATTATTATGATCTCCTAAACACAATCCTTTAGAATGAAAACAAGTGAATTTAAATTATTTCATTACTTAACACTAAAGTTGGAAAGAGAAAGTTGCTGTTAATAACATTATGCAATTATTATCACAAAAACAGCAGCATATCAAACTCATTTGTGTATACCAAAATCCAAATTTGGTTAACAGGTTTGAGAATGTTACTATGTATAGATCATCTACAACAACATGGCATGCCCCTCCAAAATCCTATTTGAATGTGTGTAGCATTATCCTTATGGCAAGTTTTACATATGCTGGTAAGATCCAGGGATCAGTAGCGCACGAGCAGCCGTGCGAGTCACTCAGTCTTTGGTGTCTCCGTCGCTTTGTTTCACAAAGTACTCACACATTATTAACTATGCTGTTTTTGGAGGGGCATGCCATGTTTTCGTAGACAATCTCTACTTACTGTAAGCACATGAGTATTTCTCAAAATAGTTGTACATTTGTGGAAAAAACATGTCCCAAAAGTTCGAGTCAAAATATTAAAATAAAATGATGAAACTTCTTGCAAGATATTTGCGAAGGGATGAAGAAATATACTCCTGATTAGGATTAGATATCGCAAAGACCGAAAATACTTCATAAAATTGTGTAACGCTTCAAGTTGTCACTATCATGATTTACTTTTCCATACAAAATCTTTTTGTCTCAATGGGTACCAACGACTTTGCCGCTTCAAAAAATACTACTTGACGTATGTCTAACGTTCTAATTTTCTGTAATTAGCACCTTCGTATAATCTAGTTTAAGGTTCAAAGTTGATTGTATCCTGCTTTCTTTAAAATATATTGAGTTTCACGCAATAAACAAAATGTCTCACCTTTTTTTACTTTTTAGTCACGTACTCTTTAGTCACGCCATTTCTCAGTAATTTTTTTAATTTCTCAATGAATCTGTAGTATTTTGTACTGGAAACACTAAAAGCGTTCTTATTGGGCGATGGTAAATATCAGCGCCATATATTTTTTCAGTCAAAAACTAGATTCTCTTAGTGCTAAGGTTACTATTTCGTCACAATATTTCATAACAACTTTTTCGTCACGTGTACATCTTTCGTGAGAAATACTCACATAGTTCATATTTAAGCATTATAGACTTTTTATCTTTATCACCTGGTAAGACTGTGAGTGAGGGGCTTGTGGCTAAATTATAAGAGATGCACGGGTCGATTGAAGATTAAGATGTCAAGACCCCTCGGTGCCTCGGAAAGCACATTAAACTATTATTCCCGGCTGTCATTTGTAGAATCCTGAAATTCCGACAGCTAGTCTCACTGGAGCATGGATAATACAATACCCCTTGTATTGTATTATCCATGCTCCATGTAGAATCATCATCTGCCTAGCCTTTTCCCAAATGTGTTGGTGGCGGCTTCCAGTCTAACCGGATGCAGCTGAATACCAGTATTTTACATGGAGCGACTACCTAACTGACCTCCACAACCCAGTTACTGGGTAATATGATGCCCCTAGGTAAGACTGGTTGTCAGACTTTCAGGGTTCTGACTATCCGTAAAAACTGTCAAAGATCTATGAATGACAGCCGGGACCAACGGCTTAACATGGTCTCGGTATGTAAAGATGGTCACCCATCCACAGACCAACCGCGGCAAGCGTAGCTGAACCTGATCGATCGACCTGTGCGGCTGTTATTATTTAGCCACGGTCTCCTCATGCTCCATGTAAAATATGGGTACTTATTCAGCTGCTTCTGGTTACATTGGAAGTTTATTTCAACATAGTTGGGAAAAAGCTAGGCAGGTGATAATGATGGTAAGCAGTGTAGTTGGTTTTAAATTGGTAGACTTTTACAAGCCAACATTTAGACTAAAAATAGTAGAAAATGTTTTCTACAATTTTTGTAGGTATTAGACAACGAATATTTGACATTTTGTTTGAAAGGTCACTATGAACCCAGCCGCAGATATTATGACTAATCAATTCACCATTGGTTGTTTGTGAGCTTCCAAAAAAAGTTGGTACTTTATGTTTCTATTTACCTATATGGGCTAAATTTTTCATTGGATTTATTAATTAGTTTGTTTGTTATGTTTTTGATTTTCAAATATTGGAAGGTAAAATAACAAATATTCATTTTAATAATTTTGTAGTCAGACTATGATTCTGTACAAAGCAGTCTCGAATGGGGTTTATGGATGACCTCTTAACTTGATGAGATTGGGAAAAATTCACTATTTGTCCAATAAATTTTACTGTACAGCATAAAAATTTTTACTGTGCATGGTAATTTTTCCATTTCCACTCAAATGCACTCAGATTATGAGACAGTACAGTTTTCTAAGAATTTTTCTAAGATTTTTCTCTTCGTGTAGTGCAACTTACTTGACTTGTCAAATGTGTTTGTAGTATTAACACCGCTACCTTCCGCTTTGGGGCATAAAGGCGTGATGTTTTTTTGATAAGGATATTGTTCTAGAGTTCCATATCACCTTCATATTAAACCATGATAAATTATATTGGATGCAACCACTTCAGCTTTATCACGGTATTTGAAAGCCTCATGCGTTGATAAGGAAAGGTCATTATGTGCCAAGTGCCCACGTAAAAATTGGTCGTTATTCCATGGTCTATTCACCGTAAATGGTCAATATTAACAAGATTAATTAGGCATATTTTCTGTGAGACAGTGCAACAGCGGACTTTTATGATAATTTTTTTTAATACATTGTCATGCCATCGACTCGAAGAAGAAGTGTAAAAGCACGCTGGGTATAGTATTTAAAGCAAGATAAAGACTTCAGTTACTTAGCTGAAGGCTACTTCTCTAAGGGCTGATTTTACCAAAGTCAGATAACTTTTATCCGCGGAATAAAATTGACATCTGACAGTTCTAGTATGTAAAAAACTTATTCTATATATAAAAGTTTGGTGGAATGCGACCTCAGTAAGATAAAAAATAAAATCATTTGGTTCTGCTTTATAAATCATCAATTCCAAAATTAATTTCTCATTGGGTAGCTGCACTTTTGAGGATGTCGCTACCTCCTTACTCTCGTTTAATTTTGGCTAGCCTATTATGGACGTGCTTGCTCCTTCTTGGCGTATCGGCATCAAAAAGCTTCATATATGTTTGGCCCAAAATTCAGCTGCGCGAACTCCGCTCACTGGTGCACTCATACAATCATCAATTGCACAAGTGACAGGGCGTAAGATGGAAGGTCGGCCATCGCCAGTTCGCCACAGGCAATGACTTGCCTCAATATAAGTATTCCTTCTTCGTAAAGGACTTTTGTACCCGCATATATTCGAGACTTCAAGAGAACCCACGTTCCAGGGCCTAATCTGAAGGTCAAATCCGGTGCGGTTGTAGCAAATTGCGACGTCCGTACTAAATATTAACGACGACTTCGTCGATTCGTTACGTTGGAAGGTTAGGTGTTAGTTCCGATGCTGAATTTTTAACCATGCTGCAGATATCGGCAAAATTGCGCATTTTTTGTAGACAAGGTTGCCTTTATCTTTGACGGTTTTCCCATCTAAATTAGCTGTTATTTGCAGTGCTTTTTAGTTTGACTACCTAATATTATAATATCGAAGAAAGATGCATTGGGCATCTGATAAGGCATAGCTTACTTTAATTGAAAGTCTGGGGCATCCTGGACAATACGGCTTGCTGACAAGTCTCCACCTTGCTGTCTCGTATTTTTTTTGCCTCGGCAAGAGCTGTCCCCATATTTCGTGCTTATATTAGAGAGGAGCTCTATTAAAAAAAACAATAATATGGTCCTTTTGAGCGGCGAGAACGCCCAGAAGTGCCTTGCTACTGCATCTGGGCGTTCAAAAGCGGCGAGGGAATCCATTTCCAAACAGGTTTGCTGGCTGGTTAAGACTTTGCCCACTATATTGTATCCCCAAAGATTTTTGACCCAAATCTAAGATTCGCAGTAAGTATACGTAAAGCTCAAAGGAATTTCATAATAATTATAAGCCGGGCGCAAAAAGAAATATTTCAAAGGTTTTACAATGAAGTTCAGACTACCAGTTATTTTATTACGTTTACGAGTGAAAATGAAAGCCCAATCAGAATCAATCATTTCCAATCATTGATAACATTGAACATTGATTGAAGCAGTCGTAAACTCCGCTGGGTCTATTTATAGACTCGACCCCTGCTGGTCGAGTCTATAAATAGACCCAGCGAAAATGTTCTTCACTAACTTTTAGACCTTTGTATCCTGCTTACGCGTACGAAGTTTCATTAAAATTGGTTCATTCATTTCGAAAAACAAGGGCTTGAAAATTTGTATGAAATGCTGTACGGCGTAAACGCTCTGAAAGGTATAATAGGTAGATATTGCCCGCATGTCAAACCTAATCTACAATTTCGTCCGTCCGTGAAAGTAGAATTTTATTACTAAGCAGTTTACATACAATGTTGTTATCATGAGGTACGTACCTGTCTATGAGGTAGGTTTAGTTGAGCCACAATAGAATTCCATGAGAATTCCAAACATTGTGAACGTTGAATGACGACATTCATAGCCGAAGTTTGTTTATAAAAGCCCTTAGGTGTGGCCTTGCCTTATCTATACCTATACTAATAATAACGCTGAATAGTTAATATCACGCTTGACCCTTAGGATCCCAGCAGAAAGATAAAAAGTCAGAAACGTCGTGTTTCTGACTAGAAGTAACCGAAAACGAAGTAATAACGCGAACAGGCGATGCGATGCGAGGGGGTGGGTCAACAAGAAATTTCACGAGGACGAAGTCGCGGGCTAAAGCTAATAAGTTATGAGTTCCTAGAAGCAGAATCTCGAATATATTTTTATTCAGAAATAGCCCCGTTGTTATTGGAAATCTGAAAGTTTAAGGGCCTATGCACACCACGTCTTTTAAACGCGCCGTGGACGCGCGTTTGTAGCGATACAGACGCGATACGCACGCAAGTCAGACGCAGCCTGTAGACCTTTGCACACCTGTATAAATCCAGACGCGCGTGTGTAGCGATACAGACGGGATGCAAACGCGCGTGTATAGCGATACAGACGCGCGTGTGTAGCGATACAGACGCGCGTGTGTAGCGATACAGACGAGATGCAAACGCGCGTGTGTAGCGATGCCACACACGCGCTATTTTGTGAGCTCACAAAATAGACTACATATTTGTTCCCAGGCATTTTTCTTTAGCACTTTATTCGAATAATCCGGCAATCGTGAATTCCACAATATTGGCCGGTTTTGAATTTCAGTTATGAAGTTTTCTGTGTCGAAAGGCTCCATTTTTTTGTTCCATAGACGTGCTACTAGCGTAGATTCACACTTCCCTTTCCCTCGTTGCGGGGGAAACCCCGTCCGTAGGGAAGGCGCGCGCACTAGCGCTCGTATCGGTGTCGCGCGTTTGAATCGATACAGACGCGCCGGTGTTGCGCGTTTGTATCGATACAGACGCGCCGGTGCCGCGCGTTGCTATCGATACAGACGCGCCGGTGCCGCGCGTTTGTATCGATACACACGCGCCGGTCCCGCGCGTTTCGAAAACGTGGTGTGCATAGGCCCTAAATCGTATTTTGTGCTCAGTTCTCTCGGAAACGTACAGAAGACGCCAGCACATCAAGCTACCAGGAACTGTCAAATTTTCCCAATCAACTTTAAACCTAATGCTTTGCGATAAAGCTGAAAATCTATTAAAGAAATTTGACAGAACAACATTACTTATTCCCTCCGGAGCGAACGACATCCCATCTGCATTTTTATAATGGTCATCTCGTATGCCCTTAGCTCTCTCTCCCCGCGCCATTTTTATATGTTGCGCCAGTTTTATATAAGCTGACCCGGCGAACTCTCAGAATCAATAAATGTGGGTGTTTATTATTTTTTTTTTCGTGATTTTTCCCATGTGTTAGTTATTCTGCTATTCGGGGCGGAGACAAAACCAACAAATCAATAATCATAAAAATGGTCTAGCCATTCTTGAGTTATAAATGGAGTAACTAACCCGACTTTGTTTTATTGATATCATTTGTACCTATGTTTATGTATGTTGAACTATGCATCATCAGTTATTAATATAGCGTTACTCTAATAAGAAGGAAAAACACTATATATTCTTGATTCTGGTAATTTCAGAAAAAATAGCGGAGTATTTACATAAAAAAACATTACTTATGACCATTGAGTTATCTAAATTAGGTTTGTAGATGAGTGTGATGATAAAAATATGATGAAACAACTTCCGTCCGTTGATTGCTCTAGAGATAGAAGTATTAACCTAATTAGCACATAGGTGCAGCATATGTGAGACAAGAAACTTATATATAGGGTGACTGGTAATTAGTGATCGATACTTAAACACATGATTCTACTCATGACAAAAAACAACTTTTACTATGGGACCAAACCTGAAATCGCGAAAAAAAAATCAGCTGTTCCCTACATTTTGACGACTCGTACGAACATAAATGTAGGGAACAGCTGGTTTTTTTTTCGCGATTTCAGATTTGGTCCCATAGTAAAAGTTGTTTGTTGTCATGAGTTTGATTTTCAATTTCATCGCTAAAACATTAGGTTCAAAGTTGATTGGGAAAATTTGACAGTTTCGGGTAGCTTGATATGCTAGCGTCTGTACTAGCCTTGTGCGATTGCACTGTCAGGCTATAGATAATTTCGTTTGTTTGTGAAAATAAAAATGTATCACAGTATTTTTTGTTCCAGGATGAACTCTACTTATGCACGCCCATCAGGATTTCACCTCATAGCAACTATTACATAGGTTTGTTTTGTTCATATATCCAAATCAAACTATATCTACGCCGATCTCTTACACGATACCATTAGATCAAATGGGTTCTAATAAACAAAAAATGATAGTGCCATCAGCTTCGATAAGCTTTCTAGGTTTTGGTAGGCAGAAGGATCCTTGTGAACACTAAACCGAAGACAACCTATTTGGTCAGTAAAATGGTATGGCCTTCCACTTAATCATGAAGCGTTTAAATGGACCATATCAAAGAATCAAAATAAATAATTTCTACAAATGTAATTTTCTTGCAAGTTTATTTAATTTTTAAACTTGTAGTGTTGTGGTTACTTCGTTACGAAGTTCAGGCCCAGTAGCGCAGAGCTGTTCGTGATTGGAACTGCTTACGAAGGAATTTCCCGATCTTCATTGCGATTTCTAAGCTTATAATACTATCATGTTTATGTACTCGGTATCAAGGGAGTCTCTTGATACCGAGTTTCTTCGTTAGTGCTAGACTTACTAAAAATAACTTGTAGTCGCACGTTGGCGAAGATTTTTCTAAAAGTTACACTGTTTTTTTATATACCTGGCTGGGTAATCATGATCCCATTTCTAACGTTAAAACCTTCCTTTCGCTTTTTATTTTGATATTTTTATTATGTATTACAAGAACTGTGTCCAAATAAACTTTATTCTGTCTTTTTGACCGACTCGAGAGAACACATCTACACATTGACTAAACTAAATGTTTGTTTTAGTGGGATTTGAACCGAACGCGACTATGCATACTGCTCATCATATGCTGCTGTATGGATGCTCGGAGCCAGGGTCGAATGAATCTGTTTGGTAAGTAGAAGAAGAACACACTAAACTTCTATAAATATTGATCGTCACTGACCCTCATCTTAATCAGACTATAATGTTCCCTCTACTGGCAACAACACCAAAAGGCCACAGGCCAACTCTATGACTATATGTATAGGGTGACTGGTAATTAGTGATCGATACTTAAACACATGATTCTACTCATCATTACAAACAACTTTTACTATCGGACCAAATCCGAAATCGCGAAAAAAAAAATCAGCTGTTCCCTACATTTATGTTCGTACGAGTCGTCAAAATGTAGGGAACAGCTGATTGTTTTTTCGCGTATATTTTTTTTTTTTCGCATAACAATACCGAAATTTTGTGATACGGGAAAGTTCTGTTTTTGAACAGAACTCTTACAAATCTTTAAATTTAAAGATTGCTCATTTTCTATGTTATTAGGATTGGTTATCGCACTTATGCCTATGGATTCCTATTTTATGTACCGTCATTGGTTAAAATAAAGCCTATCTTTACTAATAATGAAACAAAGAGCTCATAGGTTTGCATAGTAGTCCCTCCCATATGCAAGTACCTATCACAGGTAAAATTAGCTTACGAAACTATTGATATGCCCAGTTTGGCAATGAAAATGCTACCATTGGTAAGCAAACGATTCGTTTTTAGGGTTCCGTACCCAAAGGGTAAAAAGGAACCCTATTACTCCCGCTACACTGTCCGTCCGTCCGTCCGTCCGTCCGTCTGTCACCAGGCTGTATCTCATGAACCGTGATAGTTAACAGTTGAAATTTTCACAGATGATGTATTTCTGTTGACGCTATAACAACAAATACAAAAAAAAAAACAATAAAATAAATATTTAAGGGGGCTCCCATACAACAGACATGATTTTTTTTGCCGTTTTTATAGATAATGGTACGGAACCGTTCGTGCGCGAATCCGACTCGCGCTTGGCTGGTTTTTTATATTGGAACCAAGCATTAATCCTTCAACTGTTGTTCATTTCAACCAGCATACCTTCCTCTAAAAGCAGATGTTCAGAACATCTGATCCAAAGACCTGGGTCCGAGGATTTCTGTTCTAATTCGGGTGACGCCTGTGCATTCAAAGAACTCATGTGCGACGGCTTCCTCAGCCTCCATGCAAGCCCTGCGAAGAGGACTGTCCGTTAGGCTGCCTGTCCATTGACGCGGAGTGAGGCTGCGGAGCGGAGAACCGCAGAAATATTAACCAATAGGATTGCATAAAATCGCAATATCATTTTTCTATTGGTTAATATTTCTCCGTTTCTCCGCTCCGCAGCCTCACTCCGCGTCAATGGACAGGCAGCCTAATGATAATAATAATAATCCGACACCGGTGGATCACTATTTTTTCATATTTTTAAATGTTTTTATACTTATTTTTTATATTTTAAGGAATGTTTAAAAATATAACAAAATAAGATAACTAAATAAATAAATGACATAATAATAATAATATTCCACAACTTTCACACAACGCCATCTAGTCCCAAACTAAGCAGAGCTTGTGCTATGAGTACTAGACAACTGATAAACATACATATATTTCTAAATACATACATATTATATGTAGATAAATTACACCCAGACAAAGAACAAATGATCGTGCTCATCACACAAACATTGGGCCAGGGTGGGAATCGAACCCACGACCTTGCGTATAGTAGTCAGGGCCACTGACTAATGCCTAGGTATTGTGTAGAAATGTTTGTTTAGCGAGCGGTGTCTCGTGAATATCCCTGACGCCACCAAGCATTTGTCATGTTTTAATTCATTTTTATTATTTTTAGGAGCTGTGGTGAGATGCAGAGTAACGAGATAGATAAATTATACAACACTGCTAGCCCTTGCCGCTCCGGATCTCAGGTAAGATTCATATATTTTATATTCTTCTTTACAACGAAAACGGTATCTATTATGCGAACTCCAAACGAAGCCGTAGGTACTTTTTCGTAAGTCGTAGAGCTGTGTTTTATTTTAGCTGTTAGTGAGCATGAGGAACTGGGTTCGATTCCAGGGTCGGACAAAGTGTTATTGGGTTTTTCTATCTGGAATGTCTCAGTAGCTGATATTTCAAGTTAAATTTGCATGCGTAATTTAAGTATAAGAAACGTTTATGCCGCTTGCAACAATGGGTTCGTGGCGTGCAACGTTGACTTGAAATATCTCGATAATAGAAGAGAGTTGCATTTTGTCATTTTGCTAAACTATTAAGGGGACCCTCCCCTACAATATACAAGGTGTAACTTAAATAACGCACAACCTCTTAAGGTGTCATTGTACTCATCATTATGAACAACTTTTACTATGGGACCAAACCGGAAATCGCGACAAAAAATCAGCTGTTCCCTACATTTTGACGAGTTATGCGAACATAAATGTAGGAAACAGCTGATTTTTTTTCGCGATTTCAGGTTTGGTCCCATAGTAAAAGTTGTTCATAATGATGAGTACAATGACCCCTTAAGAGGTTGTGCGTTATTTAAGTTACACCTTGTATATAAAAGTGATGGAAATCTGTGATTCCCATGTCTGATACTCCCCTTGTGAGATCAGACTGTGAACGTTCTTAAAATTACGAGAATTGCCCTTTAGTTTGAAGACACAAGAACATTTTATTTAAAAAAGATGTTTACGTTTTTATTTCCTCTCCATCATAACATCAGCTGGCTATAAGTACCTATGCCTGCACCATAACAACTCGATCGGACTAAAAGAAGTGGACTATTCGGCAAAACAATATCAAGAGTAAAGCAGCCGAGATTGATTACCTAATACAAACAAACGTAACCTATGACCACGGGGCGCGGTAATTCCCTCTTTCACAGTATTATTAAACTGAGTTTATAACACACGCGATAAAGTAATAATATACGTAGTAATTTATAAGTAGGTAGGTACCTACTTATTGATATTTTGTCAAGTAGGTATCACTGTGATCGAAACGTCAAAAAGAGGGCATGCCGTCTCAATTCGAATTTATGTTTTTCATAATAGGCTTTTCTTGAGGGCCCGTGGCTAAATAATAACAGCCGCACAGGTCGATCGATCAGGTTAAGCTACGCTTGCCGCGGTTGGTATGTGGATGGGTGACCATCTTTACATACCGAGACCCCTCCGTGCCTCGGAAAGCACGTTAAGCCGTTGGTCCCGGCTGTCATTCGTGGATCTTTGACAGTCGTTACGGGTCGTCAGTAGCCCGAAAGTCTGACAACCAGTCTTACCAAGGGGTATCGTATTACCCAGTAACTAGGTTGTGGAGGTCAGATAGCCAGTCGCTCCATGTATAATAAAATACTGGTATTCAGCTGCATCCGGAAGCCGACCCCAACATAGTTGGGAAAAGGCTAGGCAGATGATGATGATACTAGACTTTTCTTGTAGGTAGGTACGGTCCACGAGGTCGTGACGTAGCCGTTTTATCAATTATATTACGTAGACATCGATCAGAATTTATACGGCTTAGTGCCGCCTCATGGCTTCATAGTTTATCTTTGTTAATCCACCAACTCATTCCTAGCCCACCCACTATTTACTGATCAGAACTTGAGAATCACTCTGCAAATGCATGATTCTTATAATGTCAAAAATATAAATAACTAGCTGTGAATACCCGCTTCGCTGGGTCATTTTTTAATATATAGTTATTTGTTAATGTTAATAATCTATCAGTACTTACTTCATAATCTTTTCATATAAATACTAAACATTTTTATTAATGAAGGAGTGGTGGGAGGCGCCCGACGTGACGGCACAGTGGTGGCATGCGCGTGAGCTGTGCGCGGTACTGGACAGTACTTGGACATTGCAACATTACTTTATTTTTCTAAAATAAAAGAATTTTTCTGAAATAAAAGTTACTCCTTATTACATCAGCAGTCCTTATACAAGGACTAGTCTATGAAAAAAAAAAAAAAATCAAAAACAAAATTAATATTCTAAGTTTCTGTTTTGCTATTTCAAACTCCCACAAAATGTTTTGACAACTAAAATACTGGTTTTAAAATTATATAAAATGATCAATAGAATTAGCATAAAAAGTATTATTAAAATCTCGATTATGATTGTAAATGAGGGGTATACAATCAAAGTTGGCAAAATCCACAAAATTTTAAAAGTGAGATTTAAATTGCAACACATTTGTTTCCGTATCTATATTTACCCCATAGAATAATTTTATACAAATTCTAGAAATCTCGACTGTTATTTTAATTTGAAAATTGACTTTACAAACAAACCTAGCAAAGTCCAAGTGAGTTGAGTTTCAATTTGCGCAAAAATAATCGTTTTTATCGTTTACTGATCATTTTGGCAGTGTGATCTTTACCAACTTTCATTGTATACCCTCAAATGTTGGCTTAGTCAATCCCTAGCATCAGTGGGATGACACTGACAGCTCACTCCACGCAAGTTTTCACGGTGAGATTTTTACAGAATCGACATCCTGTTTAATGATAACTAATCTAAGCAGCGGTAACTCGACGTTTGTCCTCAGGTTACTGCTTTTACGCTCAGTAAAATTACTCATCATCAGTTCGTTAATTGAAGATTTTATCAAAATGAAGTCTTTAGGCAGGTACTGCTCAAGTTTGTCAACAAAAATAAATGAAAGAAAGAAAAAATGACGACAGCTAAACAAAACTTTGAAAATCCAAAGATGAAAAAGAATATACGATGAGATATAAATAACGCAATCAAATGTACAGTCGCCAGCACATCAAGCTACTACAATCTGTCAAATTTCTTTAGTAGATTTTCAACTTTATCGCTAAAGCATAACGTTCAAAGTTAATTGGGAAAATCTGACAGTTTCGGGTAGCTTGATGTGCTGGCGACTGTACCTAAATACACAATACCTACATGTTTATATAAACATAACGTAACGTTTTTATAATTATGCGCATCACTTGAAAACAGCTGGACCGGTTTGACTGTGTTTTGTTTAAAAATGTTCGTAATAATCCGAATTAGGATTTAATGATTTTCATATTTCTCATACGGCGATCTTTACCTCCAAATATATCGGGAACGTGACACTTTAGGGTACTATATTACTTGACATTTTTTATTTGTGCACCCTACCCATTTATACAACATGAAACGTTAAATTCGCAAAACCTGAAAATAGTTTGATCAGAATAACGAGCAGAATTAAAGGAACAACTTTTTAATATAGGTCACATTTTTCAAAAAATCTTCATTAAAAACGTTGCCGTGTCTATTTATTAATAGGTCAAGCAAGCCAATGTCAGCGCGGCGCAGCAGCCCGGTGACGACTCCTCCCTCGATAAAGCGTCGTCGCAGACGCAAGAAACGATCAGAATGGCCAGTAAAACTAAAACAGCACATAAAACCTTTACAATTTTTTTTAATGACTTATTTTCTGTCTGAAATAGGTCAATTGAATTAAAAATAAGTTGGGGTGTCTGCGGTTTTGCGCATTTAACGTTACACGTTGTATATTCATACATTCTTCATGCGCGGAAGATATGTCCTTTGGGAATAAATAAACGTCCCTTTTCTATGAACTAGACATTGTTTGGACAGGGCAATGTCTGTCGGGTCAGCTAGTGAATAATAATCTTCTAATTATTGCAGATCGTATACGCCTGGGCTCGAGATGCACCCAGTCTTCACCTTCCCAAGGACGTCGGCTTTCTTATAGGCAAGGACTCGCCCATCAAGTACTTGGTCCTGCAAGTTCATTACATGCATCGCTTCCCAGGTAAATATAGCTTACTCTATGTTATTCTGCTTATTCTTTGTGTGTCGATGGTACTTTGCCTTTGACTTGCCCCATTGGTCTCGTGGTCGCAAGCGCGACTGCTGGCCGTGGGGTGCGGGGTTCAATACCCGTGTCGGGCAAAGTGTTACTGGATTTTCCCATTAGGAATTTCTTAGTAACAGCCCGGGGTTTGAATGCTGGTGGGGAAATACCTCAGAAAGCACGTTAAACCGCTGGTCCTGTGCCAGATCCCTCTCCGGTCGTGTCGGATTGCCGTCCCATCGGAATATGAGAGGGAGGGAAGAGGGAGTGCACCTGTGTCTGCGCACACACTTGTGCACTATAATATCTCCCGCGCCGAAGGGTGATCTCCGCTGAGATTGGTCGCCATGGCCGAAATGTGGTGTCGAGGACTTTTGCTTTTATATTGTTTGAGCCCGGTAGGTTGACGTTGATTGCAGCAGCAGTGGCATTATTTAGGTCGTCGAAGGTGCAAATGAAGGGGCACTCTCATCATCATCATCATTTCAGCCGAAAGACGTCCACTGCTGGAAATAGGCCTCTCCCTAGCATCTCCACTTCGACCGGTTTTGTGCTTCTCGCATCCAACGGGTTCCTGCGGCCTTCACAAGGTCGATAAGGGGCACTCTATGTTAAGATAATGTGGTTCATCATCATCTGCCTAGCCTTTTCCCAACTGTATTGGGGTCGGCTTCCAGTCTAACCGGATGCAGCTAAATACCAGTATTTTACGTGGAGCGACTGCCTATCTGACCTCCACAACCCAGTTACTGTAATACGGTACCCCTAGGTAAGACTGGTTGTCAGACTTTCGGGCTACTGACGACCCGTAACGACTGTCAAAGATCCACGAATGACAGTCGGGACCAACGGCTTAACGTGCTTTCCGAGGCACGGAGGGTTCTTGGTATGTGAATATGGTCACCCATCCACGGTCCAACCGCGGCAAGCGTAGCTTAACCTGATCGACCGACCCATGCGGCTGTTATTACTTAGCCACAAGCCCCTCTAAGATAATGTGGTTATATTCCGCAATTATAATACACTAAGATAGCCAGTTGATGCAGACTGGTTGCGGAAGGCGGAGGACAGGGTGTTGTGGCGCAGCCTGGGAGAGGCCTATGTCCAGCAGTGGACTGCGATAGGCTGAGTTGATTGATTGATTGATTGAAGATAGCCAGTTTGTAGAGGTGTTTTGTGATTTGTAAATAATTGTTAAATATATACAAGTGTTAAACACACAATGTTTTTATCAACATCATGGATACTAACTATTGTACGAAGCCGTGTCTCCTGCGCGTGTTTTTTTCGAAACATAACACAAAAACCGTACACATAAACATTTGTTTTCATACTTAAGCTGTCTCCTGCGTATTAAAATTTTTGTGTAGATGTCGTAATGATTTCCGACGAGGAAGAAGTGCTATCAGTTTTAGCAATTATACAGGGTTATTTGAAAAACACTTTTGACACAACAATTTTGACGACTCGTACGAACATAAATGTAGGGAACAGCTGATTTTTTTTCGCGATTTCAGGTTTGGTCCCATAGTAAAAGTTGTTCATAATGATGAGTACAATGACCTCTTAAGGTTGTTGGTGTTTTGCAAATAACCCTGTAGAGTCAATATCGAGGAGAAGACAGATTTCGAGTCAGACCGTATTTACGACTTCGAAATTTTGACCTTTGCCAAGAGCTACGGATTGATTGCGGTTGTTTCTGAAACCGATGTTGAAATTGGTTTTAGTTATACGGTCTGTGCTGATGTGATTTGATATGTGATTAGATGTGTGCGGCGGTTGAAAAGGAATCAAACTCTTCCCCTCTTGATCCGTGCGAGGAATGTTTTCCATGCAGCTTGGAAAACAAAAAAACATCGTGTTGCCATACACAAATGTGTGTGTTCTATTGACAGTGATATAAAAATCAGAGGTAAACTGACTGTGAAAAGACTGTGCAAAGAATAGAATGACGTCACTATTGTCTTGAGACAACAAGTACTTAATATTGAAATGTAATAAAGTAATTTCAATGTTTTTTTCAGAGGACAGTCTCGACAACTCCGGAGTTTTCCTCAAATACACGAAGGAAAGGTAAATATCTGCATTAATTTCTTTATCACACGTGGAAGAAGGATATTTACCTAGTTGTTATTTACTTTATACTTAAATTTCAAAAGAAATACTCCTTCGTAATAAGACACACTTACGGCAGTCTTTTGAAAAGTCGTTTACTTCAGCCGGGAATCGAATCTATCTAAATGCGAAGGAAAAACAGCCTTCCTTTTTCAGGCCACGAATCGATCAGAGGGGTAATTGCGTAACACACTGAGAGTAGCAATGGTTTTTAATTTGACAGTTTATCAACATTCATTGCGTTACAATTACATAGTTGAGCAGACTTTTTCGAACATAACGGGTGTAAAAAGACACTTAACGAAGCCGAGAGTCATTGGTACTCTCCGCCATTGTAAGCATTTTTTTGTACTGGACCATACCTGGAAACTTTCTGGTTGCGGAGATATTGAAGGCCAAAGTTCCAACTTTTACTGACCTTTTGTTGCGAAAACCAGTTTTTAATGTTATAACACAACTTTAAATACCCCCACGACCCCTGTACCGTTGCATGCACCCATAAACACAGTGTTAAGCTTGTGTTAAACGTTTTTTCTTTCTTTCTTTCTTTCATTACATTACGCACTACCGCAAATAGCACAAGTTCACACCAAAAATAAAAGTCGTTTTCCAGCAATTATTTTTGTGCGATGCTACTTAGTTTGATTTACAGAATGCGTAGTTGACGGCTATTTGATGTGTCTTTTTACACCCTGTATGAAGCAATGGATTAGCAATATCCTTCAAAATTATTCACATGGTGATGGAAGTTACGTAATTCGGTTGATGGTAAATAACATCTATCTGTGAATAAAATCATTCAATCAAGAGAGGGGCCCATGGCTAAATAATAACAGCCGCACAGGTCGATCGATCATATTAAGCTACGCTTGCCGCGGTTGGTCTGTGGATGGGTGACCATCTTTACATACCGAGACCCCTCCGTGCCTCGGAAAGCACGCTAAGCCGTTGGTCCCGGCTGTCATTCGTAGATCTTTGACAGTCGTTACGGGTAGTCAGAAGCCCGAAAGTCTGACAACCAGTCTTACCTAGGCGTATCGTATTACACAGGAACTGGTTTGTGAAAGTCAGATAGGCAGTCGCTCCATGTAAAATACTGGTATTCAGCTGCATCCGGTTAGACTGGAAGCCGACCCCAACATAGTTGGGGTAAAATCATAGTGTCGTACCTCAACAATTGCAAAAAACGCTGCCTAAGACTTACAGGCGAGTCAGTTTCGCGTTAATTTAGCTCAGTACTATAAGCATTAACTAAATTAGTAGAAAACCTAACAATGAGTATTTAACACGCAAACGCAAGAATACCGTTTGAGGGTCAGGTTTGTTCTTATTAAAGCTATAATAGGTGTCTTCCGGTATCTTACAACAATATACTCACTTACTCAGTTTAACTATCAAGAATTCTTTGTTGTTTTGCTATTGGATATCTAGAATTGGTAGCGACTATCCGTCATAGAAACAAATACATGTTCATACCATTATCGTAACGTGTTTTTCGATTGCCGGCATCCGTAAAATATATATCAGAAAGAATTTCGAAGAAGCTACTACAATCTGTCAGATTTCTTTAATAAATTTTCAACTTTATCGCTATAAGATAAGGTTCAAAGTTGATTGGGAAAATCTGACAGTTTCGGGTAGCTTGATGTGCTGGCGTCTGTACGTGGGACGGTAGGGCAAATACAAATCGGTATTCACAACTTAAACTAGTAGATATAAAGCATGATCTTTTTTACCGTCTCCAAATTTTTACAGGCTGTTCTACCCATGAATATGAACAACTTTCACTATGGAACCAACACTGAGATCATGAAAAAAAATCAGCTTTTTCATACATTTTGGTGTTGACCAAAATGTATGAAACAGCTGATTTTTTTTCATGATTAGGTAGTGAACTTTTGTATTAAACAGCTGATTTTGTGTTTTAGTGATTTCAGAATTGGTCCCATAGTGAAAGTTTGTTCATATTCATGAGTAGAACGCCCTGTAAAAATATGGAGCCTGTAAAAAAATCATCCAGTATTATTGATAAATATAAATCAGTAAGTAAAAACACCGGCATTCCACAGCATCGTTCTGAAAACGATGCAAATTCTCCGATTGTTTAAAAACCAGAAAACAGCCTAAAGCATCCTACTCCCTCATGTTTGGATACACAATCAAGAAAATAAAATATTTTCTACTCACTGTGTTTGGATACAAATTAATTGTACTCAAACTCAGATATATTATTCCCTACATGTAATTTTTCAGAATGCGCCGTCAAGCTGGCGTGATTCTGATGGGCACAAGTGGCGTGATCCCACCACACCGCGTCGAGAACATGGAGACAGCTTGCACCATCAACGAGAACAAAGTCATACATCCCTTTGCGTTCCGCACTCACACTCATGCATTAGGTAAGTAGCCAAAAATGAAGAAATTTATATAAGAAATTTAGATTAAGAAGTTTATATTAAAATTTTTAGCGTACAACCCGTGTATATTAGAAATCGGGTAAGCTTCGTCGGGTGGCGCAGTTTAAAGCTATCTATAAAGAATAAGGACGTTTCATTGTTATTATCATGAGGTGTTGATAAAAAGCCGCACGGTTCGATTGGTCAGGTTAAGCTACGCTTGCCGCGGTCGGTCCCTGGTTGGGTGACCATCTCTACCAAGACCTTGCCTCGGAAAGCACGTTAAGCCGCTGGTCCCGGCTTTCATTCGTGGATCTTTGACAGTCGTTACGGGTGGTCAAAAGCCCGAAAGTCTGACAACCAGTCTCACCAAGAGTATTACCCAGTCACTGGATTGTGGAGGTCAGGTCAGGTAATCGCTCCATGTAAAATACTGGTATTCAGCCGCAACCGGTTAGACTGGAAACTGACCCCAACATAGTTGGCAAATGATGATGATATCATGAAGAGTTCACCAGGCACGCAGATCAGTCCTGTCTCCTGCCTAGATTCTATATTGTTTTATACTATTTAAAAACCCCCATCCGATTTGTGCCCGGTTTGTGGCATTAAGCTTGCCCTCTATTAATTCATCATCATCATCATCAGTCCACTGTTGGACATAGGCCTCTCCTACTGCACGCCATTCAACTCGATTTTCGGCAACTCATCCGGCTGCTACCAGCCATCCTGCAAAGATCGTCGCTCGACCTAGCCTGAGGGCATCCCACCTTACGAAATACACCTAATAAATAATAATCTCTATTAAGTACACCTCTGCCTTACCCTTCGGACATAACAGGCGTGAAGATAGTGGCGTGGTTATGTGTTAAGAGGCCGTGCATAAAATTCACTCGCTACTGTTTAGGTTAATTCGTCGCGATTCTATGTTTGTGTGCACAGTTCATGCAGATACACGCACACGCGGGTGAAGTTCGAGCGTAGTGACCGCTTAAACAATTTTGATCCATTAGAAGATATTATTTTAAGTAACATAATTATTAGTGTACGGCTTACAAATAAAAGCCTGGAATGTGTGTGTACTGTATATTTATCACAATCAACAAAAAATGGTTCAATTCGTAGATACCTTTAGACATTCAACAAAACAATAAATAAAAATGATGATACAATGATATTTATTTTTGTAGATTGTTTGTAAAAAACACTTTTACACGTCAAAAATAAATTAAGTAACAGCCAATTTTTTTTTGAATTGATGAACAATACCAAAGAAAGGACATTCAGGTAGTCCACATAAATTACTCCAACTTTCACATCATCGTGCAGAAACGTACCTTTTTTTAGAAGTCAGTTGTTTTTTTTTTTATATAAAAGTTTTTATTTTTCACTTTTTAGTTATACCTACCTACCCCAAGCAAATTCATATAACATTACTTGCTATGTAAATATCAGTGACAGGAAGCTGCATCTGCGTGATGTTATGTTGTGCGATTGCGTAAACAATGCATACATATGCGATAGCAGCAATCGCGGTTGTTTTACTGGTATTTATTGAAGAGTTCCGTTGTCTGTCTCCGAAACTTATCACCAGATCTTTACGAAATTTAAATGGGACCATTTCGGAACAAACTTCTATCTAACAAAAAAAAGAATTTTGCAAATCCGCCCATTTATGACGGAGTTATGCCCGAACATACATAAAAAAAAATAGAAACATCCGAATTGATAACCTCTTCCTTTTTGAAGTCGGTTAAAAAGGAAAGAAAATGACCTAAATAGTCTTCACACTACTTAGGTTTTTTCTTTCCTTTTGGTGATTTATAAAATAACAATAATGTTTTTCATAGTCTAAATATTCACATCATTGCGTAATAAATACATTCATCATGTCAAGTCAGGTTCAAAAAAAGTAAAAAAAAAAATACACTCCGCGCAACTTGAATAAGACCAATATATATTACAACCACATACTTATTTATAAGAATAATTGCATCAAATTAACCCTAAACGGTTTCTTTTTGTACGCTGTGTAGATTATTGCATTTTGTTATGCAACATGAAACATAATCGCGCCCTTGGTTAATTTAGTGCCCAATAGCAGTGCGCCACTTGATTAAGACCAGTAGCATTTTGCTGCCTGTACAGCGAAGAAGTGCAAGTGTCTATCATCTAAGTGTACTTATTATATACTCAAACAATTGAAATGTAGTAGTGTCAAGTAGTGGTTTTTTTGTAAAATGGGTAAAAAAAAATGTTTAACATCAGAAAAACAAGGCAAAATAAAAATTTTGCATGAAGAAGGATATTCACACAGAACTATTGCAAGACGGATTGGACAATCACATCAGGTAGTGAGTAAATTTCTCGAAGAACCTGAAAATTACGGGAAACGTTTTAAAGGGCGCATAAAATTTACTACCACGGAAAGGGAACGTCATGCGATATTACGTGAAGCATCGAATTCAACTTTGACAGCAAGGCAAATAGCAATTAACGTCGGAACTAAAGCCTCATTAAGAACAGTTTAGAAGATATTACAACACTGTCCACATTTAAAACGTCAAAAGATATAAGTGAAGACCGGCATATAACTGAACGTCTTATATTTGCTCGTGAAAAGATTCACTGGAAAACTGAGTGGTATAAAGTTATTAGTGGTTAATCTCGATGGCCCTGACGGCTTCTCTTATTATTTTCATGAATTGCGAAAAAACAAACTCATTTTGTTACGACGACGTAAATATTTCGGTGCAATAACTATATGGGCAGCTATGTCATACCATGGGGCGATTGATTTAGTTTTTCTGGAAGGTAGACAGACAGCTAAATCATATGTTGAACTGCTGGTAAAGAAAAGGATACGTTTGTGAATGTCTGTAGGGGTCAAGATTTTATTTTCCAGCATGATAATGCGAGTAGCCATAAGGCCCACATTGCACAGATATGGTTAAAAAAAAATCAGATCAATGTTCTGCAGTGGCTTTCAAACTCGCTTGACCTTAATATCATGGAAAATGTTTGGGGATGTCTTTCTCGTCAGGTGTACGCAAATTCAAGGCAATATAATAACTCAAAAGAGTTAGGGAAAGCGTTACAGCAAACATGGAATAATATTTCTGTCGAGTACCTAAAATCTCTGTATACTTCAATACCCTCCAGAATCTTTGAACTAATTAGAAAGAATGGGAAGAATACTAGTTATTAATCATTAAATTAAACTTCTGCTACAAAAAATAACGTGTTTTTTTCAGTGGTCTTATTCAAGAGGCGCGGTACAAAGAAGCATACTCTTGTTACATGCAATGCACACAGTTTTCACTGTACATCCCAAAGGGCAATGTAATTGATCAGATTTACTTACTTATCTTATAACGATATCATACACGGGTTTCAAAAGCTCTTAACACATTGCTTTATCAAACCAGAGCTAATGTGTGTGGTCTTATTCATGTTGCGGGGAGTGTATAAGCTCAACATATCTGGTCAAAGTAATTTATACATAAATCAAATAAAATGTCATTTATTCAAATTAGTTAGCAAATTTTTTATACATCATTTACATAAGACATTCCGCCATAACGTTAGTGGATCAAAATGTGGTAGTCGGCGTACAATCTCGGAATTATATTTACGTATAACTCGCGAGCGCCTGCGAAGCAAAGTGATACGTGTTCACGCTGGGAGAGCCCGGTTGTTACTGACGAAATCGGGTTCGCGCGGTCGATAATATAGTTCACTTTGCCTATAATTTACTAAATGAAGTTATTAATTTTTTATATAATAAAATTTAGATTCTATTAAAAGGTTAACTTAAGATTAATGTGTAATTTTTAAATTTTTCTAAAAGTGCTTTTTTAGTATGGAAAAAAATACTTATGTGTCTAAACGTTTTCTCAACAATTACGTCTTTCAGCATTTTTTTTCTGCTTTAATTCGTATTGATGTCAATAATGTTTTCAACCCATGTAACAGTAGACTATATAATGATGTTACAAACATTTTTTAATGTGCACAATCTTTTGTAGTTTTGTTGTACAACGTAGCCAAACCATCACTCGCTCCGTACTTTTGCGGAAAAGGGTGTTGGAATATGGGTGCTTGCCATGATTATATACATTATTTTAAAAAATCATTCAAGCCATGTAAAAGAATAATAAGTCGTCTCTTACGATAACAAAAAAAAAGTTCTAATTCTTCTTGCCTTTCACACAAGTAGTGATCTAAATTGTTTGAAATGAGTTGATTTCGTGCACGGGGCCTTAAAGTTCTTTTTTTATCTCAGAGACTAATCTGACAGGTGTATTGTCAAACTTCTATACTAAAAAAAAAAACGCAAACACAAAATACTTAAATGTCAGATTAGTTTCTGGGAAAAAAAACGAACTATAAGTTATTTAAAAAACAGTTTAAAACCATTTAAAACCCTGAAAAGTCTATCGATTGTAGGTAACGACGTATATGATCGGTTATTTGCCGTTGCGGTTAACTACTCTTTTGGAGTCGGGGGAGTCCCGGGAGGAACAGTTTGCTTAAGCACCCTTGAAAATCATCAAAACGACACCGAGGACGAAAAATTAAAAAAAAAATTGCAGCCGCCATCTTGGATTTTCATTTGACCTCACTGTTGGCTTCAGTACCCTCGAAAACCGTGAAAATTGTCTCGCTCTCTGTCTCTTATATTCTAAAGTCGCATGGAGGGGGCATAACGCCTTTTTTTACGTGACGACCAGTTTACTCCTACCGCAAGCTGCGTTAAAGCGTTCCAAAATTTCATTTACAGTATGATAACAGCCGGTCGATTCTGTAAAAATCTCACCGTGAAATCATAAGTAAAGTGAGCACTTAATAGTGTTAATCCCTAGCGAATGGCAGCTCACTCCACACTCACTTCACCCAAGCTTTCACGGTGAAATGGTTACAGAATCGCACGGCGGTTCGTTTTGTTTTTCTCAAACTAAATTGACATAAATAAAATTTCAGGCAAACTAGTAACCGGATACGTGGTCCGCCAAAATGAAAACGGTGACGTATGGACCCTCCTCGGCAAGAAGAACCCGCAGCTGCCTCAGATGTTCTACCCAGTAGTCAACACCAAGCCAATAGAGAGAGATGACGTGTTGGCTGCGAGGTGCATCATGAATAATACTAATGATCATGCTGTGAGGATTGGGTACGCAGCTATTTTTTTAACCGTCTTCAAAAAAGGAGGATATTCTCAATTCGACTGTATTTTTTTTTTTTTTTTGTATTTTCGGTTACGCAATATCTCCGGCAATTGTAACTTGATTACAAAAATTATTTTTTAATGGATTGGCTATGCCTCAGGGGTGGTTCCGTATAAATTTTATTAACGTTGCTTGTGGAGTTTTTGAGCTAGCTTCAATAATACGTATTTTTGCCAATTATTTTATATCGATGATGCTATATTAACTTCCTGTCACTGATATTTACATAGCAAGTGGTGTTATACGAATTTGTGTGGGGTAGGTACAACTTAAAAGTGAAAAATAACTTTTTTTTTACAAAGCAATAACAACCGACTTCGACTCAAAAAGACACTACTAAGTAAAAAATTACTTCAATTTCGGAAGTCGGTGGCAAACAACAAAAATGCGATCCCAACGACACCGACTTTCGACGGCACGGTTGGTGCAGTGGTTAAGCGATTGACTGCTGCGCTGGGTGTCGCGGGTTTTTTAGCACATTTAAATAAAAGCTTGTTTTAAAAAAAAAATACTCTTAATTTATTTATTCATTCTCTTATAATACCTAATCAATTTAATCCATATTCTAAAAAAAAAACTCCAATTACAGAGCAACAAACAAAGATGAGATGTGCAACTTCTACCTGATGTACTGGGTTGAGAACGAGACCCCATTGGACCAAAAGTACTGCTTCTCTGCCGGCCCCCCCTACTACTACTGGAAACGAGCGCGAGAGAACCTCGTCAACATTCCCCTCAGCGAGATTTGAATGCCATCGAAGTATTAATACGAAAACTGGGTCAAAAGGATACTTTTAAAACGGTAATGGATTATGAGATTAGAAATTCTGTCGTAATTTTTGGGGTATAATCATTTTGGTATCTACTATTACTACTATTTTAGCATTTCTGTATAGTTTCGTTTTGACAAGAAATGAAAACAACTGACTGTCGATGTCGTCATGTTCTTAGTTCAAATAGTAGTTATTATTTGAATTTGTTCTTATTCTTCGTGTCGCCGGCACGACTACATTTAAAATTTTGTTTTCGCAAAACTGCCACTTCTACGGCATTGACGAAACGGCAGTAGGGTTTGATTGTGGAGCTGTGTCACAAACCATACTCAACCCCCCTTCCTGCACTCTGTGTCCCAAAACGTGCAGTCAGTGACCTCTGCGCTGCCACCGACAACCCCGCGGAAGTAGCATTTGAATTTGTTCATCCGATTCTTTTGTTTTTAAAACAAAAAAAAAAAAAACATTAAAACTAGTAATGAATCGACCACTAACACGTAAAACAAAGGAAATGGGCTATGAACTACTGACTTAAGATATAAATTAAGAATAAATGGGTGTCATACAGTTGAAATCCTTATTTTGTAAGCTCAATTTATTAGTTTAAATATTGAAGCAGCTACAAAAATATTTATCTAAATATTTAAAATCATTACAGACGTAGATTATTTATGCTATTAGTTCGTCACCCTTTCCAGTCTTGCAAAAGCAATGACAAATTGAGGTTTTCACATTTGTTTATAGGTAGGTAGGCCCTCAGGCGTAGGGAAAAGCAAAATTATACTAAAAAAACAAGATCTGAAATATAACGAATACATTCCATGCTAAAGACTACTTTTTAAATTTTATTTATATTAATTTTCGGTTTAGGCGTATATAAAGACATTCAGTGTATTTTTTCCATTTTTTATTATTTATAAATAAAATATCAGAAAATTGAGAAAAGATCTGAGAAAATTACATTTTAATGAAATTATATCATTTTTATTAGAATAGTCTGAATAAAGACATTTCAAATTTTCTTTGAAATTAATTATTTCATTGGACTGGAATGGGTCTGTTTTAAAAATTATAAATAATAATATTTTACCGTATACAATGCATGTTATCCCGACATAAACATTATAATTATATTTTAAATTATTGTAGATAATTATGACATAATTATATTTATGTAGGTATTTTAAAATTAAAGATCTGGGTGTATCTAACTTTAGTATAAGAAAAAATATATATTTACCTAATACTAAAAAATCTACACTTCTAGTCACAATCAGTATGAAAGACTTGAAATCGCAATTATTAATTAAGATCTTTAAAGAAATTAATTATATTTCTACAAAAGTGATACAAGTTAGCTCGAATACAGGTCTTAGCAGGGATTTAAGTTTCTACTGACTACAACATTACTAACTTTAAAAAAACATATTTATGTATTTCAACTCCAGAAATTATAATTCTCTAAATAAAGAAAAGCTCGTTTAATACATGGTGACCTATAACGACTTTATTACAAAACAATGTCTATTTTTAGACCCAGATTTAAAACCATGAAGCTATTGTTTAATTTACAACTTTATTTCGACAACGTTAAAGTTCTAATGATAAAAAATCTGACTTTAAAACGGCGTTGTCATTTTAGTACTAAGAACATCGGTTGGAATGAGGTTCGAAATACAAAAACTGGCGCGAATGTTTAAAGTTAGAACTATTTTTGTAATGAGGCAGTAACAGGAGGCCAATTCTCGTATTTTTAAGAACGTTCACAGTCTGATCTCATCCACAATCTGTCAAATATACCTCAAATTTCCTTACATTTTGACAAGTTTTTGACATTTACTGTCGCTGAGATGAAATTGCGACTAGATTTTGAACGTTTTTAATTACGGGAATAAAATTGGCCTTCTGTTTATAATCATATCAATTTATAATCATTTACAGTAAGCATTCTGCCAAACAAATGACATTAAGAAATCATATTTAATTTAAATAAACCCTCTGTCCTAAATAATAATATTTATTGTAAATAGTAAGACCTACAGTATTCCTAAGTATATTCTACTGAATTCTTACTAAATAATAATTGATGTGTATCAAATAACTTCGGCTTCGAAAAATGGACTTCGATAGATTGCATGCGGTTGATATTTTAATGACTAAGTACATGATATAAAGCTAAAAATATTTATTCAAATCAGTTTTCAAACATCCAAACAATTATTTAAATGTGTAAGTAATGTAACGATGTATTTTTGGAATAATAACTTTATTTCGCCATACTTAGAGTTCAGAGTGCTCTCTCCCAGCGACGCCCTAAACCGTGGTCCGTAACCCACAGGGGGTGCCCTTAGCATCTATTCGCTTAGTTTTAAGTCAAGCCCTTAGCATCTATTCGCTTAGTTTTAAGTCAAGCCCGGTTAAGCAGTAAATAACCTCCTACGTTAACCTGCAGGTGCCATATCTAAAAAAAAAAAAAATTAAAACATTTTTGTAATTTTTTAATAGAGCCAATTTGTATAAAATCGACCTAATTTAGAGCTTCATAAAGTTGATATGAGTGGGATTGAAAACTAGTATTTGAGTATGGCGTAAATACTTGAGGAGGGACTTTTGTGTAGGCATATCAACTTTCCCAAGACTACTTGCAATGCCTTCCCATTGCAATTCATCATTTACGCACATTGAATTAAATATCAAGTGCATGCAATTGACTTTGTAAATATCATTAGTTTAGTGTTAGTTGAATTATTACTAAGCTCACTTATTCAGGTGCTTTTGTATTTGTGATTAACAAAAGTCTCTGATTTTTTTTTTTTTTTGTGAAAATCCTGTTTTTGTGTCAATATTTTGGTTGTACTTATTAAGTTTACACTGTTTAACGTTTTAATTATATTTGCACATTAGTTTAATTTTAACGTCCATTTTTTTTTTCACTTTACAAACAGCATTTTTATTCGAATATTATTTTTATTATATCTTTGTTTTTAATTACACTTTATTTTTCTGTAAAAATCTCAAATATCTTTTGATAATCTTCGAGATTGTTAGGCATTTAAGTATATAATGAAGACATATTTATAAATAGACTGTTTGATGAAGAATAAAAGGGCTTTGGGCTAAAACTAAAGCACAAAAAAAATATCTGGTGGATATCATAATTATATTTATACCTATACTTTTATAACATATTATATATTGTAGTAACTTAAAAAGGTACGCGTTAATGAGATTGTTTTCTTATTCAAAAAGTGCCTATTGAAAATTATACGGCCATATTTTTTTCATCATTCCTTTGACTTGGCAGATTTTTTGCACAAATTCGTTGAGACATTATTGTTATTTTTCTTTTTCTCTTTGATGTTTCTATGAGATAATATTATTATATGAAATTGCGAATTATTAACGTGTTGAAATGTGTTACTGTTAATTTTTCCCCTAGTGTTAAACCCCTGATTGTCAAAGTTATGATTGCTTTAGAGGACATTTAGAATGACTTAAACGTTCCATGATCTAAAAATATGTATTTCATATAAGTCGATTTTTTCGTGTGAGTTTATTTTCATAAAAGCTTCCGGAGTATATTATGTATTTCTTGCTGCACTGGAACGTATAGTTGGTATAATAAATTCCCTATTCCATATAATGATCGCTTTATAAATGGCATGGAAAAATCAAGTCAAGTTTTAGTAAAAGGGAATAGACAATGATCGGTTAATTTCGGTTTTTATGGGACACAACTTCAGAGGTCGCTCTATGACGTTTAAAGCTATGGTTATTCGCGTTGCTGAATTTTGGGCCAAACAAATTTAGAATAGAATAGAATACTCTTTATTATGTACACCATATAAACTACAGACAAAACTATAGACATTTTACAAGGGGTGAAATATAAAAAGCTATACAACATGTAACGTTAAATGCGCAAAACCTCTTAAGGGGTCATTGTACTCATCATTATGAACAACTTTTACTATGGGACCAAACCTGAAATCGCGAAAAAAAAATCAGCTGTTCCCTACATTTATGTTCGCATAACTCGTCAAAATGTAGGGAACAGCTGATTTTTTTTTCGCGATTTCAGGTTTGGTCCCATAGTAAAAGTTGTTCATAATGATGAGTACAATGACCCCTTAAGAGGTTTTGCGCATTTAACGTTACACGTTGTATATATTTTTTATTTTCGTGTTATTTTTGCCATCGACCCGCTAAGAAGAATAACGTCTCAGTAACGTTATTCGCCGGTAAATTACGGACGCTATGAGGCGGCCGGCGCTCTTTTAGAGAACCGTAGCTTAACACATCATAATATGGCTCCTGAAAGTTAAAAAAAAAGACTTGTTGATGTTATATTAGTTAATAACTATCATTTTTAATTTTACTACCTAATTAATTTGATGAAAATGCTCTTTAAAGCAAAACATTTTAGTATTGATGTACGTGTTAAACACGATGGTCCCGTTATATGTAAGTTATTTCTATTAGCATAAAATACTAATAATATTAAATGTTTAAATCATATCTGTGTGTTATATATGCTGCAAGCGTTTATTGGTAAGACTGGAGGTGAAATGTGCGAGTTTTAGACGAAGCGTGTATTGATTGATTATGAAAAAATACACTGTGTTCGACACGCAAACGGTAACCATGTATTCAGTACTTACATGATTCTATATTGATACCAACAAGTGTTGAAAGTTATCGTCGATATATTAAAAAAAAAAAAAAACTGCTCTTCCATACATTTTGACTGTAGGTTACTTTATTATGAAACAGCAGATTTTTGACAGAACAAATTTTGTAACAGTTTGTTCCTTTATATCCTGTATCGCGTAGCACATTTTCTTGATGCAGTTAGCGGAACATGACTTAATTTTTTTTGGAATGGCTGTCTGCTGTTTCGGCACCAAAAGTTTATTTTACAGCGACTAAAATTCGTACATTTCGCTCCAATCTTACACCACTATTCTTATAAGGAACTGCACTCAACGTAGATAAACATTGACTGGTAAACACTTTGACTCATAATCAGCCTACAATGTTCCCATTGCCTCGTCTCTGTGGTCAGTGGGCGATATTTAACCACGCGGGCCCAGTGCGGGTTGGTAGATGTCACATGTCTTCGATAAATTGGTTCTAAGACATGTAGGTTTCCTCACGATGTGTTCAGTGATGATTTAATAATTTACACGAAGTGAAGTGTCTGCTCGGGTTCCAGACCACGACTTTTAGCCTTCACTGGGACACCTCTGCTCACTTTTCTATAAAACTAATAAACCAAAACCGTTAATGAACATCACTTGCGTGCCGTTTCTCAAATTAATCTCTACTGTTAGGCCTATTATATATACGTGTCTATTAAAATGAAATTTTAAATCCAGTATTGTATTTATGTCTGTGTAGACACGGCTTAAGCCTGACTCGATGTGCCCTGGATTCCTATGTGTAAACCTCAATTATATGTGGTATAAATTATAGTTATCGGAAAAGTGCAAATATAAACTATTATATTTTATGTAGTCCTGTTTTATTTTTTATTTTTTTTAATTTGTTAGGGTCCCGTGGGTAAATAACAACAGTCACACAGGTCGATCGATCAGGTTAAGCTACGCTTGCCGCGGTTGGTCTATGGATGGGTGACCATCTTTACATACCGAGACCCGTCCGTGCCTCGGAAAGCACGTTAAGCCGTTGGTCCCGGCTGTCATTTGTGCATCTTTGACAGTCGTTACGGGTAGTCAGAAGCCCGAAATTCTGACAACCAGTCGTACCAAGGGTATCGTATTACCCAGTAACTGGGTTGTGGAGGTCAGATAGGCAGTCGCTCCACGTAAAATACTGATGATATTAGCTGATGAAGCCGACCCCAACATAGCTGGGAAAAGGCTAGGCAGATGATATGTCCTGTTTTATTTTTGAAGAAAGCTTGCGGATGACGCTTAGTTACCGACTTGGGTAATCGACATTCATAATCAGCCTATAACGTCCTCACTGCTAGATGTCACATGTCTCCGATTTTTGGTTCTAGGACATGCCAAGTTTCCTCACGATGTTTTCCTTCACCGTTTTGAGAGCAGTACCTAGTGATGAAATTAAATACACAAAGTGACTTCGAACTCACAATCTACAACTCGTAAGTTGGGGCCGATTTCACTAGGCCAGCACTGCTCTACAGCGTTTTTCTACTCTAATATTATAAAGAGGAAAGATTTGATTGTTTGTTTGGATTGAATAGGCTCCGAAACTACTGGACCGATTTGAAAAATTGTTTTACCATTACAAGCCGACATTATCCCTTATAAACATAGGCTACTTTTTACCGCGGGAAAATGCTTCATTCCTACGGGGAAACGGGTAATAGGATTTAAACGGCGGGAATTCCGAATTTTACGCAAACGAAGTTGCGGGCGGATGCTAGTCAGAAAATAAATGTTTCGCGACAAAATAATCGATTGTCCCATATAAAACTTCAATACCTACTCGATCCAAATGTATGGGGCACCTGTTTATTTTTTCGCGATATCAATGTTGGTCTCATGGAGAACGTGGTTTAGCTTGATGTTCTATAGATACCACACCCTTCAATATGACAACACCTTTCTGAAGCAAAAAGTCTGTGGTTTCATGGAAAAGTGCAACACCTCCGCGGTCAACAGCGTTTTTTTTGTTTTTTTTCTAGTAACCGACGAAAAGTTTCTACGTTTCCCCTAGCCTAGAAATTTTAGACCCGTCTAGAATCATCTGCTGAATTCATGGTTACAGTTTGCGCGTCGATCTCCCTGTCATCCTGTGTACGTACAGTAAACGCTCAGAAGTCCATAAGCACGCTAAAGTTCACATTGCCATGAACAGTACGAGCGCGAACAGTCAGTGCGTGTGCGAGTGATGTCTCAACATTCCGCAGATAACACACACTAATGAACTGTCGTCGTAATAGACGAAATAACATGATATTTCTGTTGCATTTACAATACGCGTCTGTTCTTACCATAGCATTGCTAAAATTCGCAACCTTCTAATATGTGCTGCTAGCTATTTGCGCTAAGCAACAGGTTCACGATCAATGAGGTCTGAGTTCGAATCTGAATTATTATTGTTAGCCGTTTTTTTGTTTCTTTGAAACCATAATAATGTTAAGTAAAAACTTATTAGGTTTATGCTTTTTTATAATGTATTCATGCTTATTATCATTTTTATAAGAAGCAAATATTAGTTATTGTATTATTATTTAAGTATTTATGTGATATTTAATTTATTTTTTCGGTTTTGGAAGGTGGAACTAAAATAGTCGTGCTAAATGATAACAAAAATGTTTATTCGTTTTATTTATTTATAAAATTAACAATTTTGATGACAATAATTGTGACGTCACATTCCTACTTAGATAAAAAGAAGTTCTCTTGTAACCGTTCATAAGATTTTTTGTTGTATACCCACTTAGTCAATTCATAATAACATAACAAGGAAAGGATGTTCTAATAACACAAATATAATTGTTGATACCCACTTATTAGAGGTATCGGTATTCAGTAAAGTTTATTAAAAAGTAATATATGATTTAGACTTTATAAATTTTTTTTTTGTTAATGTAACGTCACAATAAATGTATTGAGGTAATAGCTTAATTTTTCATTTTCTTGACGAAAAGAAGATTGAAACTAAACCTCAATTGTTTAAGGTCATTAAATAATACGGATATGCTAATATTACTAAATATTTAGTTACACCGTCTAATTATAAAAAAACAAAACATTTACATATTAATATTTTGTATAACTACATAAAAGCTAGTTCTCCTGGCCCTGCTGCACTCATCCATCCCCACATATTAATCGCAATTCGACCTGACTCTGCATTAGGGCATATGTTTTTATCACACCAGCGAGTGTTATCCTTGCGCCATAAATGAAGCCTACCCTTATGGCTGGATTTAAATGTCTTTTGATCTGATCTGAATATGGTAGTATTCCAGTCAAAATCTAAATAATCCCGTGCGAAACGTAATCGTTCTTGTTTATGTCGTTCTGTCAACAAGGGCTTCTTAGCTGGTCTTCTGTGCAAGCCTTCAGCGTGGAGGGCACGGCGAAGAGTTTAGGTACGATGAGGTGTCGAACAGTTCAGCAAAGTGTCTCGTTGGTGTGAATCCATTAAATTCATGCTCGCCCACCATATGTCGTCGCTGTGCCTCGCTAATAAGCGCCGGCCTTCCACTTCAGCCTTTCTCTGCCTCGTGTCTTTTGATCCAGAGACTTACAGTATTCCTCTAAAACAAAAAAAAAAGTGAAATTAGGCAGCTGTAACAAAATACTAAAGTGACTTCATTTTAATATAATATAATAATATTTATTTAATATAATACCTATTAAAATATTACAACTTTGCATTTATAAATCCAATAATAAACACTAATTATTTATCTTTTAGGCCTCATGATGGACTTAATAATCAATAAAAAGAATCATCCATTGTCAACAAATAATAGGTATTTTCAAATAAAAGTTTAAGTTACAATTCATTAATATTAAATACTCACATTCAGTCCGGTTTCATTAGATATTTGTGTTCTATTAAGACCACTTTTATGCAGCCCAATAATCGTCGCCCTCGCCTCAATATTAATATTTGCCTGCATTTTGAGAATAATCAATACCGCTATCTATACCACACGTCACTAACCAACAACTACAACTAAAACGACAACGGTTAAATATTCATAAAACTCATGTCTACCTCACAGAAATCTAAATTCTTTATTAAGTTTTTTACGATCTACCTTCTTAACTTTACAAAATGTGTGAACAAAGCGAACAAGATAAAGAATATTATATTTCTGTCCCATTTCTTCCAATCGAGTAAAAACTTGCAAAAAGTCTACATATTCGGCGTGAGATTCGAACTCACGGCTTACTGATTCGCGCATCTATCTGCAGGCACTTAGCCGCTAGGCCACCTCGACTTGTGTTTTAACGTTGAAATTATGAAGTACAATCACTTGTGTACAATAATGATACATATGTCTATTCTTGAAAATAGAGCTTTGTGAGAATGCCTATGGATTTTTGGAGGCCACTGTACCTATCACTTTCTATGCAGTGCGATTCTGTAACCATCTCACCGTGAAAACTTAGGTGAAGTGAGCGTGGAGTGAGCTGTCATTGTCACACTATCTACTAGGGATTGACCAAGAATACATTTAGAATCATAAACGACAATCATAATCGAGATTTTAATAAAAGTTAATGCTAATTCTATTGATAATTTTATATATTAGGTTGTCTCATAAATTATTGCCAGTGAAAAGACAAATTATTATTCATATTTTTTTATTAATAAAAATACATTTAATCAATTATACAGCGTGTAACGGAAGGGGGGTATCAACCCTGAAGAAGGTGAATGTGCTCATGAAACTCAACAACTTTCCCCAAAGAACATAGGTCGAAATATGAAAAAAAAAATTTGGCCGTTACACGTACACGCTGTATAGTCTCCCTCGTTATCAACAACAGTCAGCCATCTACTGGGCAAAATTTGAATACCCTTCTCCCAAAATAAGACGGGCTGGGACTCGAAAAAATTTTCAAGTTCAATTTTAATACTTCGAGATTTTTCGAATTTTTTTCCTAGTAAATACAGACTCGAGCAAGTTCTGATATGTAATAAAAAATTTTATATGTAAAAAAAACAACCGACTTCCAAAAAAACACTACAAAGTGAAAAATAATTTTAATTTTGGAAGTCGGTGTCGTTGGTTCCGCATTTTGGTTTTTTGACATCGACTTCCGACATTAAAATTATTTTTCACTTTGTAGTGTTTTTTTGGAAGTCGGTTGTTTTTTTTACATATAAAATTTTTTATTTTTCACTTTTTAGTTATATCTACCCCAATCAAATTAATATAAACACTACTTGCTATGTAAATATCAGTGACAGGAAGCTGCATCTGCGTTTATAGGGTACAGACGTGATGTTATGTTGTGCGATTGCGTAATTATTATTATCATTAAAAAAAATTATAACCTTTGTAGTGAGTACAGGCGTGATATTATGTTGTGTGATGGTGTAAACAATGCTTAGATATGCTATAGCAACAATCGTGGTTAATCTGCTGTTATTAATGAAGAGTTCCCCCGATTTCTACAAGATCCCATTATCAGATATTGAAATGGTGACAATGGGACCACACGGGAAGCACCAGCTTTCAAATAAAAAAAGAATCATGAAAATCGGTTCACCCAGTCGGTTATTATGAGGTAACAAACATACAAAAAAAAAAAAAAAAAAAAAAAAAAAAAAAATACAGTCGAATTGATAACCTCCTCCTTTTTTTGAAGTCGGTTAAAAATAATAATAGCTTAGGAGGTGGGCTTTTATAGTACGGGCACTTGGCGTAGTTCCCTTGCGGTACAACTATCGAACAGACATCGTCTCGAAGTGTTCGCTGCACGTGTGAAACCAGGTAAAGTAAACGTTTGCGGCGGTAAAGGAGCTGCTGGAGGTCGCCTCATTGTGTATACAATGCGTTGCCAGCAAGGAGGATGGCAAATGGATCTCGACCCATCTTAGACGATCTGAAATCAACACCGTTTCACAGCAGTTACTTTAGCTCATATACCCCATTGATTTCGGCGTTACTCTATCGGTGGGTTTAATTGTGCATTACAATGAACCTATTGGCGCCCAGTTTGTCCCAATCGATTCTGGGTGTTTTTTGGACCATCTCCTTTAAAATGACAATCGAACTAATATTATAAATGTGAAAGTTTGTATGTTTGTATGTTTGGATGTTTGTTACTCAATCACGCAAAAACGACTGAACGGATTTGGATGAAATTTGGCATGCATGTAGCCTGTGACATGGAAAAGAACATAGGCTACCTTTTATCCCGATTCCTTAAGTAGTTCCCGAGGGAAAATTAAAAATTGTTTACCAGCGAAGCCATGGGGAGAAAACTTTGAAATTTGGAATGCATGTCACCTATGACATGGAAAAGGACATAGGATACTTTCTATCCCGATTTCTCAAATAGTTCCCGTGGGAAAATCATATATATCATAATAATTGGTGATAATGTAGGTACTGTTCTTTTATAACATAATAATAATAGCTTTTCGCCGGCTTCGCTCACAAACAATTTTTGGATTCCCACGGGAACTGTTTCAGGGATCTGGATAAAAAGTAGCCTATGTCCATTTCCATATCATAGGTTACATGCATGCTAAAATTCATCACGATTGGTTGAGGCGTTGAAGCGCCATAAGAGGACAAACAAACAAATAAACAAACACTCACTAGATGGCGCTGCCTTACATTTAAAACGCGCAAGCGGTTATGTCTTGCGGATTTCATATAAGCACTAACGTTTATCGCGCCGAACATCTCTTATCTAGGGGCTACCTGCGTTTATATCTGCGTTTTGACAAATTTAATGAATAACGACTAGGTTTACTTTCTGGATTCAATTTATTTGCTTTATTATTTGGTACTGTTGTTTTGGTTTCACTGTTCTCTTTACTAACGGTCTTTTGCTTCGTTTATCGGAATTAATTCCTTGCTTTGCGATTTGGAATTGTTGTTTGGTTTCGTTTTGTTTCTTTTTAATAAATTTGCTAAGCATTTCGGATTTCGTTGTTTGTTTTTTGATTAATTTGTCTTCGTTAGCGAATTTTGATTTAGGTAATTTTAGGCCAAACACTGAAAGTGGCAGGAATTCATTTGGGCACTCCTTGCTTCTCACATGGTCAGCTTTATGTCGGTTGCTCAAGAGTATCGAGTGCCCAGAACTTACACGTACTGGCGGAAAATAATAAATCATACAATGTCGTGTACAGAAGTATATTAAATTAAATTAGGTATGTGCGTCAAACAAAAATATAATTTTTGTGAGATATTATTTTGAGTTATTAAATACTTAATCACTCAAAACTGCAGCTAATTTTCTCTATTACAGCGCAAGCGATACCACGGGTTAAATTTTTTTATTCCATTTTCTTTTATTACTCACATTTTTCATTTCTCTCTGGACCCAATTCTCATGCAGACGAAGTCGCGAGCAGAAGCTAAATGTGAAAGTGTGTTTGTTTCTTTGTCCTTCTTTCACGTCGTCTTGACGTTGTATAAATGTATCTTTGATACTTACGAGCAATAAAATATTTTGACTTTGAAAGGAAGCAATGGATTTACATGATTTTTTTATGGGGATAGTCTTAGGTAAAAACGTCTTATACCCATGGGAAAACACGTTTAACATTTCCCAATGACCACGCGGGCGAAGCTGCGGGCAACAGCTAGTTTGTTATATATCATTAAATTAACCCTAGTGAAACAGCATGTCGATAGGCAGGTTCTTTTATTTCCATTGATGTCACATAACATGAGAGGCCCGTGGCTAAATAATAGCAGCCACAGGTTGATCGATCAGGTTAAGCTACGTTTGCCGCGGTTGTTCTGTGGATGGGTGACCATCTTTACATACCGAGACCTCTTCGTGCCTCGGAAAGCACGTTAAGCCGTTGCTCCTGGCTGTCATTCGCTGATCTTTGACAGTCGTTACGGATAGTCAGAAGCCCGAAAGTCTGACAACCAGTCTTACCAAGGGGTATCGTACTTATTTATTTATAAATTTATTTCCGGTGACGCAAGCCCAGAGATAAATACCTTAACCTAAACATATGTACAGACGCCAGCACATCAAGCTACTACAATCTGTCAGATTTCTGTAACAGATTTGCAACTTTATATCTACAGCATAAGACTCATAGTTGATTGGGAAAATGTGACAGTTTCGGGTAGCTTGATGTGCTGGCGTCTGTACATATTTTTACGAAAAAATAGTATTTCACTAACTTGTTCTTGTGTTGTTCTGTGGTACTTGTCCGCGCAAGCGACAGGACACCACGTCCTGCGGCCAGAAGTCTTCTTCCATGACGACGGGCAGATAACAACTCGGTACGGCTCCGTCGGAGCTTTGCCGCAGCGGTTCTTGTTCGTTCGCGATCGGCGCTTTCTCATTTGCACCTTCACGAAACCCTCATCATCAGCCCTATTCGGTGCAGTATTGCCCAGTAACTGGGTTGTGGACGTCAGGTAGGCAGTTGCTCCATGTAAAATACTGGTATTCAGCTGCATCCGGTTAGACTGGAGACTGATCCCAACATAGTTGCAAAAGCCAAGCTAACAAAAGTAGTAATAAATTGCAAATCGCTAATTGACCAGCCCCAAGTAACGGGTCTGGATAAAAGCAAAAGTTACACAGTGGACAACACACTAAGTGTCACCCTCTGCAATTCCGCCAAAGAGCAGGAAAATTTGTCCAAACGCCGAGAGACACTATTCAGTATTCTTACTGCCCAATCACTGGTGCAAACTTTAATAAGTTTGTATGGGGAACATACATAGTAAGGCAAAGTCAGGCAGATGATGACGATGATGTCACATAACATCATACCAGTACCTATTTACCCGAAGGGCTGCGCAGAGGTGTTTATTATAGTAGGTACCTAAAGTCTATTCAAACTAATGTTTCAAATTGATGTTATTTCAAGTTAAACAAATATCAACTTTATTTTAATTTAAGATAATTAAGTTGATTTCAGAGCGACTAGCGCTATTGCAAAAGTTATAAAAATGTTTGAAGTTGTTGCGTAAACTGAACTTTATTGTGTAGGAATTTGAGTTATGTTTCCATAAACTCATATTTGTTTACATTTTGCCAGTAATATTGATGCGAGCCTATTCCGACAGGTTATTATGCCAGTAATTATTGACAAATTAATATTCCACGGTGTAACGAAGTTTCGTTTTAGCGGCCAGTTGGCCGTATCGTATAATGTGTAGGTTTGTGTATGGGAGGGCCATGGGTGTAAATTACCTATGTCCCTCCTACTTTGTCCTTTAATTTAGGAGGTTTTTTTTTCGTCCAAGAGGTTTATTTAACACCCTCAACTTATTGTCGAAGCGGATGCGTTCTATTTATATTTGCTATTTTCGAGAAGCTCATTACTCGACTCCTACATCATCTTACTATTATAGCTACACTATAATAACGACAGGAAATCCGGCCAGTCTCGAGGAAAATTCTCTAATTTTCACGGTAGCAAACGCTACAAGTGTATGGCCACAATTGTGAAAGAAGCAGAAGACTCAGTCAAAACTATCTAAAAGGCAGGTAGGTAAGTAAAGCTGCATGTCGATTCTGTAAAAATCTCACCGTGAAAACTTGCGTGGAGTGAGCTGTCAGTGTCATCCGATGATGCAAACAATTACAATCATAATCAAGATTTTAATAATATTTTTTATGCTAATTCTATTGATCATTTTATCAATTCTATTGATCATATAATTTCAAAACTACCTAGTATTTTAGTTGTCAAAACATTACTATTTTGTGGTATTTTAAAATAAAATAGTAAAACAGAGACAGTCAGAATAATTATCTATTTTGTTTTATTTTCTTTTTTTTCCTAGAGTAAAACCCCACAAAAGTCACACCCAACTCCTTATTTAACTGAACCGTTCGCTCCTGGACAGTCCAGGATGCGCCGAGCGCTCGGTTCAGTTGAGTAACTGGCGGAACAAACTGCGCCACACGAGGAGGCTTCTTCATGCATCCCAAAAAAATTACCTTCCCCCGCCTAGAGCATGAGAATGCATAATAACTACTGAACAAAAATGCTCATGCGTCATGCAAGAAGCTGTCATGAAATTGTGAGCACGTAACATTGTTGAAACCGTTGACAAATGTATTATTGATGGGATTTTTGGTTCCCCCGCCCACCCTGTCGCCTCGCATCACCTGCCCACGCTATCACTTCGTTTTCATTTTGTCTTTTTTCCAGCGTGTTGATAAAGAGTTTATAGCCTTCCTCAAGAATTGGGCTACATATCCAATACAAATATTTCTTTTCAAATCCGACGGCAGTTCCAGAATTAAACCCTACATACAAACTAACAAACAAAAATGTTACTTCTTTATAATATTAGTCCTTTGATAGGCAGTTGCTGTACAAAGTGGATTTTCTTTACCACCACTGTCTGCTCCGCCTACACAAGGGTGCGGCGCCGAGGTAAGTAAAGGCAGGGAGAGGGGGGGGGGAGTACGCACGTTTTCTGTACATCTGCCGAGTTCCCCCGCCGAGGCAGCGCGTGGGTCCTTTATGATTATACCGAAGAGATTCGTAAGTAGGTTGGTGAACGTACAGTGTGCTTAATTCTATGAATGGCCTTGAACTTGGTTTGGGGTTGGCTTTTACTGGTTAGTGTGCAATTTATGTGGTAGAAGTAGTTGTGGTGAATGTACTGAAAAACAAATTCGAGACATAATGTACCTACCTACCGATATTTTTCAAAATATTTTTTATCAATCCACTAGAAAGAAAGAAAGAAAAGAAAGAAAAAACGTTTATTCTGCACAAACAAAACGCACGCTACAAATAAAAAACAAAATAATAATAAAAAATAAAAAAGACATAAAATATACAATTTAGCCAAAAGCCTCGTACTCAAGCGCTTGATGTCAGGGCCAGGGACCAAAGACAACACATACATTAATCAAGATGCGCCCGCGACACCGGCAGATGACAACTAAACAATAACAATCAAAACAAACTGAAAAAAAAACTACTTTTGTAACAAACAGTAATAATAAAATAATAATAAGTATAATAAGCCGTGCGTCTTACATATGTGCCATGCGTGCGTCGCATCTGTGCAAGAACAGGTCGTTGCTCAGCAAAATGCTGTGACTTCGGCCGAACCTATCGTCAACAGCGCTGATTTTCAGCAACTACCTCTAATGCATCATTTTGTAGCCTCTTCAGCGGGGTGATTGCGTAACACACGAATAGTAGCAATAGCTTTCATTTTGACAGATCAACAACATTAATTGCGTTATGTACGTTGTTGAGCAGACACATTTTTCGAACATATGAAGCAATGTATTAGCAAGATCCTTCAAAATGATTCAAATTGAGATTGATAGTGTGTTACGCGATTAGGGTGCAGTAGTGCTATTCCGTAAAAATCTCACCGTGAGAACTTAGGTGAAGTGAGCGGGAAGTGAGCTCTGGCATTCCCTAATGGTAGGGATTAACACTATTAAGTGCTCACTTCACTTATGATTTCACTGTGAGATTTTTACAGAATCGCCCGGCAGGTCACCAATTAGATATACCTACTTACTCATCTATCGATACTTAGGTGTAAAACGATGTCTCTCAGGGGTACGTAGGTTAAATACCCCCAAGAGACATCGTTACTACAATAATGTATGATTGTGACTTTCCACAGTCGAAACAATAACTAGTAACTTAATAAGAACAAGGAATATTGTTTGGGTAGGAATTATTTTTAAGCCAATTAGTCGATTAATATCTTTTATTTATTATATTGTCTGTGAAAAAATAGAGAGTTTATAAACTAATTTAAAACCAATTTTATTAGGCAACTGCCAAAGTTGGAGTGGGCGTTTTGTTTTCGATATAATCTAAGACGAAAATAGGAACAGCTTGGAAGTGATTACACCGTATTACCTTTAGCTACAGACACCAGCACATCATCATGATCTGCTAAGCTTTTCCCAACTATATTGGGGTCGGCTTCCAGTCTAACCGGATGCAGCTGAATACCAATATTTTACACGGAGGGATTGCCTATCTGACCTCCATAACCCAGTTACTGGGTAATACGATACCCCTTGGTAAGACTGGTTGTTAGGCTTTCGGGCTACTGACGACCCGTAACTGCTGTCAAAGATTCACGAATGACAGCCGGGACCAACGGCTTAACGTGCTTTCCGAGGGACGGAGGGGTCTTGGTATGTGTAGATGGTCACCCACCCACGGACCAACTGCGGCAAGCGTAGCTTAACCTGATCGATCGACCTGTGTGACTGTTATTACTTAGCCACAAGCCCCTCAGCCACGCCAGCACATCAATCTACCCGAAAATGTCAAATTTTCCCAATCAACTTTGAACCTAATGCCTTAGCGATAAAGTTGAAAATGTATTAAAGAAATTTGACAGATTGTAGTAGCTTTATGTGCTGGCGTCTGTACCTAAGTTATAGCTACCTCAGCTATAGAGAGACATAGGTACCTACCTACATAGGAATGTAACTAATTACATACTTACCTATACAGCACCCTAAGTGCGTAACACACTATTACTGTCAATTGGAATCATTTTGAAGGATATTGCTCATACATTGATTCATATGTTCGAAAAATGTGTCTGCTCAACAACGTAAGTAACGCAATGAATGTTGTTGAACTGTCAAAATGAAACCTATTGCTATTGATAGTGCGTTACGCAATTACCCTGCAGGTAGCTACCTAGATAAGTGATTACGTATGCTAAATTTCTAAGGTCGCATTTTCTACATGACAACATGACAGCTTACCAAAGTTCTTCCCGAATTCACAATTCCCTGAAATATTCAAAGAGGTCATATAACTACCCTACACTTTAGGCAGTTTGTACAGACGCCAGCACATCAAGCTACCCGAAACTGTCAGATTTTCCCAGTCAACTTTGAACCTTATGCTTTAGCGCTAAAGTTGAAAATCTATTAAAGAAATCTGACAGATTGTAGTAGCTTGATGTGCTGGCGTCTGTACCAACTCCTACGTAAGTCCCATAGGGCTCTAGCTGGAATAAGACGATTATTTTAAGATCTTGGCAAACGAATCATTGTATCAGTAATTTTCTTAAAGCCTTGTAGAAAACTGCAAGAGAACACTGCAAAAATCCTAATAGGTAGGTAAAGTCAGCCGTCTGTGACTATAAAAAACATGGTGCTAGGAGCGCTTTTCTGTCTTAGCAGTTAGGTCAGTTTTCATAGTGCAACTGTAACTAACCACTTATGTACGGAAGACTGTAGGTACCTACATCTGAGGGGCAATTCTCTTAATTTTAAGAACGTTCACAGTCTGATCTCAGTGTTAATCTGTGAAAAATACCTCTAATTTCCCTACATTTTTGACATTGATTGTCGCTGAGATGATGATGCTGTATGATTGCTATAATATATTTTGAACAATAACGTTCAAAATATAGCAATCATATCGCATTACGGGAATTGCCCCTCTGGTTAAAACTACTTATCAGATCAATCGACCAAAGGTCAGATGTTAAATGTCCGGCCGTCGAGAGAATGCGTTCCTGACACCTGTCAGTTTGACAATTCTAGTAGCTAATAATAATAATAATTATTATAATTTCATTTATTTCAGGTCTGTGACCCATATACAACAAAAATAGATAAAAATACAAATACAAAACACATAAATTATTGCTCGGCTAGCCAAATCCAAATCAAATAATAAAGATCAAATTCACAAAACGCGTATACGTTTGTATGAAACTGTCAGGTTTGAAGAACGCGTTCTCTCTTCGGCCGCATTGTCGCTGGCTTTAGGATCTAAATCTAAAACAGGCTTACTTCGCCAACAATGACACATGACCTTACTGGTTACTGGTTGGCTGGGTCAGCCTGTAACATCCCACAGCTGGGCAAAGGGCCCCATGACGCAGCTCTCACACAATTTCTTACATAAACATTATCCCTTACACATGCAGAATGAACGTCATGAAATTAAATAACCGACACTATCGACTTGTGTTTTACGCAAACAGCGGGTGTACCTCAAGTAAATAAATAAAAGTTACCCTTACTTACCCAGTTTTTCTTTTTTTTTTTCTCTTCGCACGTTTTCTCATATCACGACATTGGCAGAATTGTCGACATCGTCACCATTGCCATAGAGAAAAATAAATAGATAGATACCTACTTAAGTACTTACCCATACTTGTCCATTTGGAGGAGTATGGGGACACACCTGCGGAAAATGAGTTCAAAGTCTAAAGGCTTAAACAAGAACCGGCAGATTCCTAAATATTTCCAATTTCCAAAAACGAAAAGTCGGCTTTAAAAAAAAAAATTGCGCTTTCAGCGCCGTAGTCGTGACAGTGAAGCTTCTTAAAAATTAAAGAATAAGAGAGATTTACTGTGAGAGACAGAGAGAGTGAGTTATATCTGTCTTCTCTCTCATTTAACGAAATATGCCTGAACGTGACGCGTCCTTGAAATTTCACTCTCAATCCTCGTCCAATTATCGAGTCGCCGCCTAAGAAGTCTCACTTCAAACAAAAAAATAAATAAAAAAATGCCTTCTCCATTAAAATTCAAGCCATCCGTTTCCTCCTACCGCTAACATATTACTAGACATGTATACCTAGCCTCATATGTTTCACAAGACATCGCGTGTAGATACGCTGCTGGTCGCTGACGGGTGGTGGGGTCGCGTGGCACCGCATGCTGATCGTAATTGGCTTCAGAAGGATTATGTGGGAAAGTGTTGTTCTGAAGGCGATTGTGTTTAGTGACGTCAGAGCACGAAGGTGATTACGTGAACTTGAGTTTGGCATTAGTATTTGTGGGTCAGTGTGCTGTGGTATATGAATGGGCGAGTTCCACCTACTGAAGCTTAGTTTTATGTTTACAAGGGTGGCGTTTTAAGCTTGCTTTTATACACTCAGCAGGCATATAAAATTCTCTTCTAGTACAGTTACTAAAGGTCATGTCATGAAAGACCTAAATCAGTAAAAAAAATATATGCTAAGATTGAAGCTTTCATCAGTCCACTCCTGTGCTTGCGCGTTAGGAGAAGTTTGTCTAATCCATTTTGCTCCGAAAGCATGCTTTTAATTTGTATAATAGACGTTGTTTATATTTAGGTAGATACCATAAAAAAGTAGGTAGTTTTCCAAAAAAAAAATACTGAATAGTAAAATCTTCTGTGGTAAGATTTTCAATTTCAATAAAAATGGTCACCCATCTCAGTATTACCCGATGACATTAAACCTCTCCCTGACCTTCAATCTATAGCAACATTCCCGTATACAATACGAGAATCCTTTCACAAATATTACCCAGAGATTCCACTTCACACACGCAGTATTCCTGAAATTTAATTTGTAACACTACGAGTCTGATACGTCTCGTTTCAACGCTGTCACTTTCAGTCGAAGCAATTTCACGTTTCCCGAATATTCTCGTATTTATATCAAAGGTTAAACCCCTATTCCATTTAAGGGTTTCACCGACTGAATAAATGCTTTTAAAAGGATATCCGGGTCGCTAGTTTAGGTTCTGCTTGAATTTGGCACAGAGCTCATGCGGGCGTTAATTTTCGTCTTATTTTATAGGACGTATTTAAAGGGTAAAGAAGTAAAACAGAGGATGAGGTTTATCCCTTTTATCCTTAGATTTCGTAATGAACTTTGACCCCCCCCCCTTAGGTGAGAGTTTCACAAACGTTTTCGAAGAAAGGGTTCCCTGTTAGTAATATTTTGTTCCTTCATGGTCGTGTTTTACGGTGGTGAGCAATGTTTGTCAATTAGTTAGTCGATCAAGGATCTTTTTATTTCATGACAACATTTTCTGTAGGTAAACTATCGCATTTACTATTCATCATCATCATTTCAGCTGAAAGACATCCACTTCTGGACGTAGGCCTCCCCCAAGAAGGGCCCGTATTGTGTATAATGAATGTGTATCCAATACAATAACGTATACAGGGCACTGTTGGGGCTGCCGCGACACTGCAGCGCATCAGGGATGTTCGCTGAGGCACGGATAGATAACTTTTTTTATGTTCTTTCTAACAATAGTGGATTGTACTGATCCGATAAATAATATAAATAAATAAATGATCCCAGTGCAGGGCAAAGGCGGCTCCACACTCTTTGCACTTCTCTCGGTGTAATTATATTAAGTACTGCCGGTCGATTCTGGAAAAATCTCACCGTTATAACTAAAGTGAAGTGAGCTTAGAGTGAGCTGTGAGTCTTGCTGATCTGTCAACCCCTAGCTTGACACTATTGACGACTCACTTTACGCTCACTTCACATTTGTTTTCACGGTGAGATATTTACAGAATAGATAGGCAGTACTAAGTAATTATACGAGTATATAGAATGAAAAAGATCTTTCTTTATTTTTTATTTTTTTGTGAATACTTGTACAGGGTCTTCCCTGTACAAGTATTCACACTAGTAGATACAGTTATGTACAGACGCTAGCACATCAAGCTACCCTAAGCTGTCAAATTTTCCCAACCAACTCTGAACCTTATGCTTTAGCGATAAAGTTGAAAATCTATTAAAGAAATTTGACAGATTGATGTGCTGGCGTCTGTACTACCCATTTACATATGATCATATTTACTATCGATTTTTACTTCCCTACCTTTGAACTTCAGTCCTGAATATATAAACCGCTCAATACATTCTTACACATTAAGTCTATACTGAAATCTTCTAAAAGCAGTTTCCTATTTAAATATTCAGTAATAGGTATAAGTAGGTTTTCATGCTGTACGGAAATAGTGAATGAAGAAAAATTTACCGAAGTGTTAGGAATTGCTAGGAGATTAATGAATTACTGGTGGGCTAGGTCAGTGCTTAAACTGTTCTACGTGTTAGCATGTGACTGGGCGATAACAATGTTCTATTACTAACAATAGAACAAGGTTGTAGGTAAAATTAATTGTGAGGGAATTCCTGTTATAGTTTATGATTATTTATTACCAGCTGCGCCCCGCGGTTTCACCCGCATAAGTTTCGATCCCATAAGAATATCGCGATAAAAAGTATTCTATGGATTAATCCTGGTTATAAACTATCTGTGTGCCAAAATTCATTAAAATTGGTCCAGCCGTTTGAGCGTGAAGAAGTTACAAAGATACACACACACACACACACTCACAAAATTTCGCCTTTATAATATTAGTGTGATTCATTTGTTTCAGGCAGTCCATACATTATATAAAAGTCAAAATTAAAATCCAATAAAACACATTACATTACAATAATCAATAAAAGTAAAATAACACAATCATACACATTAGAATTACATAACAAATATTACATTATACTTTATTTTTATTAATAAAAATAATATTTACATACTATAAGCTAACATTTACAATAATAATATGTACATGTATAATGTAGGTATATGAAAAAAGAAGCAAAAGAATCATAGGGCATCAAATAATTCGTCCGCATCGCTGTCAATAGGAACAGTGCCCAAAAGGCTGCCAGCATTGCCACGTTGTATGGCGATGCTAACTCTTTGGCCAAATAGACCAGCCCTCTGGTCAAGTGAAGACTCGACTAATCGCTTGGCGATATCTCGAAAAACCCCATGACCCCCCCCTCGGACCCCATGGCTCTAGTGTTTCAACCCCAAACGGCTCGAACATTTAACTCCCAATCAGTTTGGAATATTTTCGCCTTTTGAGGTTTTCAGCACCTGCAGCAGCCGCCCCAGCACAGCCCACTGTGGTAGAAAGATGGGACTATACATAGTTTTATACATTCCTACTTGTAGGGTGAACACGGCCTATCTATTATGCCAATAGATATTATGTCTCATATTATCTACTGCGAATAAATGAAATTTTGACAGTTTGTCGACACAAAAACTGTCGGATTTCATTTTGTTAATTGGGAAATTGTAAAATTTAAATTATAATAATTTATATTACATTCCATTTTAATTTAACTTTTTAGTACTTTTTATTTGTGCAAAAAATTGCAATCTTGTTCGTATAAACGAATATCTTGTTACATAAATAGAAATTACGATGTTTTTTTTACATAAACATAAATTGTTGTGCCTTTAAGGCCATAAATGGGCATCCCCCAGCAGCAGCAGCTAGCTGTTACAGTATAGTATTTATATCTCACGTCGCTTCGTGAAGCGCGTGTCGCTACACGCGCTTTGCTTGTGTTAACCAAGTGAACAAACACGCTGTGAATGTGTGCGTGCAAACGAATAGCTTTAGCACATAACGCACAAACGAGTCACACGCATAAACACTTCCGACGTTGCCATTGTCTCGGACGGTACCGAGGGCTCCTGCGCTTACACACACATTCACAGCGTATTTGTGTGCCAATCACAAGTAAAGCACGTGTCGCTAAGATTTAAAAAAAAATACTGTATTAGAATAGAATAGAATCAACAGATCTTGATAAAATATCTTGCCCGGGTAGTTTTGTACCCTATTATCGTACAGTTATTTGCCGCCTAATAATATTTCTTACTATTATGTTATATATTTCTAGTTCTTTCTGTAATGTTCATTTTTGGTTGGAAAATGGTTTTTGTGAATCTTAATGTGTTTTTTTCTCAAATAAAAATGAATTATTATTATTTATATTATTTTAGTGTGTTTAGATTTAAAGGGTATCAGCGCTGGTGTAACTACAAGCATTTATGAAGCAATAATTTTATTTATTATCAAAATTCCCTTATTATTGTTAGTCTGCAGGCAGCGGTTAAAATGGGTGAGTACCGTTTCATCTACAAAAAACCTTCATAATCATTCGGCAATCATATTCTTTTTTCTTTCCTTTCTTTTACAATTCTGGAAATCGCACGCCACATCCAGCTGCTACCAGTCACAAAAATCAAACCAATAAAATACATTACTTACCTCCCATAAAAAGTCATATGTTGTACCTACATAACAACCCTTTTTGTATAAACCTTTCAAAATATCAAAATTGTACTTTAATTACCTAATAAGATGTAAACAATAAAGAGCAAAATCAAAATCAAATCAAAATCAAAAGTCATTTATTCAAATTCTATTGCATTCCTATTCTATTCTAATAAGTCTCGGGTAAAATGTATCGATTGCAGTTACTTTGTGTTTGAATCAAATATTTAAGACAATCAGAGCCGGCCACTCGTTATATGCATGTCACTCACGGCCGCCATTGTTTGACGTGACGTCACACTGGATAAGGCATAAGCGTTTCACGTTCGTAAGAAATATATATTTTAATGAAAAATCACCCGGAGTCCTGCCAGCAAGACTTTAAATACTTCTGGCAGGCCGCAACCTTTTTTTGGTCACAGTACCGTACAGCACAGAGTTCAAAATTGGATAAGGCATAAGCGTTTGACGTTCGTAGGCAGTATGTTTTCTTGGGTTCCGTATACATTACAACTCTGTGGCTGCATTAGTTGTCATGGCTCCAGTAAATTCCTTGCAGCAAGTATCTGAAAGTGTGTTTTCATATAATGTACCGTTTGTCATTTAGCCACCTCTTTTACTGTGACTAAGCACTACGCGTACGTACCATAAAGTATATAAAGTCTCGGGTAAAACGTATCGATTGCAGTAAGTTACTTTGTTGTTTGAATCAAATATTGAAGTCAATCAAAGCCGGCCATTCGTTATAATTATGTATCCCATTCGTTATAAATATGTCACTCTTTGTTTGATGTGACAAGTGACGTCACGACACACTGGATAAGCGTTTCCCGTTGTAGGAAAATATACCTTTTTTATGTTGCTGGCTTTACATTTAGTTCTACTGCGTAAAGTTGTGATTAGAAGAGCGGTGGCCTCCACTAAAGCCCACAGTGACACTGTGACAGCTGTCATCAAAGTTATTTATTTATAGGAGAACTAGCCGCTACAACAGAAGGATAACATTTGTAGTAAAGCCGTTGGTCCCGGCTGTCATTCGTGGATCTTTGACAGTCGTTACGGGTCGTCAAAGCCCGAAAGTCTGACAACCAGTCTTACCAAGGGGTATCGTATTACCCAGTAACTGGGTTGTGAAGGTCAGATTGGATTCCGCTGCATCCGGTTAGACGCGAAGCCGACCCCAACATAGTTGGGAAAAGGCTAGGTAGGTGACGCAGATGATTCACAAATAAATTGAGATATGGGCTGGAGACTATTAATCATCACACGTCGCTGAGTTCCATTACATAATAACGTTTACCCACTCAAAAGTGAGCTATACAGCAAAAATTAAGTCACTTGTAAGGTCAGTAAAATAAAAAGTTGCAGGACACTAGCAATAAGTTAATTCAATATCAACAAAGACTCGAAACTTTACGATGTTGATAGCACCTCAGCATTGATCACTCTATTTGTAAACGTCCGAAAAACGATACGCGACAGCCAAAACCAGAGTATTAAGTTTAGAACATAGCTTTTATCGCTTCAGCCTAAAACTTACGCCCATAGTCCAACATATAATTAACTACTTGTACTGAAGATTTGTAAGTACAAACACAGTAAAAACTCTATTATACGGCCCTCAGTTATCCGGCCCGCAGTTATACGGACTCGCGATTATCCGGACTATCCAGTAAGTGTACATCGCATGTTGAAAAATGTATCTCCTAATAATTTCTTAATTAGTTAACATTAATTAAAGTGAAACTTTTATTACATCGTCTCAAACTTTTTCGTCTGTGTGTTGCATGTCGCGTGACGGTCGGCCGCGGAGTAGGGATAAAGTGCGGCGCCTATAGTTCGCATCAGCTGACCGTGTAGTGTATAGACTAACTATTACTCATTTGTGTTTTAGTTAAATGTCTATAATGTAAAAAAAAGTTTCACTTTTACCGTGGTTTCATAAAAACCACACAATCGTTTTTTTCTTAATAAACATTAATTTCTTAATTAACATTCATTTTCGTTGATATAGATTTGTTGTTTTTGATAAACACATAACATTATGTATTTACTACATATGTACAAAACCCGCGTATCTGCATTCATTCAACCGGATTTTCGATTATCCGAATCCCTAACGACAACAATTAGTCCGGTTAACCCTTTACCGCATAGGAAACCATATATGGTTTGACATGTTTACAGTTTATTTTACTCTAAAAAAATAAAAAACTAGCGTATAAATCCTAATGGGGTTTGTTTTTCATATCATTAGCAATAATAAAACACAACTATTTTGTCTATCATCACATACCACTTGGAAATAAAAAAAAAAAAATAAAAAAAAAAAAAAAAATAAAATAAAAAAAACACTAAAATTAATTCTGAAGCTTTAATAAAGACATTAAAATAAAAAAAAAATGTTTTGTCACTTATTTAATATATCATGCAGTAAAGGATTAATCGAGTTTCCAGTGTAATTCAACATAAGGAGCTTAATATGAATGAATTAATAATGAGGATCGATAAAGAAAAGTTTCCAGTGCTACAAAATGAAGTCTTTCGTCTTGGATTAATGTAGGAAATGATACTCGTAGTAAAGTGGACGCCTAGAAAAGTGGCAATCGCTTTCAAAGCGTTTCGTATTTCTACAAAGACTTTCAGCATGATTGACTTAAGTTTTTCGGTAGCTTATGTCAGTGAAGCAGCGGTGGCCCAGTGGTAACGGCCACGACTTACGAGTTTTAGGTCGCTGGTTCGAACCCCGACAGGCTTTACTTTGTGTTAATTATTTCATCACCACTGCTCTCAAAACGGTGAAGGAAAACATCGTGAGGTGATCGGCATATCCTTAAACCAAAAATTGGAAGAAATGTGACTTCTTCTCACCTTCACTGGGCTCACTTGGTGGAATACAGCCCAGTCCCTCTCGGAGAGACGAGGACTGTGTCCCAGCAGTGGGAACATTATAGGGTGATTATGCCATCGCAATCAACGAGGCACCAAGACACCAAGACACAGGTCAGACACCATGTTGCTACTGAGAAACTCCTGTTGGGAAAACCCAATAACACTTTCCTTGACTTAGGCATGGAACCCAGGATCACACACATACTTAGCAGAAAAATGCAGGCGGACTTCCACGACGGCTCAGTGCGGGTTGGTAGACGTCACATGTCACAAAAAAGTTTTTTCAAACTCAAACTCGAAGCATTTATTTCAAATAAAACAATTACAGGCACTTTTGAATTGTCAAGGGGTCGGTCAGTCATAAAGATGAAGCTAGTTGCCCATTCCAAAGCGTAGTAGGTACCAGTGGAGAAAAACGGGCAAGAAACTCCACAGACATTATTTTAAATCATAAAATGATTACTAAATATTGGTTAAATCATTCATTCTTTATACCTATAGGGATTTTGCAACACGGGTAATGTTCACGGTAATCCCTACTTGAGCACTACTCCTTCTGGTTCAGGGTTCTGGGGTCAATGAAAATCGGGTTATGTCAACCGAATATATTTCGCATGATCCCAGAGAGAGAGGACCGTTCGCCCTGACCAGTGCGCAGTAACTGGTCGTCCAAAGCATACCTCACGCGCGCATACAATTTGCTTACCTTGCACTCTGCCTCGCATACATACATGTGTCCCTACATACCCATTTCATTGATGTAAACATTTTATTTGCACTTACACCACGATCTTAATCTTCCCTAACTCTTACTACTCTCAGCCGTGCGATTATGCAACCATCTCACCGTGAAAACTTGGGTGAAGTGAGCGTGGAGTGAGTCGTCAATAGTGTCAATCCCTAGCATCAGCATGACTCACAGCTCACCCTAAGCTCACTTTACCTTATTTATCACGGTGAGATTTTTCCAGAATCAACCGGCAGGTCCCGAAAAGAGGGTGAAAACACCATGCATATGGCTACTTTACTGTCCATCCCTTTGACACAATAACTTCCTAGCCTCATCCACCTACAAACGATATCGTTAGCACCAGGCATTAAACACATTTGAATGGCTGAATGACGTAGGAATGAAATAAATAAACCACTATTTGATATGACAGAGTTCAGTTTGGCTTTTAAAATTTAATCAAGAAGAGCTGAGGTCATGATATCTATCCTTCACTCTGAAAGGTGCTTTCAAAGTTCGTATTATGCATGTTTTATGTTTTCCTGGTAGTTGTGAATTTGCGTGGGTTCTGCATTTCAATTTGCAGTGAGGAAAGTTTGTGTTGTGAATAGATCCTAACTATTTTATGGTCTGTTTTATGAAGATAAATAAATCTGCCGGTCGATTCTGTAAAAATTTCACCGTGAAAACTTGCGTTGTAATGATTTACATGTCGTTAGGTTTGTGATGACCGCCCAGCGTAACGCACTTCACTTTCAATCACAATCCTTAGGGTTTTGATGAAAATTCCTAATCCGTGAGGTTTCACAAAAATCAACATGGCGGACTCGAGAACCCAATAAGACAAGTCGTGAAAAAAGTCTTTAGTACCTACTTCAAAATAAACGGCTCGGGGAGATGATTCCAAAAATATGACGTATGACCCTAAGGTCACCAGGGCCATTTATTTATTTTTATTGGTTCACTAACAATTGTTTACGCTGGCCTTATGCTAAAGGTGTGTATAAAACAGTGCAACAATCACTTACAGTCAAAAGCCATATTTTTGGAATCGTCTTGTATATACGTAAAAAAATTACTAATGGTATGGTGGTCATCCCACTTCCAGTGTCATATTTTTTATTTCCAATATTTATGTATTGCGCAATGGTATGCAATAGTTAATACATGTGTTGTCTTGTAAAATCATGTTAGTTTAATTTGGTGTGTTGTATTGTCAAGACGTGCATTGATTTAAAATGGAAGATTAAAAAAAATCTATTAATGAAGTGGAGCAACGTATATTTCTAAAGTTTTGTGCTTTACTCAACTACTCTGGAGGAGTTGCGCACGACTTACTGGTAAAGTGTGTTGGTCGTAACGCCTTAAATAGGTAACACGGGCTGGTGTCCGCAACTCCACGTCAATGCGCGTATTTTGCGTACGGAGCGCCTTAAATAAAAGAACCGTACAGCGATGGCTTGAAATGTTCAAACAAGGAAGAACCACAGCTGAAGATGAGCCGCGAGCACCTCGATCATTATCATCGACTAGATTAGAAGCAAGGGACAAAATCAAGGAAGCACTTCGTCAGTCACGTAGGGTCAGTGTCAGTGATCTCTCCACTCAACTTAACATTCCTCATTCCACTATACACAGAGTACTCACGGAGGATTTATGTCTGGTCAATAAAAGTGCAGTGTGGGTGCTCCACACTCTGAACACGGATCAGAAGGAGTTTCGTTATGAAACTGCGCGTAGCCATTTATCGTGGTATCGCCGTAAGAAAAATATACCTAATAGATTCATATGCCTTGATGAAACTTGGGTCGAATTTTATACTCCTCGTCACAAAGACATCAGTCACGATGTTGGGTGGAACCGGGCACTTCAGCTGAACATTTACCACGTGCAGAGCTACATGAACGAAAAATACTACTAATAGTAGCTATGGATGTCAGAGGCATTGCTTTTTGGAGAACTTATGATGAAAATACAACAATGACTGGAGAGCGATATAAGTCATTTTTAGAAGAAAATATTCCTATTTGGGCAGACGAACATCATATAACGAGTCCTATAAGTTTACATGATAACGCCAGACCGCACAAATCAAAAATAGTTCAGAATTTAATTGAAGATAAAGGATGGATTGAAATTATTCAGCCGCCATATTCCCCGGATATGAATCCTTGTGATTTCAATTGTTTTGGCCATGTGAAGAGGAAATTGTCGGGTACTCGATACAATAGCAAAAAGGAGTTAGATATTAAACTAAAGAGCATTATTGATGAATTAAATGAAAGTGGTACTTTAAATGGTGTTCAAGATTTGCCAGCAGTCTGGGAGCGAGTGATTAATAGTGGTGGAGATTATTGATTAGTGTCACAAGGTTATATAGTATAGTAGTCAGTTTTTGTAAAATAATAATAATAAAAAAAATATGACACTGGAAGTGGGATGACCTAATAATTATAAGCACTAAAGCGTAGGTACTCTTTCTAACACAGGATCTTTCACAGAAAACTCACTAGAAAATATTGCGTTGCATTGGTTATCTTTGAATGCGCCCTCTAGTTAGGCATAGATCTGTGCAGAGCATAAATTATACAATATGACAAATGCATGACAATAACGGGCACTGACAATGATTACGGAAGATAAAGAAGGTGCTGCCATTATACACTTCTAAGGCTGGACGAATCTATTTGTATAAAAATTAAATTGATACCTTAATCAATTATTCAATATCATGTTCATAACAGTATGATATAATTCAATAAGCCTCAAATACAGTTTTCATATTCTATATTCTAAAAATACTCGTGAAATCACATCAATTCTTACAACAAGCATGTCCCAGTTACCATCTTATTTCCAAAACTGGCAACATAAAGATCTCCCCAAATACTTGAACCAAAATAATAATCTTTTAAATTGAAATATTTTCTGCAAATATTTACCAAGTATGACGAAAGCTGTGGTGGGATTTCAAATATTATCAGTTATTATTTTTGGTCCGTACTAGGTTAGATAAAATCCATGTTCTTTGGCAACTTTAGGTAGGTACCTGGGTTAGGATATAGGATATTTATATCCTGGTAGTACATTCCCGTGGGATAATTTCTAACCACCACGCGGACAAAGGTAGTATGCCATAATTATGTACAAACTAATAATAGGTACACATATTTTCGAGCCGTTTGGGGTTAAAACACTAGGGCCATGGGGTCTGAGGGTCTACTTAGTATTTCGAGACATCGCCAAGAGGTTGGTCGACTCTTCACGTGACCAGAGGGCTGGCCTATTTCATTGGCCAACGAATAGCAGCAGTAGGTATAATATCATATAGATAGTTCTAGAAACCCCGAACTTGTGTGAGGACTTCAAATACTTTTCATACACCCACGAATTTTCTTTTTTAAAATTTCTGTATTTGTTCCCGGAACAGCTTAACTCTGTGTCTTGAAGTTATTGTGTTAAATTCGCGCGGTATTTCCAAGTTCCTTTTATGATAACGCGATCAGTCGTTGAATTCTGTGAAAATTCCATCCAATACTTATATTTATTGTAAATACACGTGTTTTGCCCAAGCTTGGTTCTAAAGAGTGTTACGCAGGTGATGAAGAATTTTTCAAACACACTGTGTCATTGTTACATACCTAAACTGTTAGCCCAGGTACACACAGGCGCTTTTTCCCGCGACGATTTTTTTCGCGCACTGGATTTTGAGAGTTGAAAATCCAACAGTGTGTTTTCTTGACGTGCTGGGTGGCACTCTGTTGGCTTCTCAATGCTCGGTTGTACACCGAAAGTAGAATATCCAATGCACAATAAAATCGCGCCGCGATATTTTTACGTCCGTGCAAATGTGGGCATAAATGCTTCTATGTGATTTTCTCCTGGACTGCGATTGCAGTATGTATAACACATATACCTACCTACGCAGGATAGAGAGTAGTTGCTTCTGCCTTTTCGCTTGTCATGTCTTGCATCAACCTTGAGTATGTATGTCGATGCCTATAAAGAGTGGGGGAAGAACCAAGAAACGATGGAGGGACTGTGTGAATGATAAATATTAATAGAAATGGGGTGACTACCGAGATACGACTAATAGAGAAGTATGGAAGAAAAAGACAAGTTACGTCGGCCCCAAACAAATCGGTATAAAAGCAGGAGAACGATGATGAATCTTGCATCAAACTTCTATGGCATACATTTTAAAAGATGAAGCTGGCAGTTTTGTCATTACCAGAAACACAAACCATCCTACATGACAGAGGGGTATCCTAACTAATATTATAAATCCGAAAGTAAGTTTGTTTGTTTGTTACCTTGTCACGCCTAAACCACTGAACCGATCATCTCAGTCTCAGTAAAAAAATCCTCTAATTTCCCTACATTTTTGACAAGTTTTTGACATTGATTATCGCTGAGACGAGATGGTGCCTAGATTTTGAACGTTTTTAATTACGGGAATTGGCTTTCAAATCGTCATATAGCTCAGTCATTTTCAGTAGCAGTTCCCAGTATTATTTTCACAAGCAGCTCAGTGGGGGCAGTTTTCAGGTAAACAAAAGCGGTTTCAAACAAACATAAATAGGTACCTCATATGCATGTGACGAACACTCGTGCCCGCTCGCATGTCGTCTGACGTCAGTGGGAACCACCCTTAAAATAAGGGAGGCGGGCGACGTATGAGCAGGAAAAATACTAACATTTTGTATTGTTTTTGTTAATTTTATTGTTTTAGGGTTAAGATAGGATTAGTGCTTCAGTACAATTAAGAGCGAACTTCGCCAAATTTTCATACCTAGAATAAGTCTTATCCCGAGAATATTTTTTGAAGTTTTGACAGTTTTCCCATACTAGAACTGTCAGACGTCAAATTTATTCCACGGATAAAATATGTCTGCCTTAGGTAAAATCAGCCCTAAGAGCAGATTTTTCAACCGTCGGATTACTTTTGTCTGATGAACAAATATTTCGTTTTGACATATTTTTTTGTACAGACGCCAGCACATCAAGCTACTAAAATCTGTCAAATTTCTTTAATAGATTTTCAATTTTATCCCTAAAGCATAAGGTTCAAAGTTTATTGGGAAAATCTGACAGTTTCGGGTAGCTTGATGTGCTGGCGTCTGTACAAAAACATGCAAACTACAATTTTTATTCCTCAGATCCCTAAGTCGATAATTACAATTGTTTAAAGAAAATAACGTTATTATTGTCAGTTTTAGTTTCTCTGTCAATTTTGAACATATTTTTTACTCTACCTACAGCTAATACCGCCCCTAATTTTCATGAAATCTAAAGCGTCAAAACCACCTCAAAATTCAACCAACCAACCATCAACTTCAACCAAAACCAATCCAACCAAAACCCTCAAAGGGACCTCAATTTAAAGTCAAGAGATATCAAAGGTACCTCATGAAACCGACACCCGCCGATCAGCTGGTAGCTAAGTTCAAGGTTCCCCGGGTCAATGCTGCGCGGCGCGAGGCGGGCAGGCAGAGGGGGGAAGAGGAAAAGCGTGGGCGTTGCCATGGCAACCGGCCTACGCCACCCCCAGCTCAGGCAGTCAATCAATTACGGTGAGAACACATTTCTTGTACATAATGACGCCCATAGCTTGATATATTGCAGTTTTTTTGTTAGATTATAATTCAGTCATAAAAGAGTTAGTCAATTTAGAGGGATGTAGTAGAAAATTCTTCAAAAAAAACCAATCAATTTTGACTGGAAAAATACTTACACATTCGTCTCACAGGAGTTTCGTCCTCTAATAAAAATGAACAGTCATTTATTTTAATGCCTGGGCAACCTGCCCTGTCACTTGTCTCTTCTAACTAACAGTCATGTTACTGACTTACGACTGACCTTCCGTCGAGTTGAGTAGCTAGGTACCATCGCGCCACGCTGGCGGTGGAATACTTTTCAACTCTATTACCAAGGGCATAGGGTGAAAAGTGCTCAACTGCCAACAATTGTCCGCGGTTGTACCTACGTCCGGTGCTCCCCGTGCAGACAGGTCCACTGTCAGCCTTGCTAACTGGCTTATCTTTTCACTACGACATGCGTTATAGCTCATACCAACACGGGAGTGGCAAAAGTATTTACAATACGCGGCCGTTCTTAAGGCACATGGCGATGAGAAAGAAAGAAAATACACTTATTTAGCACAGACTAAAAGGCATACAACATAATCTGCAAGTAAAAATCATGTAAAGAGTGTTAAGTACGTTGGAAGAAGTTAGCAGAAATGTGTACCTTACGGTTGCATCAAATAGGCCCAGTTTGGCAAAAATGCGTGCCTGACGCTGGATTTCTACTGGACCTGAAGTCGTGAGGTGTCAGATGTAAATTATATGATTAGATACAGAACCATCGAAAAAACCCCTGACGGTATCATAATAAACGGCCAAACCGTGGTGAAGTCAGTTATAGTGGTATGAGGAAAAAGGGTGTAAAGTCACTCATCCTCCAAAGAAAAGGGAGGTTCCTATGACTGTCTGGTCGGAGGATTTTCCCTTTTCTATGGAGTGTTATGTCTGATGAGCTACTGCCTGAAGATTGATGTTGGAACGCCAGATATGCTAATTGCGCGGTAAACTCTGCTTGCGCGATGTAGGATTATGCGTTACGTCAGTGTATTTTATTTGGCGTAGAGTAATTGAATCTATCCGTTTTACATGGTTTTGTCAATATTGCTATGAATCAAAAATGTTGGTTGTTAATTCTGTATCTAGTTTTGGCACAGACTGCCACACATGTATGAGTGACAAAGGCGACGCTGTATAAAGCCATATTTTTTCTGAAAGAAAAAAAATATAACGCGGTTATAAAAAAGAACATTAAATCTAACAAAATCATAAAACAAACAACATATGAAAAAAAAGAAACTCGGTTTTGCATCTAAATCGAAGTTACTTTTTGTGGTGCAACGTTTGCAATTGTTACACTGTTTGTCCGACGCACCGTCAACGGGTCATCAACGAGAAACGACATTATTCGAAACGAGCACGACATCCCGGTGACGGCTCGTTTCGAATAATGTCATTCACTATGGAAGCTGCATCGCCATACCGCAACGAAACCGTGCCATGCACAAAGGGCCTAAAGGAATGTTGTTACTAGAGCAAATAAAAGCTTTGTAGTGTTCAATTGACATATCCGAAGGCCGATATTCTTTTGGTTTTCCGGAGCCAAAAATATACGACTCAAACCTTTCATCTTTTATGCGTTTTAGGCTAAAATAGCCTTGAAAGTGAATTTGGAGGACTCGTGAAGTCTTATTCGAGTCGCCAGTCCAGCGCCTTAGTCATTGAGCGTTTACAACTTAAAATTGTAAAATTTCTATAGTTATGTCTGTAATTTATATGGTGTACATAATAAAGAGTATTCTATTCTATGTGATGTACTGACACAGTAGGCAGCGATGTATATTACAATCACTTATAAGTCTCATATAATAGGGAGCGAACTTTTTTTTTTGCAATTAACCAGAAATTTCGAATGGAAAAACACAGCATAAACATAGTCAGAATATTAAATATGTCCCCACTACTGGGACACCGGCTTCCTCTCTGTGAGAGGGAGTGCGCCATAATCCATCACATCACGCAGGCCTAGTGCGGGCCGGTGGAGTCCAAAACGACTTTCAATCTATTAAATATTGCGATTTTTAATATTTGTATTTTTCATCCCAAATTAGATTGTCCTTGTAGGCGGATTATATTTTGTCACGTAATTTGAATATGTAATTGCCACTCTCAGATCGAAGGTACTGAAGATGCTTCAAATTTAATTTTGATCTTTTACATGGTACCACTACATAGTATAAAACAAAGTCGCTTCCCTGTCTGTCTGTCCCTATATATGCTTAGATCTTTAAAACTCCGCAACGGATTTTGATGCGGTTTTTTTTATAGATAGAGTGATTCAAGAGGAAGGTTTATATGTATAATACATGCATAATATAGTAGATAAACACTGATAATTTTAGAGGTTTCTAATGTGATGTCGTAAATAAACACATTTTTTGCGCTTACATTGTACACGCTGGCTGAACCATTCGAGATAGATCAAAATAATGTACTACAGTATTGTACACCTTAAAAAGTTCTACAAAAATGTCCGCAATGGTATATGTTTATCTCTTTGGGATAACCCACAATAACCTTTTTTTATCCTTAACTTTTTACGAGAAATAATGGCTCTAAAATTATTAGTGTTTCTCTACTATATTATGCATGTATTATACATATAAACCGTCCTCTTAAATCACTCTTATCTATTAAAAAAAACCGCATCAAAATCCGTAGCGTAGTTTTCAAGATCTAAGCATACATAGAGACAGACAGACAGCGGGAAGCGACTTTGTTTTATACTATGTTGTAGTGATCAGCATTGCACCCGTGCGAAGCCGGGGCGGGTCGCTAGTAATAAATATAATGTGAAATATCTATTTAAAAAAATATGTATGATATGTATTTGATGTTGTTAATACGTAATGAGCAAGTGTGGTTACCAGCATTATTGGGGGATATTCTTACGATATACATACTTTAATTAGGTACAAATATACTTATCAATTGCACCGGAATGGCACTAAAATATTTAATAAAAATTAAAATATATAATATTATTTGAGTACTCATGAGACAGAAATCATCACAACTATTTAAATGGGTAGCACGGTATTTTACTATAGAAATAGATGTGGTTAAATTTTCCAAAAATATAATAATTAATAATGTAAAGAATCAATTACTAAATAAAGCCTCTAGGTATTTATTCAACTTCTCAATAAATATAAATAAATATAATTCTTAATAAATAGTAAAATAGCGGCTTAAACAAGATCCTTCAACGAGAATCCTTAGTGCCTACGTGATCTCGTAGCACGTAGACCTTCGTAGCAAGCTACGGCCTTTAAATCGTAGACACCTGATACTAGCCTGCTACGAATTCAGATTGACTATGGGACATCAAAATAAAGTAATCATGATAAATTATTTCATTTATGTATTTTATTTATTTATTTTACCATTTATGTACACACATATATACAACGTGTAACGTTAAATGCGCAAAACCTCAGACACCCCAACTGATTTTTAATTCAATTGACCTATTTCAGGGAGAAAATAAGTCATTAAAAAAATTGTAAAGGTTTTATGTGCTGTTTTAGTTGTACTGGCCATTCTGATCGTTTCTTGCGTCTGCGACGACGCTTTATCGAGGGAGGAGTCGTCACCGGGCCGCTGCGCCGCGCTGACATTGGCTTGCTTGACCTATTAATAAATAGACATGGCAACGTTTTTAATGAACTTTTTGAAAAATGTGACTTATATTAAAAAGTGGTTCAATTAATTCTGCTCGTTATTCTGATCAAACTATTTTCAGGTTTTTACGTTGTTGTTGTTGTTGTGTGACCTATGTCCCAGCAGAGGGAACATTCTAATTTGAAGGGCCCGTGGCTAAATAATAACAGCCTCACAGGTCGATCGATCAGGTTAAGCTACGCTTGCCGCGGTTGGCCTGTGGATGGGTGACCATCTTTACCTACCGAGACCCCTCCGTGCCTCGGAAAGCACGTTAAGCCGGCTTGGCTGTCATTCGTGGATCTTTGACAGTCGTTACGGGTAGTCAGAAGCCCGAAAGTCTGACCACCAGTCTTACCAGAGGGTATCGGATTACCCAGTAACTGGGTTGTGGAGGTCAGATAGGCAGTCGCTCCATGTAAAATACTGGTATTCAGCTGCATCCAGTTAGACTGGAAGCCGACCCCAACATAGTTGGGAAAAGGCTAGGCAGATGATGACGTTATGTGATGTAAGTAGGTTTGTACAAACAATTTTACATGTCAAAACTAAATCATGTCTAAAACTAGTTGAGCTTGGTGTTTCCTATCAGACTACTCTAAAATACTTAATAATACTTTTTTTTTTTTTAATTTTTCTCCACAATAATACTCTTAATATTTACCTTATTTCTACGGTGACATATAGGAGGGGCATTATATTGTGGGAGACTGGTGCCTAAACTAGGCTCAAGGCCTGTATTTCAGGTCACCAGGACTCCTTCATTTAAATTTAACAAATTATGTTATGTACTCGTACAAACGGTTTGCAGTTGACATGTTAACATTTTTTTTTTTAGTATCCTGGTGGGGGGAAAAGACCGAAACAAACTCAAAGGTCCACAGTCTCTTTTATTTTAATGTTCAGACATAATCTTGGTCAGATCAATTATCTTATGCTTTTCTGACAAAAGCTTCATCGTTCGGTGTAATGGATACTGTTTGATTCTGCTAGTAATTAGTAAATTTTACGTAGTAATTACTAACAATCTTCATCGTAGCGTTTTTCGGGTTAAGGTATGCTTCGTTGAATTAATTGGTTTACGAATTAGCAATAGGGTAGGATATAATTTGTGTTTATTGTTTTGTATATTACACTTGTGTCTTGTTATCCTCGTGGTAAACCAGGGTGGTTAGAAAAATTTTCCCTATTTATATGCTCATTAAAGTACCATACAGGGTTACTTGTAATTTGACGTATATCCGTCAGGAGCTGCTATGTGGACCAAATTCCAACAAATTGAACCCCATATGTATGCCCGAAATTCAAAAGTTTTCGAGATATTTGAAGTTTAAGGGTTTTTCGATACAATTCCAATTAAAATGATGAGCGCTTTAAGAATATTATCTTACAAACATTTTCATTTTACGCTTCAAAAATTTGTCAATAAATAGTAATATTAGTAGTTCTAAATTCAATAATTTTCGAGGTATTTGAAACATTTTTAAAACGTAAAATGAAAATATTGGTAAGATAATTATTATTCTTAAATCGCTCATCATTTTAATTATTTTGTTGAATTAAGTACTTTTAATTATGTTCATAGCTTAATTGAAGTGCCAGCTACAATACCGTTTTTTAATGGTACCCATTCAATTTGTGTTTTTTTTTTCTTTATTTGGAACTGCACATTGCACGCAGAACAGATGGCCGATGGGACCGAAAGGTTCTGGAGTGTCAACCGCGTACTGGAAGACGTAGCTTTGGCTCCCACAAGATGGACCAATGGCCTGTTGGAGGCCTTAGAAATCCGCTGGATGCGAGAAGCACAAAACCGGTTGAAATGGCGGTGTTTGGGAGGGGCCTATGTCCAGCATTGGACGTCTTACGGCTGAAATGATCATGATGATGAAACTGCCATATTTACTATACACATACTCGTAGCAGACCTTTTCGAGATAGCAGCAGGTCGATTCTGGAAAAATCTCACCGTGATAACAAAGGTGAAGTGAGCTTAGAGTGAGCTGCGAGTCATACTGATGCTAGGGATTGAAACTATTGACGACTCACTCCACGCTCACTTCAACCATGTTTTCACGGTGAGATGTTACAGAATCGCACGACAGATCCTTAACAAAGAAATTTAAAGTTAAGCTGCTCCCCTTTTCACATCCTCTATTTTATTAATCACCCATCCTTACATAACACATCTACACATTACATGACACGACAACAGTACATAGTATATAACACCTTATATACCTATGCGACGAGTATATAGCGATGTCGAAGGCCCAGGCTCTCACGCGCATTGAACATCCGCGATGACCCATGAAGTTTCATGCCAAGCCTGTCCTGAAGGCACATGAATTGCTATTTATATTTTCACATCTTATATGGTTATAGGTGTTTTGTTGATAAAAAGGTGATGAAAATCCACACCTTTTATTAGGTAGTTTTATTTTAAAACTAAATTAAAAACAATGACATTTAGAAAAAAAATGTTTCAGGCCGTTAATCGGGTCGTAGGTTTCAGGTTAAAAAGCTTGGGGTCCCTAAACCAATGTATTATTTGTTTAAATTACGAAAAAAAAAAAGATTTTACATTTTTAATTAAATAAAAATAAAAAACGAAAATAATAAAGAAACTAAAGAAAAACGAGTAGGTATACTCGCTTTTTTTTAATTTAATTTCTCGTACGCCTAGAAATCAACTTCACAATGTGAGCAAGCATAATATGGCATTCAAAAAAATATGCCAGCTTTACGGTATAGCCAAAATTAGGAGAAAACCTAAGTAGTCACAAAGTGGCTTCTAAGATTTCTCATTTATTCCAAACCAAACTAATGACTACTTGATTATTAGATTTAGGATATAGTATATCATTTTATAGGATGTAGATTAAGTATTTAGCATGTAAGGCCACTCTACCGCATTGGATCGCAGATCTGCCGGTCAAATCTGTAAAAATCTCACCGTGAAATCATAACTGAAGTGAGCACTTAATAGTAGTATTATGTGTGTATGTATCCTCAACTCCTGTCATACAGGCTGTCCTAGTTCAGGGGTTGAGACCGCACTGATGTAATGTATATTGAAGTTTGCAGAAATAAATTTATTATTATTATTATTATTATTAATCCCTAGCGAATGACAGCTCACTCCACGCTCACTTCACCCAAGCTTTCACGGTGAGATGGTTACAGAATCGCACCGCTGTAATGGTAGTGTAGGTAAGATTTACGTAAATAAATAAATTCCTGATTCTCACAGTTTCCATTTTGTCACTTTATCTCAAAAGCCAATCCAATACGGTCAAAACAATTTCCTATAATTGCCCACACCTTTTCACCCAAACAACCCAATGACGGTGCAAAAAAATACATAAAATCCGTAAAAACAGTATTGGTTGGTTACATCGGTAATGGCAGAGGACTGGCTCTGAATATTTGAGGGCAATCACTTCGAGTGCCTTCATTTCAATTTAATCGCGTCAATATTTTATTTGAGAGAAACACGGAAGGCTCTCGAAGATTCGTCATGTGATTGACATTTAGAGTGGTTAGGAGATAGTAGCTTTTTGAGATTAGATTTATTGTGAATTGGGTATTATTGTTGGTCATTAACCTCTGGTATGTCGGAGCGTAGACCTACGCGCCAAATTTTGTATCCGTCAACTGTCGGAACGTATATCTACGACAGACCGGAGGTTAAGCGTGGAATCATAATAACCCTATAATGGTCCCACTGCTGGGACACAGGTCTCCTCTCAAAGAGAGGTAGTGGGCCGTAATCCACCACGCGGGCCCAGTGCATGTTGGAAGATATTACATGTCGTCAAATTTTTGGTTCTAGGACATGCCGGTTTCCTCACGATGTTTTCCTTCACCGTTTTGAGAGCAGTGGCGATGAAATATTTTACACAAATTAAAGCACCTGGGTTCAAACCTACGACCTACAACTCGTAAGTCGCAGCCGTTACCACTAGGCCACCACTGTTCTTAAGCGTGGAATGTATGGTAGAAATAGGACTTTCACTGTATAATGTTTTTTTTCAGGCTCTTTATAAACGTCTGATTTTTTATTTCTTCACTAGTTTTGCCCTTCGCGCCCCTTCATTCGCGTGAATGTCGGAAAAAAAAACTGTAGTTCATGGATTTTTTTTTAAATAAAAGATAGCCTAAGTTACTCCTTATAACATAGCTTCAACAGTGCAAGTCACGTCAGAATCGGTCCAGCTGTTTCGGAGATTAGCCGGAACAAACAGGCAGACAGGCTTTTGTTTTTGTTATAAATACCGTATATACTTTCATGTGCATTTAGTAAAAAGCTGTTATTTTGACATTACAAAGAGACACTCCAATTTTATTTATATGTATAGAGTTGTTCGACTTTGTCGCAACTGCCATTTTCGAAAATTTTATCTAAAGGTGTGCGGTGCAGTTTGTCTCTGCATCACCCTGAGGTTGACTGGTAGAAAATGCCTCAGGCATTAAGTCCGCCTTTGTACAGTACTTTTTTGCATACCTAAAGTTAAAAAAAAAACGACAAAAAAAAAAGCTCATGATTTGCGACTAGGTAATTAATATTATATTGATTCCATATAATTATTTTACTGTAAACTGTGGGCGGCTGTTTATATAATATTTTCGGAATGACATTATAATATTACCATGGGAATATCTAAATCCGGTCATCAACTACCTAGCTTTTTCCCAAGTATGTTCGGGTCGGCTTCCAGTCTAATCGGATACAGCTGAATCCTGAACCTATCTGACCTCCACATCCCAGTTTTTTTTATTGCTAAATAGGCCCGCTCTTGACCTCCATCACGCCTGATGGAAAGCGATCGCCTGATGGATGGTTGTCCTCCGTGCCTCGGAAAGCACGTTAAGCCATTGGGCCCGGTTGTCATTCGCAGATTTTTGACAGTCATTACGGGTAGTCAGAAGCCCGAAAGTCTGACCACCAGCCTTACCAAGCAGTATCGTGTGGCCCAGTAACTGGGTTGTGGAGGTCAGATGGGCACTCCATGTGATACTGATATTCAGCTGCATCCGGTTAGACTGGAAGCCGATCTGAACATAGTTGGGAAAAGGCTATGCAGATTGGTTATAAGTATACCAACATGCTTCCCTATTCGGATTTTACGATCCAGCCCCACTTGATTCAGTAGGAGCACAAATTCTGATACGGTATACTTACTTCACTGAATGCTACTTGCCAATGGGACGTCTTCACATACATCCCTTTCAGAGCAGCTATGTTCGTGCAAATACCAACCCACACAATATAATAAAGCGCCGCAAGTTGCTTTGATACCTGTCCTTTGAGTTACCATGAAAGGAAGCTCTATGAATTCCAGCAATTCCATCAATTCACTGGAAACTGCAAAACTGATATTACTACCAAGATGGTCGTTAATAAGAAATGATATTCATTTTAAATTAAATGTGCCATTTCACTTTTTAAAACCCGAGTAATGCACGAGCTAGGGTTTTTTATTAGTTTAAGTTCCTAATATTTGTTTTATTGTTAGCCGATTAGTGGGAAAAAAATGGTGGAAATTGGGTGTAATAGGGTCTCCTATTACACCCAATGTCCACCATTTTGTTACCATTTTTTAGGGGTAAGTAGATGTGTATTTAAAATCATCTTTTGAATATATTTTTTCCACACATTGCCAATATGTATAGACGCCAGCACATAATGCTACCACAAGTCTACAATTTGTCAAATTTCTTTAATAGATTTTCAACTTTATCGCTAAAGCAAAATGTTTAAGGTTGATTGTGAAAATTTGACAGTATCGGGTAGCTTGCTGTGCCGGCTTCTGTACCTACTTCTGCTATTTTATCTATCCACTGCCCTTGTTGTTGACTGGTAGAGAATGCCTAAGGCATTAAGTTCGCCTTTGTACTTATATTTTATCTATACATACAATACATACATACACACAAATACATAAAATGGAAGTGTCTGTTTGTGTTGTCAAAATAACAGCTTTTTACTAAATGCATATAAAAGTATATACGGTACATATGACAATATTTTTTTAAATAAAAATTTTTGTCTGCCACCAACAACAATTTTTGACCGTTCTTGATAAAATGTGTTATGGTGATACTTTAAACCATGAAGAAGGACATAGACTTTTTATCTGGCAGCGGAAGCTACTGTTGCATAAGTTTTTTTAAAAAAATCGTCGACATAAAAAAAAAAAATTATGTCGACGATGACGTCATTTCGTATTTCGTCATTACGTATTTTTATGACGACGATGATGTCATTTCGTATTTATGGGGTTGCTGCATAATCTATTACTTACGCTTATTATTACTTACGATTTTGTATAAAAAAACTTATTTGTGTAGTATATACCTGTGATCGGGTGTATCCGGATAAAAAGTATCCTATATCCTAATCCAGGGCATGGTCTACCCATGTAGCAATGTGGCAAATTTCATCCATCCGTTCCACCGTTTTAGCGTGAAAGAGTTACACATAAACATAAAAAAATCAAATCTTTTCTCTTTATAATATTAGTTTACAAAAACCTACATTTGGAGCCTATTCCCATTTGATATATTTTAATGCAGGAATTTTGCCCATTTCAAAATGTCATCATCAGTATTTTACGTGGAGCGACTGCCTATCTGACCTCCACAACCCAGTTACTGGGTAATACGTTACCTCTAGGTAAGACTGGTTGTCAGACTTTCGGGCTTCTGACTACCCGTAACGACTGTCAAAGATCTACGAATGACAGCCGGGACCAACGGCTTAACGTGGTTTCCGAGGCACGGAGGGGTCTCGGTATGTAAAGTTGGTCACCCATCCACAGACCAACTGCGGCAAGCGTAGCTTAACCTGATCGATCGACCTGTGCGGCTGTTATTATTTATCCACGGGCCCCTCTAGCCCTTGCCTATTTCAAAATGTGATTTATTTAAATCTCTTTACATACATAATATCAAATGAGTAGACTAAACATAAAAAAACCAGGTCATAAACCCCCACTTACGTATCGCCACTCGTGTTCGCTCGGTAATCTTCGGCAGCCGACAAAGACGCCGCTCCGGCGCCGGCGCACCTGAACCTCTTGACTTATAAGTGGTCCATTTGAAACGTGAATGAGACGGTGTTATCGTGAAATATCCTGAAGCTTCAAATGAGATAACAGAAATATTGTTGTTAGGAAAACAGGAGTACCTGAAAGTAAATTTTCGGTATTTAACATATACTCGTATTACATTAATAATAACCCAGCCCACTGTAGGGTAAAGGGGGTAATGGGGGGGGGGGGTTGACTGGTAGAAAATGCCTCAGGCATTAAGTCCGCCTTTGTACAGTACTTCTTGTTACTTGTGCATAAAGTTTTAATAAATAAATAAAGGCCTTCTCATATAGAGAAGGCGCTAGATATTGATCACCAAGCTTGCTCAAGACTGGTTGACGGTTTCAGACTTCTATTGACTATGCGTTCTCACGATTTTTATCTTCACCGATGTCATGTAATGTCCAAGATAACTAGTCCGGATATAAACGTTGTGGGTTAAAATTCGGGAAAATGCAAATATGAATCAATAAGTCGTGCCTGAGAGGTGAGGCGTTGACCACTTGGCTATCATAACTTTGTCTTTTTTAGGCTTCTTTCATATACGTACTTACACATCACTATGTTTTAGCAATGAGATATTATTAAAATAAAAAAAAGAACAACAGTCACATCACATACCTATGTACAGACGCCAGCACATCAAGCTACTACAATCTGTCAATTTTCTTTAATAGTTTTCAACTTTATCGCCAAAGTATTAGGTTCAAAGTTTATTGGTAAAATTTTACATTTTCGGGCAGCTTGATGTGCTGGCGTCTGTACATTAAACTCATGGTAGAAATAATCTTAATAACAACTCACGGTAATAATGCGCCGTTGGTCTCGTGGTCGCAAGCGTGACTGCTGAGCGTTGGGTCCTGGGTTCGATTCTCGGGTCGGGCAAAGTGTTATTGAGGTTTTTCATTAGGAATTCTTAGTAACAGTCCAGAGTTTGGAAGTTGGCGGTGTGATACCCCTGTGCCTCAGAAAGCACGTTAAGCCGTTGGGCTTAGCGTGCTTTCCGAGGCACACGAAGGGGTCTCAATATGTAAGTTATGTTCATCCAGGATAGCGTTGAAAAAAGCAGGGGAAATTCCCGTTTCTTTCCAAATCCGTTGTTTTTTTTCAATGTTTCATTCGGAACTAGCACGTAAATTGATAAAACTATTTATACAACTGACAGCTAGAATACTAGATGCACAACAGGGGGGGGGGGGGGGGGAGTTAAAGCATAGAATATCCTGAGTTAAATATAGTAAGTACGGATTTGTTTCGAATGAAACATTGAATTGGACAAAAACGGAACACGGAATTGGAAAGAAACGGGAATTTTCCCTGCTTTTTTCAACGCTAATCCAGGAACCGACCACGTCAAGCGTAGCATATCCTTCGATCGACCCGATCGCAAATATACGCTTTTAAGTATACGAGTATTCATGTATTTATGTATATTTATGACGATGACGATGTAACGAGCTCCGCCCCGCGGTTTCACCCGCATAAGTGTCGATCCCGTGGGAATATCAGGATGAAAAGTATTCTATGTGTTAATCCCTGTTATAAACTATCTGTGTACCAAATTTCACCCAAATCCGTTCATCAGTTTGAGCGTGAAGAAGTAACAAACATACAAACACACACACACACACACACAAACTTTCGCCTTTATAACATATTTAAAATAATTACCTTTATATTTAAAATATTTATCCTCAATTTTCATGATCGTACCTACTATTGTTTGTCTCTGCATCACTCAAAGGTTGACTGGTAGAAAATAATCTTAAAAAGTAAAGGATTGATGTACATGACAATTCGAATAAGTATTACTGGTTAGATGACCGTAATATTAAGTGAAAATCACAGAATTTTTCTTGCAGACGAAACAAGAACAAGATGGGAGAACAGTGATGGGAGACTTAAGTATTAATCTGCTTTTGCTTTTTCGGTTTGAGCCAATTTTTACACGAGCTACCAATCAAAAGCTATTTAACAACAAAAAAAAAAAGCTTTTTTTAATCCCTTTAAAAGATCGAGAAGACGTATTATAAAGATTCAGTTATGTTTAAGTACGTCAAACAAGGCATAACTGAATGTGTGTGGGCGGTTCTTAGACGGCTTATGATTTTATTCAAAGTGTATTTTGTTACCAGTATAAGAAATCTTTGAGGTCTTCGTGTGTATAGATAGTTTGAGGTTATTTAAACCTTGTAATCGTGATAATTTCAGTAGCTAGCGGAAACCATACAGTTGTTGGCCTCCTCATAGTAATTGGCATAGTAAATGGAAATGACGTGACTCAGAATGAGATAAAACTAGTGCCAATGACTAAAATTAAATGACCAATAACTATACTGTTTCTCCTATACGGTTTAAGACTCTTTTCTTAAAGACCAGCTGATTTACCGCATATTTATTTTTGATAATCTCTGGAGTTGCTTGCCGGCTCATCTCCATATGAAACGATCAATTGGAACCGTGCACCTACTTTCTGAAGTTTCATAAATGCCCATGTAGGTTTACGTGAGTTCAAATATTTCTATTTTGAATCACTTTCATAAATATTTTTTTTTTCTTTTTTAGCAATATTTGGCACTTTGTATATTTTGTCCCACAGTAATTTTATACCAGACAAGCTCTAGACTCTAGACGTGAAGACCTGTAATTGGCTGTCAGATTATTACCTATAGTGTTATTTGTCACCATTATATTTAGCTGCAAGTCTTCCAAAGTCCTTAAATAAATAAATAAAAAATGTAAGTTATAAATGGCCTCAATCGTGCAGTTGAACAGACCAATTTATCTAGCACTTAAACTCTACTGACAGGTAATAAGGTTACTGACTTGTAGGTAACTATATCCCAATAAGGTTTAGCTAAAAATAAACAAGTAATTGACCATCAGAAAACAAAAAAACAAAATAGAATACTTAATAGCTCTCCAGATCGAATTTCAGCCTGGCGGCCAATCTCAGCGGAGACTAGCAATCGGCGCGGATTATACTGCACAAGTGTTGAAACAGGTACATTTTCCCTTCCCTCATGGTCAGATCAGCATCGTAATTGCGTAACACACCATCAGTAGCAATGGGTTTCATTTTGACAGTTCAACAACATTCATTGCGTTAATTACGTTGTTGAGTAGACATATTTTTCGAACATATGGAGCAATGGATTAGCAATATGCATTAAAATGATTTGAATTTATAGTAATAGTGTGTTACGCAATTAGGGTGCAGGTACAGAACCAACGGCTTAACGTGCCTACCGAGGCACGCAGGCATCATGCCGCCACCTTCCAAACTCCTTACTAAGAAATTCCTATGTAATAAGTTCCTGTAATAAAACTTCCCAAAAGTATTTAAGAATCATTAAAATAGTACGATTCTGTGAAGTTTAAAAAACCGTCCAAGTGCGAGTCAAACTTGCACATACCACAAGACAAAAAACGCTGAAAAAAACACGTATCTTGTATGGAAACCCATTTTTAACTTGTTTTGTTTTGTTTTTATTTTTGTTATAGCGGCAATAGAAATACACACTCTGTGAAAATTTCAACTGTCTACCTACTACGGTTCATAAAATACAGCCCGCTGACAGGCAGACAGATGGACGGACGGACAGCGGAGGCTTAGTTCCGTTGACACCCTCAGGGTAGGGAACCCTAAAAAGGAAGTTTTACAAACAATGGCAAATTAATTTGGGCGAATTAATTTTAGTTTTTAAATATTAGGTCATCCCACTTCCAGTGTCATATTTTTTTATTATTATTATTTTACAAAAAACGACTACTATCACTACATAGTATAAAACAAAGTCGCTTCCCGCTGTCTGTCCCTATGTATGCTTAAATCTTTAAAACTACGCAACGGATTTTGATGCGGTTTTTTTTAATAGATAGAGTAATTCAAGAGGAAGGTTTATATGTATAATACATGCATAATATAGTAGAGAAACACTGATCATTTTAGGGGTTTCTAATGTGATGTCGTAAATAAACACATTTTTTTGCGCTTACATTGCAAACGCTGGCTTAACCCTACGAGATAGATCAAAATAACTGCATACTGCTAATACAGTATTGTACACCTTAAAAAGGTCTACAAAAAAGTCCGCAATGGTATATGTCTATCTCTTAGGGATAACCCACAATAACCATTTTTTATCCTATACTTTTTAAGAGAAATAATGGCTCTGAAATTATCAGTGTTTCTCTACTATATTATGCATGTATTATATACATATAAACCTTCCTCTTGAATCACTCTATCTATTAAAAAAAACCGCATCAAAATCCGTTGCTTATTCTTAACTAGCGACCCGCCCCGGCTTCGCACGGGTGCGATGCTGGTCACTACATAGTATAAAACAAAGTCGCTTCCCGCTGTCTGTCTGTCTCTATGTATGCTTAGATCTTGAAAAATACGCTACGGATTATGATGCGGTTTTTTTTATAGATAATAGTGATTTAAGAGGAAGGTTTATATGTATAATACATGCATAATATAGTAGAGAAACACTGATAATTTTAGAGCCATTATTTCTCGTAAAAAGTACAGGATAAAAAATCGTTATTGTGGGTTATCCCTAAGAGATAGACATATACCACCGCGGACTTTTTTGTAGAGCTTTTTAAGGTGTACAAAACTGTTGCACATTATTTTGATCTATCTCGAATGGTTCAGCCAGCGTTTGCAATGTAAACGCAAAAAATGTGTTTATTTACGACATCACATTAGAAACCTCTAAAATTATCAGTGTTTCTCTACTATATTATGCATGTATTATACATATAAACCTTTCTCTTGAACCACTCTATCTATTAAAAAAAACCGCATCGAAATCCGTTGCGGGGTTTTAAAGATCTAAGCATATATAGGGACAGACAGACGGGGAAGCGACTTTGTTTTATACTATGTAATGAAGTTCTAAGCATACATAGAGACAGACAGACAGCGGGAAGCGACTTTGTTTTATACTATGTAGTGATAGTGATCAGCATTGCACCCGTACGAAGCCGGGGCGGGTCGCTAGTACTATATAACCTTGTGACAATAATCAATAATCTCCACCACTATTAATCACTCGCTCCCAGACTGCTGGCAAATCTTGAACACCATTTAAAGTACCACTTTCATTTAATTCATCAATAATGCTCTTTAGTTTAATATCTAACTCCGTTTTGCTATTGTATCGAGTACACGACAATTTCCTCTTCACATGGCCAAAACAATTGAAATCACAAGGATTCATATCCGGGGAATATGGCGGCTGAATAATTTCAATCCATCCTTTATCTTCGCGTTAACATGTAAAATTATAGGACTCGTTATATGATGTTCGTCTGCCCAAATAGGAATATTTTCTTCTAAAAATGACTTATATCGCTCTCCAGTCGTAGTTGTATTTTCATCATAAGTTCTCCAAAAAGCAATGCCTCTGACATCCATAGCTACTATTAGTAGTATTTTTCGTTCATGTAGCTCTGCACGTGGTAAATGTTCAGCTGAAGTGCCCGGTTCCACCCAACATCGTGACTGATGTCTTTGACGAGGAGTATAAAATTCGACCCAAGTTTCATCAAGGCATATGAATCTATTAAGTATATTTTTCTTACGGCGATACCACGATAAATGGCTACGCGCAGTTTCATAACGAAACTCCTTCTGATCCGTGTTCAGAGTGTGGGGCATCCACACTGCACTTTTATTGACCAGACATAAATCCTCCGTGAGTACTCTATGTATAGTGGAATGAGGAATGTTAAGTTGAGTGGAGAGATCACTGACACTGACCCTACGTGACTGACGAAGTGCTTCCTTGATTTTGTCCCTTGCTTCTAATCTAGTCGATTATAATGATCGAGGTGCTCGCGGCTCATCTTCAGCTGTGGTTCTTCCTTGTTTGTACATTTCAAGCCATCGCTGTGCGGTTCTTTTATTTAAGGCGTTACGACCAACACACTTTACCAGTACCTAAGTCGTGCGCAACTCCTCCAGAGTAGTTGAGTAAAGCACAAAACTTTAGAAATATAAGTTGCTCCACTACATTAATAGATTTTTTTAAATCTTCCATTTTAAATCAATGCACGTCTTGACAATACAACACACCAAATTAAACTAACATGATTGTACAAGACAACACATGCAACTATTGCATACCATTGCGCAATACATAAATATTGGAAATAAAAAATATGACACTGGAAGTGGGATGAATTCGAACTTATAGGTTCGATTCAATAGGTACTTAAGTTAAATTGCCCGGACTGTTAGGAATTTCGGTTTGAAGGTCACTTCATTAATAAACTGTTTGGTAACTCTGTTAGTTAGCAATAAAGGGACATAAAATATTAACTTGTTGTTGATTTAATACCTACTGGTTTTAAGCGAAAAAAAATGAAATTATTTGATGAATAGTTTTTTTTATTTTTTTATTTATTTACGTACAGACGCCAGCACATCAAGCTACCCGAAACTGTCAGATTTTCCCAATCAACTTTGAACCTTATGCTTTAGCGATAAAGTTGAAAATCTATTAAAGAAATCTGACAGATTCTAGTAGCTTGATGTGCAGTTTATTATTTTAAGTATACTATTGACATCATAATATACAAGTTGTAACTTAATAACGCGCAACCTCATAAGGGGTCACTGTACTCGTACCTACTTATCATTATGAACAACTTTTACTATAGGACTAAAACAGATATCGCGAAAAAAAAAGCAGCTGTTCCCTAAATTTTGACGAGTTATGCGAACATAAATGTAGGGAACAGCTGACTTTTTTTTCGCGATTTCAGGTTTGATGTTCAGAGGATAGCCGTGGTCGTACGCCACTTCAAACTTTTATTGTTCATGCACATGAACAATAAAAATCCCATATTCAAACTCAAAACAGCGTGTGAAAAGGCAACACCATACCACACATCGGTCAACTAAGTAAGTAGGTACTTCCATTGATTTTTTATGCACAAATGCAGTTAAGTACTGACATTAAAAATATAGCCAATTGTACGCTCGACTGCACGTAATATTTAACCTACGAGAGCCGCCCCTACCGCTTCAGAATAAAGGCGCTGTCAAAGTATTTTTTTTTACCATGGCGTGAATTTGAGTGTACGCAAGACATCGATGTCGTGGATTCTCAACATTTTTTATGTAAATTACGTGTTATTACTAGGATTAAACCCCTTTGAACTGTCTAACTGTCTTGTGACCGTTCGTTTAAGTGACTTCCTTGGTCGTTTGTGTAGCCTTTGTTGTTTACGTGGTAGCCCTATTTTGTAGCAGGTTTATTCGGAATTTAGAATATTAGACTTTTCTTTTTATTTATACAAATTACTAAAACTAACGAGGCCGGTCCAGTAAGAGGTGGTGAGACGATCTAGACGAGTACCGCAATGGTTGAATCGAGGTGGGTCTAAAAAAGGATGCCTGGAAGGATTTGGGGGAGGCCTTCGCTCAGCAGTGAGACAGTGTAGGCTGACTTAACTAAAAACTTTTTTATAAAAAAAAAGCAACCGACTTCCAAAAAAACACTACAAAGTGAAAAATAACTTTAATTTTGGAAGTCGGTGTCGTTGGTTCCGCGTTTTCGTTTTTTGACACCGACTTCCGAAATTAAAGTAACTTTTCACTTTGTAGTGTTTTGGAAGTCTTTTGTTTTTTTTTATAAAAAAGTTTTTATTTTTCACTTTTTAGTTATCCTACCCCAAAAAATTCATATAAAACCAATTTAATTTACATATTTGCTATGTAAACATTCGAATTGATAACCTCCTCCTTTTTGAAGTCGGTTAAAAAAAATTGGTTCCGTAGTTATATAATATTTTCACAGAGCAAAATGGCGACGTAAGACGGAAAGGTAATCTCGCAACATTATACAACAATTGATAATTCATTGTGTATCATGATTCAACGCTTCATAAGTCGAATTCAAATGTAATTAAATTAAATTACGAAAAGAATACATTGGAGATATTTAATGTTGAGAAAGTTCTTCTTTTGCGTAGCACTCTTGGTTTTCATGTAGTTTCTTGTCGCCATGTACTCTGATTTTTGATATTCGATTGTGGACCTTACTGCTATACAAATAAATTAAACTGATATTTTTTCTTTTTCGAGATTCATAATATATTATTCGAACTCCCACACAATCTACGGCTTAAGAATTTTTGAAACGCTTTATACCTACTTGGTAAGCGCTATTACTTTTTACCTCAGATACATTCTAGTTCAGTGCACAAAGCGTTTTGAATTTGAACACCTGGAAACTTACATCATGGAATTTATGTAATGTAGTGTGAAGTGTGACGGAATCTCCAGGAAAACTTCACGATCGGATGAAACAACAGTTTATTTATTTATTTATTACCTTTTACATTTCAACACGTCTTTACATTTTTCTTTAATCGCTCCCTTCTTACTTTCTTTGACTCGTAAAAAAAAAAAATATATATTAGTTTAAAAACGCTTAAGTATACATCTTAAATTAATCATACATTTATAAAAAGAAAAACTGGGGTCGTTGTACAGACACCAGCACATCAAGCTACCCGAAACTGTAAAATTTTCCCAATTAACTTTGAACCTAATGCTTTAGCCATAAAGTTATAAATCTATTAAAGAAATTTGACAGATTGTAGTAGCCTGATGTACTGGCTTCTATACGTCGTAAAACGGTCCCCTCCGGACCCGAACCGGAATGGAACTGTCCCGTTGGTCTTGTGGTCGCAAGTGCGACTGCTGAGCATGTGTTCCTGGGTTGGATTCCCGGGTCGGGTAAAGTATTATTGAGTTTTTCCATTAGGAATTTCTTAGTAAGAGCTCGAAGTTTGGAAGTTGGCGGTGTGATACCCCCGTGCCTCGGAAAGCACGTTAAGCCGTTGGTCCTGCGCCTGATCCCTCTCCGGTCGTGTCGGATTGCCGTCCCATCAGACTATGAGAGTGAGGGAAGAGGTAGTGCACCTGTGTCCGCGCGCACACTTGTGTACTATAGTATCTCCCGCGGCGAAGGCTAGTCTCTGTTGAGATTGGCCGCGACCGAAATATGGTCTGTAAGACTTTATTTTAAAACGGTGAAGGAAAACCGGAAACTGGCATGTCCTAGAACCAAAAATTCGAAGACATGTTACATCCACTGACCCGCACTGAGCCCGCGTAGTGGAAGTGGACGGCCCTCTCTTTCTCACAAAGAGGTTTCCGGCCAGCAGTGGGAACATTATAGGCTGATTATATTATACAAACAAAAGAACACTTTAAAAGCGCCAAAAAGTTTTTAAGCTATTGCATAGCTTTTATCGCGGGCTTTGAGCGCGGCGACCGAATCAAGAAATTCCATAACGAAAACAAACCTAACACCCCCCACTCCGACCGGCACAGCACGCGACTAGTGATAATTATAATTGCATAAGTTGATAAAAAATGCTATGCAATAGCTTCCCCGAGTGCCACACGTATTTTTTTTTTTTGTCACTGACACTAAACATATTTTATATTTCCCATCAGCCAGCAACATACAAAATCGATATAATAAGTTTGAGTCAACGAGGTTCGACCTTATGATGAATATTTCAGGGCATGGGCTTGGGATTACGGTGGCCCGAATACTTATCTAAATGTTTGCGCCACGAGGACTCTCCAAGGATTATGCCGGCTATGTGGGTAGTTGAATATTTTGTTGTTTAATTGTTTAGTGTCGGGAAAAAGTTGTGTAGGTGCTTAGAAGCTGTAAAATTAAAAAGGTAAGTATAAGTACTTGTTTGATTTATGTTGCGTTGGGGTCGCCTAGTCTAGATGCGTTTTTTTAACAATTAGGTATATTTATTTATTTAATACTTCAAGCACATAAATGTACACAGGCGGGTTTAATGCCATAGGCATTTTCTACCAGTCAACATTTGGGTGATGCAGAGACAAACAGTAATACCTAGTAGTGCAATGATGAAAATTGAGGAATAAATATTTTAAGCATAAAGATACGCATACACCTATTATTATTATTTTTTTAAGCGTTGCCCCACATTAGGAATTTCTCCTGTACTGTGGGTGCGTTTACAAACATTTAAACTCACATACACAAACAGCCAGACCCAGAACAACTACTTGTAGGTCATACAAATATTTGTTCCATGCGGGAATCGAACTCACGACACGCAGCGCAGCACTCAATCGCTTAACCACTGCGCCAACCGTGCCGTCAGTAATTTAATATATACCTAATTACATAAAAATATACATAAATACATGAATATACTAAAAAGCAAGTATATTCGCGATCGATTCCTGGATGAACATCCCTTACATATTGAGACCCCTCCGTGCCTCAAAAAAAACGTTAAGCCCAGCGGCTTAGCGTGCTTTACGAGGAGGGGAAAGATGTACATCTGTGGCAGTCGTTACGGGTCGTCAGAAGCCCGAAAGTACGACAATCAGTCTTACCAAGGGGTTTCGTGTTACCCAGTAACTGGGTTGGGGATGCCAAATAGGCAGTCGCTCCATTTAAATACTGGTGTTCAGCTGCATCCGTTTATACTAGAAGCCGACCCCAACATAGTTGGGAAAACGCTAGGCAGATCAAAACAACAAAAATGTATAATGAATCGAGCTGCTATTTGAATTTGACAGTCTAATGAGCTACCTACCTAATGAAGAATATCGACATCTCAAGCAATATTGAAAGCCAGTATTTAACTGTCAATTGTTGAATATTGTAGATGAATATGATCACCTATTTGTTGCCTTCCATCTTGTAAAAAGTACCCAATCTATGTATTGATCGTGATGCGAACTTGACACTAAAGTAGTTAACAACCTTCTGGGTAGTGGGCGTAATTGTGAAGAATACTTCTACGACTAATAAGAAAAAAAAAATACAGGGATTAAGACTTAGCGTTGATCAACCCCGGGGCGACAGGGAGGCGATGTCGAGAGAAAACGCGATAGATTTTCCTAATTACTAGATTTTGCGACCTTAGCGCTTGGAGTCATGGCCTACGCTTTCCAAGAGTATTTTTCTCTAGAAGGAATTAGCTTTGGATACAGGAATTATTTGGTATAGTTATCGACATATTATATACAGTATGAATTTTTTTACCGTCTCCAAATGTTTACAGGCTGTTCTAACCATGAATATGAACAACTTTCACTATGGGACCAACACTGTGATCACAAAAAAAAAAATCAGCTGTTTCGTACATTTTGGTCAAGCAGGTATTGAGCTTTTGTATTAAACAGTTGATTTTTTTTTCGTGATTTCAGAGTTGGTCCCATAGTGAAAGTTGTTCATATTCATGGGTGAAAATTTGGAGACTGTAAAAAAAAAACATCCAGTATAAACATAGACCGCTTTATTTAAATATAAACATTCCTCGCTAATCATTGCTTAATTTTAAGCAACGATTTTATATAAAGCGGTTTATTTTTCACACCCCTGATTATCTAAGGATGCATTTGCTACATGGAGCGTTCTTTTAAATCAAGCAGCATGAGCATTTGCGAACTTTGTGTGAGCTGCGTCATGGTCGCAGATAATTGTCGAAAACGTTTTTAGATTATATTCGAGAGTAAATACATAAAATGACTAAAACATTAGGCATTGTTCTAATTTTAATATTTTTGTTAAGGTATCAAATTACGATTTGTAATACGTGACTTCGAGCCCGGCCAGGCACTTTACTTTGTGTATTTAAATTCATTACCACAGCTCTCAAAACGGTGAAGGCAAACATCGCGAGGAAACAGGCATGTCCTAGAAACAAAAAAATATTGAAGACATGTGACATTCACCATCCCGCACTGGGCCAGCGTCGTGGATTATCCCTATCACAGAAAGGAGGCTTATATCAGGGATATAAGCCTCCTTTGTACCCCACTACTACCCTAGTAGTGTTCCCACTACTAGGAATATATACATATACAATAGTATGCTGATGAGGTTAAGTTTTTGTGTGTTAAATACTACAAAAACCGCTCATCATTATCTCTACATGTTAGAACAAAAGCTCGCCTAAATCTTTATTCTAAATTCAGACAAAAATCTTTCTTAATTTCCTCTCCAATATCCGAATGTCAAGATCAGAATAAACGTACAAATTACAAAATATCTTTAAGACTAGACGGTTTTCCTTTTACCGTTTGAAAAACCGTTTGTTTATCGGTTTTTCCCGCTAATTTTCCCGGGTGATCAACAAGTGGCTACCCCGGATGGAGCTCTCGCTGGGTTCCGATGGGGAGTGAGGGTCGAAGGGGGTTGCAATCCGTAGCTACGCAACTAAGCCTCTGGAGTAGGGTAACTCGAGTTTCGTTAAGAATTTATGAATTTGATCTTGTTTCTATTGCATTGGATTTTGAATTCGAAGAGATGAGATGAGGTTTCTGAGATCTTAATTAAATATCTGATAATTGAGTCTGTATTAAATAGGCTTTCAGATAACGAACTTCAACACCAATGCCACAATTATAATTTTCCAAATAACGTTCTACTGCTGAAGAAGACGCGATGTAAGTAATTATTAAAAAACCAAAATTCACTGAAAGAGAACGAGTAGCCTAGGGCTGGATTCAGTGATCAATCAGCGCAATGTAGTTGTAAGCACGTAAAGATTCATCAGCGCTGCACTGTAGTTGTTCATAAGTTTTTATTGAAGTAGCGAAGTGCAACCGATGTTAGCGCTGACCGTCCGTCGAGTACTGAATCCAGCGTCAACCGCTGAGTCTTAGATGCTTCTAATTTTGCACAAGAGTTCCGTATGCTTGTTCCGGAATGAGGTGATCCGGCAGAGAACCAAAGTTGTCGACATAGCTCACGGAACAAGCAAGCTGAAGTGGCAATGGGCCGGCCATATTAGCCGTAGAACCGCCAACCGTTGGGTAGACGTGTTCTTGGGTGGAGACCACGAATCGGTAAACGTAAGGTGGGACGCCGTCAGGCTAAGTGGATCGACGATCTTCGGAGGGTGGCTGGTAGCAGCTGGATAAGTTGCCGAGAATCGAGCTATATGGCGAGCAGTTGGAGAGGCTTATCCCCAGCAGTGGACTGCTGTAAGCTGATGATGATGATGATGATGTGATGAGTTCCTTTTATAATGAGAGTAAGCACCAAGGGAGGATTTTCGAAGATTCACACCTTGAAGGGGTTAAATAAAATTAAAAGTTAGTGTTTTGATTAGAAGTTGGAAAGGAAAGGATTTCGTATTTTTTGCCGATTGGAAATCCCATCGGCAGGGTAATTGTGTAACACGCTATCAGTAGCAATGGGTTTCATTTTGATAGTTCAACAACATTCATTGCGTTATTTTCATTGTTGAGCAGACAAATTTTTCAAGCATGTGGAGCAATGGATTAACAATGTCCTTCAAAATTATTTAAATTGAGAGTAATAGCATACATTTTCAAGATAACGTCCCAAATGATAGAAAATAAAACAGAGCCACCCTACTCCCAAGGCAAGCAGTCGTAGTCACGTATTTAATGTTGGATTTTATTGAAATCGTGTTTTCGTGTCGTAAGTTTTTTTTTTCTGTGAGGATATAACAGGTTTTATAAAATATTCTTTATATTTTATGATTATTTTTTAGATGACATTGATGCTCATTCTCACAGATGAATCTTCGTTAAGCTGGTAAAGAAAACGTCTATAACTTAAAAAAATCAAATGTCATGCCCATATTTTTTATTTGTGTAGGCACGTAGGCAAGTACTACGTGCCTACACAACCCAGCAAAATCAACATTGGCAGATACTTTAGTTTTTTCGACTACCTTTTTCCCAACTATGTGGGGTCGGCTTCCAGTCTAACCGGATACAGCTGAATACTTACCATTGTTTTACTTGGAGCGACTCTTGGTTGTCAATTTGATAACAATTTATTTCCCTGACATTAGATTGTGACTTTTCAAAGCAAAAATTTATACGTTGAAAGATACCCTTGTTCAGTCTTCGTACAAAACAATCCACACACAATAACCTTGTGTGCCTTTTTCACGCTTATTAGAGAGGATCGATTGTTCTGTATGGTAACTTAGCTAGGAATTACTAACACGCATTATATTGTTAGTATTTGTAAAGATACAAGTGCAGCCGTGTGATTCTGTAACCATCTCACAGTGAAAGCTTGGGTGAAGTGAGCGTGGAGTGAGCTGTCATTCGCTAGGGATTAACACTATTAAGTGCTCACTTCACTTATGATTTCACGGTGAAATTTTTACAGAATCGACTGGCTGTATTGAAACACGTAGTGGCAGGGATCCACTTAGTTTCTTTTTATGGTCCTTGTCAGTAACAAACTGACAAGGACCATAAAAAGAAACTAAGTGGATCTTTTTGGCAGAATCAAAGATACTGAAGATACTTACTAAGTAAATTGAATGTCTTTGGTCATGATCTTATTTCTCTATTAGATCTATCTCATGAGTCAGGATTTCCACGAAGTCGTTGGATAAAATAAGCATCTAACTATGAAGGTATGCCTAAGGAAGGCCAAATTAATGCTAATTGGATAGCCTACCCTTCACAATATCTTCTGGGATGCACGAAGAAGCCTCCTCGTGTAGCGCAGTTTGTTCCGCCAGTTACTCAACTGAATCGAGCGCTCGGCGCATCCTGGACGACTGTCCAGAATGCGCCGAGCGCTCGGTTCAGTTAAATAAGGAGTTGGGTGTGACTTTCTGCATCCTGGACAGTCACACCCAACACCTTATTTGACTGGCCAATTCTTTCCTTGCGGTGTTAGAGCTAGCGCCTTCCTGGTTTGCGACCACCCTCCCACCGGAGTCCGGTGTCAGTCAGCCTGCTGTGTTTCGTCGATGCGTGGGAGTTCCAGTGCCTTAGGCATCTTTTGGGTACGCTCTTTCCATCATAGACTTCATCTATCGCTTTCCATCAGGCGTGATCGAGGTCAAGACCGGGCCCATGCAGCGAAAAAAAAAATTAAGTCTTACACGATAAAATTTAAGGCAAGCGATAAGTCCCTACATACCTTCTTCTTCTTCTTTGCTCCTGCACTTTTCTCACTTTTTCTGGGGTCAGGCCTCCGTGTGTATTTGCGCCAGGAACGTCGATCTAGGGTTATCTCATGTAATTAGTTTTTAGCGACAGCTGACCAGCATGGCCGGTGATCTGCCTCTATCAATGTTAAAAACAGTCTGCATGGAGTAGTTGTCATCGCGTCACGTTATATGTCCACACCAACGGAGTCTGCACAAAAGATTAGTTTAGTCCCTAAAGACCTACAACAAAACATTATTGTCAACGTAGTACTATGAATTCATTTCCAAATGAGTCACTTATCTGGTACAGTTCCACTCATCTCCTGTACAAGCAGAGATCTCACATACCTACACATAAAATACCAACTCCAAAGGATCATCTACTATCAAAATCAATACCCAATACATAATCATATTTAAAAATAGAACTGAAACGATTACATAGAGCATTACACAACAATGTGGTAGGCGAGACGACGACGCCTGTGATTGGTCAGTGGCGGCCATTACAGCCGTATACGGAAAGCGCGCGCGTATCGTATTACATTGCGCTTACGCAGATTTGATAGGGTTGGTGCGTCTAGTTTTTGGTACTGATTGGAAAATTCTGGAAATTTGCACGATTTCATATGATTGACTGTTTTAAGATATGATTACTGTAAAGTTTGAATGGTTCAAAGACATTAGCAGAAGATTCGGTCATGTTTAGAACAAAATATCCGACCTACCTTTATTTGTTTATAAATTAATTATATACTCATATGATGTTATTAGTGTAATTACACATTTTTGTATTAAACTGTAAAAAGACACACAATTTAAAGTTAAGGATACATATTTACTTAAACCGTTTACTTTATTATTATTTTTTTAATTATTCTTAATATTCTCTGAAAATATTAAACTTTTTACAAATGCTGGAAATTACTCACGTGGTTTTCTTTTCATTTTCAGTTCACGTGATGTCATTGTGTAAGCTTTCAGTCTAACGTCACACCCACAAACACAAACGTAGCCTGCGTCATATTAAAACTGAAATTGATACCGCACGTTTCGCGAATTTCCCAGTTTTCCCGCCTGCTTAGAATTTCCCAACACTCTCTCAAACTTTTTGTAAGATTGCCTTAAAAGTATTCAACTTCCAATTTATTGTTTGCTAACGTTGATTGGGTTAACATGCGTAGGTATCCGTGGTAGGGGGAGCTGCAGGTTTCTTAAGGAAAAGTGGTTTAAAAATGCGTGCAAAATTGTTTTTTTTGTTTCCCTCTACACAACAATTTTGCACACAAAAGGCATTGTTTTAAAATGACGCCAACGGTTCCCGACTATTATTTTTATTTATTTTTTTTACACTGAATATCATTATCCTTCTATGGAACATGGATAAAACATAATAAATCATTAGATAAGTATAAATAATGTTTTTATTTTTTGGTGTCACCTGATTACATTTTGTTTATTTCACAAGTGTTATTGTGTTGTGTTTTAATTTTGTTATTTTCTTGTGTTTACATTTTATTTTTTAATTGTATGTTGCCTAGCTTACTTAATATGTTTTTGCGTCACTTTTTAGTTTGTGAATTGTACAACGTCTTGTCATTCAATTCTGTAATGTTGTGCATGTAAATAAATAAAAAATGGAATGGGACATTTTTAGGTATAGTTATTATAATTCCCTGGAAAAGAATAGCTATACACAAAAATAATGCATACAATCAGTAAATAACATTTTGATTTAATCTTGTTTCCATCAAGGCATACAGAAGAAAAATGACACTTCTCTAATTATATCCAATTGTTCTGCTAGAAACGGATTTCAGCTTCAGTAATTATTATTAATCAGGGTATGAAAAGGAGACACCGTCTGGTATCGAGTAGATATAAATTATTACGCCGAGAAACTAAGAGCAATACGATAACAATCTGAGACAGTCGTAGCAAATAGGTATATCAAACTTCATTCCAAAATCTGATTGATATTGTCGTGTCGACAAAAAGCGTGTTAAAAACCTGTTAAAGCGTAACTGCAAAAGCGGTGTATTCAAGGCATCATTCGTTGATTGGAAAAGGACAATTTTGAGGAGTGGACAATTAGACATGACGTGAACACTGTACCTACATGATTCAGAACCCGCGTTGACATTTTTGGTCGGTTATTTAACAATAAAAAAAATTGCAGTTCCATAAAATGATAAATTTATTTCATTTTATTCCTTTATTTCAGGTAACTAAGGCCCATAGAAAAAACAATACATACTACTACAAACATACTTATAAACTAATACATACAAAATTATCACAAATACAATACTTATAATGAATAAAAAATACAATGATGATGATTTTATTTCTGTAAGTACGTTTGCACAAACACTTTTAAACGTCAATCATATTTTTTAAGAACTAAATGAGGTCGGCGTTTCCTATTTCCTATCTGACTACTCTGAGAAGAAAGGCCGAAACAAACTCAGAAGTCACGTCATACATAATGACCTCGTAAGTATAACCGATGAAAAATTCCTATGCTAGACTCATATGCTGAGTTCATGGTTACACAATTAACCTTCAATCAGCTTGTGGTTAAGTCTAACCATTTTATTTTGGTAATATTTTTTAAGAAACTTATCTACTTTGCTTTTTTTTTTTTTCAATTCTGATTAGTTCTACTCATGTTGCCAGATCGACAGATATTTAAAGTGATGATAAATATTGTGGATAGCCGCCATTTTTAGAGATCAAAACTCCCAGTCGATACGTAGCTTTCCGGACTATTTCTTTATCATGAAGTGTGCCCTATATTTTTGAAAAACTTTTAGTGCTGTTTTTGTATATTCTTCTGTAATTTATTCTTAGCCACACATATAATAATAATAATAATAATAATAATATTCCACAACTTTCACACAACGCCATCTAGTCCCAAACTAAGCAAAGCTTGTACTATGAGTACTAGACAACTGATAAACATACATATATATTTCTAAATACATACATATTATAGATAAATTACACCCAGACACAGAACAAATGATCGTGCTCATCACACAAACATTTGTCCTGGGTGGGAATCGAACCCACGACCTTGAGTATAGTAGTCAGGGCCACTGACCACTAGACCAACAGGCCTGTCATAATATGACCTTAACATAATCCTTTTAACTAACTAATAAAGTAAATCAGAACATTAACTGCTGGTTCCAAAGTAAACTGTCTACAGTGCAACGAACGGTAGTAACAACATTGTTGGTTTTCAACAGTAAACAATATAGGTACAGATATTTGTTGAATAGTTGCAGTTGAGATATTGCTGGGGTCGGGTTTTGTGTGGGTGGCTGTATCTGTTGCAATGTTATGCGGTTGCAGATTTTGGATATGACGTCATTTAACATGCTGACTTTAAATTCATTGGAAATCATTCAGGTGGAGGAAATACTCATTCAAATGAACAAGTTTTTCTGAAAAACCGAAAAAAATAAACTATTTGCTTAGTGAAAAAAAAAAAATGCATTGTATTTCATGAATGCAGTTTCCGTTAAATAATAGGTGCCTAAGCTAAGTGACTGCATCATAATGTTGTCGTCATTATTGGCGTCATTGTTGGTGTCATCATTATTAAGTTTGTTTTGCTACAAAGTCTTTGTTGAAAAGGTTGTGATTACCTAAATACGGAAACGCGTCTAACATGTGTGGAGTAAAAGGGAAATTAATTTCTAGTTTGGCATTAGTGCGTGTAGCTTTATGAAACTCACCTACCTACTCAGGTAGACATACGTTCAATATACAAAAGTACTAAGAATAGAAAAAAACATTAATGAAAATGTTTGATTTTACTCAAAAACTTGGCAACAGTCCTTACACAATCTAGAACAACTTAGATCATAAGCCATAAATCATTTTCGTAGCAAAAAAAACATCTCAACCATCTGAAACTTCTTCAAATTATCTTTGTCCTTCGGGTTAATGTGTGGAAACCTCGATGTACTCAACTATATGATGCGAGCCAAGTCACTACACCGCGTTGAGAAAAAACAAATGCACCGCGGCTGCCGTGTAAACAAACATGCGCGGACGCAACTCAGAGCAGGTTGCGGCAGATGTGGCAGTAGGTAGAAAGGGGCTTGTGGTTTTTGTTATGTGAGTCATTACATGATGTAAAAATGATTTTACAGGATATTTTAAATGGATTGAAGACGCAGAAAATGTGAATGGCGAAAATGAATAAGCGTGTTCATGATCAACTGCTCTGACAAATGCGCCACTGACTGGACAGGTCCGCTTAATCTGTGTGGTTCTTTCCTCAAAAGACCATTTCAGACACTAATCTACACGGCCTTCACACATGATCTGACCAAGATTATGCCTGGACTTTAAAAGAGACTGTGACTTCTAAGCTTGTTTCGGCCTTTGTTCTCAGAGTGGTCAGATAGGAAACGCCGATCAAACACTTTACACGTCAATCATATTTTAAAAACTAGAGTTTTTAAAATATGATTGACAAGATTCTGAAAGATGAATCAGCTCAAAAAGCTAACTGATTGTCAAATTCATGCCTGATTTGATTGGCTTGTTGTTATTTCAATCAACCAATCACTGCTATTAATAAACCTATTCTAATTATGCTGCACAGCAGTCGTACTAACCAAATGGAAGCAAATGCGAAACTTGTACTCGGGTCTGTAAAATTAAGAGTCAAACCAGTACTGTTCCGTTGTGAAAAGGGGATGGCGCTTTTCATCCTGTATAGCTCCATTTCTTTTTCACACTGAAGTGAAATAAAAATAACAAAACACGTCTCCCAAGATAAGGAAAGGAAGACACCAACCTCTGCTTTTATGACGAAAAACAGACGTTGGGTGGCAGAATGTCGTTGGGGTGGGTCAGGTTATTGAAAAGGCCCTTTGGTCCAAAATTCAGCGCGAATTCTGCTCACTGATGCAGTCATAAGATCAGCAAGTACACTCATTTCACAACTTATCGTAGCCATGTCGGGGCCTCTTGACAAGCTCTCATCATAAGTGTCAATCTGTCAGGCTGCCACGTTAGTGACAGTCTGCCATAGAGTTTTGTTAGGACGGAGGAGTTTGCACGACACTTTCGACACTATTAGTATAAGAGCTGGTGGTAGGCCCCCAGGAAAGCGGATGGCGAGCAACGGGCAGTTCGCCGTCCGGTAAGGACTAGGCCCGGGTCGACGGCGCGTTGTGTTCCACGCGCGCTTTGATTGAGAGATGTCAGCAGTAACTGACGGGGTCCGCTGGGGCCGATGCTTGCCAGGGTCACGCGTTGTTCGAAAGCGTTACCGTGGCCCTTGACACAGGCAACTGAAGGAACATGGGTGGGTTTTAGTCAGTAAAAGTCTGTCACGCCCTCCCGTTCCGCCCAGAGCGGGAGAAGTTATTTGTTAATTTCCCACTAAAAAAAAATGCCTCCAGAATATCATCAAGTCTAAAAGTTGCGATTGCATAGTTATAGAAAATAGGTAGCAGGGCAGGTTTCGTGATAAAATGGTGATGAACGAGAGCTAAAATTATCCTAAGCGACTGTAGTTTGGGTCTAGAGCAAAATGCAAGTTTCGATTAGATCCACGGCAAAATACCAGTTAAATGAGAACTTAAAATGAAATGTCGTATCTGCAGTTCATTCTATGTCGAAACGTGAGCCAAACGGTGTTGGAGGGCGGGCGGCGCGGATGGGGGCGCGGAGGGAGGAGGCACCCCGTATATGGCGTGCGTTGGCGCAGTTACTATACAGTGGCGAGCAAAAATTTGTAACGCGTTTCATTGTTGTTATTTTGATTTATTGTTAAATAACATAATTATTTTTTTTTATAGGTAGGTTTTCGAGTTAGTTTTCTTTATGATTTCAGTTTTCAATGAACTTTTTTAAGAGGTTTCATCATACGAAACTACAAAATATAGTAGGTAGCCTTATTAGACAGCCTTTACCGTACCTAACTAAACAAGTAAAATGAAATATTAATTTGATATTGTTCAATACAACACATCTATTGTGTATAGTTTCGCCAACTAGGTACTTAAAGAAAAAACGAAAAGATTCAAACTAACATTGTACTTATAATGAATATGGCTTCAAACTTGACTGACCAATTTATTGCACGACTCGTAATGCGAAGCATTAGAGAGTGCTTTATGATCGTTTTTTTTCCTGCTTTCTGCAACTGTTTCTATTGTTATACTCCTGCGAGTACACAGAAGCTACTTAATTTACGTATATTTATGGTTTTTGAGCATTGTGAGTCTATATCTACATAATATTATAAATGTATAGGTCACGTTTCATTTCTGTTTGTCTGACTGCGTTGTTCTTCTAAACTACGGAACGGATTTTGATGCGATTTTCACCACCGTTTAAAAATTTTATTTCGAAAGCTTTATGTATGTCATATCGAACTTGCATACAATAAAGAAATCTCAATATTTTGTAAAGCCGTAACATCCATGCAAACCAGGGGCGGGTCAAATAAAGTCTGCGATGCCTACATCTATAAAAGTCAATGTAATAATGCAAAAACTATGTCTTGACAGCTAGCAAAACAAATATTACGAAAACAACTTTTCTTTACGACCGTTCTCGTCGACTGTACTCTGGGGCGCCGGCTGTTGTCGGGTGCTGCGCGTGCGACGCGACGCCCCGCCCACTCGCCTTTGTGTGTGTGCCTATGACGCCGACAAGTCTTTCACACTCGCAACGGACTCATTCCTTCAGCTACTAGCAGTCTGAAACCACTGAAATTCAATACAATTTTTCCTGCCAAAGGTTTTAAGCAAAATGTTGCTTTCAAACAAAAGAAATTAATTAATGGACGCGATAGGTCATTGCAATGTTAAAAGCATTGTATTATACCTACTTTAATGCACACAAATGTTAATATATTGATTAATTTTCTTTGGGAAACAGCTCATACCTGCTTCCAGCAAAAAAAAAACTTAGGATTTTTTATACGAAAATAGCTATTATTTATTGTGATATGTAAAAATCCCTTCGCCTACACAGGCGAAGTACCTACCTATCATAGATTAGCGTCTATTTAAGTACATAGAATTGGAGACAACTCTGAAAATATTATATCAGCAGTGCTATTCTGTAAAAATCTCACCGTGAGAACTTAGGTGAAGTGAGCAGGAAGTGAGCTCTGTCATTCCCTAATGGTAAGGATTGACACTATTAAGTGCTCACTTCACTTATGATTTCTCGGTGAGATTTTTACAGAATCGACCGGCTGGTTCTTTTTCCTTTTGCAGCCCGCGAAATTTAAACTTACTTAATTTTTCAGCAATTTGCAGGTGAATATCAGTTTGTATGTAAATATGATTCGCATCCCCCTTTAGTGCGCTTGAGTAAAATCTGTCTACCGTCCATTTAGCAAATATACCAAACTTTGATTTCCAATCATTAGTGACAGCTAACATTACATTGGCGAGACACCCAGGTCTGCCTGTCATGACCTACATAAATCGCTGGTTAATCTGGCAACGCAACACTAAGTGCGACCTGGAATTGTCATTGAACTCTTAGAATCGTTGCTCATTTATTTTCATTATTGTTCGAAGAGTTTTGTGACAGCTGTCAATACTAATAGTTAGGAATAGTATGGGATATGGTGTCTTTAGAATGTACTAGCATAGCAGAGCATAGTAAGCCTATAATGTTCCCACTACTGAGACACTCTGTGTGAGAGGGTGTGGGCCGTAATCCACCACGCGGGCCCAGTGCGGGTTGGTAGATGTCACATGTCTTCGAATTTTTAGTTCCAGAACATGCCGGTTTCCTCGCGATGTTTTCCTTCACCGTTTTGAGAGCAGTAGTGTTTAAATAATTTACACAAAGTAACTCGCCTGTCGGGCTTGAACCCACGACCTATAGCTCGTAAGTCGCTCGTAAGTCGGAGCAGTGGTGGCCCAGTGGTAGAATATAGTGACCTCCACTAATTGGGCTGTCGTGCTTCGTTCAATTTGTTCTGGAAGTCGACTAAAACTTTCATGGATAAATGGCTTTTATACTCCCTTGTGCAACCTTCGAAGGGATATTTTTTGTGTTTGCTTAGGATTTCTTATACCACAGGAACGTTTGTAAAGAACAGATTATTTTTAATAAACTTGTGCTGTTGCTCCACTCCTTGGCAAAGTCCTTATGTCTTCTCTTGTCTCGATGATGTGCTACTAATCGCCAATAATTGAGAAAGCAATGCAAAGCGTTCCGCCGTCTTCATTCCCTTCCTTGTAAAAAATACTATTTTGGTTTCAATTCTAGAAGGTTCTCTATCCTTGACAAAGATGCATGTTCTCTCGTTCTGACTCATTCAATCATATAAATATTGAATCGATAAGAATTCTCCCGTTTTAACTGAGTATAATTTTAAACCAAGACCTACCACATCATTGGCTAACAACACCCTACCTTTCCTTATAAAGCGATGAAATAAAAATCATAACCTAATTAGTTTGACCGGTGGCCGGGAGTACTAGTAGGAAGACTTGAGGCGAGTATATAGGTCGAGCTACTGGCTCGTTGCCAAGGAATTAGTCACCCAGTGTGTAGCCAACGCATGACGATAGCATTAAAGGTTACTCTGATACGTGAGACGGGGATTTTGGGGATTATGTTGTGTGTTTTGTTCCAGTGCTGCAGTGATCTGAATGGGTCATCACTCTGTTGAAGTTTATAGACGTAAGTTTCAAGGAATAAATAATAATATGGTATGCAACTTAAGGTTCATTTTTACTTGCACGTTACTGTATTTCCGACGTCTTTGTAACTCCAACCTACCTCGGCACTACCTCGTCGGAAGGGCAGTAGGGGGTGATTGTGGACCTCTATCGCAAACCATGCTCTACTTTCTATCCTGCCCAAAACATGCAGTCAAAAACACCTCTGCTCTGCCACCGACGAAGCCGTTGAAGCATGTAAAAACTTCGGTTTTGAAAAAGAATTGCTAACATTTTGAATGAAAATGAGTTGGAAAATGTGACATGCGCCCGCTAAGAGGGAAAAGAATTTGTTTGAAAATTGCTAAACATTATTCCTCCTCCATGACCGACCCCGTTCCGTTAATTGGCTTAATTATATTTCTTCAGAAAATAATTTTCTTGTGAATCGATCATGCAATACCGCGGAACTTGTAAAGCTTCTTTGACTGAAGAAATGGAATAGTTTTTGTAAAAAAACAGATCTTGTTGCAGCAAAGTAAGTGAGTCTAACAGAAACTGCAGAAAATAATTCTCTTTCGTTGTTTTTACAGGTTCCCTGAAAGTGATGTGTTCGTTGGGTTATTTAGAAATAATAGCTGATCGTTAGCACATTAAGAGACTTATTCTCAACAGATAAAACTTACACAGACAGACTAGACTAGGGTACGTAAAAATAAACTGGATACAGTGGTAGTGACAGAATTTTAATTTAGTCTCCACAGATAATAATCACCGCTGACATTCTCGATAGGTTTGGATTTGCATATTTAACGACATGGTATTTCAAACAACAGTAAGTAATGAGTTATCCTGTGAGTCCTGAGTGTGATTAGAGAGAAATAATTTATCATACTACTAGCAGCGCCCTGCGGTTTCACCCGCATAAGTTTCGACCCCGTGGGAATATCGGGATAAAAATATGTTGTATGTATTATTTTTTTTTTTTTTATAAAAAAAAATTTGGCCCTCCCATAGTAAATCAATCAGCTGGTAGTCAGTTTTGTAAGGGAGGGCCAAATTTTTTTTTCATATTTCGACCTATGTTCTTTGGGGAAAGTTGTTGAGTTTCATGAGCACATTCACCTCCTTCAGGGTTGATACCCCCTTTCCGTTACACGCTGTATACTATCGTGCTTACAGTCTTAAACACTTAATCATATCAATAAATTAATTATTGTAGAATTAGTCATATCCAATTTATTCTAGAGAAACGAACAAAATAATAATTAGTACTACCACATGAAGCGGATAAATTGCAATTAAATCAAGTTATGTGAATCAACGTGAATAGCTGTTGATTCTACGGTCTTACTCGTACTAATGTATTCCGAATAATTATTACATACCTACTTATATGGCTAGCACTTTAGACAAACATTTAGCTACATCCAATGCTATGATTTGGTGAAATGTTTTGTCGGAAAAAGGCGAGGGGCTTGTGGCAAAGTAATAACAGCCGCACGGACCGATTGATCAGGTTAAGATACGCTTGCCGCGGTTAGTCCGTGGATCGGTGGCCATCTTTACATACCAACACCCCTCCGTGCCTATGAAAGCAAGTTAAGCCATTGGTCCCGGCTGTCATTCATGGATCTTTGACAGTTGTTATGGGTCGTCAGTAGCCCGAAAGTCTGACAACCAGTTTTACCAAGGGGTTACATATTACCCAGTAACTGGGTTGTGGAGGTCAGATAGGCAGTCGCACCATGTAAAATACTGTTACTCAGCTGCATCTGGTTAGACTGGAAGCCAACCCCAATATAGTTGGGAAAAGGCTAGGCAGATGATGATGACGCTACCGTTTCTGTACATATTCGAAGTTGTCATGTTTGTAAAATGTAATCGGCAATAATTTCCACGCATGTCAGACAAAGTCAGTCGCGTGAGACGCGATAACAAATATTTACTGTCATTTTATAATATTGACAATTTATAATTAGATTATAGGACAATTTAATTCAAATTTATTGTTTTAATTTAATTTTTAGTTTGAGTGAAAATTTAATAACGTTTTTAGCTTCACTACATAGTATAAAACAAAGTCGCTTCTCGCTGTCTGTCCCTATGTATGCTTAGATCTTTAAAACTACGCAACGGGTTTTGATGCGGTTTTTTTTAATAGATAGAGTAATTCAAGAGGAAGGTTTATATGTATAATACATGCACAATATAGTAGAGAAACACTGATCATTTTAGAGGTTTCTAATGTGATGTCGTAAATAAACACATTTTTTTGCGCTTACATTGCAAACGCTGGCTTTAACCCTACGAGATAGATCAAAATAATGTACTACAGTATTGTACACCTTAAAAAGGTCTACAAAAAAGTCCGCAGTGGCATATGTCTATCTCTTAGGGATAACCCACAATAACCATATTTTATCCTATACTTTTTAAGAGAAATAATGGCTCTAAAATTATCTGTGTTTCTCTACTATATTATGCATGTATTATACACATATAAACTTTCCTCTTGAATTACTGTATCTATTAAAAAAAAACCGCATCAAAATCCGTTGCGTAGTTTTAAAGTTCTAAGCATACATAGAGACAGACAGACAGCGGGAAGTGATTTTGTTTTATACTATGTAGTGATAGTGATCAGCATTGCACCCGTGCGAAGCCGGGGCGGGTCGCTAGTTGTTTATTGTTTAAATAGCTATGAATGACTTTTCTTACCTATATACTTGTATGCCACAAAGACCGAATATGACGGATCTTTTTTGTTTATGAACAACCTGCATGCCTTGCATGTATACTCATGTTTCTACAAATAAATGTCTTATCTTATCTTAACCTTTCACAATGTGCTCCACTTCAATGTTTACAGACCTAACCACAAAAGCACTAAATGTCAATTAAAACGAAGGAATCAGGCCACCACGGTGCATGTGGTGCAAAACACACAAACACCATGGATGACCAAAGTTTACAAAACAAGTCAGAATTGAATTGACTACTAATTTATCACCATCAAATGCTTCGCATAATTTATGAACAGCATCTCTAAGCTCGGTTTTCATTGATTTGTTTGCGTTAACACCTTTTGTGTTTCGACTTTGAACTACCGTATTTTATAATTACGAACCAGGAATCTGTGAAAAGTAAACTCAAACTCAACTCAACTCAAACTCAAAGCATTTGTTTTCAAATCAACTATTAAAAGGAACTTTTGAATTATTTATCAAAGAGTCAGTTAGTTAGTCAGAAACGTAGTCATAACGCAGAGCTCTGTAATCTAGATCTGCAAGAACTATCGTCAGTAAATATTCCAGTCATTCATAATTATTATTGTGCAATAGAAAATCGAACTCATTTCGACCTTGAAGTTTTTCCTATCACACTAATATTATACAGGCGAAAGTTTGTGTGTGTGTGTGTGTGTGTGTGTATGTGAGTGTGTGTGTGTGTGTGTGTGTTCGTATGTTTGTTACTTCTTCACGCTTAAACGGCTGGACCAATTTTGATGAAATTTGGCACACAGATAGTTTATAACTTGGATTAATACATAGAATACTTTTTGTCCCGATATTGTTACGGGATCGAGTTTTATGCGGGTGAAAATTCGGGGTGTAGCTAGTAGGTAATATTTTTATCATAAACTAGAGACCAGCTCCTGCTTCGCACGGCTTATACCACTCCGGGCATATTCCAACAAACTTCTACATAAAATAAGACTTATACTGAGAATACATTTTGAATTTTTGAAAGCTTTTCCATACTAGAACTTTCAGACGTCAATTTTATTCCACAGATTAAAGATGTCTGATTTTGTTATAATCAACCCTTAACAAAACATAGAGATTTCTTTATTGTGTTTAAGTTAAACATTATGTATTAGGTTTACACCTACCGGATCACACACATGCTCTTTAAAACGGTGAAGGAAAACATCGTGAGGAAACCGGCATGTCTGAGAGCCAACGATTCTAAAACATGTGATATCTACCAAACCGCACTAGGCCAGCGTGGTGGATTACGGCCCGTTCCCTCTCATAGAGAGGAGGCCTGTGTCCCAGCAGTGGGAATGACGATGAAAACTGCATCAAAATTCATTGCTTAGTTTAGAAGAATAAACACGGTCACAAAGCCAGACACGAAAAGTGAATTCAATTTATAATAATTATTATGTTTAAATAGATAGTGTCCTTTGCTGGTTCCTTTCCTTTAAAGGTTTCAATTAATGGATGTAAAAGAGTACTTTTATGAAAGGTAGGGGAGGCCGGGGCTGAAAGTTCCGATTTTCAAATAACATGAAAATTCATGATGAAAATGATAAGATTTCAATATTGATATTAGATTTTATTAAAAAATCTTAATCGGTCTCTGTAATAGTAAAGTCATTTCTGCTAGTTTCTCTATAGTTTTTTTTGTACAGGCATATTTTTGCAAAATTTCGGAAGGGAACATTCAACCCCACTTTGGGGCGAGTTGTTCCATGTGTGGGGCAAATTGTGCCACTTAGATAATATTAATAAAGTATAAGGATAATGTATGGTTTCTCTGGTTAAATAAAACAATAAATAATGTCTATAGTTAGGTTCATTTATTTAGTTGTTATGCAATGCTATAAACTTTAAAAAACAACGAAAAAACTTTACTAGCTACAACTAGATTCACATTTTGTATCGGTTTACAAAAATTGAGATCTATTAGCTTATAAATCTTACGACCTACATACTTAAGGATACAAAAAAATCGTACTGGAAAGGATACTCGAGATAAACACTTTTTTATAACTAGAAATATTGGCAATTCCATAACAGAACTTAAAAAAGACAACAAAATATAACTGGAAATCTTCAGATAAATGTTTCTTTTATTAATTCAACTATAATAGAGATTTATCAAGTTAAAAAAAATATCACAAACATAACTGCACTTATTTTAACTACATAACACAACAGGTAACCTTCATGCACACGTTTCATTAATAAATTTAATGATAAGTGAGATCAAAACTCACAATTATAATCAAATACCAAAATGAAACTGCTAACGTCAATATTATTTATCATCTTGAAGTTATCAAATTATCATTAAATCAGTCGTAATCAACTTTGGTAACTTTTATTTTTATTCATCGTTAAATTCTTCATCTGACTCATTTAGGATTCACCATTTAAGGATCGATTGGGGTAAGTTGTTCCGGGGAACAACCAGCCCCTTTAGGAGGGAACTTGTAGCCCCAAATTATATTTTTGTATAAAAACTGTAATGTTAGCAAATTAACAAATTCAATTGAAAAAACATTCAAGCTATAAGATACCTAACTAATGCCACTCTAAAATTGGAAAGATGCACATAAATCGGCCAATAATAAAGAAAAATAGACCAAAAAGTTTAAATACGAAAAAATTTACTCACGTGGTGTTCTAATAGCACGGTGCACACATCCACTCTTCCGCCGCCGTCGGAGCAACTAAGATGGCCGCCAGCGCGGCGTGTCACCTGATGCTTAAACGACGCACTTCTCGGTTATTGCTACCTCTTTTCTTTACAAAGTTATTACTGTCGGAACAACCTGCCCCGGGAACTTCCAGCCCCGGCCTCCCCTATCAGATAATTTCATCTAAAACAACCTTTAGAATATAAGTGATTTCCGCGGCGTTATTCGCCTCCACTAATTTATGTTTTGGCGACATTCAAAATTACATTAATTTTGTTTTTGCTTACTAGCTCCGTCTTCATTTCGTCATCTAGTTTAGGTGGACCATCTTTCAATTAGAAAAAGCGGGATAATATGCCAAAATACAGGGTGGCATATCGAATCACAAACTGCAACCATGAATTCAGCACATGATTCTTGAAAGACATAAAGACTGCTGGACATAGGCCTCCCGCATATGGTAGAAAATTTTCGGCGGCATTAAAAAAAAAAGCTACTGTTTCATAGAAAAGCTTAAGACCTTCAAAATGTATGGAACAGTCAATTTCAACGCAGGTGGTTAGACTCGTGTGCTGCATCGACGCGCAAACTTCAACCATGAACTGTTGAAGTTTGCGCGTCGATGCCATCCTGTGTGTGTAATCGATGATCGTAGACGTGTGTCCCGGTGTTATAATTTTTCCTGTTTGGAATGACTCTTAAGGATATTTTTCCGTAGCCTAGTCGAGTCTAAGTACTAAGCTAAGCAAGCATTATTAATGCTGTTGAAAAGCAAAGTACATATAATATAATGCACCCAGTATTACAGTGATATACTTTTCCCTTACAAATTGGGGAGTACCTATATATATACAAAGGAGCAGTGATGACCCAGTGGAAACGGCCGTGACTTAGAAGCTGTAATTTAGTTTCGAACCCTAACAGGCATATTACTTTGTGTAAATTATTTCATCATCATCATCATAGCTCTCAAAACGGTGAAGGAACCAAAAATTTGAAAACATGTGACATCTACCAACCCGCACTGGGTCCGCCTGGTAGATTACGGCCCACACCTGCCAGTGACCCAGCAGCGGGAAAATTATTAATTGATTTGAAAATATTGATTGATGATTGTGCAGTCAGCCTATAATGTTTCCGCTTATGCTATCTATAATCTACAGGATATAAAATGGAAAAAATAAAATGATGGATGCTCTGCTCCGATCAAAGAGAAAATTATTATGGTTAAGGAAACAACACATAAGTTAATCTTGATATTGTGATCACGGATGCCCCCAATAAATCAATTAATCCAGTACATCTGAAATCATTAAAGTTATGAATGACACAGCTACAGAATCAATAATTAGCTCCCTACTGAAATAAATTAGCACAGATACTAGCATGTTTCCGAAACGCAAATTGGGACTGTCCGCGTTAAAATTGCGAAAATGGCGACCGTAGTCTACGCCCACATAACTCGGAGTTGGCTGAGGAAACATAAATATTGCTGAAACAGTCATAGGTGTGTCAGAATATTGTCACAAGTACGATTTTTCGTTGCGCTTAGTTTTATAAATAAACTTTTTATTGCGTTTATTAGATGAAGTAATGCGTAACTGAAGCGACTCTGACGATTTTAAATCATCAGTACCTAAATTTTGGCCTCTAATATGAATTTCTAACAAGGGATTTAATGCAGCCTTCTAGAATAGAATAGAATATAATAATCTTTATTATATACACCATATAAATTACAGACATAAATATAGACATTTTACAAAGGGTGACACAATGGGCGGTCTACTCTGTGAATGAGTATTTAGACTTTAAAGATTCACACTGACATCTTACTAATATAATTTCACAAATACTCGACATTTTAATAACTCTCATTTATGTATCAATTTTAGTAGCTTTTTTAATTGAATTAACGCAATCAATAATTTTGCATGCTAGTTTTAGAAACTTTAAAAAAAACTACAATTCTTGCAAATCAATTTCTTTTCATTTCAACCCTTAGGTACCTATGTCTCGAAAGTACAGCGAACATTTTAAGAGTATCGTCGATACGCTTCTCCTGAAAATTAATGTAAGCCTTGACAACGATTCATTACATCGTAATCAGTCAATCTTCATTACTGCGCATCTGTTACAGATTTTAATTAAGGTACAAGAACTTACTAAGAATTCATCAAAAGATAATCCCGTGCTTAGGAACTTGGTGGTTGGGCAGATAAATATTAACTGTCTACAATAAAAGGTACATCTTTGTACAGACGCCATCACATCAAGCTACCCGAAACTGTCAAATTTTCCCAATTAACTTTGAGCTTTATGCTTTAGTGATTAAATTGAAAATCTATCAAAGAAATTTGACAGATACTAGTAGCTTGATGTGCTGGCGTCTGTACATAATAAAATTCTTAAATTCTCTGACAGACAATGCACAGCCTAAGCCAGCGGTTCTACGTACAAGCATGAAATTTTGTACAAGAGTCCCTTAGTTATTGAAGGTGAGCAACAAGGAAGGAATTTTGAAAATTCATCCCCTAAAGGGGTTAATTAGGGGTTGAAAATTAGTGTGGAACACGACATTTATGTCGATAGGAGGTCCCATTGGGCGTATGGCTAATGTATTAAAAATGGAATAATGTAAAGAATACTTTTTCATGTTTCTTATTTTATTATTCAAATATCATTTTTTTTGTTCCATTTTAAAGGGATATAAGGTAAAGAAAGAAGACAGTAGAGAAGAGTTGTCGAAGAGGTGAAGAAAGTTTAAGAATAGAGCTTTTCCAGTGGATAAATCTAGTACACGCCTACCTTATGATAATTTAAATTACAATAAATCTAATAATGTCTAAACTACGCATAAATCTCTTGCGCTCTAATTTTTTGTAATACTTAAAGAAGTAAATTAATAAAACTTTTCATTTTTACTGACGGGAAATGTCAACGCGTAAATTTCTACAGTATAATAAAATATAAAGTCGTATTATTAAAACGAAACTAATCTAGTAAACTTTTATCGAGACACGTATTATATTATTGAAACAATGTTTTATTCAGATGATCGAAGGAAATTTGGTTTAGGTAAATATAATTGTTCTTACTACTTAAACTTTGTTGGTAAAAGTGACCAAGTGCGAGTCAGACTCGCATATGAAGGGTCGCGTTCCAGAAGGCAAAAGACGTTAAAATTTATAGTACCTAACTGTTTTTTTTTGTCGTTTGTTTCTATTGTTTAATTTCAACTATCTACCTATTACAGTTCATGAGATACATCTTGCTGACATTCAGACGGACGGACGGTCAGCGGAAGCTTATTGTTAGTTATATACAGTAATCCCCCCTATAACGCGGTAGATTGGTTCCGCGTTATAGGGGTATTCCCGAATAACGCGTTTTTACGACCTCGTATAACGCGTTACGTATAAATAATTCATCACATTTAACTTTTCTCGCTGCAGGGGGTTTAAATCGAATATTTAAATTTCACAGTACAGAAATATGTATGCGGGAAATCCCCGCGTTATATGGGGGAATGCCCGTGTTATACGGGGGATTGAAATCGCGTAATATGAAAACGCGTTATAAGGGTACCGCGTTATATGGGGGATTACTGTAATAGTAGTATATAGGTACATAATTACTTAAAAAAAAATGTTACTATGAGGAAAACGATAAAACAGTGATGTTATGTGACTGCAGCTGTGTATTAAAAATGAGGCACCAAATTACAATGACAATGAATCACTTTCACGTTCAGTAAGAATGTATTTTGTTCATAGACTGCCTCGTCGGTCTAGTGGTCACAAACGTTACTGATGAGCATGAGATCCTAGGTTCGATTCCCAGGTCGGACAAAGTGTTTTTCCGTCAAGAATTTTGCAGTAGCAGCCTAGAATCTTGACTTGTGCCCGATTGCTGGTAATATGCTCGGCTTCTATAACCTGAGACTAAAACATACCTTTTTTTTTTCGGGGGGAAACCTTCAAAGGGCACCTGACCTCTGGGGAGGGAGGTCGGAGAGTGTGGGATTTTTACCTCACTAAAACCACCCCGGTGATCACCATCCTCTTAAAAGACCAATTCCACAACCCCCCTGTGCAGCGCCTGTAAGGCACATCCCTGGGGAGACTATAAAGGGCCCTCCCCTGAGCCTCGCTATGCACGGCAGCACGTGACCACTGTGCCACCGTCTTCCATGGGGTCACTTGGTGGGCGGACAGTCCCCATTATGTACACCCACGACCCCAAAGAGACTTAAACATCCCTGGCGAAATTTGGGTGCACTAACGATTCACCTCTGCCTAACGTTTCGGGGATTTTAGGAGTGATGTTATGTTAGGTTTTCGTTGACTTTAAATATAAGAATAGTTTAATATCCATTAAGATTTATTTATTAAGTCTGAACTTAGCACTGAAGACTGAATAAAACGTGAATGCACGCAATAAACCATCTTATTGACACATGGAACTTATTAAAAGAATCCAACTTACACCCAAATGATTGGTTGCAGTCTGTTAGACTTTCGAATAATTGAAACCAGCTGGTTTTCGAAACAACTCCAGTCTGGTCAGGGATCTTTTGAACCGTATTAATTGTGCTGACATTGATTAATTAATCAGCTTAAACTGGCAAAATTTGCGCCACCATTGTCTCTGGCATTATTTACAGACAAAAGAGAATTTTCTGTTGAAAATTTGAAGTTTTTTTTTTAATATTTCTGTTTGATCTACTTACTCAAAAATTATATTTTCACTGACACAAAAAAGAAAGACGCTCATTTTGATGTAGGTATTTAAAGCAGTCTTTTTTCTGTTCACTGTTCTTTAATACAGAATAACAACCTGAGGGGCAATTCTCGTAATTTTATGAACGTTCACAGTCTGATCTGTCTTAACCCTTAAATTGATTTTGTCCGTTTTAAAGGACGCAGTATTTCCACGCACACAGACGCTGTTTTAACACTCCTAAGCACTGTACCACAACTTCACATATAATATGCCATGTCCGTTTTATGTGACGTAGTTTCATGTACCACAACTGCACATATAATGGACAGTGTCCGTTTTATGTGACATTGTAAAAACAATAAAAAAAAAATACAAAAAAATGTTTTTTTTTTTTCTTTATCCTCTTTTCTATCCTAATTTCAACCCATATACGCAATTTCAACATTATACACACAAGAAATCTAAGGGTGACAATTTAAGGGTTAATCTGTCGAAAACACTTCTTCGTTTTCCTTTGTTTTTGACAAGTTTTTTGTCGCTGAGATGTGAAGATTTTGAACGTTTTTGAGTACGGAATTGGTCTTCCGGTTGACAGCAGGTTGTTTTATCGTCTTTACTGTGAGTATTTTTTTGTTATTTCTTCTTCTTGGTCGCGTACTTCATTACTGAAGGTCGTGTCCCTGATAGACCTTCATGGCTTTATGCACGATGTTCTTCCACTTCGTCCGGTTCTCAGGTTCTCTCAGGGCGGTCTTAACAGAGAGTCCAGTGGGGGTGTTTACTTGGTCTGACCAGCGGATGGGTGACCGGCTGAGGGAACTTTTCCTATCTACCTTGCCCATCACCACCAACTTTTCTAGAATATCTTGTTCTGGTTAAAAACTACGCATAAGAGTTAGACAATGCACGATCTATTACCAAAGATTTCTCGGTTACTTTGGTCACATTGCCCGTCGGGAAACACACACTCTTTTGTTATTTACAACGTTCATTAATAAAGCCTATAGTTTTCATACCTTTTTTCAAACAAGTAAGCCTTACTTCGCATCCTCGGCTTAATTTTGCAAACTTATCAAGAAAAACAAAAGAAACTGACTCACTACGTTTTCCCTCCAGCTTATTACGTGACTGCTTCATTGATCTAGTAGCCGCTAAGCATGAGGTCCTTGATTTGTTTCCCGGGTCGGGCAAAGTGTTACTGGGTTTTTCCATCTGGAATTTCTCAGTAGCAGCCTGGTGTCTGGATTTGTGCCCGGCTGATGGCAATAGGATCCCCTATTACATGGGTTTTGAACATAAATTTCAACCTGAATGATGTAACCAATATTTTGTAACAATTTTAAGATTTAAAAGAGTGTCCGTGGTGTTTTTTGGCCGTTCTTCTCCATAGGTTTGGAATCTAGCTTCATCTTTCTGACTGACCGACCCGTTGAGAATTCAAAAGTGCCTGTAATTGGTTTATCACACGAATATGATAAAGGCGAGAGTTTGTAAGTGTGTGTCTGTGTGTATGTTTGTTACTTCTTCACGCTCAAGCGGCTGGATTCATTTTGATGAAATTTGGCACACATATAGTTTACGAGTATAACCAGGATTAACACATAGAATACTTTTTATTCCGATATTCTTACGGGATCGAGACTTATGCGGGTGAAACCATGGGGCGCAGCTAGTTTGAAATAAATGCTTTGAGTTTAAGTTTGAGTACTGGCGAAATGTGGTTGTACTGCTATAGGAACACCTCTGCCTGACCCTTCCAGATACAGTCGTGATGTTATGTCATGTTATCAGGCGAACAAAACACCAGTTGCTAGGTACACGATGACGGATATTTATCATAGTTTTTCAGTAGGTAACCTACGCAATCAGTTGCGTGTATATTTGATGCATAAATCGTTCTCGCTTGTTTATCTGTTAGGGACGTAACGCAAGATCGGCACGCCGACATTTGGCTAGACGAGCATTCGAGGTCATCGTCTCTTAGCGGGTAGGGTCGGGAAAACAGTTCTCTTTAATTAAACACTCAACCGAACTGACAGAAGGCTTAGCTTTGGAAATTAATTTAAAAAGTTATTACGTTACTAAGTTACATTCGCCGCATTCCATACTTATCTTTCCCCGTTTGAACAAAGTAAAATGCAATGTAATTTTATCATAATAATTGAAAATGCTGACGTGGTGTGTTGAACCTAGGCATATTTAGATAGTAGCTTCGCGTAAATATAAAGTTAATATTGTTGGATATCCACTTAAAAATGCCTCATTGTATGATCACAAACATACATTATGCTGATTGAAAGAGTAAGTGTTAGTGCTATAAAATATGATTTCAAGTGACGAACTGTTGGTTCAAAAATTTGGCTAGCTATTAGAAAAAATCTAAGATTTCTAAAACATAATCCTGAAAACTAAAATCTAAACAACTCAACACACCAAATCACGCTAATTTACCACCAACGCGAGTAATAAACGTACGTATGACGTCAACAAAATCTAGGCTGAACTAAATTTCTTCTGCCGACCGTACTACTTTGGTACACACATATAAATTTTCACCGCTACAACTTTCAGAGTTGGCGTTTAGCCAAAAACTCCTGTATCTACTTATCTGTGATTCGCTCTTATATTCGAGTTCTATAGAAAAAATATATCATTGTGTTAGAATTTTTAAGCAATTAATGTTGTAACGTAAGAAGGAAATGTTGGGATTTTACCCTAACAAGTTTTTTTTTTAATTTCTGAGGTTTTATTTATTTCCACTGATAGTTTTGTAAATACTTTGCTAAATGTCTGGTATAGCCATATTATGGTGAAACATTTGCGCTTTTTCGTTATGGAAATCTCATATATTTTCATTTTATTTACCCTTATGGACATCAATATGTTTCAACCACCTTTTATAAGTACGTCAGAAGATTCACCGTAGGTAATTTTTTTACGAAAAAAGCCGAAACATTGTGGTCTTTTGGGCATGAATCTTAGAAAAATACTCACAAACTACATAGTTTTCGAAGAATATGCGCCCCAAATGAGAATGTTTAAAATCCCAAGCATTCCTTGAATCGTCTGCGATGCTCTGAAGTGTTTGAGTGGCAGCTTGGAAATATGAGTGCAGAGATGCACTGATTTTAAATTTAAAACATTCTCTGGTTCGTATGCTGGTTTTTTTTTGTATTTTAGCTTATTGACATATGGCAAATAATTTAATTAAATATTCTGTGTTTCGTATTGTTCATTACTTTGTATGGAATCAAGTTTTTCTAACTGAACAGACAGCTGTGCTTCTAGGGGGTTTGTTGCGCCACTTCTGCTTCCCTGCTAAAGCGCTAGGACGTGATGAAGGGCGGGCGTTTTGGGGGACTGTCTTGTGTAATTGTTACATTCGAAAAGTGCTGATTCTCAGCCTAATTTGAATAAATTACTTTTGATCTTGATTTTTTAATCGAAAATTGAATTGTAAGCCATGATTTTGATGACGTAATACGCCTACTCGGACTAGGATATGTTATATTCAGTGTCTTTTACTGACAATACTGTTCGTATCGAGACCATTATGGTTTATCTCTGTATCTAAGCCTATTGTCCAGGTCTTTAGAAGAGTCTTTCTTTTACTAGTAAATAAGTAAAATCGTAATAAAATATTAACTATTAAATATTATTAACTATCACTACATAGTATAAAACAAAGTCGCTTCCCTGTCTGTCTGTCCCTATATATGCTTAGATCTTAAAAACTACGCAACAGATTTTGATGCGGTTTTTTTTAATAGATAGAGTGATTCAAGAGGAAGGTTTATATGTATAATACATGCATAATATAGTAGAGAAACACTGATAATTTTAGAGGTTTCTAATGTAATGTCGTAAATAAACACATTTTTTTGCGCTTACATTGTAAACGCTGGCTGAACCCGTCGAGATAGATCAAAATAATGTACTACAGTATTGTACACCTTAAAAAGATCTACAAAAAAATCCGCGATGGTATATGTCTATCTCTTAGGGATAACCCACAATAACCATTTTTTATCCTATACTTTTTACGAGAAATAATGGCTCTAAAATTATCAGTGTTTCTCCATTGCACCCGTGCGAAGCCGGGGCGGGTCGCTAGTTAAATATAAAGTAATTAAACGAAACAGATGGTTTATAAAAACCCCTTAAGAATCCAGCCTGCCATTGTCTTGTTGAAGGGTAGAGGACTTCTTCTCACACAGAGAAAATAAAAGCGAGCACTGTGCTCACTGAGCATTAGAGATATTTACCCAAAAAGGCAGTTGCCTAACATTTTGTTAAAGATAAGATGTTGTTCCTGCCTGCTACAACGCCTATTCTACTTTTTATCTATTATTACCTATTCTACTTTTCTCTTATACATATGTACAGACGCCAGCACATCAAGCTACCCGAAACTGTCGAGATTTTCCCAATCAACTTTGAACCTTATGCTTTAGCGCTAAAGTTGAAAATCTATTAAAGAAATCTGACAGATTGTAGTAGCTTAATGTGCTGGCGTCTGTACTTAACCCTTAAATGCATCGTGATGGAAAATTCCATCAACCAATCCAATGCCATATTTTCCTTTCCACAGAGCACGGGGATTCCCCAATTGTTAGAGATATTCAATTCATTTTGTTCACAGTAGATTCGTTCTGATTACATAAAGATGTAAATTTCCACCAGGCCATTTAAAAAATAAAAAGTAAAAGTATTTTTATGAATATATTTTTTTAAATATTTTTTCCTTACCATAGAGCTAATGTTACACCCAAATAAATAAAATTTTCTTAAAAAGTAAAAATCATGCAATTAAGGGTTAAAACTCCAAACCTACCGTGTCAACAGAACATTAAAATAATATTTTTCCATAAATTTCGTGACACGAAATCCGTAGTAAGACGGACCGCCTGTTGCTGCTGGAGCTATGCCAACTGAACGCCGTGCGGTTCTTCACGACAGCTTGTTCCACTAGATAATGTCGTCTATAAAATTTTGGACATGATATAGAGAATTTAAATCTTCTGTATAAGTTTGCAGCTGACGGTTTCTAAGTGCGAGTGGTTATGAAATTGTTTGGTTTACACTAATGTCGTTTTGGACGGAAGGTTCACGATTTAGTTTGGACTATAGCTAGGAACTGCAAGCTAATTGCGTAACACACTATCAGTGGCAATGGGTTTCATTTTGACAGTTCAACAACATTCATTGCGTTATTTACGTTGTTGAGCAGACACTTTTGTCGAACATATGGAGCAATGGATTAGCAATGTGTTTCAAAATGATTCAAATTGAGAGTAATAGTGTGTTACGCAATTAGGGTGCTGAGCCCTAATTACCCTATCAATCTCAATCTGCATCTTTTGAAGGATATTTCTAATATCATATTATTATTATGTATTTCTATACAACATGTAACGTTAAATGCGCAAAACCTGAAAATAGTTTGATCAGAATAACGAGCAGAATTAATTGAACCACTTTTTAATATAGGTCACATTTTTCAAAAAAATTTCATTAAAAACGTTTCCGTGTCTATTTATTAATAAGTCAAGCAAGTCAATATCAGAACGACGCAGCGGCCCGGTGACGACTCCTCCCTCGATAAAGCGTCGTTGCAGACGCAAGAAACGATCAGAATGGCCAGTAAAACTAAAACAGCACTTAAAGCCTTTACAATTTTTAATGACTTATTTTCTCTCTGAAATAGGTCAATTGCATTAAAAATCAGTTGGGGTGTCTGAGGTTTTGCGCATTTAACGTTACACGTTGTATATTTTTATTTCTATATTGCTTCACATGTTCGAAACATTTTGTCTGCTCAACAACGTAAATAACGCAATTAATGTTTTTGAACTGTCAAAATGAAACCCATTGCTACTGATAGTGTATTATGCAATCACACCGCAGGATGTCAAGCTGTAGTTCTTAAGAAAAATAGCAAAGTGATTCTAGTCTGTTCAAAAATTGCGCTTCATTTCTTCCAAATCAGAAAGGATACATTTTTTTTTTGACAGATCTGAAAATGATACCCTAAATAAAAATCGCAGAATTTTGTTACATATTTTCATTAGTAAAGGTGAACGCTTTTCGACAGGCTTATAATTCGTTGACTTTTAGAACACCCACATTCCACATTTAAGTATTGATACGGCTGTTTGTATCGAATACTAAGTGACCTTAATTAAAATAATAAACATAATTATACTCGTTCATGTCCTTGATATCTACATACGTGTTACTTTAAAGACAGTTGGTAGGTACTAAACATAGAAGACTTTAATAATTACCTACTGTTACTAAGGGTTAATCGTTGGGTTGGTTGGTGAAACAATTAACGATTTTGCCAAGGAACTTTGAAACTAGTTGCAGAGCATGTTAAAACGGTGGTGGTGTACTCGTGATTGCCTTCACAGGAGAAGTCAATGAATGAACACAATCACAGAATCTAACAATTCAAACAAAACGCATTCATTAATTCAAAATAGTGATCAATGTTGAAGAAGGTTATAACAGGTAGTCAGGGTCCAGGCATTGGTGTGTAACTGAGGAGTGAACTCATTCATGCATTTGACTGTGAATGCCTGATTTTACTGTAGACAAATAAGTCATCTAAACTAATATTTTAATGAGAAAAGATTTGATTGTTTGCATGTTTGTTTGTTCCACTTTCACGCTAAAACGGCTGAACGGATTTGTATAAAATTTGGCACATGGGTAGACTATGACCTGGATTAGGACACAGAATACTTTTTATCCTGATATTCCCACGGGGTTGAGACTTATACGTGGGAAACCGTGAGGCACAGCTAGTTTAAAATAAAAATATTCCCAGTACCATTACAAGCCAAGGAGCCTCTTCTCATGTTGAAAACAAAAGACCATCGATCACCGTTCAGTTAATTCATAATTATATTAGCGTAGCTCAAAGGTAAGCTGCAATTAAAGCCGATACCCTCTATCGACACTCACGTGAACTAATTTATAGACTCTAACCCACGTCTTGGGATATTCAAAATCCCACTAATATTATAAAGGCGAAAGTTTATGAGTGTGTGTGTTTGTATGTTTGTTACTTCTTCACGCTCAAATGGCTGAACGGATTTGGATGAAATTTGGTACACAGATAGTTTATAACCGGGATTAACACATAGGATACTTTTCATCCCGATATTCCCACGGGATCGACACTTATGCGGGTGAAACCGTGGGGCGCAGCTAGTGTTATATTAAACGTACATATTCAACCTTGATACTTGTTGCTTAAATAAATAAGTTTGGTGTGAACATTGAACTTGTCGGGAGGTACATCAATCACCTATGGGTGAATACTTCTCGTGATGTATCGGCGCCTTTTGTATGACATTATCATATTGAGTAGCTGATGATGAATGTGAAGAGTATACTTTTACGTGGTGTACTGAGGGTTGCTTAACCCTAGAAAGATAATCATATAGCAACTAGCGTAAAAGATAATCATACGTCTGTCAGATGTACCTTAGTTAATTAAGATTTTTTAGTAAGCCTAACGAAGTATTATCATGCCTTATAGGTTGAAATAATTGTTTAAATAAAAATAATAATAAAAAAACTAATAATAAAAAAAGAATAAAAAAACTACAACGAAATTTAATTTCACGATACGGGGCTTTGTCTCGCATAGTGTCGTAGCATTATGCTGAGCGATAACCGTTTTGCGTGGATGTGACGCATACTTTCCCCCAGAATATGCTTATCAGATTGAGTTTTTTTCCCCTCACGAAGCGACGCGTGCTTTACTTGTGTTGACCAAGTGGTTACCACAACTAAAGCGCATCTGACCTGCTATGGATTTCCATCTGATGAGAATATTCTTCAGCATATCTTATATTCTTGGTTAGAATTACTCATCGAGCATAGGTCCTAGAATGCTAGTAGCAAACAGTTGCCTGACAACAAGCGTATAGACACAAAACAGTTTTATAAACGGTTTACGATACACTAAGCTTTCTATCAGCATCGTGCCAAGAGACGCCATTAAGCCATCTCATTTATTTTTTCCATGAGACCTTGTCGTAATCCCAGCCTAGACAATAACAGCTGAATCAGTTACTTCCAATACAAATATATTCAATGAATGGAGTTTATTATTGCCCTAGTTTCAATACGAACTAATGTAGTAATTTTTAATTACAGAACTCTCGAGAAAGTTGAAGCTTCTAAATTAATGTTGGTTTAATGTTGTGGGTTGTGTTTGAAGCGTTCATTTATTAGGTCCTTACCTATGAATTGGCCGATTTTTGATACTGGCTATTGTGAGATCGATAGTCGTATCTTTCATTATATTTAGAATTCCAAATTCAAATTAATTTTATAATATAGCATGACATTTTGTTTTTCGCATTTGTATTTTGTATGCAATGTTCCCTGCATAACTCGCTAAAATATAGGAAACAGCTGATTTTTTTTTGGTTTTAAGGTTTTGCTCCCATAGTAAAAGTTGTTCATAATGATGAGTACAATGATACCATATGAGATTTTGCGTTATTTCAATTACACCTTGTATATGGTGTAAAAAGCACACATCACATAGCCGTCAACTACGCATTCTGTATATGAAACTAAGTAACATTGTACAAAAATAATTGCTGGGAAACTACTTTTAGTGAAATTTTGCTGTCTACGGTAGTGCGCAATGTAACGCACGCAAAACGTGCTTATGGGTGTATGCAACGGTACAGGGGTCGTGGGGGTATTTAAACTTGTGTTATAAGTTATAACATGAAAAACTGGTTTTCTTAAAAAAAATGTCAACAAAAGTTGGAATTTTGACTTTCAATATCTCCAGAAGGTTCCCAGGTATGGTACTTACAGTACAAAAAAATGATTACAATGACGGGGAGTACAGGTGACTCTTAGCTTCTTTATGTGTCTTTTTACACCCGTTATAAATATTATCTTTTTATATTAGCTTTTATGTTTTTACTAGCTTCTGCTCGCGACTTCGTCCGCGTGAAATTTCTTGTACCCGACCCACCCCAAGGCATCGCATTGCCTGCCCGCGCGATTACTTCGAAAAATAAGAGAAAAAATTATTTTTCTTTTTGTTCGTCTCCTAAGAGTCCAAGCGTGATGGTAAGTAGCATAGACTAAAAGCTGTAGCCTTTTTAGCCTTCCTCAAGAATTGGATTATCAAGCGCAAACATAATTTTTCAAATTCGAGCGTATGTTCCAGAGTTTAGCGCGTTCAAATAAACAAACTCTTCAATTTTATTATTAGTATAGATAGATAATTGTGCTTAGTTTAGTTTGTGGTCTTCTTGTGCGAATCCCTTTAAAAACTTTTTCTTTCTTTCTTTTTTTAAATATACCTAAGTCTACCCCATCCAAATCTGAACCTCCTAATCTACTACGATTGTATCCTTTTGGTCGAAAGTACGGTCGATGGATCATTTTTCGGAATGTCTACCAGTTTTTTGTTACGTCATATTATAAAACATTATTATTAGTATATTGCAAACCTGAATATAGTTTGTTCAGAATAAGTAACTTAATCGATTCCAATAATTTTTACACCATGTTATATTTTGTCCCAAAAATATTTAAAAAAGGTGTCAAGTTGGACACCGAGCGACACTAATTACATCGCAATCATATGCGCACAACACAGGTCACAGCCGGTCGGCCGACGGCGCGGCGCGTGTTAAGTGGTAACCAACTTTTTGTACGGACAATCAGGTAACATAACAAGCTTATAACTTCATTATTTTTCATGATACAGTTTTGAAATTTTGTACATAGATTCTTTACATAAAAATACTAGACACGTGTTTCGGGTTTCCCATATACTCAAAATAAAGTTGTATAAACCAGATGATAAGTTTATTATGAAATACGATGAGCTACTTTGCAATATTGCGATGTATGACAACACCATAGCTCACCGAAACGCAACACATTTTTCCCTTTTATTCCTCCATTCACAAACATTTAGCGTCTGGCCGTTTTCCAGCATTCCAAAAGTTATCATATACGTTTTTCATGAAACTCAAACTTTTGTGCCTATAAGTTATTTATATATCTTCTTATTCGCTATAAACTGACACAACCGCAATCAAAGATTTATTACTTTGTGGTTTTCAAAACATTTATATGGATGCGTTCGGGCTGATTGACGCATATCTAAAATTCCGAATACGATTTCGTGACTTATAACTGTTTCGATACCTACAGTAAATATAAGTGTATATTTTGTATTAGTACAGCTTACTTTTGCGTTATCATACTAAATCAGCTGATAATGTTCCCACTGCTGGGACACAGGCTCCTCTCTTCCAGAGGATTATAAATCCATAACGCGGTCCCTTGCGGGTTGGTAGATGTCACATGACTTCAGATTTTTGGTTCTAAGACATGCCGGTTTATTCAAAACGAAATTATTTACATAAATTAAAGCGCCAGCCTGGGATGAAACCTACGACCTACAACTCGTAAGTCAGGGCCGTTACCACTGGGCCACCACTACTCCGGGGCTACCAACTGGCTGAATTCGGGATCTACGCGTCCAAGAAGCCTCGTCGTAAATGTCTGTACATGAACGTAGGTAGAAATTCCACAAAATATAAACCAGGGCCTCTGAATGCGACCATACTTTGTCAATTTCCACATAGGATTCTATTTCATGCTCCCCTTCCCTCCACCTACCTGATCGTTAACTACGTCCTACTGAAACCCGTAACTAACGCCCATCATCTAACTAACACATAGCGGCAATCAGTTTCATGGTCCAACCGCAATAAAACCTCTTTTATACATCATGAAAAACATGTTACCGGCGCGGCGCGCTGCGCGTACGCCTCTGACGCATATCAAAGATGCGCGACGCCATTTCTTTTCCACTGTACGCTCCCGATTTGGCTCGCGGCCAAAGACGCCGCCTGGCGTTCGGCCAACACACCAAATCACCCCCTCTTGACGCTTAGCGGGAGAGCTTTCGATAGTGATGTTGAAAATCTGTCGATTGCTGAAAATTATTCGATTTTTTTTTTTTAATCTTGTGTATTTTTTTATCAAGTCGGACTGATTTAAAACAAAAACTATGTGAAATGTCTACTCTTACTGCATTGCAATAATACTTTTCCTATCTGCACATGCATTCAAGAAAGCGATATATAGAAAGTGAAAATACTCGTGCGCAAGATAAAATGCAGATGCCCAATAATATTGAAACGCGAACTAATTAAAGTAAACAACGCACACGTGCGATATTACCCTCATTCTACAAACTTGATGACAGATAAATACTTTGCAGGGGGCACTTCAGCCACAATTTGCAAGAATTTGGATAAGTTTCTACAATAAACCCTGGTGCGATAATTCAATGTTCTCGTTATTTTCGAATCTACTAATAATCATTTTTTGAAAGTACTTGGGTCATGTTGAAAATTGGCATTATACTTAATCGTTGTAGTGTAGTTAGAGCTACAGCTATATCGAATTTCGATATTCGAATATTTGTTTTCGGCTCGATTCGATTCGACAATCGAATCTCGTCACGCGTCCCGTTAACAGCCGAAGCTTACGCGATCAACAACCTAAGGACATAGTTGAAACACATTCCTAGCTTATTGGTGTAGACTTTACGATTGAAACTGAGTCGATTCAACAAGCAGAGTTTTGCTGCTATCATAACAGATTTATTGCTATTCATTTGGGTTGAACTCAATGGAACATCCACTTAGTTCTTGAAGTGTTTTGGTTTTGGATGTCCGTCGTTTTTTTACACACCGTAACATAACACTAGGACTATATTCCTGTAAGGCTTCAGCAGAGTACCTATAGTACAGACGCCAGCACATCAAGTTACGCCAAACTGTCAAATTTTACCAATCAACTTTGAACCTTATACTTTAGCGATAAAGTCGAAAATTTATTAAAGAAAGACAGATTGTAGTATATTTAAGTCCCATGTAAAAAGGGGCGAGCCTATTGTCATCAACCGGGCACAAATCCAGACTCCGGGCTGCAACTGAAAAAAAAAGTTTTAGTTTTTTTTAAGGGATTTTGATTTGGAATTCTGATTTGATTTATTAAAGTAAATAGTATAAAAAATATAAAATAAATACTCGTTCCAAATACTTCGCAGAATTTTCGGATTTTCGTTTCACTACAACTTTGAGTTACTAATACACATATTAATGTTTATGTGTTATTTAAAATGCATTTAACTGTGCAAAAAAAAAAGGGTTGACAAAAAAATATATGTATTTTTTCAGCTCGTTTAGTGTTTATGTAGAGTTTTCAGACGGACTATAAGATCGTCAGAGGCACTGATGAAAATTTGCATATTTTATTTTTAATTCAAGTTTGAATTTGTATCCCTCCCACTATGAACCTACCAGGCGTTGTTTATAGTTTACGTATGTACTTTTGGATCACGTCTAAAACAAACATATAATATATTTTTTTAGATATATTTACATAAGACCGTCATATGATAAAAACATTGAAAATTAATGTAGAATACATAATCCTGCAAACATGAAAGAATTTTTTAAAGTAATAAAACTTAGGAAGAAGAAGAAGACTAATATTTTATATGAATCACATTAATGACGCAAAGCGTCATGACATCACTGGCTCTCTATATCTTACAAAGAAATAGGAATTGGAGTATTTTTCAATGACATTTACTAATGTTCATTTGAGTTGCCTCGTTGTGCCATTAACACAATTTCTGGGAGCAATTCTGAAAGCCATTTGATTGGTTTCGATGTAAAGTTACGTGGTTCAAGAATTTCGGCACTTGCTGAAATAATTATGTGTGTGCACATACACACGTTAGACTATTTACGATATTTATAGGTTTTTTGGTAAGATGGCTACTGTGTTGATTAATCTCGTCAGTTAATTTAGCCTGCTATTATGAAATATAGAACTTTCTTAACTTTCTTTCTCTTTCTTTCTTTTGTCAAGTTTGCCAAACGGCCTCACTTTAGGTCCGGGCTAACATCTTTTTTTTGGGTTCCTAAAAAGAGAAGAAGTAATCCTAACGGCTTGCATCAAACATCCCGATTGGTACAGCTGTTCCATTAATGTCTATGGAGTTTTTTTTTTTACATTTGAATAGAATTTATGTCTGTAATAATATTATAAATTACAGACGTAAATATAGAAATTTTACAAAAGGTGAAACAATGGGCGGCCTTATTGCAAAGAGCGATCTTTTAAAGACAACCTTTGGATGGATTGAAAAGGGAAGGAGAGACAAGTACTGTAGGTAGTCTGTGGTGTACCATTTATATAATACAATAAATACATACATAGAGTTTATTATACTAATCTAAACAAATATATATATAATAATAAACATGAAAACGGAGCAAAGAAAACACACACCCACACGATATACACACACATTATTTGATAGATACACCAGGCTGAAATCCATCATGAATTTTGAGATATTAGCATTTCACCACTTGAAATCTTATCTCGATGGTGCGCTGGGGAACCTCAACTATCCCTATAGGTACAAGAATACTACGAGTCTATTTGCCTTAAACAACGTGTTTTTTTTTGAAGTAATTAAACAACGTTACAGAATGGCCCATTGCGTGTGAGTCACCAAGAGTCAAGCGTCACAATTGAGCAGCAGCTGCCAAAGGATCTCAGTTTACTTTGCGCACGGCGCACGTGTCGCTCCAAACACCTCTATCAAAAACGACACATGTCACATTATTTGCATAAGCCAATTGAATCGTTATGCCAAATCCTAAAGATCGGCTCTCCCGTGGAAGCTTTGAGGGTTGGTTCAGGGAATTGAGAGCCAATTGTAGCCAATAACGAATTGTTTTTTAATTGGGTACTGCAATATTTCATGATCATGTTTTATAAAAAACTAGCGACCCGCCCCGGCTTCGCACGGGTGCAATGGAGAAACTGATAATTTTAGAGCCACTATTTCTCGTAAAAAGTATAGGATAAAAAATGGTTATTATGGGTTATCTCTAAGAGATAGACATATACCATCGCGAACTTTTTTGTAGACCTTTTTAAGGTGTACAATACTGTATTACATTATTTTGATCTATCTCGACGGGTTCAGCCAGCGTTTACAATGTAAGCGCAAAAAAATGTGTTTATTTACGACATCACATTAGAAACCTCTAAAATTATCAGTGTTTCTCTACTATATTATGCATATATTATAGATATAAACCTTTCTCTTGAATCACTCTATCTATTAAAAAAAACCGCATCAAAATCCGTTGCGTAGTTTTTTAGATCTAAGCATATATAGGGACAGACAGACAGGGAAGCGACTTTGTTTTATACTATGTAGTGAAGAGCAGTAGCTACTCGGTTGATGAAACGGATTTTGTTTTAAAACATGCCTGTGATTACTACTACCTCTATTTCATCCGTTTTAGAAGAAGCCCAGTTGCGTCAGTGCTAATGTCTGTTTCATTCTTACCGCATTTTCAAAACAACATTTCAAGATTAAATTTTAGACTCTCCAGCCGATACTCAAAACAAAAAAAAAAAAACTACTCATAGACGTAACATCATTAGATAAATCCCGTAAAACTAAAGTTACGATTCCTCACTTGAAGTGAATTTACGAGAGGAAGGCGCAAACGCAGCTGTCGCACTCTCAACCGCACATCAGTGTAAAATTAGCACTACGAAAATCACCCTTACTGCTACCACATAAAGGCGCTGTCAATGTCAAACTGTTTCCACTGATGTGCGTTTGACTGTATAGGTACGTTCGCGACAGCTGCTTTGTGTAAACCTTGAAGATGTATGTTGAATTTCTTCAAGCTATTGTTTTAATACTGATTTAAGAATTAAGACCATTGTTTCAAAATAACGATAAACAATGCTAATTTCACAAGTTCCCGTTAACTTACTTGGCAGATAATTTCATACAAATTCTATTCCATTTTTTAATTTATTCGTTGAGTAGAGGTTACGCGGACATCGTCAAAAGTAACCAAGTATAAGTTTCGCTTTACCTACTTTGAGATGGTAACATGACAAATTAAGAAGTAGGTAACTTGCGCCTTCATTTGTCAAGATATCTTTTTGTAGTTCTTTCTACGCTTTCATCGATCTGTTACAATACAATTCGTATACAATAATTTATTGATGGTAACACGAAATCGAAAGCTGAACTTTTTGCGTTTATTTGACGTTCGTGTTGCTGCAACAGTTTTGTGTTTCGGCAACTTCAACTGCAAAACTTTATTTATTATTTATTTATTTCATTTTAAAGAAAACTTACAGACTAATAACAATCTTGAATTTCATGCATAAGTAATGACATTTGCTAATTAACATGTTTAACATGTTTAAATCTAATTAGTTACGCTTTATTTGCGTTGACCAGTTACAGCGATTTGACTAAGTAAACAGATTACAATGTAAACATATTAGGTATGTCGAGTTAATACATTATAATATTAGGTGTATCAAGTCGTGCAATATCGTAGAGAGACATAAATTGTATATTAACGAAACTTATGTTAATGCGTCTCATAATGTTTCAAAATGTTTGCAATCAAAGGATGAACACGGCGTGCAGTCTGATGCCGTCAAAGGAGACCGTTTGACCATGGTACGAGTACATTGTGGAGGCCAAACTTAATTTGTAGACGGAACACTTGTGATATTTAAATCCAAATGTAAAACAGGTGATTATCACGATGCTATGAATTTCGTAAATTTCAGTAAATGAATAAACGAAAAACTCATACCGTCAAATTCTGTCATAGTAATTAGACATTTCACAGAAGACATTTACAAAATTGACGAGTTATTGAAAACAAGCTTTACGATGTACCATCTCATAAACAGAAACGCTAATTCCTTCTCAGAAATTATGCCTAATTGATTGGTCATCCATTTGTCTTGGCACGCGTATTGAATGTCGTTTCATGTTCTTGAAACAGGTGGATGCTTGTCGATCCTTCTGATTAAAATCTGTGAGTCACTTACAACTCCCACGGGAGGTCCCGGTGGGGACTATTATTAGATCTGACTATTTATAGCAAAGAGGTCTTAATCTGGTGTTGTTTTAATTTACTACAGTTAATTAAAAAAAACTTACCTAGTAGGAAGGCATTCTTTCTTAAAAATGGCCTACGCTTTCTTACTAGTTCGGGAGGATAGAAACAGCGAACCGACTGATAAAGAAAATGAGCTGCCTACTTTTGATTAACTACCAAAGATTTAAGTGAAATATTTTTTTTTCTCAAACATTTTTTAGGAGAAAGGTGTGTGAACTATAGTTACCTACACTTCTGGCTAACCCTTCTCGGATTACAGATATAGTGTTAGGTATGCTTATTTCCTGAAGTTTCATTATGTTTGCATCGTAGGACCGTTGAGCGCACAGAAACAGCGTACCCTTTTCCTAGATTCGTAAAAAAGACTTCGACCAAGTTGGTCAATAGTATTTTTTTTAAAACTATTTGGTCAATAGTAGTTGGACCAAGTTCGTCAATAGTAATTTTTCGACCTTTTTCGTCTTTATCAAACACAAGTTCACTTTATGTTACAAAGGAATATTTATCCTAGGCTTATGACACAGAAACGTTACATGGTGGGAGACGAAGTACCAACAAAAGGAGAAAGAAAGGATTTATTTCTTTGTAATTTTTAATGTATTTTTGTAAATTTAAAAACAAATTATATTTATTGTTATTGACTAAGTAGAGGCTAAGTAAGTGGAGACTATTGAATAAGTATAGGGGCCCGTGGCTAAATAATAACAGCCGCACAGGTCGATCGATTAGGTTAAGCTACGCTTGCCGCGGTTGGTCTGTGGATGGGTAACCATCTTCACATACCGAGACCCCTCCGTGCCTCGGAAACCACGTTAAGCCGTTGGTCCCGGCTGTCATTCGTGGATCTTTGACAGTCGTTACGGGTAGTCAGAAGCCCGAAAGTCTGACAACCAGTCTTACCAAGGGGTATCGTATTACCCAGTAACTGGGTTGTGAAGGTCAGATAGGCAGTCGCTCCATGTAAAATGCTGGTATTCAGCTGCATCCGGTTAGACTGGAAGCCGACCCCAACATAGTTGGGAAAAGGCTAGGCAGGCAGATGTTATTGACCAAGTCTGTGACGATTGTCATAACTCCAATATTTTCCTTAGTTCCATCTTACATGATGGTCAATACTACGCACGTATCATCTCATTTCACATAACTAAGCACAGCACTCTAATTGTATTTCAACTGACAATCTCACTACGAATCATTTTGATGAATATTGCTAATCCATTGCTTCACATGTTCGAAAAAATTGTCTGCTCAACAACGTAAATAACGCAATTAATATTGTTGAACTGTCAAAATGAAAGCCATTGCTACTGATAGTGTGCTATGCAATTACCCCGCAGGTACAGAACAAGCTGACTAATCAAACAAAATCGCAACCGAAGCTCATATAAAACTGTTTGCCGCCATTAATACTGGCCGCCATTAAACAGAAACAATTTACGATGACTCCTCATAGTATCGTAAACAACATTACGTAACCAAGTTTCCCCTTACAAGGTTAGCCGTGTTTCAGTATCTAAAAGATGAGGTGTTTTGCGTACGTACTCTGATTTTCATATTTCGCATTTTCCGCTCTTTAGATTTATGGGATTCTCTCAATCAGCGTGAAACGGAAAGGTCAATTTATTCAAATACATTATTCCGCTGTTGCACGCTCGGCTCACCTTTTCAGACTTTTGTTTTTTAGGTTACCAAAAATTGGTATGTATATATTTTATTTCACATAAACCCACATGGGCACTTATTAAACGTCAGAAGCTAGGTACATGGTTTCAATTGGTCGTTTCCTATGGAGAAGAGCCGGCAAGAAACTTCACGGTTATTGCTTATATAAATAAATACAACGCTTTTACAACGTTTTCAAATTACACTGTTATATGGAAGCACAGTGTAGGCATGTCAACAAATACCGTACAATACATAATAAAATAGAAAATGGTATACAGTCTACAACGTTCTCACATTCACAAAATATAAAAGAATCTATCAAAAAGATAAATAATAAAATATTGCTTCTTTCACGTGAAGAATGTCAATATTTGGTGCTTTTTGTAGCTTGTCTTACTCATACTCAAAGTTTCCGATGCACAAACAACAAAACTACTGCCTAGTGATCACAAATGTCTAATACCGTTGATGATTTATCATCTGAGCTGAATAGGTACTTAAATCTCAGCACAGTTTGATGTTAACTACGTCGATTTCTCAAAAATCTCTTTAATAAGTACCTATGTGTTGGTTTCAATTTCGTGGAGGTTGTAGAAAATTGATTTCAGCTGGTCGATTCTGTAAAAATCTCACTGTGAAATCATAAGTGAAGTGAGCACTTAATAGTGTTAGCGAATGACAGCTCACTCCACGCTCACTTCACCCAAGCTTTCACGGTGAGATCGTTACAGAATCGGTCGGCAGGAATTTCTTGCATAATTAATTTTCACGGTTTCAATTGAAATTAATTATGAAATATTATCTCCATTCCAGCTAATCGTTGAAAATTCGAGGAAATGTCTTTTGTATTGTTTTTTTTTGTCATAAGTTTTTTAAGTTTTTCGTTTCATTACAATATTATTTGGCTTATTAAAGGTACTTACGAGGCAGATGTGAGTAAAACAGCCGGGAGGGGACGCCCTAGGAGGACATATAGTGTAATAAAGAGTATTTTATTCCATTCTCTTCTTATTGATGTTCTTCAGAAAGGTCAGGTACAGACGCCAGCACATCAAGCTACTACAATCTGTGAGATTTCTTTAATAGATTTTCAACTTTATCGCTAAAGCATAAGGTTCAAAGTTGATTGGGAAAATCTGACAGTTTCGGGTAGCTTGATGTGCTGGCGTCTGTACATAATCGTCACAACCGGCGTGTTGCATGACCAGAAACTCGGCAAAAGGAGTATCCTTACATACTCGTACCCCCCTTGCTTCGTTTACATCGTAGCAGATGGCATTCTGTAGTTTTTGCCTAACCTCAATGGGTAGAAGGTGTGAGTTTATGTGTGTACTAGCTGCGCCCCGCGGTTTCACCTGCATAAGTCTCGATCCCGTAAGGATATCGGAATAAAAGTATTCTATGTGTTAATCCTGGTTATAATCTATCTGTGTGCCAAATTTCATCAAAATTGGTCCAGCAGTTTGAGCGTGAAGAAGTAACAAACATACAAACACACACACACACACACACAAACTTTCGCCTTTAGGTATAATATTATTTAATAGTAGCGCCCCGCGGTTTCACCCGCATAAGTCTCGATCCCGTAGGAATGTCGGGATAAAAAGTATCCTATGTCTTAATTCTGGTTATAAACTATCTGTATGCTAAATTTCATCAAAATTGGCCGAGCCGTTTGAGCGTGAAGAAAAACATACACACTCACACACAAACTTTCGCCTTTATAATATTAGTGTGATTATTTGACTCTGTGTTTTCTCTGTGTTTTTTTGAATTCATGATACGTAGGCATAGTTTACGATTCCGGAAAATGTTCGCACCAAATAAAAAACAGCACCCTAATTTCGTAACACACTTTTCCTCTCAATTTGAATCATTTTGAAGCATATTGCTAATCCATTGCTCCATATGCTGGAAAAATGTGTCTGCTCAACAACGTAGATAACGCAATGAATGCTGTTGAACTGTCAAAATGAAACCGATTGCTACTCATAGTGTGTTACGCAATTACCGGCTAATCTCCAAAATGCCACCAATTTTTCTAGACGCCACAATTCTTACCACACAATTCTGGCAACATAACCTCATGATCCCATCCTGTTGTTTATGTGATCGTCTCTTTCCTGTCTATACGTTGTCATCCACAACCAATACTTCAAACAAATAGGTCGATACACAATCGCCGTCGGGATTGTGACGTACCTAAACTATTTTGTGGTAATTTGCCAAAACCTAAGCGATCGGGAGCGCAGGCGGATCTGACGATTAACGGTTTTTGGCCAGATAGTCTATCTGGATGAATGAGTGTTTATTCATTAATTTAAAGTGGATTCCTTCAAGGTAACACAATTTGTGTGAGGTGGATGTTTTCCAATTTATTCTTGAACTAGATTTTTTTTTGTCTAGTTTATGATTTCAGCGTGTGTGTGCTTTTTACTTCCTTTGGTAAACGTTGTAACACGGTTTTTAATATGGCATAGTTTAGTTATATTCCCATAATAATAGAAAAAAACATTTAAAAGAATTTTCTAACCTATAACTCAAAGTCACTGAAGTACAAAAACACTCCATCAGTCCTCGGAAAATTATTTCTCCGTTCTACGTCTGAACTATCATCAGGTTACCGAACAGTGAGAAAGAGAGAAAAAAAACAATAATTAAGGAATCTTCAAGATCTCCAGCGGTTGGTAACGTCGCTCGACGGGAGGCGCGGCTAAATTTAGCTGCGCGCGCGCCGGTGCGCGTGCTTCACCGCGCATGCGCGACTCTAAAGATGTGTGCGTGAGACTTACGCAGTATGTACCTGGGAGAGCACTGAACTTACGATGCAGGTATATAAGAAATGAAATATTTCATTAAATGTATTTTTTTATAGTTACTGAGAAAGAGGGTGCTCTTTCTTATCTGCTGTGAGATACAGAACTGTACACTGTTGAATAAAGTTGGATTATAACTGAAAATGATTGTGTACCTAAAGATTTCGTACTTTTTGGAAAAAGTCCCAAATCCGGAGAAGGAAATAGAGAAGGAAAAATATTTCGATTGTTAGTTTAACATAATATTTATTTATTTCACATGTCATTTACAAGCTTGATCATGTACTATATAAAATAATACAAGTAAAAGAATCATAAAAAATATAGAAGATAAAAGAAGATTCCAGATTGTTTTTCTCATGTTTTGACACTAAATTACGGTAAAAATTTGCAACGATAACATTTACGACTGTAATAAGAATATATTGTCATTCTCTTCTAACCTTGGAACACAAAAATAATGACAAGTTTGAACGTTATCAATTATTTATTTTGCGTTATGTGCTCCAAACAGTAGTGAGCCAAGTTTCACTTTGTTTGCATTTGATGGAGATTGCAAGAGTCAAGGAGACCAGGGCAGGGACAGCATTTACTTCTACAATCCCAAAACCATAACTATTATGCTATGAAATTGCAGTTTTAAGGCTTGCAAAATTCTTTTGATTTCATCAAGCACTTAAAATTCCTTTGGCTTCCGACGTAGCGACTGTCCTTTGATAGTCACTACGTCTGAAGCCACAAGTACGACAAATCACAGATAAAATACCTTTATAAGTGTTTACAAGCAAATGCAATTGAGTTTGTTCACGACAATAGAACACGGGAACTGCTTCTTTCGAGATCAATTTTCACAGCCTTATAAAAATGACAGTGACTCAAGAAAATTACTTAATACCACCAGGAGAAAATCATTTCTCTCGTCATAGATACTCACTACAGGACTTAAGTACCATCAATAATAATATATCCCAAAGATAAGTATTTGTTGATACTAACAGTGCAGGGACAGGTGGCCGGCCCATCGTCTGCCAACGCTCCAATAATTCAATAAAACAAAAGCAATGCAGACATGAAACATGCTACAATGCTTTATAAGACAGCAAGACAATAAGTTTACAATATAATAATATATACGAACAGCTTGCCATAATTGAGACTATATTAGAAGTATAAATGTAAATGGTAAAGAAAGAGGCTGTCGATAAACTCAAGGTATCTTACCATATAGCTTACTGATCATCTGGCTAGCTTTTTCCCAACCATATTGGGGTTGGTTTCCAGTCTGATCGGATGCAGCTGAATATCAGTATATTACATGGCATGGAATGTGACTGTCTGTCTGACTCCCAACACACTAGGCTACACAATACCCCTTGGTAAAACTAGTTGTCATCCTATAATTATTTATGGCTACTCAATAACTTTACGTAACAAAAGCAAGAATTAAATTCGATAAGAAAAGGAAAGATGAGAATAGCTGAAGATAAAGACCTACGGAATCCCACCCTATGAGGTGACTGAAAAGCAGTGGGCGAAAACGAGTTGAAGAGATAAAGAAGAAAGAAAGAGAGGGATGTATAAAGATATACATGGTTATATGACATAATCAGAGGCATAAAACAAAGACTAAAAAGCATAGTCGGGTATAGCAGACAATAATGACGTACCTACTCGGCGTTCGTCCAAAACAAAAGTTAAATAACTTAATGTTTCATATCGTGGCCAACGTAAATCATCAGGAGGCGCTTGTCAAATAATTTGGTATTATGTTAATTAAGATTTAATGTGGATATTTTGTAAATTGTCATCGGTTTTCTTAAAATAATATCGCTTATTTAAATGAATACATTTTTTTGAAATTAGTTTTTTTTTTGACATCAAAAGTTTATTTACTGCAGCATTTTTATTGCCTTCACTTTACAAAAAATGTAAATTCAGCGTTGAAACAGACCAGAATATCTAGATGCTCTATTTACCTTTTCAAACCTGCAGTATTTACTCAAAACAAACAAAACACGACCGTTGCCTATCACATCACTGTGATACTCTCAAACTAGAAACTGTTTTAAACAATTTATTTAACTGTAAAGCCCCGTCAAAGAGACAGACTTTCTCATTAACAAGTATGCGCATGATTCACGAATCTTTCCTGAAATGTCGGCAGCGTCTGGTGGAACGGTGGCAGCATGTGCAAAGATTGAGAGTTTGGAATACCTACAGGATGTGATGATAGGTTGATTCATAGCTTTCATTCGAGACTTTGTTTTTATTTTTATTTTTTGGGGCCTATTAAAAAACGTCTTGGAATGTCAAGTCTGCTAGTAGTCATCATCAGTGCAAAATTGACGCATCTGCAGATCTATTTTTGTTTTTTAATACGAATCATTTTGTAGTCATTTACTGTTTTCAACGATTATTTCGCTAAACTTTATATTGAAAAATATCTATACCTGTCTTTCTTTAAAACTTCAATTAATTTACTTCCAGTGAAAAACAAAACATTTGAAACCACAATTTTCTGCATACCTATTCAAACTACCAAGTAAATACCGCACAAAAACAGAACTCAACTCCAACCTTAAATTTCCGTCCCACACTCGCTGCTGAATCTGAGACATCATAAACAGATTTTCCATGCATAACAATATAGCGCGCATTACGTGCCACAATCGCTTGCAGCGCACACGCACACACGCGCAGGCGCGGCGGCCATCTTGCATGCGCGTGGGCAGCCGGCGGCGAGCGGCACGTGCGAGCTATTTTGGGCGGCGCCCGCCCTGCCCCGCACCGCTTGCCCCGCGAGCTCTCCACTGAATTGCGTAGACGCGACGATTGATTTGATTTTAATCTTTTGTGTGGGGTGGTTGAATTTTTAGGTGTTTTATTTAAATGTTTTAGGAGATTACCTAATAAATGCTTTATTTAATTAACTAATTTGTAGTAGAATATAAATTGAAATGAAATAAGGTATCTTTCTTCTTGTGCAACAAATATACTGTTTTCATTACCGATGTTAGTCATGACATGACGATACGTAGCTCTGACTGCAAGAAAATCTTTGCAGAATTTTCTAGAACATTCGAGACTCGTCATGAAAACACAACTAAGCACTGTCGCTTCTCCCCCTTCTTCTTTAATCTTTGCCGCCATACCTAGCCGTGGTTACTGGCAGCCCGTTTCACATTTTCCTTCTTGATGTCGTATTTAATGAGCCGTCCACAAGCCTACAGATTGTGTTGTGTAAACAACCATAAATCCATGTTTTTTTTTTTTCTTTGACAGTCATAGGTTACGTTGGGGTTGTAAAATTTACGCGTTAATGACTTGAAATGCCGCTTATAAAATCGGAGTCATAAATGTTACTTAACCATCAAATCATATGCCTGCATTTAACATATTTAAGTTAGAAAAAATAAGTTTTGAAAGTAGGGTAAGATTGGCGTCAAAATCAAGGAAAACTGGCCTAAAAATGAGGGAACTACCTACCTATGACCTAGACGATAACGATTACGTAGACAATCTGATGCAATAAAAACAGCCATGCATTACATTCCAATTTGTGTTCCAGAAGCCAGTCAAAATGCAGATCGTAGATGGCTTGATAGATATTTAAACAGATTTTCAAAGTAATCAGAAAATTACTCAAATGCCTGATTAGATATTTTGATCGACCCTTATCAGAAGTAATTATATTATATTTCAAGCTGACACACCCACGGAATGTAATATAATTATAACCCTGTCCCTTAACTGAATATGGGAATGGAATTTTTGGCCAAACTCTTTCATAAATCAAAATACCTACTTAATGTTTTTCAAGAGGATGGACGACTGAAATTTTCATTACTACATTGCCTGTATTTTTTTATATAGTCGACACTATTCAGTAGGATACAAATCGATATACTATCCAGTAGAATAGTGTCCTTTGCCCGGCAAGGTAAAGGCTTCGCCCAATTTCTTCCACGTAGGTAATCTTTTCCTGGGCCACCAAGAACCAGCCCTTACGGTACGGTCATTATGTACAATTAAAATGAACCATTATAATTACAATGATTAAAAACATCCATTATCAAATCTTTTGTTCTTATTCTCGATTGGCAGGCAAAAGTAACCACACTGCACATTGACGTAACTCAACAAACTAGAAGAGACACATCTCTACACTGCCACATATACAACAAAACTTTGTAGCTATGTACAGCACAAAACAGAGCGCAGTTCCCTTCTCGCGAAACCGAAACAATCAAACACTGTCTTGTCTAGAAACAGGAAATCCGCAGGAACTATCGGCTTTAGGCTGACACCGTACACTCGTAAAACCGTGAATAAATGATAAATGCTACTTCGTACCCTTCACTTGTACTTCAGACGTGGAGCTACGAAAGTTAGTGTTAATTCAGGCTGTCGGGTTTGGTCTGGTCTGGTACGAGTAGGAGGAACTTGAATACTAAATGCATGTTTGGTGCATTTGGAAATTGGTTGTTGAAGATTGTTTTGGTTATTGTTTTTTATTCCTTGTCGTACACATTATCTACATTAATTAAAAATGTTCCTAAAAGACATCAAAAGTCCAGGATCCAACACACTGTTGGTACTCGTATTATAGGCCACAGAGAGAACGCTCCTAAAATTCAAGCCGTGCGAGCTACACCAAAATCAAAAGTCATAAGACAGTCCACCAAAACACGCGCCTTTCACCTCTTCCTAGTGCTTTAGGTAGGAATAAAAAGTAGGGCAACAAACTCCCCAGCACTTATTTCGACATCAAGTACTTGATTTTTGGCTGTTTAACGAGAGCTTCTTTAAATGGTGGTCATAGCTCAGCTTTAACCAGATTTTTCTCTTTGAGTTATCTAATTTAATACAATGTCTTGAGGTGAGTAGGTAGGTACCAAAACATAACAGCTTCAATAATAAGTTAGTAATAGTGCCGTTACTCAATACCGAGGAAAAGTTCACCCCATAAATCACAAATTAACAAGTCAAAACCTTGGACTTTTGAAAGACTTCTGTTGATCGGAATACACATATAGTTTATGACGTCATCAGTAGGTATAAAAACTGTTGTGTGTTGTTTTAGTCATGTAAGCTTCATCTGTGAAATGTTTCTACCCGTTAGGTACTACTTTGGGATTACGGATACGTACGCAATGTTTGAAAGCTGTTATATAGAGAAAAGTTGGTTCGTTTTTTACCGTGTTCACACAAAAATAAGTTTGGTATACAAAGCTTACTGTCAAAGTTTCTACACGCAGGTCTATGGGCCAGTTTCACAAAGCGGGCCAATAATGCACTCCGCATCCAATATAATAGCATTTTCATGGTTCTGGTGCGGCTTCCACGGTACTGTAGTGCTTCAGGCATGTTTTCAGATGCGCACATAGATAATTTCTGTGCAATTATGCGTAGGAAAACCATGTCTGTGGTGCACAGTATGAGGGGGAGCCGTAACAGCATCTTAAAAATGATAGCGGACAGGATGGACTCAGCGGTCATGCGTCGCTTCACTGACCTGCATGTGACAGGTGCAGGTTAGTGAATAATTATATTATTTCCAATTTTATTCCCATTATTATTTTAATTGAACTAACATAGTTTATAAGATTTATGTTACTAACCTCTTCTATGCACTGTAGTTGTCTGGGAATAATCAATTTTTTTTTAATACAAGGTCAAATTAAATTATCTAGCGAAACTCTGTAATGTGATGGATATCGATATCTAAACACGATTAAATACACATAATTTTCTTCGTTATTACTAAGCTACATGCTGAACATTTAAAGCTAGAGTAGGTGCCTACATGTAACATGAAGTGCATACAGAACATCGTGAGGAAACCTCGCATATCCTAGAATCAAAAATTCGAAGATATGTGATACCTACTAACCTATACTGGACCCACGTGGAAGATTACAGCGCTCTCCCTCTCGAAGAGAGGAGGCGTGTATCCCAGCCATAGACATAGAGGATGGACTGTGCAATCCCTATCCTAGCAGTAACTAAAATATGGTCAGAAAACGTGTGAGAGAGACGGCTATCGGATACTCCCCTGTTGTTATCTCTTTCTAAAATTCTGATTGGTCCACGTCACAACTCTCCAGGTATTTTCATAACTACAAACCTACAGAGAGAGACAGAGCAGGGAGTATCATCGCACTGTCCCTTTCTAACAAAGTGGACAATTTTCTGAGTGTCTATGGTCCCAGCAGTATGGCTTGCTAGATATCAGTATATGTATTTAATAAAAAATAAATGACGATCTGACCTTTCCTCCTTCTGACAGCAGCCTTTTACTCAAGTTTTAATTACTCAAACGTCTTCACAAAACGACAAGCCTCTTTAATTTAAAACCTATTCTCCGTTTAAATAACTTACATACACTTTCTTTAAATAGAACAATTGCTCTAAAAAAGCTAAGTATAAGTGGACACACTAGTAATTGTACCTTCGTGGCTACAGTGATTGAAACGTAACCTATCGTGAGTTCTTCGAGAATATATTTTTTTTTATGTTCGTGACTGTACACTGAGGTGAAGTGAATACGCAAGTAGTCTATCGTTGTAGACAATCAATAGTCGGCCATTGTGGACAAAAGTGAGGGGATAGTTGCAAGGAGTTCTTGTTGACAGTTTTGAATTTGTGGAGTTCGTTTTCGAACGATTGAAAATTTTAAAGCAAAAACTTTTTTATAAAAAAAAAAACAACCGACTTCCAAAAACAACACTACAAAGTGAAAAATAACTTTAACTTTGGAAGTCGGTGTCGTTGGTTCCGCATTTTCGTTTTTTGACACCGACTTCGAAATTAAAGTTATTTTTCACTTTGTAGTGTTTTTTTTGGAAGTCGGTTGTTCTTTTTTTTATAAAAGAGTTTTTATTTTTCACTTCTTATTTATACCTACCCCAAACAAATTCATATAAAACTACTTGCTATGTAAATATCAGTGACAGAAAACGGATTTTGCGTTTATAGGGCACATACGTGATGTTATGTTGTGCGATTGCGTAAACAATGCATACATATGCGATAGCAGCAATCGCGGTTGTTTTACTGGTATTTAATGAAGAGTTCCGTTGCCTGTCTCCAAAACTTATCACCAGATCTTTACGAAATTTAAATCGGAACATTTCGGAATGACTCTCTATCGAACAAAAAAAGAATTTTGCAAATCCGTCCTTATATGACGGAGTTATGCCCGAAAATACATTAAAAAAAAAATATGTAAACATCCGAATTGATAACCTCCTCCTTTTTGAAATCGGTTAAAAACAAGTGGGAGGTGATGAGAAGGGCAATTCCCGTAATTTTGAGACTGATCGCATTCTGATCTCTGTCTCAAGCTGTCAAAATTCTTCCTCTAATTTCCCTACATTTTTGACAGTAATAATAAAATTTTCGCTGAGATGAGATTGCGACTGAAATTTAAACGTTTTTTTAAGTACGAGAATTGGCCTTCTGTAGTGCTATTCTGTATAAATCTCACCGTGATAACTCGGGTGAAGTGAGCTTAAAGTGAGCAGTCATTAGTGTCAATCTCTAGCATCCGATGGAATAACAGCTCACTTCACCTAAGTTCTCACGGTGAGATTCTAACAGAATCGACCGGCTGATGTAAATAAAGTTTTTCTAAAGGCAGTTTTGATATACAGGTCCAGGGAAAAGATGGGACTTCTGGATTGGCTTCTTTTTACCATAGGTTTGATAGCTACTTACAGGTTTTTGTGACTAACGTAAGTCATTGTAGGGCTACCAAAATACTGTGGAGTTTATAACGATTTCGGGCGCAACAGATCCACGTACTACCGTTGATTATCTAAAACAGATAGTTCCAATTTAATGTAAAATTCAATTACCGAGACGTTGCTATCCTCTCGCCCACGCTAGATGAACATAGAAGAAGATTATAATTAATTAATCAAAATGCGTGAAGACAAACATTTTAAGCTTACGACACAATTTTCAAACATAAAAACATCAAGTTGACTGGAGTAGAGTTTGGCAACATTTTTCATAACTTTGTTTGTAATTTTTTTTATGTATCACGTTTTTAGCAGAGGGTAAAGTTTTGAAGTCTTACAAATACTTTTGAAGCCTGCCGCAGGTCGGCGACTGTAACGTTGTGTTATGTAAAATGTAGGCAGGAAAAAGGCAGGGCACGTTTTTTGTATAGGAATACTTACTTTGATATTTGTGATGTTTGGTTTAGAATGTGTAATTCCCAAAATGTCTCATGATATTTGGTACTTAAAAAAAAAACCATGAAGAAACTTATGAAAAGACAGGATTTTTCTACAGAGTCAATATCATCACCATTTCAGCGGAAAGATTTCCATTATTGGACGTGGACATAGGCCTGAGTACCGCCGCTTCAACCAGTTGTATTCTTCTCGCATCCAGCGGATCCCTGTGGCCTTCACCGAGTCATCGGTCCACCTTTGTGGGAGTCCTTAAAAAACTAAATCTTCCCAAACGTAGTCGCCACTCCAGAACCTTTTGGCCCCATCGGTCACCTGTCCTGCGAGCAATGTGCCCTGTGTGTTAGAGGGTTATCTGTTATATAGCATTCTTGAACCGTTGGACATATTATTTCTGTTCTCATACCTACTATTCACATAGCGTATATATGTCAGCACATATGACAAATAATAATAATTTAATTAAACGTTTTTTGTTTCGTAATGTTAATTACTTACTCTTGTATACAATCAAGTTCTTCTAACTGAACAGCTGGGGAATTGTTTTATGTAATTTTGACGCTCAATGCATGTCGTCATGTTGATTCTCAGTCTAGTTTAAATAAATAAATTTTGGTTTGATTTTGATTTGAATAATCTTTTCTGTACAATAACGATAAAGGTATCAATCTCTCCCTTTGTAATGACGAGTACATCAATATCAATGAATGCACGTCCAAGTAAGTAAACCATGTGGAGACGACAATATGAAAATAAATGAAAATTCTATATACATATTTCGAATCGAAAGTATAAAATGAATCCTAACATCGAAATTAAAAAAGGGATTTTCAAACAAACTATTAAGTTTGTTTGAAAATCCCTTTTTTAATTAGACCTATTAATACAGGCTGTTGATATTCGTTATGGGGAAAAAGAAAATGAGGAATGACATAATATCTTTGTCTTAGCATACTTAATATACTTATAACTTGCATCGCTTTAGATAAAAGTATATCCTTCATTGTCTCACAAACCATCAGTATGCCAAAATTTCTAGACGATTGATTGAGGCGTCGGGGCGTGAATGCAGGATAAGCTAACAAAGATAATGCACACAACACGTAGGTATAACTAACTCTCGTTCAGATATATTATAGCCATAGGAAAAGTACTTTATAGTTAATATGAGTCTCCCCGAACCCGTGAACCCGTCTTGAGCATGCGTGGTGATCAACGCTCGTGTCTTCTCTGTATTTCCTTTGCCCTGCAGTGGGACAATGCAATAAGCTGCTGTTCTTTTTTAATAGGGAGTACCTATTAATTTCATCCACTCTCCGATAAGCATCAATGTAAAACGACGGGGTTTACACAAGTTTTTTGACCGACCCGCCCAAATCTCATACATTTTATTAAGATCACTATATCGCTGGAAAGTTGCCAGTATTATTTATAGAAACGATTTCAAGGATTCAATAGCGTAAAAACACATATACGTCGAACTGAGCGGTCATCATAATGCTAAGAATATTAGGAATTGAGAAACTGAAACAAAGATTTCATGTTTTTCAGTAATTTTCCTGAAATGTTCGAGGTAACAATTTTTTATCGGTACTAAGTGTTGAAACAAAAGAATCGGTAGAATTTTCTTAGCATAAAACCTTATAAAAGTATTGAAAAATTGAAAGGTTAATAACAGTACTGTTATTAAGTAAAAATAAATTATTCAAGCCAATATCTCAAGGTATTCCACTTGAGTTATAATTTATCTTTCAGATATTTTCATTATTTATGTAAGATAACATAATGAATAGCCGTGTTAGAGACTCTCGTGAATTGTTGATAATTTCACTTGTTATATAAAATACATTCAGAAATCTTTTCACTTAAATTTTCTGAAACATACTCTTCTCACACGGGTTGTAAGCCGTTCGACCAAAACAAAATTAAGCATGAGGTCAACTCAAACACAAAGTGACGTATAAAAAGGGCCACAAAAATGGCAAAACTGTGGCCAGTGGACATTTCATATAATTATCCCGTCATTAATGGGCCGTTGAAAACAAAAGGCCCTGAAAAACCCTTTGATTTGCCGCTCCATCACATTTCCCCGGGTCAAAGGCTTCAAAACTCAATAGGGCCTGAAATTCGAGTGAATCTACTTTCACGTGTTGCTTCATTACATTTTTATAAAATTTTCTGCATGTGTCGTGAAAATAAAAAAATAAAACTAAAATAATAAAATAAAAAAAAAAGCTCTTTCTTTCTCGACATCGCTTTGTACTAAAAACTTTTATTTACGTAGTTTTGAAAGTTTTTATTGTATAACATTATCTACTATTTCAAAGTATTTTTCTTTTATAGAAAAAAAACTTCATACTTTCATAACCAGGAAACAAATCAAGGCATCATGTTTTTATGTCTATGGCCAGTCGTAAAATAAATTTTATTTGGAACGAAGATGGTTAAGTGGGAATAAAAGACATAGTCCTGGATATGATAGCTATCCGAAAAATAAAACGCAGGCAATTTCATTAAGAGCATTTGTCAAATACAGAGTTCGTTCATGAAATAATGACAACAACTTTTTCCATTTACACGGTTTTCTGCAGCAATTTTAGTAAACAAAAAAATAGCGTTGATAATCGCTTAATAAGGATGACAGGAACTCGGCAAATTCAGCCAAAACGCCGGCGAAAAAGACTGTCAGAAACGAGTTGGATGCACCACGTAAATCAGTGCATAACACCAAATTCATCAGTGGTGAGTGATACCGGATTATAAACGAGCGACACTAAGATGGCCGATCTGGCAACATGGCGGCCAATTCGTAAATGGAATGTCATAAGTTTGGCAGTTACTTACGTATCGGTCGCGATGGGTGGCGGGAGGTGAGTGAATGGACGCGGACGCTGCGCTGGCGTCATGAGGAGCAGCAGACGGCGTCTCACTAATTTTACCATCTGGCTCGCACGCACCACTAAGTTTAGCCGCCCCAAGATAGCCCCGGTCCACGACCCATCGCGCATAAACTTTTCACAATTAGACTATTATTTTTGGTAGCAAAGTCAGTCGGTCGATTATTAATAGAGGCTTTTCCGAGTTTATATTCGTTACGTGTGTTGTGGTGTTAACTTTTAGTGAATTTATACATAGACGCTTATAAATAGGATGTGCTGAAGTTTCGTCTGACGGACGGGGGAATACCTTCCTGAAATATCGTACTACGGCCGGTGGTTTGCGTGTTTTCGGACGCATTGGTAAACGATTATTTATACATTGATTGTGAGGATTTCGCTTGCGGGAGTAAGCGTACGCGGCGCGAGAGGCGGTCCACTCGCGCGCGCCGGGGCGGCGTAGCTGTAGGCATAGGGCCACCCTGACGCGTGACCTCTAAGTTATAACACTGATCGCTTGTATGTAAAACCATTCAATCTCTTAACAACCCGTCATAGAAGATTCCTGAAGGTTTTTTTTTATTATTATAATAGTTTTTCAATTAACAAGACTGCGTAATTTACCGAACAATCGCTTACCCTCGTAGCACTCATGCTACGCACCTACAAATGAATATTATTGAAGCAAATAATCAGACTTAATGAAACTCGAAGTTGTTTAAAGCAGGAAATTTGTTTTTTACGAAAGGAAAACTTTCTTAAGGTTGATTAGCTTTTTTTTAAGTTTTTATTCAATTATCAAGTATTACTTATGAACTCAAGGTTATTAAAGAAAACAATATAATAAAATACAGAGTGGCAGGAACACCGACGCGCAATAGAATAGAATAGAATACTCTATACCAAGTCTAGTGTTATTCTAATATGCTACAGTACACGATTCTGAATACCCTTGAAATCATGATATTATTATTGTTTGCTCGTCGATATCCATGCGACCCTATATAGAAGCTTTCCATATTTTGAGGATAACCTTATGTAGAGAACTCTCTAAAATGATTTAGAATAGATACAACTCCATCTATGCAGAGTGAAATTTTGTTCTCTTAATTTCTGACACTGCGCCGTGGAAATCTTTCAACAATCTATATTTATGTCCAACATTTCTTCTGTTTCTACGATGGTCATGCTATACATGCCGAAGTTTAGCGGTTTGTGTAATTTTAAGGTTATAGTCTAGCTAATGCACTCCCCATGTGTGATTGGGAAAAAGTATAGTGCCAATTCCATTTTCATTTCTATTTTTCACTCAACTTTTACAAACACAAAAAAAATATATATATATACATATATTATATACAAGTATATAACAAAAAAATATAAAGAAAAAGGCAGGAGCTCACTGGGCATCAAAAAATTCGTCCGCATCGCTGTCAATGGGATAAGTGCCCAAAAGGCTGGCAGCATTACCACGTTGGATGGCAATGCTGATTCTTTGGGCTAAAAATAGGCCAGATTTACAAGAATGCGGCTACTGACATACTGTAAAATATGTCAGTGATACCGTTTAACTCCCTCTTTTTAGATAACAGCTGTAAAATCGGTAATTGTTACTCTATAGTCTTTAAGTAAGACTTCTAATAACGACTCACCGGCAGCCCTTACATTGTGTGCCTACTAATTTCCGCGACAACGCTCTGTGATTTTCCTTTTTATCGATAAACGACTGATGAACAATTTTCATAGGACCTGGCCTTTATTTAAGACGATTATCTGTCATTGTCTGTTATTAAGCGCCGATGCATCCACCAGTTTCTGTGACAAATCTTTTACTGTTCAAGCAGTACGATTATGGAATTACTTGCCTATGTCGGTAAGGCGTGCTCAATCTTTGTCCACTTTTAAAAAAGCGCTTCCTCTCTCCTTAAATATCATCATTATATTTTCTTTGCTCCTGTTTCATGTCTATTATATATACTTACATATATACAGATTAGTATAATATACTTTATGTACGTATTCATTGCGTTATGTAAATGCTACAGCACAGACTACCTAAAATACGTTTAGTAACAATAATACTAATAATACAGTGGTTAGCCTTAATGAATGTAGCTCAAATGCTATAAATATTTATACAAATTGTACGAAGGAGGTTCCATTTCCCTCTCGCACTATGAGCTCACTGCCTGGTGATGACATTGAAGTAGTGGGATTAACTCCGGATAATCATTTAAACTAATTTGTAAGACAACAGAAGGTATCAGTAATAAAATATTTACATCTAACAACAACAACAAGGTATCTTCTTGCTCTAAAATAAATAAATATCAAAAAGGAGATCAGCAGAATGCCTTGAAATTATTTCATCAAAATATTCAAGGTATTTCTTCCAAATTACTAGAAATTGAAATGTTTTTAGAAAAAACTAAGTTTGACATTGTTTGCTGTACTGAACATTGGTTAAAGGATTACCAAATGCTAATTAATTATAAGAACTATACTGTGGGCAGTTGTTTTAACCGTAAATCTATGTTGCGTGGAGGTTCGTTAATCTTGATAAAGAATTGTTTAAAATCCAAGCAACGTAATGACATAGTGAGTTTATCAATTGAACATTGCATCGAACTGTCCTGTGTTGAGCTAGATAAGCATGTTGTAGTGTGCGTTTACAGACCCCCTAATTATCAAAACTTTTCTTTATTTGAGTCAATAATGGAAGATGTCCTAGCGAAACTTGCATCCAATAACAAAACCGCAATTATTTGTGGTGATTTTAATATTAATATTTTAGAAAATAGTTCAAATAGCAGTAGATTATTAAGCCTTTTTAAATCTTTCAATTTATCTAATGTTTTTACAGAACCTACTAGAGTAACTCCAACTTCTGCTACTTGCATCGATAATGTTTTTTGCGATTGTGATTATTTAGATAAAGCCATCGTAAATTATCTGCCATCTGATCATAGTGGACAAACGGTGACTTTTAAGTTTAAAACACCTTTGCAAAAAGTGCAAATTCAATTTAGACCAATAACGACTGGTAAACTAAATAGATTCAATAGTACCCTAAATAATAAGTTAAATGATGTGGACCATAATATAGATGATGCAAATAAATTGTACGAGAATTTCTTTTCAGTAGTGCACACTCAATTCAATAACACCTTTGAAAAGAAAACAAGAAATATTTGCCCTAATTTTATATTTAGTGACTGGGCAACTAGGGGTATTAGGATAAGCAGAGAAAGACTGTTCGAGCTGTACGGCCTTAAGCCTTACATCAATACTGAAACTTTCAACAAGCATGTTGCTACTTATTCAAAAATTTTTAGAAATACCTGCAAGATAGCCAAAGCACTGTACATCAGCAACAAAATTAAATCAGCAGAAAACAAAATAAAAACAGTTTGGAAAATTATAAATAACGAAACTAGTAGGAATAAAAAACGAAACACAGATTACACATTGGAGACTTCACGTGGTGCCATAAGCTCTAACTCAGAAGTAGCTCAAGAGTTTGTAAATTTCTTTACTAATATACCTTTAAAAACGACGGAAGCCTTAAACTCATCAGCCGACGTATCAATTGAATTATTAAGAGCGAACGTTCCAGGCTGCCCGGTTGAATTTCAATTTAAACATATAAACCCTATGATAGTTATGAAAGCCTTTCGACAAATCAAAATCAAATTGACCGAAGATCTATGGGGTATGTCTATCAAAGTTTGTAAATCCATAATCGAGACTATAGCACCATACTTAGCTTTAGTATTTAATTTGTGTGTAGATCAGGGAGTCTTCCCAGATTTAATGAAATACAGTAAGGTTATTCCACTTTTTAAATCTGGGGACAACAAAGACACCAATAATTATAGACCAGTATCCGTGTTGCCAGTATTCAGCAAGGTATTCGAAAAGGTAATGCTCAATCAAATGCTTAATCATTTTAACAACAACAAAATCTTACACGACCAGCAATATGGCTTCACCAAAGGCTGTTGTACAACCGACGCCGGTGTCACTTTATTAAAACACATATTTACAGCGTGGGAGGAGGCCCAAGATGCCATAGGAATCTTTTGTGACCTCTCCAAGGCATTTGACTGCGTTAATCATGAAACCTTGCTCTTGAAACTTGAGCATTACGGATTAGGTAAACTTGCGCTCAGTTTAGTAAAATCTTATTTAAATGATAGACAGCAAAAAGTTCAAATAAACGGGGTCAATTCACTTGGTTTAAAAGTAAAAATGGGTGTTCCACAAGGCTCGATATTAGGTCCTTTCCTCTTTTTAGTATATATTAATGATCTACCCCATTTATTAAAAAGCCAACCAAAAATGGTGTTATTTGCTGACGATACTTCCTTAATTTTTAAGATAAATAGACGTGCATCAAATCTTGACGACGTAAATAACGCCTTACTGCAGGTGCAAAATTGGTTCACTGCTAATAATTTAGTGTTAAATGGAAAAAAAACTAAATGCATAAGATTTGCTTTACCAAATGTTAAAAGTAGTGATTGTGACATAGTATTGAATAAAGAGAAACTAGAATTCGTCGATAAAACTGTTTTCCTAGGGATCACGCTCGACTCAAAGCTGCAATGGGGTCCTCATATAACATCTCTTGCAGGACGGCTAAGTTCAGCAGCATATGCTGTAAGAAAAATCCGTCAATTTACTAATGTAGATACCGCGAGACTAGTCTATTTCAGTTACTTTCATAGTATCATGTCTTACGGTATTTTACTATGGGGACGGGCTGCAGATATCGAGTCTATTTTTATTCTGCAGAAAAGAGCCATCAGAGCAATATATGGCCTCCGCAGGCGCGATTCTCTAAGGGAACTGTTTAAGGATATTAATATCATGACGGTACCTTGTCAATACATCTATGAAAACATCATGTACGTAAGGAAAAATCTAAATCATTTCACTAAAAGAGGTGACAGACACACCTATAGGACCAGAAATAGGGACCAATTAGTTCAACCAGGCTTCAGACTGGCTAAAGTAGACTCATCCTTCATGGGGTACTGTTTAAAATGCTACAATAAAATACCTCCCCACATACTCCAACTCAACGAAACTAAATTCAAATCTTATATAAAACGCACACTATGCAGCCAAGCATATTATAAGTTGGGGGATTACATCGCTGACAAAAATGCTTGGTTCACCGCTGGTCCTGCTCCACAAGGGCGCATAAACTAATTAATTAGCATTCGAAAATATAGTTGTGAGCTGCTGAAGATTGGAAAAACTATCTTTGTATTGTATAAATTCAATCTCTTAATATTGTATAATTGCATAACACACGTGTGAGCACTATGCAACTAAACTATCAAGCTACCATTTACTGGGTACGTCTTTCATTGACTTTGTAGTGACACAGTACCTGTCACACATACCTTGAACCAGTTACCTTTACCTCATACCACCAAACCAATTACCATTACCAGATACCACCGAGCCAGTTACCACATACCACCGAACCAGTTACCTTACCACGTTTTTAACACTCTGCACAAGAAACAGTGAAGCAAGGCATCTTGAAAAAGACGAGTACGTAATAACACACTTCGTGATAAAGAAACAAGATCGCAAACACGACGCGGCACGAGCGTCATCACAACGCCGCGCCACACACGTTCGCGGGTCGCTTCGAAAGAAGCGGTTTTGTAAGCGCATGCAGAGCAAGCAGAAGCACCAGCACCCTCCGTGTCGTCACTGCACACTCCGGGACCTCGCAGATGGACACACGACGCTGACGACACACGCGTCCCGCGGATCGGCAGACAGTCTTCACTCGACGACGGCACCTGGGGGAAAAGGACCGCGCTAGGCGCGCGACTCATATTTATACCTTCGCGGCGAATAGTCCCGCGTGCAAAACAACGCCCCGAGCCCCGCGCGCGGCTCGCCCTACGGCGCGTCGCTATTGGTCAAGATAAATCTAAACAATAAGATGCTAGGACTAAGGTACTATTGTTAGTGTATATATAAGTAGGTTGTTTTAGAAAATAAATCAGTTGTTAAATTCCCGCCTGAGAAGTTATTACTTTCACCACGTCGCGTCACGGTGCCCAACACTAAATTGGTGACCCCTCGAACACTAAATTGGTGACCCCTCGAACACGACCCTGAAGCCGAGTTCCCGCAACATCGAACTCCTGCAAGATCCCAGTAGAATCTCTGAAGAATCATCACCATGAATGCCGAAGAGTTCAGCGATGCTCAGGGCACCACATCAGTAAAGAGCGACGTGGCAGCAATCTCACTTCCGGCACGGCTACCACCATTTTGGCGCCAAAACCCGCGCCTGTGGTTCGCGCAGTTTGAAGCCGCCGTTGCTGCCAGCAAGATAAGTGAGGAGCAAAAGTTCAACCTCGTCGTCCCACTACTCGGCAACAGCGACCTGGAACAAATCGGAGACATCATCCTACATCCTCCGACCACCGGCAAGTACAGCACGCTCAAAGACAGACTCATCTCAACGTACCAAGAGTCAGACCACCGGCAGTTACAGAAGCTACTCAGCGGCCTCGAACTCGGCGATAACAAGCCGAGCCAGCTGCTGCGTAAAATGCGAGACCTCAGTGGCAAGCTACTTTCGGATGAAGCGCTGAAAGTTATGTGGCTCAACCAGCTGCCCGCTCAAGTTCGCGCCGTGCTCTCCGTCAACACCGAGTCATCGCTCGAAGTGCTAGCTGCGATGGCAGACAAAATGATGGAGCATTTTGAACCCGCTACAGTCGCCGTAGTCTCCACAGCAATCCCTTCCTCAACAAGTCCAGCAGTCAATGAGGTACCAATAAACACAATTACAAGCCTACAAATCAACATGCTTACGAAACAAATAGAGAAATTGTCACTCGAAGTCGCCGAACTCCGCAATCATCAATATTCGTCGTATCGCCGTTCCCGCCAAAACTCCGCACGTCGTGGCCGCTCACGCTCACATTCAAGACAGCGTACTGATAACGCCCGCAAGCCCGGCGATCCCGACTGGTTGTGCCGGTACCACTACCGATTCGGCAACGCGGCACGAAAATGTGAATTGCCGTGTTCCTCAGCAAAGCGGGAAAACTAGAACGTACATCGACAGTGGCGGGCGTCGATGTAAACCAAACAAGCCGCCGCCTATGTGTGATCGACATCAACAATAGAGAAAAATTTCTTGTCGACACGGGAGCCGACATATCGGTATTAGCCGCTCGAAACCAGAAATATTCAAAACCGACGGAGAATGCAGGCTACAAACTTTTCGCGGCAAACGGAACAGAGATTCGTACCTACGGAGAGCGCACACTCGAGCTCAACCTAGGCTTACGAAGAAGTTTCAAGTGGACTTTCGTCGTCGCCAATGTGAAAACTTCATTACTGGGTGCCGACTTCCTAGTGCATCATAAACTGTTAGTCGACTTGCACCAAAGAAAACTCATCGACCGTGTAACCGAGCTTAGTGTAAACGCAATCAAAATAAACAGCAAAGAAGAATCGATTTACATCATCAATCGCGACCACACTCATCACGACCTGCTGAAGAAATATCCAGATGTGCTTCGACCAATGACACTCAAAACTCCAGCCAAGCATGACGTCACACATCACATCGAGACAACTGGGCCGCCGATCTACGCACGGCCGCGCCCTCTACCGCCCGACAAATATAAGGCGGCAAAACTCGAATTCGAGCGCATGATCGAGATGGGAATATGCAAGCCGTCAAACAGTCCGTGGGCGAGTCCACTTCACATTGTTAAAAAGAAAGACGGATCACTTCGAGTATGCGGCGATTACAGAAGACTCAACGCCGTCACCGTTCCCGACCGATACCCTATTCCACGAATCCAAGATTTTACATACCAACTTCACGGCAAGAAAATATTCTCAAAACTCGACTTAAAAATGGCATACTTCTGGATACCTATCGCAAAACAAGATGCTCAAAAAACAGCAATAATAACACCGTTCGGACTTTTCGAATTCACCTGCATGACGTTTGGCTTAAGAAACGCTGGTCAAACCTTTCAACGTTTCATGCACGAGGTTCTACGAGGACTAGATGAAAACGTATTCTGTTTCGTCGACGATCTGCTCGTACACTCGAGAAATAAGGAAGAACACCGTCGCCATTTAGAAATAGTACTCGAACGCCTAAATACCTACGGCGTCAGTCTTAACATCGACAAGTGCGAGTTTGACAAGGAAAACATCGAGTTCCTCGGATACCAAGTGACATCAGAAGGAATCAAACCCACTGAAGAACGAATACAAGCCATAGTGAACTATCCGAAACCACAAACAGTTCAAGAACTAAGAAGATTCTTAGGAATGATGAACTTCTACCGTAGTTGTTTACCACATCAAGCAGAGTACCAACATGAATTAAATAAATATCTACACAACAGCAAAAAGAAAGACAAAACTCCGATACAATGGTCTCAAGAAGCAGAACAAGCCTTTGAGAAATGCCGACAAAGCATACTCGAGGCAACGACACTGACTCACCCGATACCTACCGCGCCGCTATGTTTATTTACCGACGCATCGAATACTAGCATCGGCGCCGTTCTACAACAAAAAGTGGACAACTTGTGGAAACCACTGGCATTCTATTCAAAAACTATGAGTGAGACGCAGCGACGCTACAGCGTGTACGATCGCGAATTATTAGCAATGTACACCGCAGTGCAACACCTACGACGACTAATAGAGGGCAGTGACCTAACAATATTCACCGATCACAAACCATTAACTTACGCGCTGACAAGAACACCGAGTAGTAGCGATACACCACGAAGAGAACGCCAGCTACACTACATCAGTCAGTTCTGTTCAAAGATCCAATACATTCACGGTGATAAGAACGAAGCAGCGGACGCCTTATCACGCATTGAAGAAATCGACTTGTCACACTGTACGATCGACTACAACCAACTTGCTCAAGATCAACAAAATGATGAAGAACTGAAGAGCTGCATGTCCAACCCGAATCTAAAGTTTGTGCCTATCACATTGCCCGGAGGTCAACGACCCATCATATGTGAAACGTCAACTGGCAACGTTCGTCCATACCTACCAGCGACTTATCGTTTATCAGCATTTAAAGCGCAACACGAACTAAGTCACCCTGGTGTGCGAACAACAAGAAAGATAATGTCTACAAAGTTTTTTTGGCCAAGTATGAACAGAGAAGTTGGTTTATGGGCGAAATCATGCATCGGTTGCCAGCGCGGGAAAGTTCAACGACACGTTATCAGTCCACTCGGCGAGTTCCAAAAATCATCGCGTTTCGAACACATTCACGTCGACATCGTAGGACCACTGCCGCCATCTAACGACTACAGATATCTAGTAACAATGATCGACCGCTGCACTAAATGGCCGGAGGCAATACCTATTCGTGACGTCACCGCCGACACTGTTGCTAAGGCGATTTACGAGGGATGGATAACGCGATTTGGCTGTCCGTTACGTGTAACAACGGATCAAGGAAGACAATTCGAATCTTCGTTATTCAACGCTCTGATGAAGAAATTTGGCATCACCAGGATTCGAACTACAGCATACCACCCGCAAGCAAATGGTCAAGTAGAACGCTGGCATCGCACGTTGAAGGCCGCGCTCATGGCGAGAGGTGCCGGCATACACTGGAGCGATGAATTACCGACCGTGCTGCTTGGGCTACGTACAGCGCTTCGTGAAGACACAGAAGTCAGCCCGGCTCTGATGACCTACGGATCGACACTGAGAATACCGTCAGATTTCTTCGCGCCTACACAGCCGAAAAATGAAGACGCAGAATTCGTCCGCCAGCTGACCGAAACAATGGCATCACTCGCGCCAAGCAGTAAGTCACGTAACAACAACAGGAGCACGTTTGTATACAAGGACTTAGCGACATGTACTCATGTTTTCGTGCGCAATGATACCGTGCGAAGTCCATTGACCCCTCCTTACGACGGCCCGTTCAAGGTGATTCAACGTGAAAGCAAACATTTCACCATACAGATGCCACTTCGAACTACAGTTGTCTCAATAGACAGACTTAAGCCAGCGCACCTACTCAACGATGAAGAGTCTACCACTTCTCAACAAGCACCGCGCACTAAAAGCTCAGCAGACTCAACTACGAGCGTTGAGCCGCGGTCATGGACCCCCAGCGCACCGCGCGACACATACGTCACTCGGTCCGGCCGCGCGGTGAAACACAACGTACGCTTCGCTTAGGGGGGAGTGATGTAGTGACACAGTACCTGTCACACATACCTTGAACCAGTTACCTTTACCTCATACCACCAAACCAATTACCATTACCAGATACCACCGAGCCAGTTACCACATACCACCGAACCAGTTACCTTACCACGTTTTTAACACTCTGCACAAGAAACAGTGAAGCAAGGCATCTTGAAAAAGACGAGTACGTAATAACACACTTCGTGATAAAGAAACAAGATCGCAAACACGACGCGGCACGAGCGTCATCACAACGCCGCGCCACACACGTTCGCGGGTCGCTTCGAAAGAAGCGGTTTTGTAAGCGCATGCAGAGCAAGCAGAAGCACCAGCACCCTCCGTGTCGTCACTGCACACTCCGGGACCTCGCAGATGGACACACGACGCTGACGACACACGCGTCCCGCGGATCGGCAGACAGTCTTCACTCGACGACGGCACCTGGGGGAAAAGGACCGCGCTAGGCGCGCGACTCATATTTATACCTTCGCGGCGAATAGTCCCGCGTGCAAAACAACGCCCCGAGCCCCGCGCGCGGCTCGCCCTACGGCGCGTCGCTATTGGTCAAGATAAATCTAAACAATAAGATGCTAGGACTAAGGTACTATTGTTAGTGTATATATAAGTAGGTTGTTTTAGAAAATAAATCAGTTGTTAAATTCCCGCCTGAGAAGTTATTACTTTCACCACGTCGCGTCACGGTGCCCAACACTAAATTGGTGACCCCTCGAACACTAAAACTTGAATGTGCCCTGGCGGCTGAGGGTATGTCATGCTCACTCAAATGTCTCGCTGGTGGTGGCGTGTGTGTTGGATCATTGAGTTCCCTTCAAAATGGTTGAGCTAAATGGTGCTGATCCATACGTCATGTTCGTGAACGGGCGCCGCCAGTAGGGACTGGTCATCTCTTAGCTGCCAAGGCTTATTTTAATTTCAATCTAAGTATTTTCATTTCTGAATTGTTATTTTTTTGTTTTTATCTTTTTTAGTACGGACGCTTTTAACGTGCACGTCTTTCTACATCGTTCTCACATGTATTATTTCAACTTAAATGATGTAACCAAAATTTTGTAACGATTTTTATGATTTAAAAGAGTGTCCGTGGAGTTTCTTGCCCGTTCTTCTCCACAGGTACCTACTACGCTTTGGAATGGGCAACTAGCTTCATCTTTCTGACTGACTGACCCCTTGACAATTCAAAAGTGCCTGTAATTGGTTTACTTGAAATAAATGCTTTGAGTTTGAGTTTGAGTTTGATACATATTTGTCTCTCCTTCCCTTTTAAATCCATCCAAAGATTGTATTTAAAAGAACGCTCTTAGCGATAAGACCGCCCATTATGTCACCCTTTGTAAAATTTCTATATTTATGTCTCTAATATATATGGTGTACATAATAAAGAGTAGTCTATTCTATTCAGTGTATAATTGTTGAAGAAACCTTACCATGTGGCAGTAAACGTTTACAGGCTTAGGAAGTCGAAGTTTTATTACGTACTAGTTTCTGCCCGCGACTTTGTTCGCGTGAAATTTCAGGCCACGATCGTATCGGCTGCCCGAGCTATTAGTTCATTTCACTTAGCGTTCTTTCTGACCTTTTTCTTTTGGGTCGGCTCCTAGGAGTCTTAATATGGTGTTAAATAGCCTATAAAATCCCTCAGGAATTGGGCAAACAAATGCAAAAAGAATGCTTCAAATCCGACTTGTAGTTTTAGAGGCTCGTTCAAATAAAAACACAGACAACCTTTTCAATTTTATTATTTGTATAGTACATAGTATAGATTCAACATGGAAGAGAGGTAATTCCTATATTGGATATGGGAATCGCCATGAGATTTCGACTGGATTACATACGTTTTTAATGACAGGAATTGGCATTCAAGTCTTATACCAAACAAACATTTTTGAATTCAGGATCTTGTATTCACGGAAAAATAACAGCCATTGCAGAATATATGTACTCGAACAGAAAGATTAACGACCATCCCCGAAACAAAAAATAATAAAATATCATCAAACAGCTAAAAATCAACTCGGAATAATAAACAGAAAAAGCTAAAAAATACATGACAGAAAAGCTGAACTGTCAAAAACCATTATGACAACAGTTAACTGCGATATAAACTGAGAACTAAGGGGGGTGTGCACTCCCCACACTACGGCCCGACCCGCCAGACGGGCAAAGGTATTTTAGTCTGGCCTGATCTGTCAATTTGAATTAGCAAGTGCAGTAACAGCCGAATGGGTAATTGAGATGCGGAGCTAATAATGCTCAGTTGGCGATGTATACTGAATTGTGCTAGGTCGAGGTATTCATGGCTTTGTATGGGAACGGCTTATTGATTTTCGGGAAGGATGGTGAGGACCTACATGTTCATTTTTAGGTGTGTCCGGGAATGGAGTATCTTATGCAAGGAGGCATTTTTAGTGTGTATGATAGAATGACGGTGCGGCTACGTTTTTAGTGGAATTCCTTGGGGTGGATTTAGGTCAAAATACATACTAATACTTAGCTATTTACCTGCTTTCTATTACTTACCGCATTTAATTGCTTGAAAGAATAATTGAGGAGTGATTTTTCAAAAGGCCTTAATTCCATTAAGAACAAATTTTCATAAACTCCAATTTTCTGTGGTACCTAGGTAGAAAAGTTGTAATATAATTTTTGAAAGAGCGGAAATCAGTGTGCAATATTCTCTCAAAACCAATGGCATTCCAGTAATTTGAATTTTAATTTTATTTAAAATCTACAGTTGGGCAAAAAATGGATATAAGGCCTTTTGAAAAATCACTCCTCAATTACCTATCATTCTTCCTAAAAGATCTTTCCAATACAACGTGGATTCAGGGTTGTAAAACTCTGCAGTATTTCCACTGGACAGTTAATTAACTGTGCTTCTGTCAAAGTAAAGGCTAATCCGTATCTAAATACAAGACTTTTAAGCACTTTACTAATTATCTTTCAGACGTTAATTAATTACAATTTAATCGGTTTTCATCCTGTTTTTTTTGCTCATTTTATGACTTTTGAGAAAAGTTGCAACTATCCAGTTTTTAACGACTGCTGCATGGTGACGTCACAGTCATCTGCAAAACAATAACAATTAAGTCCTGTAACGGTGTTACAACAGAAAAAAAAGAGCTGTGACAGGAAACGAACGCAGCCGGTAAGCACAAAAAATGCGGCCCGGTCATCGACCCATGCGCTTGCGATGCTGTATGTAACTACCCTTAATACATCCGCCATGAAATGATCCCGTTTTCCTAATTGAACTCAATGTTTAGGTTGACTTTACCCTTGATTTAATTGATATTAGCAAGCCCGAAGCAATTTGACAAGTAAGTACCTATATAATTAAAAGATTAATATTCTTGATTGATTGATTGATTTGAATTTTAGTTAACGAGTTAATTTGATGTTGGAGTATTATTTCTGAGTGCTTCACAGATTTTCCAGAAATTTCTACAGGTGAGCGGGTTACACAACTTTTTCAATATTTCACAATGTTTATGTAAAAAAAGCTTTATACTGAGTTTAATAATACATTTAAGTGATAGAGTCGTAAAGCATAAATTATGTAGTACAATATGAATTGAAAATGTAATAAAAATAACGAAAAGTATTAATTTACAAGTTCTTAAAATACCGGTGGCATCAAATTAATGTCATTCAACTTTATTTCTGTTAGCTTTGTGAGAAACGACAAACGATACTTACAGACTGAAGGGATAAACGAAAGAAAAATAAAAAAGGTTAGGTATTGCATCCATTATTCAAAAAAATAAACCTATTGACAGTGCATAAGCTTTCGTCAAACGTGTTTCAAATCAATTGTTATGGCGGGTTCATTATTTTGTCGCGGTCTCGCACCCTCCACGGAAACCGGCGCCGGCGCATCGGACGACTGAAGCTCATTTGTAAAAGTTTAGAGGTAAGATTGTGTGGTTTAGCACGCACACAAACACCGTTCTGGACTGAAACGCGCGTAAAAATAATCGAAAAGTCCTTTGGAAAATCGAGTTTTATGAAAAAACCACTGCACAAATCAATTACAAATAAAGTTTTTTGAATTCTTCGATAACTGAGCTTTTTCGGTACTGAAGACTGAGAGACTTTTTTTGAAGATTTTACAGTTCTTTTATTGTTCTTTTATTTTACAGTTTTCTTATTCACACCCAAAGTTACGTTAAAAATAGCAAGAAAACCGAATATTTGTTGGCTCATAGCTTTTTAATGGCTTTTTATTTTACTATTCTGTTTCCGTACAGACAAAATTAATAATAAGACCAAACGATATCATCTTTAACTTTGGATGCACAATGTCAAACAGTGGAAATTTGTATGGAGAAAATATCGACCAGCGCCACCTCAATGTTTTATTTCTTCAAATTAAAAGAAGTAGTCGTTATTTTTATTAGTCTTCTTCTTAACCAAGAAATTGTTTTTTGTTCTGTACGATATTTTTATGGAAGTGGCTTTTGAAATTACTCTTAAAACAAAAGTACTTTTAGGATATCATCATTAAGTTCAAATTTTCATGAAACTGAACGGGATCAGCAAATCTAAACCACGTCCAAGACCTGTCAGTGTCAATATTCGACAGCAATGATGACAATGACAGCTCTGGAACCTTGTCTAGATGTGCTTATCGCGTCCAGTTTCATTTGTGAATTTCTCCCTAGGGTGGATCTCATACTACCATGCACCACGCTTCAATGCGCAGTACTCGGGTGCCAGCGCGTGATTTTTTAAATACAGATTCAATAAAAACGCTTTTCCCGCCTCGTCGCGTAACGCGTTGTAGTGTGAGATCCGCCTTAATGTTTTCTATAACATAAATTTTCTCTTAATTCACGTTACATTATATATCTTTACCCTCATTATTATCGGGTAAAGATATATATTCTAAGAACAGATGACAGTATTTAGTATTGAACTCTACAAAGACAATTGCAAAACGCATTATAGACATCAAACGTCTACAAACTGCACGTGAATTTTCACAAGGCGTATAATTACGGGTTTATATCAAAGCAAAACAGCATTTTAAATGGTTCTTCTAGTCGAAAATTATCATATTTGTTCGCAGTTTGTAATTAGAGCCTTTGAATACGCAAGTATAAGAGAGTTTACTCCAGGTAATTGTCCCTAATAGCGTAGCTCATTATTTATTGAAGTTTTCCAAGTAAAGTTGTTAAGTCTTGCATTGCTTTAAGTTTTTTTCTTGGTGATGGGATTTAGGATACATTGTAAAAATCCCTTCACCTAACAAAAACCTGATGATATTATTGTGAATGATATAAAAAGTTTCTTATTAAAATAATAATTATTAAAAAAAATTGTAAACACAGTTTCAGCTCTGTAGTAATTACGAAGTGGAGATTTTATAAATGTTTCTAGTAAAATCTTTTCATGTCCAGTGATGAAGGGGTTTATCTATTAACGTTGCTTAAAGTGAAGTAATGATTAGCGACTGCTTAACCCTTAACTGCATCGTGATGGAAATTTCCATCAACCAATCCAATGCCATATTTTCGTTTCCACAGAGCACGGGGATTCCCCAATTGTCAGATAAAGATAAAGATAAAAGATATTTTATTTTGAAAATATGGGTACAATACGTGGTGTTTTAAGGAAATAGGTTCAACCATATTTTACCAGTAGGCACGCAAAAATTACAAAGATAAGAACTAATCCACTAAACTATATCTAAAAACTAAACTTTAACAAAAAACAAAACAAACAGAACAAGAAACAACACAAAACCAATAATAATTCTTATTTTAAACAGTCTAAGTTTCAGAGACATTCAATTCATTTTGTTCCCAGTAGATTCATTCTGATTACATAACGATGTAAATTTCCACCAGACCATTTAGAAAAAAAATCAAAAAAAGTATTTTTATGAATATATGTATTTTTTTAAATATTTTTTCCTTACTATAGAGATAATGTCACATTAAAATTAATTTGCTTAAAAAGTAAAACTCATGCAATTAACGGTTAACCATACATTTGTGACGTTTAAACGTCTCTTAAAACTTTAAGCAAAGTATTCAAATAAAGCATATTTGCTCTTATTCTTGTGCTAGTAGAACACAAAACTTCTTCTCAGCATTTAAACAACATCAATTTCATGAACCAACATAAAACTATAAGCCATATTAACAAAAATTTACAACCCAAAACATTCAAGCAAGTACGTTAAACTCGAACAAATCTTTCGATACCCTACACTCTACAGGAAAGATAACAAAAAAACATAATGAAATCCGAAATGCGACACGGAGTGAGCACCCTCAGTTCCTCTGGGCCCCCTCCCCTTTCCCCCATCCTTTCCCCCGTTTCAGCCGCATCCGGCGGGACACCTGCGCACACGCCGTCACGCATGCGCACTGAGTTATTAGTTTTTAATACTCTCCGCTACGGTTCTGAATAATGAACTTTCTAAGCGATGATTGAATAGAAAAATGGGTTTGTAATTATGGTAGTGGTGATATTTTTGGGTGGGGTACTTGAGTTGGTTGATTAATGGCGAATTTTATTGTGAAGCTTTTTAAGTTGATAATTAAGTGAAACTTTACTTAACTAAGAAAGCATTACTCTACAACGATCTATCCGAAAGCAAAGATATATGATTTATAACTAGCACAGCAGTAAATAAATACATTTTAACTTTGAATTCTAGTCTATAGAATTCAAAGTTAAAATGTATATTTTATTTACAATCATGTTTTACAAGAATAGACTGAACGGTCACCCCCAAACTAGGCATTTGCTTGTACGTATCTTGGGGGTCGGAATTGCGACACTTTCAGAGTGAAGTACATAGTGGTTATTACAAGAAAGGAAACATAAACAGAAATTAAACTAAAATCAATTACAATCAAACAAAATAAGAGTGTGACTGAGATCAATTAAATAACAATATAATTCGTATTAATAGTTAGGTCGTTTTTAAAAGATCGCTTTTAGCCATAAGACGGCGCATTGTGTCTCGCCATGTAAACTTTCTACATTTATCTTCTGCAATATTTATGATTTAAACAATAAGGATATTCTATTCCATTCTATTGAAATAAAATATTAGGTAGGCAAGTAGAAATTTTCAGAATTATCTAGAATTTTTTATTTGTTCGTTGAATGTTCTTGAAATTTCCTTTGACAAAAGTATAAAAGCGGGCGAAATTTCCTGCCACGTTTTATCATCCACAGGCAAGCCTGGTTAAGCAGTCGACAACCTCATAAGTTGATCTACGAGATGCCATTCAAAAAAAAAAAAAAACTGACACGTTTCATAACGCTTCCAACATCGAAGGCATACACATCGAAATAATGGATCTTTCAAGAGAACAAATCAGACTGCTGTTACCTCACGAATACCGATTGGGAAATTCAGCAGCGGATGCGGCAACAAAAATATGTAAATCGATGGTAGATTCTACGGTCACTTATCGCACAGCTAATAATTCGTTTGATAAATTTGACATAGAAGACTACAGTTTAAAAGATTCACCTTACCCCGGCTCTGTAGTTCAGACTGACATAGAACGATTACGACAACTCATCGAAACTGATCCCCGTTAATCAACAGGAGCACTAGCAGAAGAACTCGGCTGTTCTCATACCACCGTAGAAAATCACGTTGGTGAAAAATAGTTTGTTGTCATGATAATAAATATAAATGAATTCTTTGATTTAAATGTGAAAATTTCAACTTATCAAACTAATATTAATCCACACAGGATATGATAGGAGATCAGTGCCCGCTGGGGCTTAAGAAAACATCACGTAAGTTGATTTCGATTCAATGCGTAAAAAGTAACACATAGGTACATGGTAAAAATTCATTCGTAAATTCTTCCATTCTACTACAAAATTTTCCATATCCCACAATTTTCCATAACCCTCTTCCACAGTTTCCATGCCGGCTATGCAAACAGCGGCGCCTCCATAGCTGCTGCATCCATTATTCAAGTACCGCTAAGTGGCAAAGCCATCCGGTTCGCTGCCCATATATTATTCAGTACCTGACTTGACACGTCGGCACTGACGCTTCCACCCCCCGAGGGGGGCGACGTCAGTTCCATTCCCAATTATGCACACGCTGAAATGTCACAGGCACTTAGTCCAGAATGACCCTTAAACCTATTGGCCTTTTATTTTAGTGTTTTGGGTTAGGGGTTCGGTTCAACGCAAGGTCGTGTTGGGTAAGGTAGATAGTACTTTTTTTCGGATTTTTCTTGTCGTGTAAATACGTAATTTGGTCCGTTTATTTAACTTTGTTTTACCCTTTTTTTGGGTTTTCAATTTTCATCGTTTAAGTATTTTTTTTTCGGTGTATAACGTGTGAAAGGAATGATAAATGGGATTGTTTTTGTTAAATTTTTACAAATTTTACAGAATAATATACCTATATTGAAAAAGCCTGCGGAAACTAAAGTTTCATTTTAGGCAAAATAATCATCATCAATTTTCAATATGTAATCACAGACTTTGTAAATTACAATTTTTGAATACTAGTTTTGTTTTACTTGTGCTTTGTGTCTTACTTAACGAACCTACAATCTTCCCATAAACAACTCTCAAAAATAACCAACACAATCGAATCAAAAAAAAAGTAATCACAAAGTCCAAAACAAAACAGTTCTAAAAGCGCTTTATAAGTAAAATCGCTGCAATTTAAATCCAATTCGCGACACTTTTAAACTTTTAATCATTCCTGACGTCTGAACCATATCCAGCGCTGCATTCAGCAAATGCAGCGTTTATTTTCGGACCATGGAACACAGAAAACCGCTTAACCTAACCAGAGAGTATATTAATGAAAATTGAGCGACATCCATTGTAACACTCAGACTGTTATAGACCAGGCCTTATACGAATCTAGGACAAGATATTTTCGAACTAGCTGGTGTCCACTACAAATTAGTGAAATCTCTAGACTGTTGTCGGGAAAAGGGAAATTAGCACATTGTATTTCTGTTTTGTTTATGCGGGACTTTATAAATGTTTAGGTATGGCAGTAAAGTGTCCGTGGTTTAGGATCGAATTATCAGCACTTTTTGATAAATATATAAAATATCGACGCTTGAAAGGGTAGATTGACTAAGGGCTGATGATTTTCAATCATCTGATAACTTAATTCGAGGAATCATTTTGAAATTTTGACAGTTTTTATACGGAAGAACTTGCAAAAATTAAAATTTGTTCTTCCGAAAAAGTTATCTGGCGTTGGAAAAATTTAAACTGTTCTCCTATAAAGTTAGCCCTAAGTGACATAGGGCTAACTTTATAGGAGAACAGTTTAAACTTTTCTTCAGAAAAAAAAAATCATAAAATTCTTACTGTTTTGGAAATCTTATTGCATCATCAGAATCAGAATTTATATGATATGTTTTAATAAAAAGTTAAAACTGTCCTCCTGTAAATTCGAAATGTATTCTACGTATTAGGTCTATTGTTTTCGTTTATCTTTTACGAGTACACCTAAAACAAGTTTTATGGATCAGTTATATGCAAATAATTGTTGACAGCTTGTCAATTTCAAGAAGGTGGATTAAATGGTTAACAACGTGTCAGAAACAAGAGAGCAGTGGTGGCCCAGAGATAAGGGCCCGTCCCCATCGCCACGGCGCGGCGCCGCCACCGTACAACGGCACGGCGCCATCAACGTGCTTGTTGCTCGTTCGAGCAGACCAACTAAGAATTGACGCGTGCGCCGTGCCGTTGTACGGTGGCGGCGCCGCGCCGTGGCGATGGGGACGGGCCTTAAAGGCGGCGATTTACGAGTCGTAGATCGTGGGATTGATCACAAGCATGCATTTAATTTTGCGTAAATTATTTAACCACCACTGCTCTCAAAACGGTGAAGGAAAAACATCGTGAGGAAACCGGCATGTCCTAGAACCAAACATTCAAAGACATGTGACATTCGCCAACCCGCACTGGGCCCACTTGGTAGATTATGGCTCACTCCCACTAACAGAAAGCAGGCTCGCTATGCTATGCAGAAACAACGTCAATAGGTACCTGTATAATACCTTTTTTTTTTTGGGTGGGAAATTATCAAATAACTTCTCCCGCTCTGGGCGGAGCGGGAGGGTGTGTCAGACTTTTAATGACTAAAACCCACCCGTGTTCCTTCGGTTGCCTGTGCTAAGGGCCACGGTAACTCTTTCGAACAATCCGCGACCCTGGCAGGCATCGGCCCTAGCGGACCCCGTCAGTTACTGCTGACATCTCTGTGAGGCGCGCGTGGAACACAACGCGCCGTCGACCCGCGCCTGGTCCTTACCGGACGGCGAACTGCCCATTGCTCGCCGTCCACAAGCCCGTGCCTACGGCGGCCGGGAGTCGGCACTTGACTCCCGACGCCGAGGGCGTCTCCTGCGGCGAACCTGTTTAATACCTACATGTTTTTATACACGACAAGTCTTACGAGTACAAAGCTAGTCGCAAGCAAGTATCACAACTTTTATATGGCAGTAAACGCGGGGTAAGACATTACTTACTGTATAACGAAACAGGAAAACATCGTGAGAAAACCTGGAATGAAATCAGGAACGCGCAGTAAGCGAGTAGGTAGGGGTCAGCACAGGTACCTTCTCTGTGTTAGAAGACCTTCTAATAGTAGTATAATAAACGAAGACTGAAATTAAACTCATGGTCAATAAAGTTTGAGATGACGTCTGATAGAAATTGATGGAAGAAGAAACGTGCTGCATTTCTGTTATTCAGCTGCATCCGGTTAGACTGGAAGCCGACCCAAACATAGTTGGGAAAAAGGCTAGGCAGATGAGATGATGAAACGCGTTGCGTTCATCATCGATAAATAAGATACGCGTAGGAGAATAATAGCATCGACGTTATATATCTTATCCACAATCGTGATTTTGTTACAGCTATATCTAAACTAATAATAAAGCAAAATATGGGATGCAACTTGTATCGACACCCTTGCGCCATCCCATTTTCCAAGCACGGTAGGCTGTGCTGGAGCGGCTGCTGCAGGTGTGGAAAACCGCAAACGGCGCAAACACTCCAATCTCTTTGGAACTTACATGTTTGAGCCGTTTGGGGTTGAAACACTATGGCCTTGGGGTCCGAGTGCTCATCAAATATTTCGGGACATCGCTAAGCGGTTGGTTGACTCTTCACGTGACCAGAGGGCTGGCCTATTTTTAGCCCAAAGAATCAGCATTGCCATCCAACGTGGTATTGTATTATTGTATAATCTGCCAGCCTTTTGGGCACTTATCGCATTGTCAACGATGCGGACGAATTTTTTGATGCCCAATGAGCTCCTGCCTTTTTCTTTATTATAATTTTTTTGCTATAGTCATACTTGTATAATTATAATATATTTATATTATTTAGCTTGTATATTTTAATTGTTGTGTCTTTGTGAATAAAAATAAAATCTGTAGGTAATTATGTGACTATTAATAATAAAGCTGAAGAGTTTGTTTGAACGCACTAGTCACTGAAAGTACCAGTCGGATTTGAAATACCTTTTTGCATTTGATAATTTCTGAGGAAAGTACGTTAAGCCGTTGGTCCCGTCTGTCATACGTAGATCTTTGACAGTCGTTACGGGTAGTCAGAAGACCGAAAGTCTGACAACCAGTCTTACCAAGGGGTATCGTATTACCTAATAACTGGTTTGTGGAGGTCAGATAGGGAGTCGCTCCATGTAAAATACTGGTATTCAGCTGCATCCGGTTAGACTGGAAGCCGACCCCAACATATGGGAAAAGGCTAGGCAGATTATGATGATGATGAATTCTTGATGAAGGCTAGAAAGGTTGAACATCACGGGATTTTTATAAAAATGTGGCTGTTATTTTAGAATAGGCATTGTGTATCTTACGACTTCCACTCGGACGAAGTCGCAGGCAGAAACTAGTTACTGATAAAATTCCAACATCAAACATATTCTGAATATTGATTCAATTTTACAATGTTATTATAAACGTCTAGACAGGCTGTTTTCGAGTGTAGTCAGCGAAATACCACGCGCACGAGTAGCGTGGGCCACCACTTCAAACCACTTACAACAATGTCTGATACATTTGCTTTGTACATTCTATTAGCCTTTGTAGACTGGCTTCTGTATACATACACCATTAAAGTGTATGTAAAAACCATAGTCTTTGTATCCTATTGAAAACTCTAAAACTGCCTGTGAGAATTGCTAATGTTTGTTCTATTATTTTATTCAAAAGGAAGAACATACAGCTACAATACAAAATATAGAAATAAGAAATATTAAAAACTTATAGACAACATTGCAGACCATAACGCTGTTCACAAATTAATCATGGGATACTTATCAATGAAATAGTAATCGCTAAGGTTAGAAATCCTTTTTTTTTTACTTATTAATGAATGAACTATTACTTATTATACCTACTTATTATAAATATAGAAAGTGGGCATATATAACGTGTAACTTTAAATGCGCAAAACCTCAGACACCCCAACTGATTTTTAATTCCATTGACCTATTTCAGAGAGAAAATAAGCCATTAAAAAAATTGTAAAGGTTTTCTGTTTTAGTTTTAATGGCCATTCTGATCGTTTCTTGCGTCTGCGACGACCGACGCTTTATCGAGGTAGGAGTCGTCACCGGGCCGCTGCGCCGTGCTGACATTGGGTTGCTTGACCTATTAATAAATAGACACGGCGACGTTTTTAATGATGATTTTTTGAAAAATGTGACCTATATTAAAAAGTGGTTCAATTAATTCTGCTCGTTATTCTGATAAAACTATTTTCAGGTTTTGCGCATTTAACGTTACATGTTGTATATATATAATACTCAAGAAATGGCACAAAAAGAAAAATATTTATAATAAATATTCAAGAAAACTTCTTAAGTGTAAACTTTTGCAATTATTTATTTAATTAAGGTTCACCAACAGTTGCTACAGATATTATAGAGATATGAACATACAAGTAATTGTGTCTTAGATCTAACTGCACAACCAATTACAGGCAAACGCCACATGCAAAATGCTCTTTGTAATTATACATTTAATTTTGCAGACTCAACGTACTTAAATTCTAGATAATTATATTAAATACTTATTACGTCTGACAAACGTCGATACTGAGTCTGCGTGGACGTCAACCAGGTCGCTGCCCTCGTTTATGAATTTTCCCCCATGGGGGTATATAACTTCTATAAGTACTAGTAAGACCCTATGATCTTAGTAGTAAAATATCCCTTTCCAACCGAGTTGAAGTGATCGTGACTTTCGACTTTACAAAATTCTGAGCACGATAGTGCGACTAGCAAATTATTCCTGAACCTCAGTATGCGAGGGACTGACTGCTGAAGACCAGCTTGCATGAAATTTTTTTCAGTATTTTTCCCAGGACCTCTGAACATTTTCCAAGCGATTACTAAGTTTTCACTGATCTGTGCGAGTTTTGTTTACTCCCGGTTGCAAAGGGTTATGATGTTATGGTAAAAAAGCTAGGTCATAAAGTTCGTAGTGAGGCTGGTTTTCTTTGGTTTGCACGTTCTTAGCATTGTTTCCCGGAGACCCGGACGTTGTTGAAAACTCTGTACCTACATCGCCTTCTTTCCTCGAGTTCTCTAATGGCGTAGCGACACTACGACAGAAAATTACGCGACGAAAATTCCGCGTGATGTTTTCTATGGATTTGATTTCGGCTTGATTTGTCAACATTATTTGCACCTGTAATAAAAATATTTTAGTTTTAGTTAATTTTTAGGCACTATAATTTTTATGGAAAAATTACTACTGCTGGCTAAATGTACACTTTTGAAACATTTTCACTAACTAAATTACTCTATTCTATTGGTTAGAAAGTGGACGTAAACACGCCGATTTTTCCGTCACCTTACTACGATGGATCTTTATATATTTGTCACTTTGACTTGTCTATATTTGGCTACATGGTTGTAACGCATACTGATTTTTGTAATTTTTATTTTATTCCTATGGACAAAAAACAGTTACATGCCACGCTTAGCTAGAGATTCTTAAATTAGCACAATACTTAGAAATACGTTTATACACAATCTCTCCATATTTGAGGAGGTAACATGAAAGCAGGCTTAAGTCACAATAATGTAAATTTTCAGAATACTTGAAAAATCTGTAGAGATTCTGTTTCTCTAGAGATTTTTTCAGTATTCTGAAAATTTACATTATTCTGACTTAAGCCTGTTTGCATGTTACCTCCTCATTCATGTTACTACACATGTACCGCACAATTGTTCACGATTTAAAAAAAAAATTAAAAGTAAATAGACAAATAGTGTGCATTGTAAAAGACTAGTAAGAAGAAGAAAGAAAAAAAAAAGATATTCTTAAGAATTGTAACTCTTTTCTTAACTTATTTTTTAAAGATTTTCAGTGATATAGCTTATATGGGTCAGTGATTATCTAAGTTTTTACATCTAAAAACCCAATTAGTTACGACTATAATAATTCTAATGCATATTATCATAATTAACGACCTAAATCCACAACACAATAATCCCAATAATTAAAGCTACAGGATTTACTGGCAATGTGACAATGAATCCACGTGTCGGCTCACCTAGCCGGCAATGTGACTCACCCACGAGACACCTATTGAGTTAATATTGTTTTCATATTAACATACATACGCTGGACAGATTGCGGCGGCAGCGGTGAATCGATGCAGCGGATTTGTCGACTAGGGATTGGAGTTTTTAAAACTCCAACCCTAGTCGACAAATCAAGCAAAACAACAAAAATAAAACAAACACACACAGATACGAGTAGGAGCAATTTTCAAATATTGTCTTTTGTTTCTTAAAGCTATGTATCTATTATCTTCTAGACATTCTTCTTTTTAGTGGCCATTGATAACGAGCAAATTTTACCCGCGCTTATTTATTTATCTTACCATTTATGAACACACATTTATAAACAGACAAGAAAAAACAGAACAGAAAAATAGATACAAAGGTGATACTTATTTCATGAGAAATCGTTTCCAGCATACCTACGATACGACAATAGATAGACAGATGTAGTCAGCGTGTGAAAGCGTAAAGGAGAAAAAAAGAACATAAAATCGTAAACAGTTATTAACTTAATAAAATTAAACAAATACTATGAGAATATACTTACATACATGCAAATAAACATACATACTTCTAAAATAAATATCACTAGAATGTTAATAAATATAACGTAATCAAAACAATAAATACATACACCACTATGATGAAGTGGAAAGATAGTGTTCTTTTACTGAAGAGTAAAAAAATAAATAAAAGTATGGATAAAAGTATAAAAAGTATAGGTTTTAGGTGTAAACGACAAACGAAACTTGTAAACATAACATTAAAAGGAAGAGAGATAACTGTTTATCGCTCTTCTTTTTAAATATACATTTCTTCTTTTTAGACATAACATTAAAAAGAAGAGAGATAACTTCTTTTCTCTCTTCTTTTTAAACATAGATCTCATACATTATTCCTTTTATTACATTATTCTTTATTAGTTCACAACATTAAAAAGAAGAGAGATAATATCTCTATTCTTAATGTTATCTCTACTAGTTTCGTTTGTCGTTTACACCTAAAACATATACTTTTATACTACCCATATAGTTTGTTTTTTTTTTTTTTTTTTGAACGCACTAATCTCTGGAACTACAAAAAGGGTTTGAAAATTCTTTTTGCATTTGATAGAACAACGCTATGACTCTTCGGAGCAGAGCGAAAAGGAAAAAGCTCAGAAAAAAACGAACCGAAAACGAAGTGATAACGCGGGTAGGTTGCTATGCAAAGGAGTGGGTCGGAGTAGCAGGAAAAAAGAACAAGAAAAAGAAAGCTAGGAAGATATAAAGTCATATGTAAAAACTTATAAATGATAAATAAATGATAAATGATTTATTTTCTGTAAGTAGGTTTGTACAAAGACTTTTACATGTCAATCATATTTTCTAAAACTAGATGAGGTCGGTGTAGAAAACTTAAGAGGTGTATCATCTTCCATTCATTCGCAAACATATATTATAAAGATCTTTGTTTGAGTTCAGGAGAGCGTTGACTTGTAGACTTGGTGTGCAACAGTACCTACGGCAAGTTGGAACAGCCAGTAAGCGGTGTTTTCTGCCACGACAGTAATTTTCTGGGACAAATAGATTGCAGATTTCTCTATGCAGATCAGGAACATCAATAATCCCCCTAAAAATGTTAAATATTACAGTCATACAATATATGTTTTATACTCGACATGTTTTTGACAAATTTTTTACAAGACTTACCGTAGACTAATATCACAACTTGTGTGTGGTGGAAACGCGGGACTAGAAAACAATTTAAACGTCTGGAAATCTCTGGAGGAATCTGATTCCAGATAAATCACTTAACAAAGTTTCAAGTTCACTTAATATTCGAACAGAGTTTTAGATGAATGTTTGTACCTACTTCATAAAGTATATTAAAGCATTACGCTTTATGTTTGCTTTGATTAAAAATGATATTCACTACTTACATAATACATCAGCATCGATATACAAGACGTAATTGAAATAACTGAAAACCTCTTAAGTGGTTATAGGACTCATCCGTACGAAAAAGTTTTATTATATGTCGCTTAGGTTACAATACCGCGCAAGTTAAAGATGAGTTTTCAAGAAAGACAGAAAAATGTTTACGGAACACAGCGTAAGTCTGCTGCGTGGTCACACATCAACACGAGATACGGGTAGTATGGCGGACTGACAACTTGTGAGGTTTTGACACAAAAATGATTTGCGTGGTGCTAGAATTATAATTCTGCCATTTTTTTGACATCATCACACACGGCACGCGGCGACGAAATCTTATCCAATGGAGTATAAAACGTCACAAGGCCAATTTTCGACTTCACGGTATTATATACAACGTGTAACGTTAAATGCGCAAAACCTGAAAATAGTTTGATCAGAATAACGAGCAGAATTAATTGAACCACTTTTTAATATAGGTCACATTTTTCAATAAATCTTCATTAAAAACGCTGCCGTGTCTATTTATTAATAGGTCAAGCAAGCCAATGTCAGCGCGGCGCAGCGGCCCGGTGACGACTCCTCCCTCGATAAAGCGTCGTCGCAGACGCAAGAAACGATTAAAATGGCCAGTAAAACTAAAACAGCACATAAAACCTTTACAATTTTTTTAATGACTTATTTTCTCTCTGTAAATAGGTCAATTGAATTAAAAATCAGTTGGGGTGTCTGAGGTTATGCGCATTTAACGTTACACGTTGTATATACGAAAAAAAAACAGAATCCGTCATTTAGTGAATGTTTTTCATAATGACAAGTACAATGACACTATATGAGCTTTCTAGTTATCTCAATGACAGTACACTTTTATAAACATAAAAATCTAGCAAGACAATAAACAAAACACTGCCGACGCAAAGGCGATAATGCAAACTCATCGCCTATGCACAGTGTGTCTTATTAACTGAATAGTTGATACAAGCTTTCCGTCGCCGCTTACTTAATTTAGCACATTTACCCAGGAATTACGCTTAAATGCTGTTTGTTTACTGTTTGTTGGTTTCCTGTAAGCCGTGGAAAGTCTTGGTGGTAAATAATTTATTGCATAACCACCTACGTTTATTGGGTGTCTACATTGTGTTTTTAAATAAAGTAAATATTTTAGTGAACCTCTAAGAACTAGATGATCGTCTAATGATGGGCACTTTTTAAAATGAAAGAACCTCTAAAACCGTTTTAATCATTGAGCTTTCTTCTAACTTACTGGCCTTTTCTCACAGTTTGTGCAGTAACTAAGCTAAGCGACCAAATGGGTTATGTTAGGTTAAAACTATGAATAAACGCACGCGAGCCGAGTGAGCGAAGAAAGCGATTCTGAGTAAGCGGCCAGCGAGCGCTATAGAATAGAATAGACTAAAAACTCTTTATTATGTATCTATACTAAACCAAAGCAAAGCTATATCCAAATTTTTCGAAGTTACTTGGTTATTGGATACTTTTGACACCTAAATAGGAATTATTTGAGGTTCACAAAAAAAGGCGCAATCATTATATAGAGTGTTCAATAATATTTATAGGAAAACAAAATGGAAATTATTTGAGATTCGATTAAACATTATATACATTCCTTTAAATAATATTGCATAGTTTCATCTTACTCTCCCTTGCTCGCTAGAAAACGCAAAAAGACCCTCAACTACGTAGACCGTACTTATTAATTATCCAGATACTCGTATTCAAGTTATTGAATATTTACTAAGATAATAATGCTGTAGAGTTGGTTTGTTTGAATCGGATCTAATCTCTGGAACTACCGGGTGAATGTGATTTTTTTTTTCATTTGATAGCCCGGTTCTTGAGAAAGGCAATAGGCTAAACATCACGCTGGAATCTTTACAAGCCGAGCAAAATGTAAAAAAAAATATATGAAAGAACGACGGGGGATGGATGCGACGCGGCGTGTAGCGTGATTTTAAGTATGCCGCACCACCTTCGGTGCGGGTTACTTAAAATCACGCTACGATTCTTAGGAGTAGTCGTAGAAAAGAAGCCAGAAAGAACGCTAGACGAAAACGAAGTAAAGCGCGGGCGAGCATTGCGCGTTGAGTCGGGGAAACAAGAAATTTCACGCGAAGTCGCGGTTAGAAGCTAGTAGACAGGCCTGGTGGTCTAGTGGTCAGTGGCCCTGACTGCTATGCGCAAGGTCGTGGGTTCGATTCCCACCCAGGACAAATGTTTGTGTGATGAGCACGATCATTTGTTCTGTGTCTGAATGTAATTTATCTATAATATGTATGTATTTAGAAATATATGTGTATGTTTATCAGTTGTCTAGTACTCATAGAACAAGCTCTGCTTAGTTTGGGACTAGATGGCGTTGTGTGAAAGTTGTGGAATATTATTATTATTATTAACTAAATACTAATGTTACGATGAGAAAAATATCCAGTTTGCAAGCAGTATTTATTTGACCTTATGACCCGACCATATTCCAAGGCATATTTAATCTTTTCGCACACAAAAATATACAAAGGCGGACTTAATGCCTTAGGCATTCTCTACCAGTCAACCAAGGGTGGTGAAGAGATTAGATGGCATGTGCTTTGGTTGAGCCGAACAATGATAAAAAAAAACTATTTCTCGTACCTATTATTAAGAACGTTCACAGTCTGAATTCAGTCTCACAATCAGTACCTCTAACTTTTGCTGCATTTTTGACATTTGTTTCTCGCCGAGATAACACTGTGACTGGATTTTGAACTTTATAAATTACGAGAATTGACCTTGTGATGTGAGAACCTAACTCAAGATCTCAAAAGCCTAGAGTTTTTTGATAAAACGACTAAGGCAGAATAATAAAAAAAAAACATTGTAGAATTAAACACATTTTATACTAAACGACGCATTAAGGGCCATCATAATTCAATGAGAATTCTGCACATGTTGCTAAAAGTTATACAACATATACAAGGTGTAATTTAAATAACGCACAACCTCTTAAGGGGTCATTGTACTCATCATTATGAACAACTTTTACTATGGGACCAAACCGAAAAACGCGAAAAAAAAATCAGCTGTTCCCTACATTTTGACGAGTTATGCAAACATAAATGTAGGGAACAGCTGATTTTTTTTTCGCGATTTCCGGTTTGGTCCCATAGTAAAAGTTGTTCATAATGATAAGTACAATGACCCCTTAAGAGGTTGTGCGTTATTTAAGTTATACCTTGTATATGTCTTTCCCGCCATAAACATTAATAACATTATTATAATCATAATCACTTGTAGCAATATGACAATTTATATCAATGAATTATTGACATCTTCACACATAAAAATATTTACGATAAACATGTTGATACTGTTTGTCTTGCTAGTTATTTCATTTCAAAGTATTTTTTGATCACATGATCTCAGTAGTAATAATAAGTGTTTTTATTATTATTATATAATACATATTTTTTGGTATTTTTAGCATGCCGAAATAAGTAAGAAAAATATGTGGAACTATTCATATTTAAGACTTTACGTAGGTGTCATATTTTATGTAAACTAATATTATAAAGAGAAAACATTTGATTTTTGTATGTTTGTTTGTTACGCTTTCACGCTAAAACTGCTGAACGGATTTGGATGAAATTTGGCACATGGATAGAATATTTTTATTTATTTATATATAATTTATTGTACACCACAAAAATACATAACATAAAAAATACATCAAACACTACAAAATATACAATGGGCGGTTTTATCGCTTCCTGCGATTTCTTCCTCTTCTCTTTTCTCTTATTATGTATTTCGATATTCCTAAGGGATCAAGACTTATGCGGGTGAAACCGCGGCACACAGCTAGTGTAAAAAAAAAGATTTACTATTTAACTCTATTCTACGAAAGATCAATTAAATCGTAACCGTGCCTTTTAATGGAATATTTTTAACCAGAAAAAAATCTTACCAATTATATCTCAATTACGTTATTGATTTTTCAAATTAATTATAATCTTTTAAACTAACTAAGAGCTTAAGGTCCTTTTTACAGACGCCAGCACATCAAGCTACCCGAAACTGTCAAATTTTCCCAATCAACATTGAACCTTATTCTTTAGTGATAAAGTTAAAAATTTATTAAAGAAATTTGACAGATTAGTAGCTTGATGTGCTGGCGTCTGTACATACACGTTTTTTCTTGCCGTAAAAAACTACGATTTATTCGCCGTGTGTAGGTACGGTTGACAGTGTTGTATCGATCGTGCTATGGAAGCATGTTGACAGACACGTTTTTCCAGGGCGCGGCTTATACACCGTATCGTGAAGCAACCATGCCGTGTACAAAGGGCCTAAAGGATCACCAAACCTGTTTATACTACAGCTTACCAAAGGTCACTCATTAAAAAGTCCTAAAGAATTGAAAAAGAATGAAATGTAACCTAGAACCAATAGCAGCTATTCGTCTCAAAAGCCACAGAACCATGCCACTCTGCATGGATATGAAAACTACAGGGTGAGCCAGAAAGAAATCCACTTTTGAAAATTCGATAGTAAAACAATGCTTACGTTTTTAAGTGTAATGTTTATTTTAAATTACAGACAATTAAAGGAATTTTACGTTTTAAAAATAAAATCGTCCAGATGCCGTCCGTTGCGGCGAAGGCACTCTTCCAATATTGCTTGTATATTTTGGAACACTTTAGTGAAAATTCCCGGCGAGATTGACCGGATTTCTTCTTGCATATTCGCCTTCAATTGGGACAGGGTTGATGGATTATAATTAGAGTACACTTTACTCTTTAGATATCCTTATAAGAAGAAATCCGCTGGAGCCAAGTCAGGGGGCCTTGGAGGCCAATCAATATCACCCCTCCTCGAAATTAATTTCTTGCACAACCTCCAGTGTCCGCGTTACTTGTATGGCAAGTAGCAGCGTCCTGTTGGAATCATGTGTTGTTATTGTAACCACGTTATTCTTGCAGTTCCGGAGTCAGGAAACCAGGAAGTTGCCTCGCCGGGAATTCTCACTAAAGTGTTCCAAAATTTACAAGCGAGATTGGAAGAGTGCCGTCGCCGCAAAGGACGGCATCTGGACGATTTTATTTTTAAAACGTAAAATTCCGTTTATTGTCTGTAATTTCAAATAAACATTACACTTATAAAACGTAAGCATTGTTTTATTATAGAGTTTTCAAAAGTACATTTTTTTCTGGCCCACCCTGTATAAAAGTTCCGGATATAGGAGCAATTACTCTATCGCAGTCGGAGGCATCGAACGTCGTAAGTGTTGTCGAACTACCGTTTGTCTGTTCATTACTCTGAAAGCATGTCGGAGAGAGGCCACAGCCGAGTCCCCGTCTATAATTCAGAAAATCTCCTTTATGTACCATTTTTCTGCGATGTTATTTTGTAGCGGCCCTTTTGCGGGTTTGTTGGTTTTGACTTTATTTTGTTGTTATTGCTTATTGGGTTTATTGTTCATTTTTATGCGGTTTTAAAGTCAACTTTAATGACGCACGATTTGGGTATATTTTGTTGTAAATGATGACATGTGCCATAATTTCTAATGTAGTTGAGATTGGCATATGAGTAATTTATCACCTATGTCCGAGTATAATCCTCTCGTTTCCAACGCATAACAAATCAAATCCAAAGTCATTTATTCAAACTAGGCTGAGAATCAGCACTTTTTGAAAGTCAAAGTTACATACGACAGTCCCCCAAAAACACCTGCCCTTAACAACTCCCTAATAATTTTATTACAGAGGGTCTTTACTCGTATTTTTCAGAACTTCATATTCTAATCTCATTCATTAAATCTGTCAAACATACCTCTAATTTAGCTTCTTTCTGGCCAAGTTTTTGACATTGATTGTCACTGAGATGAGATTTCGCCTAGATTTTTAACATTTTCAATTACGGAAAATAGCTTTCAGATTTTATACCACCAAGACTAAACCGCAAAAATACGAAAACGTTGCGTGACGTAATGAAGACCCTGTAAAAGTACTGAAATCCTAACCAATGTGTGTAAAGCAATGTGCCTAAAGATACACTTTAAAAAATCTTTTGTGAATTCATCGACCCATATAAATCAAAACCGATACCCATATTTTCTTTTTTCATATAAAAAGGAACGGACAATATCACTATTTGTCGGTAATAAGTGGCAAACAACTAGTTTTCAATAGTTCTGTATAAGTGGTTCAGTTCAATCGTAGGTGCATTTTACTGATTACAGCCATCAAGCCACAGTTACGTGAAAGAACATCAACCATGGTTCTGTTGCATAAAAATAATATTACAGTACAAAATAATGATTCAGAGATAATTATAAAAAAGTCTGACACGTGCCGTCCACGCATTCATTTCACGAATTATTAATTAAAATTCAAACTGAAAGCTGCTGAAACACAATATGGATGAACATCAGTTCAGGTTTTAATTAAGCGAAATAAAACACGCCACCGTCACTCCGAATAATTTTCAATATTATAGTTCCGTTTTACTGAGTAAAATTATTTTTCAACATCAATCTAAATATAAATAGAAATGAAATATTTATCACAACCAGTATTTTAGTCTTTCACGTTGCAGTCAGTCGGTCAAGGATCCCTCGGTAGTCGTATTTACGGATATACGGAACTCCGAACCGATCGATAGTAGGATTTATAAATAAATACTAGCAACACACATCGCCATCGGCTCGGCGTCATTACAGTTGACAACTCGGACAGTTCCTAGCGAACTACAAAGTGGTTTAAGTTGAATAGTATGACACTGCAATTTTATCATTTGTATGCAGGGGAAATACGGATTTCAATCGGTTAAATGGTAGTTTCTTACGTCTTATACGGCTGGTAACTGGACTACTTTACTTGAATTTTTCACACGTTTATTTTCTTACGTGGTACTTATTTGAAGGAGAAACTACTGGCTGTTGGAAAATGTAGGTGCATAACATTTTCTTGAGGCATGGTTTTCTAGGCCTCTACTGGTCAGTTTTTGGGAATAACTTATGCTTTTAAATTCATTACTTAGACAGATCCTATTTCTACTAATATTATAAGCGCGAAAGTTTGTGAGGCTGGATGGATGTTTGACTCTTTTACGCAAAAACTACTGAACAGATTTAGATGAAATTTGGCACACAGATAGTTTATAACCAGGATTAACACATAGAATAATTTTTATCCCGATATTCCCACGGGATCGAGACTTATGCGGGTGACACCGCGTGTGCTGCTAATTCTTAATATTTCAAGAGTATCATAACATCTTTAAGAATCGTTTGCTGGGAGACGTCGGCATGAAAATACTTTATTTTGCACTGAGACAAATAGCCGCATATGGTGAGACTAAAATCAGGTTCCAACTTATTAAGAAATAAGAACAATGCACTTAAAAAATAATAACTTTTCATAGGAAAGGGAACGAGACGCGTGATTGATTTGTTTATGCAAGTCGGAATTAGGGTGGGCAACCTCTTGAATGAAAAATACATTACTGATGCCCAAAATACAACGGCATGGTTGAACTGTGTCCAATAGTATACAATTTCCGTCTTCAACAGGAACACATTGTTGCTGTTTTCGGCACAATGCCAGTAGTAAAACAAAAGTTAGTAAGCGCACATGTTTCGAACAACGTACTGGATCACCTGTCCACGTACTGACGTAGGTGTAGGTATGTATGTGTCTACGCATTTGATGTTCTACTTTCAGGTATAAATCATTCTATCTAGTTATCTTTGTAACTCAAAAGTATTAACATTGATAAGAAATATGTATGCGACAGAGATAAGAATATGAAAAACCAAAAGATTTCATTCCATACGAAAGGTATTTTTTTAGTTTTCCTTATTTTGTCTCACTGCTGCAATCTTTCGTAAGCATATCTAGGTCGTTACGCCAGAGCTTCCTAGGCCTCCCTCGGCGACAATGCCAGTCTTCTGGCACCCACTGCGTGAAAACTCTAGCCCAACCTGTCCCGATGCATCCTGTCCTACATGGCCAGCCCAATCCCACTTCAACATCAAAATCAATTAAATAAAAATCAAAAGTCATTTATTCAAACTAGGCTGAGAATCAGCACTTTTCGAACGTCAAAATTACAAAAGACAAAACACCCACCCTTCACCACTTCCTAGTGCTTTCGCTGGGTAGAAGAAGTGGCATAACAAACTCCCCAGCAGCCCAGCTGTCTGTTCAGTTAGAAAATACTTGATTGAATACAATACAAGGTATGCAAACTAATTAACATTCAAACACAGAACACTAAATTAAATTAAATCATCTTCAATTTAGTAGACTTATTGCCCGCATCGCGAAATGTATTATAAATCTAAAATATAAGCCAAGAAAAGAGTTTTGTTAACGCCTGATGTTAATTTTCACAAAACAAAAATTATTTACGGAAAAATCAACTCAATATCGTTCTAAATCCCTGATTTGTACCTAAAAAGAATTGAAGAAAATCAAATACTCGAATCTTCAGACATATTTCTCAGAACCTTTTCCTTTTCTCACTCATTTCCTTCAAATCAACAATTCTGTGGAAATCAGATTAGGATTCCCAAAAACTGTGCTCACACCAAAGTTAGAGAAGTCTGTCTGGCGTAGAAATGCACATTTTGTTTTTTTTTACAAAACCGTTACCTACCGATAACTTTGACTATAAGACTGTTTTTTTTTTATAAGAATGGGCCCGCCATCTTTAATTTCATAGAGCGATAATGTTTTTTTTTTTTGCTGTATGGGCCCGCTTTTGACCTCGATCACGCCTGATGGAAAGCGATGGATGAGGTCTATGATGGAACGAGCGTGCCCAGAAGATGCTTAGGACACTGGAACTCCCACGCATCGACGGAACACAGCAGGCTGCTTGACGCCAGACTCCAGTAAGGGGTGGTCGCAAACCAGGTGGGCGTTTTCCCTACCACCGCAAGGGAAGAATTGGCGAGTTGAATAAGGTGTTGGGTGTGACTGTCCAGAATGCGCCGAGCGCTCGGTTCAGTTGAGTAACTGTCGGAACCAAGTGCGCTACATGAGGAGGCTTTTCATGCATCCCAAAAATGCTCCAATATACTCTATGTAAAGGGTTTTTTAAGAAAGCAAGTGTCTCCATTAAGTCAAGATTTCACACACCTAGAACACGTTTATTCAGATCGTAAGGACAAAACACTGGTGAAAATGTCGGATTTTGGTATCTGCCATCATTTTGCGGCAGTTACCAGGCGCCGCTTTTCTAGAAAACTCAACTATAAAGGAAGGTTATCCTATTCTTATGTGGACATATCCTTAGCTATGAAAATAACGCACACAAAGGATATTATGAACGGAAGGCGGGGGCACCGACAATCCTGGTCTTACTTTACATGACATTTACAGAACGTCAATTTATATTAGATCTCTTATTAATAGCATACTAATAAGAAATGAAACAAAACAAGAGGAAACGGTAAGGAAAGGAGATACTATTTATACTATTTTTGCTATTTCTGCCTAAGCACTTCCAGTAATGGTGGAAGTCGAAATAATAGTGAATAGTGGACTTCCTTGATATATGACGCCCAAAAACATTACTGTGTTCTGCATTCTGATTGCGTAACAACAATCAATCTCAGTACGAATCATTTTAAAGGATATTGCTGAAAAGTGCATTGATTCTTATGTTCGAAAGATTTGTCTGCTCAACAACGTTAATAACGCAATTAAAGTTGTTGTTGATGTTGTAAAATGAAAACCATTATTGCTAATAGTGTGTTACGCAACTACCCGCGGGCTTATAGAGTATGAATACAATCGGCCGAGCTCCAACGTACGCTGTAAAAGTGAAAGATATTTTAATTGGAAATAGTACTTACTCGTTTTGCATATAATATTGATTTAGTTTGAAGACTTCATTCATATCTATGGTGATACTGATGGAGCTTGTTGCATAAACTTAACGTTACGTAGGTAGGTGCCTACTCCTAGCATTCGTTCTTGGGCTACTGGTATAATTGCAGACACAATTTTAACTTTGTCTGTACAGGCGACTACATAAAGTTATTAAACCCTTCAAAAAATAAATACGTGACTAAATTCTGAAGAAAAAAACCAAGGATTTACTTTCATGTAATAGCCATATCACATTCTCAAGAGAATATTGTTATCTATACTTTAATATTATTAAGAGCTAAAATTTGTATGTAGTTCTCCGGAACTACTATTTGAAAGATTATTTTCATTTGATAGCCCATTTCTTGAGGACCCCAAGGAGCCGAAAAAAAATAAGAAAGTCAGAAAGAAAGCTAAGTGAAAACGAGTGACTAGAGCGGGCAGGCGACGCGATGCGACGTTGCTCCGTGGGTCGGGAGCAACAAAGACATCATTCAACTGTCGAATAATAGGTATATACCCAAAAATGAAAGTGCGAGCCAGAAAAATAAAGTACTTATTTCTTGTGGGAAATTAAATGATTGTAAAGAAATTCTACATATAACCCCCGGTTGCCACTTGAGATTTAAAATGCCAAAAATCATATAGTTACAACAACTGTTTTAGGCATAATATTCAAAAAAATACATGTTTTAACTATTATAACATAAATTAACCCCCTGGCTGCTATTTAAGTTGAAAGTACCATAGGTAATAGGTAACAGGTAACACGGGCTGGTGTCCGCAACTCCACGTCAATGCGCGTATTTTGCGTAAAGAAGTAAAGTATATTTTTACCTATAATAATTTGGATATTCGTTTAAAGACGCAAACAGAAGCAAGTATCCAATTATTTTCTATAACCTTCTTGTTCTACTAAAGTAATGCAACTAATGACCTACGAAACCTAATATTTCTATAATTTTGTTAAATAATTACTCACCAGTAACTTTCTAACCGAATCTCCAGATAATAAATCGAATCTACATGTAAATATCGTTTGGCATTGACACCCAAGTTATTTCCTCTGACAATTTCATAGAACCTTCAAAACTTTAGTCGTTATTAACTACAGTTGAAATGCTATGGGGAAATAAAATGCCGATATGATAGTTACACGGTACATTGTTGTGTGACTGTTGTAAAAATAAACTATAAACTTTTTTACAAAAAACAAAAAAACACTGCAAAGTGAAAAATAACTTTAATTTCGGAAGTCGGTGTCGTTGGTCCTGCATTTTTGTTTTTTGATGCCGACTTCCGAAATTATTTTTCAGTGTGTGGTGTTTTTTTTTTTTGGAAGTCGGTTATATTTTTTTTTTTTAAGATTTATATTACTTCCTCGGGGTATTCAATGAATTACGGTGAATTACGCAAGAAACTACAAGTGTACTACAAGTGTGGATGGCTTTAAGAATAGAGGAAAAACAACGAATCGATGAATGGATTTGTGTGAACGAAATATCGGGCTAGAAAAGTGGTAAATATGGGGGGATGGGGGCCGAAGAATATAATATTATGAGGAAGATGGATGAAGGATAATGTACGATTCTAAGTCAGCTTCGCAGTATATTTTTAAGATGAGGTGTATGTTTAGGTTGAGAGGTTGTTTGTGTGTGCAAAAAACCGGCCAAGTGCAGTTCGGATTCGCGCATGAAGCGTTCTGTACCATTATCTATAAAAACGGCAAAAAAATCACATTTGTTGTATGGGAGCCCCCTTAAATATTTATCTTATTCTGTTTTTTAGTATTTGCTGTTATGGCGGCAACAGAAAAACATCATTTGTGAAAATTTCAACTGTCTAACTATCACGGTTCATGAGATACAGCCTGGTGACAGACGGACGGACGGACAGATGTACGGACGGACAGCGTAGTCTTAGTAATAGGGTCCCGTTTTACCCTTTTTGTACGGAACCCTAAAAACGAATGCTCCCGTTTATCTCCAAAACGGTTTGACCAATTTTAAATTTTTATTTCAATTTTGATTCCTACTTACTACTGTTTCTTTGCCAATAGGAACGCACCTGAACTCTCGAAGACATAGAAAATGATTTAAATAAAAGTTCACAGACCTATTGATGGTTGTATTAACGACTTAGAAACTCAGCCGTTAATATTGTTAGTGTATCAGTGTACACTGGGAACTTTAAAAGTGTTTTATAACTATCATAAAATCGAACTATGGTGTCAAATCGTAAACTTTCACTCGCTCGTTAACAGTTCGTAAGAAAATTGTGAAAAAAAATTGATCACCCATTATTTTGTTTATGTCTTTAGTAGTTTTTGTTCTAGTTTCTTGTTTACCTGTAATTTGGTGTCTCATTAAGTTTTTCATGCAAATTAGTTCAACGGATTAGATACGATCGGATAGTTCACTACATTGCTATTTAAATCGAAATAAATTTAATTAATTGTTACACATAATCAGCCTATAATATTCCCACTGTTGGGACACAGGCCTCCTCTCTGTGAGAGGGAGTGGGCCGTAATCTACCACGCGGGCCCAGTGCGGGTTGGTAGATGTCACATGTCTTCGATTTTTTTGATCTAGGACATGCCGGTTTCCTCACGATGTTTTCCTTCACCGTTTTGAGAGCAGTGGTGATGAAATTATTTACACAAAGTAAAGCGCCTGTCTGGGTTCGAACCTACGACCTACACCTCGTAAGTCGCGGCCGTTACCACTGAGCCAACACTGCTCTCTAATTAATTGTTGCTTGTTGGCAATCATTTTGTTTCGAAGCATTGAAAATGAATATAATGGTTAATTTCAATGTTAGTTACCGCCAGAACCACTATCCCAATGTTTTTACACCCACAATAAAGTAAAATAATGTATAATAATAATATATTTCATTATTCGATAACTCGGTCTGTCAGGATTATTTGTAAAACACCAACAACCTCTTAAGAGGTCATTGTACTCATAGTTATGAACAACTTTTACGATGGGATCAAACCTGAACAACCCGGAACCCGGAGACTCATACTCAATGAAAATAACCGATGAAAATGAGCCTTCAAAGCGAGAAAACGTGTGGTATAGGTTCTTCGTAAACCGCAATCGTTTCCTATTGAGACCAATGAAAATGAGTCTGTAAGGGGTTGAATATTCCCTTCACGTCGCTTCCATATTATGTCGATTCTTAAAACAAAAGACACTAGTTTAAAGGTGTTCAGTTTGACCTCAAGTTTGATAAAGTGAGCGCTAATAAGATCGTAGTCAGATCGGCGAGCTATTAACTTGTGTAAGTATAGCTTGCTGGTAAACTAGTAGCAAATGGTAATCATACTTATAGCTGAGCTACTTTTTTGAAGATAATACCGCAAGTATGTAACGTACAATATGTAGTGATATCGGAAAACGCGCGAGTCTCCGCACGCTTTTTTACAACCGACGAATTTCATTGGTTGCTCCGCCCACTACGGGGATTCCCCGCAGACGGTGTACCGACCGCGTTATCGATTTAATGATTACTTTCATTAGTCACTACCCCGCTTACGGGCAGTCCCCGCATGCTGTAAATCGACCGAGTTATCGACTAATGAAAATGAGTAATTAACTGCACCCTAACATAATTATTTTACTAAAAGAGATACCTAATAAATGGCAATGACCACATTTCATGATAACAGCAAAAAGGTAAGCTAAAAAGCTTCAAACTCAAACTCAAACTCAAAGCATTTATTTCAAGTAAACCAATTACAGGCACTTTTGAATTGTCAAGGGGTCGGTCAGTCAGAAAGATGAAGCTAGTTGCCCATTCCAAAGCGTAGTAGGTACCTGTGGAGAAGAACGGGCAAGAAACTCCACGGACACTCTTTTAAATCATAAAAATTGTTACAAAATTTTGGTTACATCATTCAAGTTGAAATTATACATGTGAGAACGATGTAGACAGACGTGCACGTTAAAAGCGTCCGTACTAAAAAAGATAAAAACAAAAACAAAAAAATAACAATTCAGAAATGAAAATACTTAGATTAAAATAAAAATAAGCCGTGGCGGCTAAGAGATGACCAGTCCCTACTGGCGGCGCCCGTTCACAAACATGACGTATGGCTTACCTTACCTTTTTGCGTTATCATGAAATGTTGTGGTGTGCTTCAGATACGTGTAGTTATCGGCCGGCAACGACGCCAGAGTTCTAGTTTCAACCAATATCATTCGGTAGAAAATATACTCGTAAAATGATAAAATTTAACTGATAGGTGTTCGTGGTATTATTTTAATCGCATTATTTGTCTATCGTATGAGGAAAAAAAAAATATGTGTCAAACAGTATTTTTTGACCGATTTTTTTTGCGAATTTGAGCGCCCGTCGTTGTTTTCATAGAAATAATTTTTTGAACGTCTAAATTACATAAGACAATCCCCCAAACAACCGCCCTTCACCACTTCCTAGTCTTTTAGCTGGGAAGAAAAAGTGGCGCAAGAAACTCCCCAGCAGCACAGCTGTCTTATTAGTTAGAAGATCTTGATTCTCTACGAATACGTAGGAGTTAACAATAGAAAAAAAGACAGCAAAAAATAAAGAAATAGTCTGTCTAAAGGCAATCTTGAAATTAGCCTTTTGGTCATCTGTTGATTAAGTATATTATGTGGTAATTTTATTTTATTGTGTACCAATCAATTTTCTTTTAGTCCTAATATTGTGATGATTTCAAACTGAATCGTATTGTTTACTTTTCAATATGAACTCAGACTCAAGGCATTTACCGGCTTTTTCAACTGTCAAAGAGTCGGTCATTTATTCAGAAAGTTGAACCTAGTTGCCCGTTCCAAAACGTAGATTGCCTACAAAATACAGTTGCCTACACAAAATGTCTGTATGTTTGGAGTTTCTTGCCCGTTCTTCTTTTTCTATGAAGAAGAACGGGCAAGAAACTCCAAGGACACATGAATTTTGTGCATGCCAATATAGTCCAGCCATTGTCAAAATTGCACTCTACTGATTTCATGGGATGTTGTTAGGATAGATCATACCAATATCTAGTGTAAAACCAATTTTGCAGCTTCTAAAAACTTGTGCTAACTTTGTGGTGTACAAAAAACCTCGAAGTTTTCGGACTTCTTTCAGTTTTTTGCTTATAACTTCTAAAAGGGATGTACTCACATCCAGACATACAAACTATCACATTTATAATATTAGTAAAGATTATCTAGAAATCACTGGCATACTGAAAGATCCCCATATCCCTTAAGCAATGTAATAAGAATCAATATTTATGACCACCTACCAAAGCATTAGTGCAGCCACTCTTACATTCATCTGAAATCGTTGCACACGTGCCCCCAACGATTTTTAATGTTACTCACTGTTTCAAATGTGTAGATTAGTATGGACACGACTAGAAATTTGGGGCTAAACCTAACCATATGCCATATCATACCATATCTGATATATATAAACATATTATATTTATCTTTTACAATGTTTAGAACTACTATTTGCACTATGATACTCAATTAAATGACTAATGATTAACTGTACAGACAAAAACAAAAGGACACTGAAGCCAGGGCTCGGAAACCGGTTGAAATTCTTAACCGGTTACGGTCATTGACCCCAAACCGAAATCGATTTAGGTTAAGGTTTGCACTTTACCGGTTTTTACCGGATTTTGCGGGAAACCGGTTTTTCATGAATTTTGGTTTTGAAAGTGAAAATTAACCGGTTAAACACCCCCCGCCCCCTAACTAAGCAAGTCGCAACATGAATCTACCCGCACCATTTAAGTTCTCCGGTTGTATTTGACGTCCTCAGATCAAACATTTTTTTTCCTAATGTTTTCTGGGGTACTAAATGTACTAATGTCACTATAACTTGTTGGAAGTGTTAAAAAAGTAGACGAAAAATATTTACGACTTACGGAATTAACCGGTTAATTTGGGTGTCAAAACCGTTTGTGCTTATGTAACCGGTAACCTTTGTCATTTGGGTTACATATGAACAGTTCACTTGTTTAACCGGTTAATGAGGGAACGATATATTTACCGGTATTTCATCGAAATTAACCGCTCTTTTTAAACCGGTTCAGAGCCCTGACTGAAGCTACGGTTTCCTAGAAGTACTCGCCCAGCAGACTGGCAGCATAGAAGTTATGTTTAAATTCAAATTCAAAATGTTTTATTCCACATGAACACATGTGGGCACTTATAGAAAGTCAGAAGCTAGGTGCACAGTTCCAATTGGTAGTTTCCTATGGAGAAGAGCCGGCCAGAAACTCCACGGTTACTCTTTTATTGCCTACTACCTAAATTTAAAAGACATAACAATATGAGTTAACGCAATTTTTTACTAATTGTAATTTAATCTATAAAAATCGGTATACTTACACTATAGTGTGAATCGGTATACTTACACTATAGATGAAATTATAAGAATATCTAAACAAGTTTGGATCTCTATCACAGTAATGGTTAAATGTTTTTTTAACATTATTTACAACTTTAGGCTTGAATTTTTCAGATGTTTAAATGTTTATAGTTGGTAAAGACGACTTTAACCTTTTTTTGCGATTCGAAAGGATATTGACAAGAGAATGGTGATGTGTAAAAGCGATGGAGTCATAAAGGAAAATAGCTCTAACAATACTTTAACTTAAGATAAAAACTTCTCACCAAGTTTGTAGGGAATACTTGCAAAGTGCGCGCATGCTTGTACAGACGCCAGCACATCAAGCTACCCGAAACTGTCAAATTTTCCCAATCAACTTTAAACCTTAAGTTATAGCGATAAGGTTGAAAATCGATTAATGAAATTTGACAGATTGTAGTAGCTTGATGTGCTGGCGTCTGTACATAGATCCATAAATGTGGAAAAAGCAACGATCTATTTGAACCTTTGAAGTACTTCAAGGACAACAAACAACATGATCAGCACATAATGTTCCCACTGTTGGAACACAGGCCTCCTCTTTGTGAGAGGGAGTGGGCCGTAATCCACCACTCGGGACCAGTGCGGCTTGGTATTTTTGGCTTTGCATTTTCATGTCTTGGAATTTTTGGTTCTAGGACATGCCAGTTTCCTCACGATGTTTTCCTTCACCGTTTTGCGAGCAGTAGTATATAAATAAATAAAATTGAAGTACTTGTTTGTAATATAAAAATAACAACTTTTTACTGAATGTATAAGATAGTATAAACGATACTTGTAATAAAAAAAAAAAAACATAGTTTTTAAAATGTTTGAATGTTTAAATGTTTGATGTTTGAATGTATGCCTGTGAGGGGTCCGTGGCTAAATAATAACAGCCGCACAGATCGATGGATCAGGTTAAGCTACGCTAGCCGCGGTTGGTCTGTGGATGGGTGACCATCTTTACATACCGAGACCCCTCCGTGCCTCGGAAAGCACGTTAAGCCGTTGGTCCCGGCTGTCATTCGTAAATCATTGACAGTCGTTAGAAGCCCGAAAGTCTGACAACCAGTCTTACCTAGGTCTTACCAGTATTACCCTGTAACAGGGTTGTGGAGGTCAGATAGGCAGTCGCTCGATGTAAAATACTGGTATTCAGCTGCATCCGGTTAGACTGGAAGCCGACCCCAACATAGTTGGGAAAAGGCTAGGCAGATGATGATGAATATATGCCTGTCTGTTCAAGCTAATCTCCATAACGGCTGGACCGATTAAGGGGCCTTTACTTGCAGATAGCTGATATTATAAAGAATAATAACTTTTATTTTAGAAAAAGAATTAGGCCTCCGTGCAAAACAATAACTAATAAAATCAATTTCTTTTCATGCACGCGAACGAAGCAATTAAACTTCTAATATTTCACAATATTCATACTTTTTTAAATTTTCATATCACAGTAAAGGTCCACACGTTTCTATCGTGCGGGCGCGAGGCGTGCCGCAGCCGTCTCTTGTGGGCCATGTGGCCCCACATCCGACGCACCTTGTTCAGGTTACAGAGTGACGAGTGCCGCGCTGCTGTTCGAATGATTCAGATCCGCACATTATTACACGCTATTATTTTATTATTATTCAAGATTTTGCTGGGTGATCGAATTTTCTAGAAGGAGGAGTTTGACGTAAACGGAATCTTAATACCAAGATATAAAACATGTATTTAACATGCTACTAGTTTCAATTACCACATAACATATAATCAGACTTTAATGTTCCCACTCCTCGGACACAGGCCTCCTCTTGATGAAAGGGAGTGGGCCGTAATCCACCACGCGGGCCCAGTGCGGGTTGGTATATTATGTCACATGTCTTCGAGTTTTGGTTCTAGAATATGCCGGTTTCCTCACGATGTTTTGCTTCACCGTTTTGAGAGCAGTAATGATGAAATAATTCACATAAAGTAAGGCGCCTGTTTGGATTTGAAACCTATCCTATAGGTCGTATGTTGCAGCTGTTACCACTGTTACACCACTACTCACATCTTGCTCCTCTTGTTTGGATATCAAAACATAATTATAATACTGGATGCTTTTTTTCAGGCTCCAAATTTTTACAGGGTGTTCTACTCATAAATATGAACCACTTTCACTATGGGACCAACTCAAAGATCATGAAAAAAAAAAATCTGCTATTTCATACATTTTCGTAAAGTACTTATTGAACTTTTGTATTAAAAAGCTGATTTTGTTTTCGTAATTTCAAAGTTGGTCCCATAGTAAAAGTTTTTCATATTCATGAGTAGAACACCCTGTAAAAATTTGGAGCCTGTGAAAAAAGCATCCAGTATAATCAATCCCAAGTAGTTCAAGTACTGTACTGTACGTTTCTGGTCCACCCATCGCCTGAACTTATATTTGCGCCACCTAACATAAAACCAAACGTCGAGATACAAAGACGTACAAAGATCTCCGATATCTGAACACGTATTATGGGCAGGGGACCTGGCAACGTGCAGTAATGACAGGTGGAGTAAGGATGTGTTAGAGTGGCATCCATGGACTGGAAGACGAGATGTCGGTCGTCCGGCGGCGAGATGAGCAGACGACCTTCTTGCCATCGTGGGCAAAACCTGGATGAGGCTGGCACAGGATTGGCATAAGAAAGGTGAGGTCTAAGCCCAGCAGTGGGTGACGTCGCGCTGTGGATAGTGATGATGATGATGCCAAAAGTAGGCACAATGTTGTAACCATTATGCCTAGTTTGATTTCCCTACGTAAATTCCACAGAATTGAGTTATTGTCAAAATTTTATTTTACTGTGCCAAGTAAAGCACTTCGTTTTAATCCACCCATACGTGTACCTCTACATCTTCGAATTATAGGCAGAATAGTTACATTGTGCGCGCAAGCAGTAGTTTCAATGACATATGCAAGGAATATGATTTTGATCCATTCACAATTATTAGTGTGAATTCGGCCAGAAGGTGTTTTAGCCTCAAATTTTTTAAGTAGCGGTAGGTTATATTATTTGATTTTGTTATTTTATTGTTTTCTCTATTATTTTAGGCATATATTTGCAAACTATGTATTTATATTGCTACTTATTTTAGTTTAGGTGATGGGTTTTTTGTTTTTGTGCTCACACCATAAATTATTATTGTAATTCTATACTTACGTGAGGATTTGTAATTGGCTTTCGGGTGATTATGATTTCCTTTTGTGTCTGTTTTTAATAGCTGTAAGTCCTCCATGAACTAAAATAAATAAATAAACAATCTGAATGATTTTGAAGGATATTGCTAATCCATTGCTTCATTGTTCAAACAATCTGCTCAACAACGGAAATAGCGTAATGAATGCTGTTGAACTGTCAGAATGAAAGCCAATGCAACGCAATCACCCCACTGGTCTATTAACAACTGAGACGAGACTCCATCAGACTTATGACTAAACAAGGATTCCTTTTGACTAGTTTTAAACCATTCAAGCTAGTTTTTTCTTAAAAGAACGTAACTGACAAAACTCACAACTTAGTCCGGTACTAAAGTGTTAGTTTTTTATTAAGAACTATAGGCGGATCTCACACTAACACACGCACGCACACACGCACGCATCACCGCACGCAACGGTGCGCGGGACACGCGCCCCCGCGCGTGATTTCTAGGTAAAAACGCGTTTCCGCTCGGAGAATTTGGCTACGTTTCCCGCGCCCCGTCGCGTGGCGCGTTGTAGTTTAAGATCTGTCTAACAATAATCGAAATAAAAATGGCTCCATGGTTTTTACCTTGTTCTGTAATAAGACGGGTTAATATTCAGATAGCAATGTACCAGAAAAAAACTTCCACAAAATAAAAACGAAATCTCTGCCGAACTTTGTTTACACTACGCACAATGCAGACACAGATGTGGGGACTCGGAGGCCTGCAAATCTGCATTTTATAGCTTCCACCGCGCCTGATAAACAAAATTAACTCTAATTTTAATAAAACAATCATCGCTTCAAGTAGCTCGTTATATTATTTATAACTTTATGAATATTATAACTAACTTGTAAGTAGTAGATTATCAGAATCTACTACTAAGTTAGATATATGTAGCATTATTATAGTTTTATTTTGAGATATGTAATAAAAGAATTCTTGATGAATGTTATAATAACTTTTAAGTACCGAGTCTTAACATATAGGGGATAGTATCGTTTTATTTTGAGACTAGCCTCCCCGACCCATCCCGTCGCATCACATCACCTCCCCGCGCTATCACTTTGTTTAGGGTTCCTTCTGATTGTTTTTTTTGTTTTTCCTTGGCTCCTGAGGTTCACAGCGTGATTTTAAGTAAGCCGTACAGCTTTCCTCAGAATTGGGCTATCAAATACAAAAATATTTTTTCAAATCCAACCGGTACTTTCAGAGATTGACGCGTTCAAACAAATAAACAACCTCTTCATAGTATAGGTTATAATTATACAACATTCGTTTTAGTTTATGCAAAACCCGAAATACGTTTCTAGTATTTTTATGTAAGGAATCTATGTACAAAATTTCAAAACTGTATCGTGAAAAACCACAAAGTTGTAAGCTCGTTATGTTACCTGCTTGTCCGTACAAAAAGATGGTTACTACTTACCACGTGCCACCGGCCGACCGGCCGTGACCTGTGTTGTGTGCATATGATTGCGGATATTACTTAGTGTCGCTCGATGTCCAACGTCTAACATTTTTTAAATATTTTTGGGACAAAATATAACATGGTGTGAAAATAATTGGAATCGATTGAACAAACATTATTCAGGTTTGCAATATACTAAAAATAGTGTTGTATATTATACCTCTAGAGGTATTATACCTCTTTTGTTTGTGTAGATATAAGGTGAATATTCAATTTTAATGTTTTTTTTTTCGTTTTCTCAGAACAAGAGAAAATATGCAGTCAAAATATACATTACCCGATAAAAATAGGTTAAACTTACCAAGCTCTAAGTTAAAAATGCAGTCGACAAGTACACTAGTTATGTCAATTAATATATATAATAGATTACCAGAAATAATTAAAGAAGAACAAAAATTTAATAAATTCATAAATAAATTAAAACAATTTCTGTTATATAAATGTTATTATAATATCAATGAATATTTAAATGACAAATTTTAAATTATATGTTATTATAAAATAATTACAATATTTATTATAACAACTAAGTACTGAAATAAAAGCCCAACAGGGTCCAAAATTATTATTTCTGTAAAACCTACCACTTAGGTGGTAGGTTTTACAGAAATAATAATTTTTTTTTGCTTTCACATTGTGAAAGCAATAAATATATTGAGTATTGAGTATTTCGTTTACGTATTTTGCCCCAATCATTTAATTACCTTTGTGTATCCATGCAAATATCTTTTGAAGAGCTCCATTCGCCGTTAAATATGTCCATGTGACATTATCAACCCACGTTGCTGCACATGAAGTGACCTCGGGGAGTCGACACGGGCGGCGCGACCTATGAACTTTGCACCTTAAGGCTAAATATTACGGCCTGGTACTTCAGTTTTCTATAAGAGGAAAATATGCGTCTTGCTCTTAGAGTAAGAGCGTTCTTACCGAAAAGCAACCTCACCTGCGTACCTGCATTTAGGATTAGGATTTTCTTAGTAACAGCGAGGAGTTTGGAAGTTGGCGGTGTGATACCCCCGTGCCTCGGAAAGCACGTTAAGCCGTTGGTCCTGCGCCTGATCTCTCGTCGGTCGTGTCGGATTACCATCCCATCGGACTATGACAGTGAGGGAAGAGGGAGTGCACCTGTGTCTGTGCGCACACTCTTGCACTATAATATTTTCCGCGCCGAAAACTAGTCTCCGTTGAGATTGGCTGCCGTGGCCGAAATACGGTCTGAAGGACTTCTATTTATGCAATTAAACTAATTCAACAACGTTTAAATATCAAATACTAGCTTCTGCCTACGGCATCGCCGACGTGGACGTCAGAAACTATCCCACGGGAACTTGCCAAATATTATCGAAATCCGATAAGTAGTTTTGGCATAAAAAGGGTTGGGGTCGGCTACGAATCTAACTGGATGCAGCTGAATACCAGTATTTTATATAGAGCGTCTGCCTATCTGACCTCTGATATCTAGAATGTTCTAACTTGATAGACCAAAGATACGATTGTTTGAAAAATAAGTATAAAATTTGATAAGGTTTATAGATAATCCTATCTGACTCGATCAACTTCCATAATATCTCAAAATTGATAACAGCATCTCGACCTCGAAGACTTTTATCTTATGGGGCACTTAAATAATGACGCACTTTAGTTGTTTTTCTAGATTTTATTTTATTCAGTTACAATTTACAAAGATGTCCAAGCATGATTTTAAGTAACGTTTTAGAGCACCATAAAACTGATGCATTCATTTAAAGTTTGTAAAATGATACTTTGGTAATGCTGCACTATGAAAAGATATCATCGTATTCTATTATACTATAAACTTACACTTATATCTAAAATTATTCTTAAAGTAATGATAGATTGGAAATAATAACTTAAAATTCCTTCAAATGGATTTCTGTAAGAAATTCAAAGAAGGTTCGTAAAATTCTTAGCGAAACAGAAACAGTAGCAATAGTCTACTGACCAGTTTCTTATGATAGTATCTGGGAGGAGTGGAGATGGCTCAGCAACGAAAATAGACTGACTATTAAGAAAGTGTATCCGACTGCGGTAGATGCGGAATTACCATCGTTGTCAGGGGCCGCCGTAGTAGTGTCATCTGCTTCAGGAGCTGCCGTAGTAGTGTCATCTGTTTCAGGATCTGCCGTAGTAGTGTCATCCCCGGGAGGAGTTGTAGTTGTATCAGCAGTGGGATCCTCCGTAGTAGGTTCAAGCCGGTCAATTATCGACCAACTACTCTGGGCGTCCAGGTAATACGAAGAATAAATATTTTCCCAGAAATTAACTGTCTCAGAATAAGGGTTTTGTAATGGAACTTCTAGGTTGCCACCTGGTAAAATTTCCGAATTTGAAAGAACACGGAGGTAATTAAAATTAAGCCTTGAAAACGGCAACCAAGGTATTTGTGAAGTTGTACTTTCTGGATTCCTGTGAAAGAAAATTAAAAAAATGAATCTAAATTCTTATTTTTAGAACTGTTTGTTAAAGTAGGTATACTCACCCAGTTTTCGCAAAGTTTGTCCATCTTTCTACAAGTATGTCTCCGATAGAACGGTCTCTCTCAGATGTTTCCATGGTAGAAGTATTGTAGAACATGTAAGCCAATTCTTCACTGTGAGCTGCAGAATCAACATGTATAGGGCCCACAAATGGTTCTCCGAGAATTCCTGAATATGAAAATTGGAATAAATAGACCGGTGAGTTAGAAGCGAACATTCGATTTCTGACTTCCCTTATAGAAGATACTAGCATCATTGTGTCACCATGATATTTTAAATAATCTTCAACGTGATTCATATCAATTGGATTTTCCTCGAAGTAAAAATCTCTTATTCGCTGAGCTACTGACGCCTGTTCAGCTTCGGTATCGAATTTTAAGTCTGGTTGAATAAACTTAGTGAATGTTTCTTCCATTCGCTCTAGCCAATCATCATCAACCGCCTCTTCGGATCTGATGGTACCTTCGTTTTCTACAAAGCTAATTATGACAGGAATTTGCAAAAACTCAGCATCACGAATGATTTGAGCGGGAGTTTTAATTAAGAAAGGTTCCACGCCTGCTAATTCCTGTCTTTCCACACAAGGGGCGAAAGCTAGTGAATTATCAGTTAAATCTAATTCGTTAATAACACCCATCAAAGCTGATACACTAGTCCTAGTAAAGACATCTGACAACTGTTGAATGTTTTCAATTTCATGACCAAGAGCTTCAGCCACTTTGAGGGCATATTCCAAGTTATCTCGTGATACAGCCCATGGGGCTAATGCATTTCCACTTTGAGCAATCGCTTTTTGAACCAAGCCTTTCCCCATGGGGGACATAGTGACTAAGTCAACGGCAGCTGCTCCACTTCCGTGACCAAAGAGGGTGATATCTTCAGGGTTTCCTCCAAATTGCACAATATTTGCTTGTACCCACTTTAATCCTGCAATAATATCTTTTAATCCAGCGTTGCCTGGTGCGGTTTCGGTTCCAAGACACAAGAATCCTAAGATAGATTCGCGGTAATTCAGAGAAACGACGACGACCTCCTTTTCGACAAAGTTTCGAAAAGACAGCTCTCCTCCATTTACTCTGTCGAACTCCTTTCCTTTTATCCAAACCATGACTGGCAGTCTTCTAGTAATATCTAAAGTTGGCGTGAAGATGTTCGCTACCAAACAATCTTCAGTGCCTTCGTATCCAGGACCTAAGGCTCGAACACATTTTACATCTTTTCGGTTCGCCTCAAAGGGAGTATTGAAGGATGGAGCTGGTGAGGGTGCCTGCAAATGAATGTTTGTTAAAAACATTGATGATTTAAAACAAAGATTATTCATCCATACATCATCCATCCCGTTCAAGAGAATTTGATCTAACAAGATAATATGACATTTCAACAAAACAAATATTTTCCAATAACTACTCGGCGTGACTGTCAATGACATATCTACGGTAAGGGTGCGTTTCCACAGAAGCGGAGCTGGGCGGAGCGAAGCGGAGACGTGTAGGAATCGTCCAATCACAGACGAGACGAGTGACGCGATGAGGATTTCAACCATTGTGATTAGTCGATTCCAGCACGTCTCTGCTCCGCTTCGCCCAGCTCCGCTTCTGTGGAAACGCACCCTAATTGTCGTGTATGAAGCTCCACGTGTATGAACTTAGCTTCATACAAGACCGCATCTGCTTATGTTATGCAGTATATACTAGTTTTGTTAAACTTATTACATATAAAGTTTTATGTGACATGTTAACTATTTTCATTATTATGATTTACCTTGAACCTGTTGATGCCCGAAGTGGAGTCTGCGTATGGTATGCCATGGAACTCGAAGTAATCCCCGTCGGTGACCGCACTGCCCACAACGGTACCTTGTTCGATGTTAACCGTAGGTGCCTGTTGGCCTGCAGCCGATGCTGCTAGCACAGAACAAACAGTCAATAGTAGTATCATGCTTTCTTTACAACTGCTGAATTCTAACTGTATATAGAGATCGAGGACAAAACGGAATCATCTTGATTAGATCAGTTCAAAGTTTTCATGTTTGATAATGTCATGATGTCAGATAATGTCATCGATATGAGGATAAGAAGAATCAGTAGATACGAAAATAATACTATGATGAATTTGAAAAGACACCTTTTGGTCGACAAACCATTTTATTTATCGATTTCAATACTGTTTAAGATTGCTCAATGTTTTTTTGGTAGTTTTTTTTTTTGTAACCTTGTGGTTGTTTTGTTCAAGTTGTGACCGGGTGTTCTAAACATTTAGTTTAGCGAGCCATCTTAGGGCACATGCAAGGAATTGATTTCTAAGGGCTGCGATTATCGACATCGATAAGGAGAACTATACGAGTATACGTATACTCGTAGTAATAATTACGTAAAGATGTAAGAGCTCGTATGGTCAAGTACTACCACAATATCTATTTCTGGGCACTTTTTCTGTGTTCTGCTTTGCTGGGTGTCGTAATTACAGTTCTGACACCGTTGATTTGGCATCATTGTGTTTTTTTTTATTCTGGCTTTAGGTTGCTGTCATGGATAATATAACTGTGACAGGAACATTCGTGAAACAATTATGCATTATTATTATTGTTCCAGTACAATCAGGGACATAATGTCAGCTGTGTAACTTGTGCTTTTACCAAACCCGTCACTTGGGGCTGGACAGTTAGCAATTCATGACTGCTTTTGTTAGCTTGGATCTTACCTATTAAAACAAATGTGTGTGTTATTAAGAAACTAAATAAATAAACACTGACAATATTGCGGTTGTAACATTTCAGCTTGGTCTCTGGAATGACAACGATGAACGAATCTCCGTTGCCTCCGAGATTGGGATGATAAGCGCCGATGGGTGACCACTTTTAATCATCATGTGGGCCGGCCATAGGTTTGATTCCTATTCACGTAAACAAAATCTTATGTTACTTCATGGTTGACGATTTCACTAAATTGTGGTTCTAAATTGGCCTTGCCTACTGACTTCCAAAAATAATGATACTTTAAAGTACGTTTTTCTTTAAAATAAAATTATCTTGCATCTTTTTTTCGTGTTTTTTAGCTATTGCAGCTATTAATGTTTGGGTTTCGTTTGATTAGGTATTCATTTTAAGATTGTATAACTAATACCGATATCTTATTGATTAAGTACTTTAATATGATCATCTTACCTATAAACGTTGTATAAAGTTAAGAGACGATTTAAACAAGATTTATTTAAAAAGACGTTAATCGTAATTAACTTAAAGCAGCGTTTATAAATAAGGAGAAAAATCACATAGACTGATATTTATAGTGCATATGTTTTACTCGTATTATCCAGTTAAAGTTATCCAATCTAACACAATCAAACAAGGCAATATTATCTCAAATATAATAAAAGAATCTCGTTTAAGGGAACGTTAAATAAAAGACACTCTTCAGTTGCATATCTGTATTATAATTACGAAAATGCTATTTACAGTTAAATTTATATAGGCACTTAAATATTAATAATGTAAATTTTTGAAATACTTATAATACTTTGGTTTTTTTATGCTAAACATTTAAAACATCGCAGAACGCAAATTGCACTTTACTAACGCAGTTAGCACAGCAGGGAAATTGTGTAACACACTAACAATAGGCATAATGGTTTTCATTTTGACAGTTCAACAACATTCGTTGTGTTATTAACGTTATTGAGCAGATACATTTTCATACACATGAAGCAATGGGTAAGCAACATTCTTCAAAATCATTTAAATTGAGATCGATAGTGTGCTACGCCATTAGTCTGCAGGTCTTTCAAAGCTGCAAATTTGGTATAACATTACTGGTATCTATCTTAACAACATCACAAAAAACCTGTACAATCCATTTTTTGCGACCTAACTCGATTTTTGAGTCTATGGTGACTGACGTAACACACAATAAAGAATAACTAAAATTATCATTAAAATAATTATATTTAGAAATAAATATTAAACTAACAAGTCCATTATATTGATTTCTGCGTGAAATTCAAATGTTCCAAGTTTTTAGATTGTATGATTTTATTCTACTGAGCAGTTTCTTATGACAATATCTGGGAGGAATGGAAATAGTTAAGCAACGAAAACAGACTGATTATTAGAACAGTACTTGCGACTGCACTGGATGCGGAATTAGGATCTTCACCACTTTCACCACTCTCGGGAGGGACTTCTGTATTACTCTCATCCGTAGAAGGATCGTCTGTAGAACCTCCATCTGTAGTACTATCCGCTGTAGAATCTCCTTCAGTAGTGATTGCATCGGTAGGAGGTGATGCTGTAGTCACTCCATCAGGAGTGTTTGTATCGGTGGAAGGTGATACTGTAGTTACTCCATCAGGAGTGTTTGTATCGGTAGAAGGTGATGCTATAGTCACTCCATCTGGAGTGTTTGTATCGGTAGATGGTAATGCTGTAGTCACTCCATCAGGAGTGTTTGTATCGTTAGAAGGTGATGCTGTAGTCACTCCATCAGGAGTGGTTGTATCGATAGAAGGTGATGCTGTAGTCACTCCATCAGGTGTGGTTGTATCGATAGAAGGTGATGCTGTAGTCACGCCATCAGGAGTGTTTGTATCGGTAGAAGGTGATGCTGTAGTCACTCCATCAGGAGTGGTTGTATCGATAGAAGGTGATGATGTAGTCACTCCATCAGGAATGGTTGTATCAGTGGAAGGTAATGGTGTAGTCACTCCATCAGGAGTGTTTGTATCGGTGGAAGGTGATGCTGTAGTCACTTCATCAGGAGTGGTTGTATCGGTGGAAGGTAATGGTGTAGTCACTCCATCAGGAGTGTTTGTATCGGTGGAAGGTGATGCTGTAGTCACTCCATCAGGAGTGTTTGTATCGGTAGAAGGTGATGCTGTAGTCACTCCATCAGGAATGGTTGTATCGATAGAAGGTGATGCTGTAGTCACGCCATCAGGAGTGTTTGTATCGGTAGAAGGTGATGCTGTAGTCACCCCATCAGGAGTGGTTGTATTGATAGAAGGTGATGCTGTAGTCACTCCATCAGGAATGGTTGTATCGGTGGAAGGTAATGGTGTAGTCACTCCACCAGGAGTGTTTGTATCGGTGGAAGGTGATGCTGTAGTCACTCCATCAGGAGTGGTTGTATCGATAGAAGGTGATGCTGTAGTCACTCCATCAGGAGTGGTTGTATCGATAGAAGGTGATGCTGTAGTCACGCCATCAGGAGTGTTTGTATCGGTAGAAGGTGATGCTGTAGTCACCCCATCAGGAGTGGTTGTATCGATAGAAGGTGATGCTGTAGTCACTCCATCAGGAATGGTTGTATCGGTGGAAGGTAATGGTGTAGTCACTCCACCAGGAGTGTTTGTATCGGTCGAAGGTGATGCTGTAGTCACTCCATCAGGAGTGGTTGTATCGATAGAAGGTGATGCTGTAGTCACTCCATCAGAAGTGGTTGTATCGGTAGATGGTGATGGTGTAGTCACTCCATCTGTAGTGTTTGTATCGGTGGAAGGCGATGCTGTAGTCACTCCATCAGGAGTGTTTGTATCGGTGGAAGGCGGTGCTGTAGTCACTCCATCAGGAGTGTTTGTATCGGTAGAAGGTGATGCTGTAGTAACTCCATCGGGAGTATTTGTATCGGTGGAAGGTGATGGTGTAGTCACTCCATCAGGAGTGTTTGTATCTGTGGATGGTGATGCTGTAGTTACTCCATCAGGAGTGTTTGTATCGGTAGAAGGTGATGGTGTAGTTACTCCATCAGGAGTGTTTGTATCGGTAGAAGGTGATGCTGTAGTCACTCCATCAGGAGTGGTTGTATCGGTAGAAGGTGATGGTGTAGTCACTCCATCTGGAGTGTTTGTATCGGTAGATGGTGATGCTGTAGTCACTCCATCAGGAGTGTTTGTATCGGTAGAAGGTGATACTGTAGTCACTCCATCAGGAGTGGTTGTATCGATAGAAGGTGATGCTGTAGTCACGCCATCAGGAGTGTTTGTATCGGTAGAAGGTGATGCTGTAGTCACTCCATCAGGAGTGGTTGTATCGATAGAAGGTGATGCTGTAGTCACTCCATCAGGAATGGTTGTATCGGTGGAAGGTAATGGTGTATTCACTCCATCAGGAGTGTTTGTATCGGTGGAAGGTGATGCTGTAGTCACTCCATCAGGAGTGGTTGTATCGGTAGAAGGTGATGCTGTAGTCACTCCATCAGAAGTGGTTGTATCGGTAGATGGTGATGGTGTAGTCAATCCATCAGGAGTGTTTGTATCGGTAGAAGGTGATGCTGTAGTCACTCCATCGGGAGTGGCTGTCTCGGTGGAAGGTGGTGCTGTAGTCACACCATCTGGAGTGTTAGTATCGGTAGAAGGTGATGCTGTAGTCACTCCATCGGGAGTGGTTGTATCGGTGGAAGGTGATGCTGTAGTTATTTCTTCAGTAGTGATTGCATCGGTAGGGGGCGTTGCTGTAGTCACTCCATTTGGAGTGGTTGTGTCGGTGGAAGGTGATACTGTAGTCACTCCATCTGGAGTGGTTGTGTCGGTAGAAGGTGATGCTGTAGTTACTTCTTCAGTAGTGATTGCATCGGTAGGGGGTGGTGCTGTAGTCACTCCATCAGGAGTGGTTGTATCGGTAGAAGGTGATGCTGTAGTCACTCCATCTGGAGTGGTTGTGTCGGTGGAAGGTGATACTGTAGTCACTTCTTCAGTAGTGATTGCATCGGTAGGGGGTGGTGCTGTAGTCACTCCGTCAGGAGTGGTTGTATCGGTGGAAGGTGATGCTGTAGTCACTCCATCTGGAGTGTTTGTATCGGTGGAAGGTGATGCTGTAGTCACTCCATCAGGAGTGTTTGTATCGGTAGAAGGTGATGCTGTAGTCACTCCATCAGAAGTGGTTGTATCGGTGGAAGGTGATGCTGTAGTTACTCCGTCTGGAGTGGTTGTGTCGGTGGAAGGCGATGCTGTAGTTACTCCATCAGGAGTGTTTGTATCGGTGGAAGGCGGTGCTGTAGTCACTCCATCAGGAGTATTTGTATCAGTAGAAGGTGATGCTGTAGTCACTCCATCTGGAGTGGTTGTGTCGGTGGAAGGTGATGCTGTAGTCACTCCATCTGGAGTGTTAGTATCGGTAGAAGGTGATGCTGTAGTCACTCCATCGGGAGTGGCTGTCTCGGTGGAAGGTGATGCTGTAGTCACACCATCTGGAGTGGTTGTGTCGGTAGAAGATGATGCTGTAGTCACTCCATCTGGAGTGGTTGTGTCGGTGGAAGGTGATGCTGTAGTCACTCCATCTGGAGTGTTAGTATCGGTAGAAGGTGATGCTGTAGTCACTCCATCGGGAGTGGCTGTCTCGGTGGAAGGTGATGCTGTAGTCACACCATCTGGAGTGTTAGTATCGGTAGAAGGTGATGCTGTAGTCACTCCATCGGGAGTGGTTGTATCGGTAGAAGGTGATGCTGTATTCACTCCGTCAGGAGTGGTTGCATCCGTGGAAGGTGATGGTGTAGTCACTTCATCTGGAGTGGTTGTGTCGGCGGAAGTAGATACTGTAGTCACTCCATCTGGAGTGATTGCATCGGTAGGGGGCGGTGCTGTAGTTACTCCGTCTGTAGTACTTCCCTCTGTAGGAAGTGGTACTGTGGGAATTGGAGTCAAAGTACTTCCTTCCGTAGTAGGTGGTTCGGTAGTATCATCTATCTCCCAGTTACTTTCGGCATCAAGGAAATGATCGGTATAAATGTGATCCCAAAAGGTCAATGTGACTAAATGTGGATTTTCTAATGCTACTTCTAAGAAACCGCTATCGTTTATTTCTTTGTTTTCAAGCACGCGAATAAAGTTAAAATTTTCTCTCGTAACTGGAGACCATGTAGTTTGTGAAGTTTCACTTGTTGGGTTACTGTAAAAAGAAACATTGCAAATTAATATTACGCTTATTTAAAACGATAAAAGAATAAGAGGTGTCTAATGTGTCTATACTCACCCAGTTTTAGCAAAGTTTGTCCATCTCTCTACAAGAATGTCTCCGATTGTATGGTCTCTATCGCGTGTTCCAGTGGCAGGGGTATTGTAGAACATATAAGCCAATTCTTCACTGTGAGCTGCAGACTCAAGTCTTATAGGACCCACAAATGGTTCTCCGAGAGTTCCTGAGTATGAGAACTGATATAAGTAAATCGGTAACGGAGAAGCTAAAATTCGATTTCTGACTTCCCTTATAGAAGATACTAGCATCATTGTATCGCCATGATATTGTAAATAGTCTGCAATGTTCTCCAAATTGATTGGATTTTCCCCAAAGTAAAAATCTCTTATTTGCTCAGCTACTGCCGATTTTTCAGCATCGGTTTCAAATTTTAAGTCAGACTGTAAAAAGTCAGTGAAAGATATTTTCATTCTCTCAATCCAATTATTTTCCAATGCCTCTTTGGCTCTGATGGTTCCTTCGTTATCTACAAACCCAATTATAACAGGAATATGCAGAAACTCAGCATCACGAATGATTTGTGAGGGAGTTTTAGTTAGAAAAGGTTCCACGTCTTCCAATTCGTGCCTTTCCACACAGGGAGCAAAAGCTAGTGAATTATCAGTTAAATCTAGTTCATTGATAACACCCATCAAAGCTGATACACTAGTTCTAGTAAAGACATTTGACAACTGTTCAGTGGTAGTTATCTCATGGCCTAGAGCTTCAGCTACTTGAAGAGCACACTCCAAGTTATCTCGAGTTACAGCCCATGGCGCTAATGCGTTTCCACTTTGAGCGATAGCTTTTTGAACCAAACCTTGACCCATGGGGGACAAAGTAACTAAGTCAACGGCAGCTGCTCCACTTCCGTGACCAAAAAGGGTAATATCTTTAGGGTTTCCTCCAAATTGCGGAATATTTGCTTGTACCCACTTTAATCCTGCAATAATATCTTTTAACCCAGCGTTGCCTGGTGCGGTTTCAGTTCCAAGACACAAGAATCCTAGAATCGATTCGCGGTAATTCAAAGAAACGACGACGACCTCCTTTTCGACAAAATTTCGAAAGGACAGCTCTGGTACATTTGCCTGATCAAACTCCTTTCCTTTAATCCAAACCATGACAGGCAGTCTTCTAGTATCATCTAAAGTTGGCGTGAAGATGTTCGCTACCAAACAATCTTCGGTGCCTTCGAACCCAACACCCAAGGCTCGAACACATTTTATATTTCTTCGGTTCGCCGCAAAAGGAGTTTCGAAGAATGGAGCTGGTAACGGTGCCTGAAAATGAACATTTATTGAAGCTTTCGATAAATTTCAAAATGATCATGGATTCACACTAAACTTCGTGCATATAAGTTAAGTTAAGTATAAGTTAAGAAGTTATTAAGTTGCATAACTTCATCTGAGGAGCCGTACATTTTGTTTAATAGCGTGCACACTAATCTGATGGCGCATCACTCTACATCACGTGTTTTTTTACAGACTTGCGACGAACCTACTGATGTATCACGGTACGTCACGTAATTGTCTTGTGAATCCGACTTGAATTATTCAAAAAGATATTTATCCTATTAAACAAACCACCCATTACGTTATGTATTTATTTTTATTTTACTGAAATACCTATTTAATATATATTTTTTTAAATTTGTATTGTTTATAGATACTTATTGATTTAAATGCCTAAATACTAGTCTGGGCAGCTGCATAATATCGTTGGAAATTGTTAACAAAACCTTTATCAGCGGAAATGGCTTAGCTTCATTCTAACTTATGTTACTTTCATACAAGACAGGCGCCGCTACTGGTCTTACAAACTGTTATATAATATAATAAAATATATAATAAAATAAATAATTCATAAAATCAAAAAACCCGACTGCAAAATAGTCAACATTTAAGCAATGCACTAAAAAGACCGGAACAAGTTTGAAAATAGAAAACAAAATTAAAATAAACTAAAAACAAAGTAAACTCTGCTTTGGTTAAATACAATATATTATGAACTGAAAGTCTGAGTTAAATACCCGCATTAAGTTTAGTAGCAGGCGGGACTCATTAATTTTCCTTCGGTTTATAATTTTCCAAATTTGACGGCACGGTTGGCGCAGTGGTTAAGCGATTGACTGCTGCGCTGCGTGTCGCGGGTTCGATTCCCGCACGGAACAAATATTTGTATGACCTACATGTATTTGTTCCGAGTCTGGGTGTTTTTCTATCTATAATATGTATGTATTTACAAAAAAAAAAATTGTATATAAGTAGTTTATCAGCCATCTTGTTACCATAACACAAGCATTAGGTTGCTTAGCTTGGGACAAATGGTGCTGTGTGAAATGTCCAGGGATTTATTTATTATTTATTTAAATGGATTTTGAAATCCTTGGCGATTTTTTTTTTTAACTTCCCTATAGGGGAAGTTATTAAAACCTGCTACGAAAAGCCTGCTACTAAACTTAATGCGGGTATTTAACTCAGACTTTCGGTTCATAATATATTGTATTTAACCAAAGCAGAGTTTACTTTGTTTTAGTTTATTTTAATTTTGTTTTCTATTTTCAATCTTGTTCCGGTCTTTTTAGTGCATTGCTTAAATGTTGACTATTTTGCAGTCGGGTTTTTTGATTTTTTGAATGATTTATTTTATTTTAGACTTTTTAGTGTCGCAGCACACTCCTGTGAACGAAAACTGTGTAACGTTAATTGCTAATTAATAAATATTTCTGATTAAATCTAAACATATAACTTATATATATTTTTGTAATCTACATTTAATTTCCTTCATTTTGACACCCTACTCGATAAGTGTGGTTGAAATAAATTTTTTTAACGACTTACAATTTAGCGCCAAAAATCCACCATTTTTTTTTTTTTTAACACCCACCTAAGAACACTTGGGTTCACGAAACGAATCTAACGACACATCAACAATCGAAATCCATTCAGCCGTTTAGGAGATACGAGGTAATAAAAGAATTTACATACAAAATACGCGCGAAAAACATAACCCTTCCTTGGCAGTCGGGTAAAAATAACAATCAAAATAATTTGCGAAACCTTTTTCCAACTATATTGGGGTCGTCTTCCCGTCTAACCGGGTGCAGCTGGATACCTGTATTTTACATGGCGTGACTGCCTGTTCGACCTCCACAACCCAAGTCGGTGCCCACTATTTATTTTTTGCTCGTTATTATCGATCTGTTTTGTTTTTATTTTTCATATTACTCGAGTTAATTATATTTTTGTAAATACGTGTTTTTGTGACAACAAATTATTTTTCATTATCATTCATAATTTATTTGTTTTTTTTTTTCTTTCAATTATAGGGTTTAAAAAAATATTAAAACGTATATATAAATGAAAAGAAATTCTTGCAACCTATTAAAATATGATTTACCTTGAACCTGTTGGTACCTGAAGTGGAGCCTGCGTATGGTATGCCATGGAACTCGAAGTAATCCCCGTCGGTTGCCACACTGCCGACGACGGTACCTTGTGCGATGTTAACCACGGGCGCCTGTTGGCCTGCAGCAGATACTGCCAGCACAGAACAGACGAACAATACTAATACCATGCTACCTTTGCAACCGCGAAATTAGAACTAAATATCGAGGGGAAAACGGAATCATATTTAATTAGATAAGTTTAAATAAGTGTTTCTTTTTTGATAACGTCATCGATACAATGATAACAAGACTTAATTGATATGAGACTTAAGCCGCGTTTACACAAAGAGGGTTTCTCGACCGTCGAGAGGGGAGAATGTCCATACGAGACCAGCCGGTCGATTCTGTAAAAATCTCACCGTGAAATCATAAGTGAAGTGAGCTTAAAGTGAGCAGTGTCAATAGTGTTAATCCCTAATGATAGCTCACTCCACGCTCACTTCACCCAAGTTTTCACAGTGAGATGGTTACAAAATTGCATGGCTGAAGGCCAATTCCCGTAGTTAAAAACGTTCAAATCTAGTCGCAATCTCATTTCAGCAAACGTCAATGTCAAAAACTTGTCAAAAATGTTAGGAAACTAGAGGTATTTTTGACAGATTGAGACTGCTCAGAATGTGAACGTTCTTAAAATTACGAGAATTGCCCCTCTGTTTGCGTGAATCTTCGGGCGATTATTGCACTCATTAATTACTTAAAGAACTTATTACCTTCAGTGAAAGTGCGAAACAAAATATGGAAGTTCGACAAGTTAGCAGTTTGTCTTCGCCTTCTCACTGAAATGTGTACCTTTATAATGTGTGAGATAAGTCCTATATTTATACTGCGATTAATCACCTGGCGATTTTCGCCTCCGAGCCTCGTATGAACGAACCCACCTTTAGACGATCGAAAAACTTTCCTGGTGTAAACGCGGCTTAATAAGAGTGTGAGTATCCAAAAAAAAATTCCTTTGTGATGACAAATAATAATTATTCTTTGCAATCATAACGCAATTTTTAAGCTTCAGTTCCTCAACAAGCAAAAATGGAATCCTAATAAGACCACTTTATTGTCCGTCTGTTAAGACCTTTTTTATCACGAATGTATGTATGAAGGTATTGAGTTGAAATTAATATCAAATACTAAGATATAGACGTGTCTTTGAAAAGAACCGGAGTTACCGACATAGCTTGCAGAATAAGCAAACTGAAATGGTAGTGGCCATGTTTGTCGAAGGACCGATGGCCGGTGGAGCAGACGAGTCCTGGAGTGATGAACGTATATCGGTCAGCCTAGGGTGTGACGCCCCCCAGCTAGATGGACCGACGACCTGAAGAATTTGGCTGGGATGAATGGACGAGACAGACTGGACGACATGGTTTTGTGGCGCAGCCTGGGAAAGGCCTATGTCCAGCAGTGGACTGCGATGGCTGAGTTTATTGATTGACTATGATCTACAGTTCATGGTATGTTTAAAAACTTCAAGGTTCTCAATAAACGCAATGAAAAAATACGGTCACTTATATCTTACTGGGGGCTGATTTTTCCAACGCCAGATATTTTAATGGGAGGAATAATTTTGAATTGTTTACAGTTCTTCCATACAAAATCTGTCAGACGTCAATTTTATTCCACGAATAATAATTATTTATTGAAAAATTAGCCCTTAATAGTTTACGTAGGTAGAATCTTGTGGCAAGAAGCAAGGTCGTACAGCACACGTAAAGGAAGAAAAAATCGTTGATTTGTATGTAGTTTATATCACTTTTTTGCGCTTATAAACTTACCTTTTCAGTTGAACCGTAGTAGTTTTAGTGATAGTAGTGCGTAAATCAGACACATACTTGCCTAATTTTTTTATTGAATATTATTTTAGTGCAAAATCATTTGACATTTACGTTATTCCATTTAATAATGGTAGTAAATTAAATTTTGGAATTTTAAATATTTTAAGGCCCCATAAACAACAAATTGACATTAGCACAAAGAAAAATATACCAAAATGTGTGCCAAATAAAGAGGTCAACGACCTAATCCAAATGGTTTGAAGAAAAAATAATGTCCCTTTGAATACCGTTACTCCACATACATTTTTTTTTGCAATACAAACCGTAAGGTCATTGATATAAGGGTCACTTTTTACTAAAGTTCCTTGTGGTCCATTTTTTCAGCGGTTCCCTTAGCGGGGGTGGATGCTACGTGTGCGAGGGGCGGGGGGGGGGGTAGCGGGGAGGTTTTACAAAATGTGTGCAACACGTGTGTGCGCCCGCGCCGCTCTGAATTCATGAGAATTTCTGATTCATTGACTCTTGTCATATTTGAAGTGAATTTTGTTTTGTCATAATTAGCTTTTTCGTTATTCAGACGGTGATGATTCATTTTATAGTGATAAAGTTACTAATTAATTATTGTTGGTAGGCGCTTCAATGAACATAGTTTACACGACAACGGTGTTTTCAAACTCATGTTTGCATTGTTTTAAATTTGTTTTAAATGAGGGACTTGTGGCTAAGAAATAACAGCCGCACGGGTCAATCGATCAGGTTAAGCTACACTTGCTGCGGTTGGCCCGGGGACGGGTGGCCATCTTCACATACCAATACCCCTTCGTGCCTCGGAAAGCACGTTAAGCCGTTGGTCCCGGCTGTCATTCGTGGATCTTTGACAGTCGTTACGGGTTTTCAGTATGCTGAAAGTCTGACAACCGGTCTTACCAAGGGATATCATATTACCCAGTAAATGGATTGTGGAGGTCAGATAGGCAGTCGCTCCATGTAAAATACTGGTATCTAGCTGCATCCGGTTAGACTGGAAGCTGACCCCTAAATAGTTAGGAAAAGGCTAGGCAGATGATGATGTTTGCATTGTTTTAAATTTATATCAGTAAAAAACTAACATTATTTATTTATATTGAATAAACAAGTAACAATAACAACCATGTTAGTAAACTTGGCCTAACACAGCTATACAGGGTTATTTGTAAAACACCAACAACCTCTTAAGAGGTCATTGTACTCATCATTATGAACAACTTTTACTATGGGACCAAACATGAAATCGCGAAAAAAAAATCAGCTGTTCCCTACATTTATGTTCGTACGAGTCGTCAAAATGTAGGGAACAGCTGATTTTTTTTCGCGATTTCAGGTTTGGTCCCATAGTAAAAGTTGTTCATAATGATGAGTACAATGACCTCTTAAGGGGTTGTTGGTGTTTTACAAATAACCCTGTATAATTATGAGAAACCTTGCTACAAGCTCAACACCGATGTGGAAAGCTTGCAGCAGCGATTCATACTCGAGCAGTCCAGTCTTCTCGCGATACACCGCAGTACGATGTTGGGGCTGGCCCGCACCCGGTGCTCCAACATTATCAATGTTATTGTATTTTTTATTTTTGCCCACTCTATTGCTGTTCTGTTAAACTACCGAATACCATTGAAGCTAACCCTGCAATGATAAATTTAATAAAGTGTAATCATCTGATTTGAGAAACCCTTAACTAAATATCTAGTATGTTTTGAATCCACAGTAGATACTAAATGAGCTTACTTTTAGTTACACAAAACTGTTATAAAATAGAAAATAATTGCAAAGCAAACTCTGACCTTTTTGGTCTAAAAGTAACGTTTGACGCAGCAACTTCAAAAAAAACCACTAACCTGATATTATCCTCTAAAATATTTCGAGACATGGAATTCAAAATCCATTTAGGAAAAGACAAATTTCCCCTAAATTGTATTATCTCCCGTCTCCCGGGCTGACTCGGGATGCGATGGTCCAAAACATGTGCCACACCACGTGGGTCCTACGCACGAAAATATAAAAACAAACAATCATAAGTGACAACTAAATATAGTTGAAGAACCAACCTTAGCTGTCCACAAATTAGATCTCAATTTGAATGGTACAGATGCAGTAGTTACGATGGGAGATGCAAATCAGTGTTACCTTGTGGGAGACTCCAATGAGACAGGCGAGAGGTTAAACGTTATGCGTAACACATTGAACAACGTGCAGCTCTGAGATAGGAAAAAAATGAGATTTGTAACAAAAAATGTTTTGGCCCACGGTTTGTAGGATTCTGTTACTTTCAATCTACATATTGATGAGGTGACACCAACATGATTGCTTCAAAAGCCAACGGCCGAACATCTCAAGAATATAATTTTTAACAAGCGAATATTTTAGTCTATTTTGTAAAAATCTTACCGTGAAAACATAGGTAAAGTGAGCTGTCAACAGTGTCAACCCATAGAATCAGTTGGGTCATTCCAACTGATGCTCACTTCAAACTCAGTTCACCTAAGTTCTATAGAAAAGTCCCGACAGGTCTTCCATACGGGGTCTACTTGAACCTACCATTTTCATTGGAGTGTTTCTTATTCTTTTGACACCTTAGCAAATTAAGAGTCTATCGAAATCCTTGCTATTTGATAATAATACCGAATATAAGTCTTCTGAAGACATCTGCCGGTCGATTCTGCAAAAATCTCACCGTGAAAACTTGCGTGGAGTAAGCTGTTTGTGTTATCACATAACACAGACAGCTTACTCCACTGATGCTAGGGATTGACCAAGCAAACATTTACAATCATAATCGAGATATTTATAATATTTTTTATGCTAATTCTGTTCGACTCGTCAGGACTATACTAAGAAAAAAAAAAAAAACAAACTCATTGACATTAGGACTGAGTTTCTGTTTTCCTATTTTATTTTAAAATCCCACCAAATTGTAATGTTTTGACAACTAAAATACAAGTAGTGAAAAAAAAAATGATCGATAGTAATACATATTATTAAAATCTCGATTTTGATTGTAAATGTATGCTTGGTCAATCCCTAGTATCAGGTGCGATGATACTGACAGTTCACTGCACGCTCACTTCACCTAAGTTTTCAAGGTGAGATGGTTACAGAATCGCACTGCTGAAACTACATTATATGTTACCACTTAATTTCCAATCGATTGTTCGCCACGTCACATCACATCACGTCACGACATGTTATGCATTAAAACTTACAGAATAATATGACGAATGCTTGACGGTATAAGTAATGACGAATTTTACAATATCAGTTTTTTCAGTAGTTTGTTTCAATTCACCTCTTCTGTCCCGTTGAATTCTTACAATTCACGTCTAATAAGCAACCCCATATTGTTTTAATTACAAACAAAACGTAAACCAATACTTTGTTTAATAACAATAATATTGCGTTTCCTTTACCATTCGTGATGTTGTTCTGATTAGTTTAAGTTTTTATTGGTCGGCCGCGAGAGGGTGCCGTGGTCACGTTCCGGTGGTTTTAATGTATGGTGGGGATTGTTTTAGCGTTTTGTGTACATTACGTGCTAACTGTAATAGCGGAAACTGGTCATAAGCTCGCTTCTATAGGCAGGCAATTACTTTGAAAGTTTGCCCGATACGGAAGTTTTAGGAGTTCAAATACCTTGCGAATAACGTGGGTTTTCTTATGTACTGTAGTGTATGATAAAAAGAAATCTGAATACTATTTGGTCTGTAGGACATAGAAGAAACAGTTGTAAAGTTATGTTTTTATTTTCTACTTTAATTCAAGAAAGTAAAAACAATTTATTAAATAATTTGGAAATGTGATTTTACTAGCATAGTAAAGGAAAAATACTGTCCTTGTTTGCCTATTCCTGTTAAATTTCCTGTACCTAAGAGGTAGTGTCTGTATGCGAGAAGCAGAGAATCGGTCGAAATGGCGGCGCTTGAATTGCGGCGCAGGCCTATCGCTCATCCAATAGAACAACGACGTAATTACGAAAATGTTTTTTTAACAGTTCTTGAGTTTTCTCATGAAATTATTACAAATTATTATTGATAGTAAAGTAACATACATAAAAATATTAAATATTTTAGCATAATCATTGGATTAAAAGTTTGAAATTGAAAATATGATAATATCATATTTACAATTTCAAACTTCTAAAACGTTCTCCTGAAAAATAGCTAAAACGTAATTACGTCATTGTTCTATTGGATGAGCGCTATGTCCAGCAGTGGACGGACGTCTTTCGGCTGAAAAGATGATGATGATGAATAGAATAGGCAGTTACATAATACTTATATAATTTATTTCTAAATAGATTTCAGGTCATTTTCGCTCGCTTCGATTGGATAAAGTATTGAAAGTCCGGTATTCAGGGACTCCCTGTATTTGCAGAATGTGTCACTTGATTAGCCTCATCAATAAAGTATAAAACAATATTGTCTATTAAGAATATGAGGCAATTTTCAAGACATGGAACAACAAACTGAATGTCATACTTGACAAAGTTCAAATTCCATTGCATACAAAAACTTATTAGGACCTTTTTGTTACAAATTGTCACTCAAAAATAAACTTAGAATACATTACATTATAGTATATAACTGATTATGGGGCGATGGAATGTAAATTATGTGAGATTATTAACACTGCTATTTATTGCGTATTTTTGCATGCAGGAAAGAAGAGAAAAAAATCTCTTCTTAGAAAAATAATTGTTAGAAAGCTATGATTTGGCATGAATATACATATTAATCACGCCGAAAAAATGAAAAAATAAATTCAAGAAAAAAAAATGTTAGGGGTCCTGCACACGTAAAGTGGTAATGTTTTTTTTTCTCGTCTACCCCATGGTGTCGGGTATCACTGGATAGGTTTTTCAAAAATATTGCGGGTTTGTTATACCATTTTTCGATTCAGGGATCCGTTTGTGAAATAGTAAGCTTTAAATAGCTAAGTCCGCCCCCCACCCCCACCCCGTCACCAAAATGGTTGCTTTTGGATATGTGAAAAAACTCACGGCAGTAGTATATAGTTATAAAGAAATTAAAAGGCAAACTATCACAGCTAAGTAAACACGCAATTGGCCGATTTTTTATCAAGTAGCTACTATAGCAAATTATGTTTTTCTATGAACACCACTTTAAGCCAAAAATGAAGTCGAATGTAATTATTTTTAAATAACCCATTTTCGTGTAATTAAATAATGTGCCAAAACACCAATGAAAGTTTCTTTATGATTGCATCAAAATGTTATGTTCTTTTTTTTCTTTTCATCCTCACATTGGCATAGCAAACCTCTGCAGCAAATCTAGACATAGCCTTAGCGTCCGGCATGTGAACTCCAATCTACATTGTCGTGTAGATACCTAATGCATGCCTTAATGTTAGATTAAAATTTATCGAAAATAATCATGCTGCACATTGATATCAATCAATGACGCTCGAATTGATAACTACTGTTACCGCCGAAAACGATTACTCAAATCATTATACCTAATATAATATTAGATAAATCCTTCAGATATTTTTAAATGCCATCAAATCGCTTTATTATTTTATCACGGCTACTTGTATTAACTAGGTATTGAAGTAAACATAAAAAAAAAAATACTAGTAATATTAGTACATAATAAATATGTAGGGATCGGTGATATTGGGTGGCTGTCACGTCATCTAGTGATTGATTGATTGTTTGTGATTTTTAAATGGCGGATGTTCTAAGAAGTAAGCTGTAAGTACCTACGTGATAATATTTTTGAGACTGCTGCATTAAAGGGGGGTTATTAAAGCGACGAATACATACTCTTTTTATTTTTTCAAAATCGATAACACGGCGGAGGCGTCCAAAATAGCTAGAAAAATGTACGTCATAAACTACCGGAACATTTAAATAGTATTCTGAAGGGCAGGCCAAGATTTCGCATCTGGTACAGTCTTCCCTGTGTAGTCTGGCCTGGGCAGGTACCTTTTCACCTAGACTCACTCTACCCATCGAACTTCCATCCTTATGTATAGCGCTACAAATTTATTTTTCGTGGCCAAAATCGGAAGTATTGCCGTCATCTTATTTTTTTTATTTCAAGTGACATTTCACTAAACAATTGCACAAATGTTTACCAACAGCGCCCCCTGTCAACGTCGTTCAATTTTTGTAACTTATTATCCGCAGTATCGGATAGATATTAGAATAACATTCGATTGTGAGTTCTACCAGGAACTCGAGTTCATAGACTTTAGACTTTTTAGGGTTCCGTTACTCAAAAGGAAAAACGGAACCCTTATAAGAACACTACGATGTCCGTCTGTCTGTCCGTCTGTCAAGACCCTTTCTCTCAGGAAAGCGTTAAGTTATCAAGTTTAAATTAATATCGTATAATCGGGGCTGCAATCTCTTGAAAAAGTGAAAAAATTAAACTTCTAAGTCTACGCAATCAAAAGATACGGGCGTTTATGTTCCGTTCATGCCGCATATTTTGACACTCGCAATGGAATCAAAAGCTATAGAGTACTTCTCGTTCCGAATCATGAAATGTGACAAGAGGCAATGTCATGTAGCACAAGTAAAGGAAAAAAACCGAAAACCATAAATTTATCGTTACATATCTACAAATTTGTATGGAACCCTCGGTGCGCGTGTCCGAGTCGCACTTGACTGTTTTTTTTTATTTACAGATCACCATCCCTGTAGTCACCAGAAAGTGCATATTTGAAAGATGCATGGATGACCCTCCCTGCGCTGTGATCTATCGTGATCATTCTGATGATTAATTTGAAGGAAATTGTATTACTCGCTTGTGGCAACATTTCTTTGAAGTCAATGAAGAATTTCTGACCTTGTGTTCAATCCTAGGAACTGACGTGACGCTTAACAGTTGCGCTTGCTACCATGACACAATGAGGTGATTACTATGAATGATAATAATCTGTGAAAGTAAATCATACAATACTGACGTTATTTTATTTTGGGCGTCATCGTCGTTTTTGACTTTAAATGTTTGTAAACGCACCCTACAGGAGAAATTCCTAGTGTGGGGGAACGTTTTTTTTTTTTTTTAAGAAAAAGAAAGATCTTTCCTCACGGCCTCAGGATCTAGTACAGTCAAGGAACAGGGCAGGTGACGTGGCGGGCAGGTCAAAGTGGCAATTTAATTCAGTAGGTTTTCCATTTCTACCATGAATTTCATGAAGTTCCTTGTCCCTGAAAGATCATAAGCGATGCTTCCTTGACAGTAATTCGATAGTAATTACATAACATTTAAATATCTGCAGTTTATTAAAAGTTTACAGAGCATCTGTGTCATTAAAAATTCCGATATCCGACTTAAACTTTTTAATGAAAAAAAAAAAAAATACGTTTCACTTCCATTACACTTATTGGTACATTAAACTCAAAAGTCTCCCTGAAGACTGCGCTCGCGCGGTTGGCGAGGGGAACCGTTCAAAAATAGAATCTTTGTGGATTCCTATACTTGCATATTGCCATGGTGCTTGAACGTTAGCACGCGCCTAAGCTAAGCCACTGTTATTTAAGTTTAATTAAGTTCGAGTACAACTGCATTTTTGAATATATGGTCTTGAAAATGCCTGTCAATTTTCTTTTTATTGATCACATACATGAATATGATTGAGGGGCCCGTGGCTAAATAATAACAGCCGCACAGGTCGATCGATCAGGTTACGCTACGCTTGCCGCGGTTGGTCTGTGGATGGGTGACCATCTTTACATACCGAGACCCCTCCGTGCCTCGGAAAGCACGTTAAGCCGTTGGTCTTGGCTGTCATTCGTAGATCTTTGACAGTCGTTACGGGTAGTCAGAACCCCGAAAGTCTGACAACCAGTCTTACCTAGGGGAATCGTATTACCCAGTAGCTGGGTTGTGGTGGTCAGATAGGCAGTCGCTCAATGTAAAATACTGGTAGTCAGCTGCATCCGGTTAGACTGGAAGCCGACCCCAACATAGTTGGGAAAAGGCTAGGCAGATGATGATACATGAATATGATTACAACTGCATTTGCATGAAATTACCTTGAAGTGTGTATCTACCTATAATTTAAAATTTAAATCTAGTTTATCAGCAATCTCCAAATCGCTGGTTGACACTTCCCGTGACCCAAGGGCTGGCTTTTGATAAGTGTTGCCATACAACGTGGCAATGCCGCCAGTCTTTTGGATACATTATCAGTGGACCGTGATACGGAGGAATATGTCGACGCCATATTTTAGTTTTTTAATAGTTTTAGTTAGGTTAGTATATTATATATTAAAAGTTAAATAAATATATAATATACTAATTATATATTTATTTAACTTTTAAAATAAATATATAATATACTACCCTAACAAAAACTATTAAAAAACTAGTTTTTTAGTATTTAGTTTATTTAGTATTAGAATTTTATTCATTTAATGTACACATTTTTATCCTAAGAATTAAAGAGGAGTTTATCGGTCACCTCCACATTCTTACGTACAGATGACAGATAGATTTTCAACTTTATCGCTAAATCATAAGGTTCAAAGTTGATTGGGAACATTTGACAGTTTCGGGTAGCTTGATGTCCTGCTGTCTGTACAAAAAAAAATTCTTAGCATTTAATTTATTTAAAAAATATAGTCTCCTATTTTGTTAATTTTTCCGTTCATTATAGTTAGCTAGGTACTTTATTTATGAAGATGTTTTCATAAATAACAGAAACTTTTTCAGAAAGAATAGTATACAAGCTAGTTGGAATCGTACATGAATATAAAACCATGGTAAAAAGAAGTATCAATCTGAGAGGCAGAGCGTTTAACTCCTGACAGATTTATAGTCTACCGCTGTGAGACGCTGCAGATAGTAAATTATACGTCCTTATTACTACGGGTGATTAAATAGAGAGGGAGGGACTCATTATCTATCATAGTTTTTTTTTTTTTTGTAATACGAGTAGGTAGTGTTGAACTGAAAAATTAAGGGAAATAGTACGACTAATTTCGTTCGGGCACGTTGCCGACGGCTGCAGTTGCCTCTGTCGTTGACGTGTGTCGCTCATGTGTATGCACACTTAGATATAAAAAAAAAAAAAAATATTTTGAATAATAAAAAAAAATATAGACATTTGCAATAAATCTTTATAGGCAGCTCCTTAGCAGCTTGGGTTGCAGGGCAGACGACAGATCATAGTATTTAAATCCTGGAGGCTAATTGCGTAACACACTATCAGTAGCAATGTGTTTCATTTTGACAGTTCAACAACATTCATTGCGTTATTTACGTTGTTGAGCAGACACATTTTTCGAGCATATGTAGCAATGGATTAGCAATATGCTTCAAAATGATTCAAATTGAGAGTAATAGTGTGTTACGCAATCAGGGTGCTGCACCTACAGTACGCTCACATTTCACTAGTTATATTAGGTAAAGCTGAAAAAAAGGAAACTTAAAACTGAATAAAATCATATTCACTAGCAGTGGCCGTTACCGCTCAGAACTTAATTTGCAAACAAAGTTAGTTCAGGAACTTACAGTTACAAATAAGTTAATAACTCGAACATAATTACAAGTACCGCCGTGTTGAATTACTAACGAAGGTTCCTAAAGGCTCGTACAGACAGGCGCGACGCGACGGCGCGACGCGATTCTGCGATATATATCCGCAGAACAATTTCTATGGAAACGCGCGCGACAATTCACACAGGGGCGACCTGTCGCGCCGCAGCATGGTTGCGCCGCGACTCCAATAAGAACATTTTGTATGGCGACGCGGCGATATCGCGGTAGCGGCTGCGATTCGCGTTGCTCTAGTGTGAAAGGTGTTGCGGCGCGATAATATCGCATCGTCGAACCGCCCCGCGCCACGTCGCGCGACAAGTCGCGCCAGTCTGCACGAGCCTTAAAGCTATTAAACAATTATTATTAAATATACTATGGAGCAATACTTATATTGCTCTGATTTTGTAATCTTCTATACTTTTGTACAACGAATAATTATTTTCACAAACAGTTTCTGCACGCCGAATAAATTTGTAACAGCTTACCTTCTTATTTGATTTCAACTTATTCCATTGTTTCCGATGTGTTTACAGCCAATCACAAGTACTCTTATAAGTTTACAGATAAGACATTTTATGCTTAAATAGCGAAATACATATGTGTGTCAGCACTTCCTGATTTCGAGTGTGAACTTATGACACACATTTTTTTTTTTTAAAAACGTTGCAGCACACTAGGAATTTCTCCTGTATTATGGGTGCGTTTTACAAATATTTAAAAGTCACATAAACAAACAGCCAGGACCCGGAACAACTACTTGTAGGTCATACAAATATTTGTTCCGTGCGGGAATCGAACCCGCGACGCGAAGCGCAGCAGTCTGTCGCTTAACCACTGCGCCAACCGTGCCGTCAAATACTAGTTTCTGCCCGCGACTGCGTCCGCGTAATATTTCTTATTCCCCCGACCCACACTGTCACGTCACATCGCCCGTCCGCGCTAATACTTCGTTTTCGTTTAGCGCTATTTCTGACTTTTTTTTAATTCCATTCGGTTCCCAATGGTCTCAGGGTGATTTTAACCCTTAATTGCATGATTTTTACTTTTTAAGCAAATTAAATTTATTTGGACGTAACATTAGCTCTATAGCAAGGAAAAAATATTTAAAAAAATATATTCATAAAACAGCTTTTTATTTTTTAAATGGCCTGGTGGAAATTTACATCTTTATGTAATAAGAACGAATCTACTGGGAACAAAGTGAGTTGAATATCTCTAACAATTGGGGAATCCCCGTGCTCTGTGGAAACGAAAATATGGTATTGGATTGGTTGATGGAAATTTACATCACTATGCATTTAAGGGTTAAATAGCATATAGCCATCCTCAAGAATTAGGCTGACAAATACAAAAAATGATTTTTCAAATCCGACTGGTATTTCCAGAGATTAACGCGTTCAAACAAACAAACAAACTCTTCAGCTTTATTACTAGTATATTATAGATAAAAACCTTCCTCTTGAATCACTCTATCTATTAAAAAAAAACCGCATCAAAATCCTTTGCGTACTTTTATAGATCTAAGCATATATAGGGACAGACAGACAGGGAAGCGACTTTGTTTTATACTATGTATACTATGTAGTAATTATTGTTTACAGGTTTACTGACTGGTTCGTTACTTAAAGTCTATCCCAACTTTGATCAACCTTTCATGTTGCTGACCTCCGAGGGGCTAGCAATTTTCCAAAATCAACAAAACAAAGCTGATATTTTTTTTACTAAACTTGCAATTAATTTACTGATATATGCTCACACATTTCACTCTAAGTCTTATTACATTGTCCTTATTTACAAGAGACCAACAATAATTTATCTTTGACTGAAACAAAAATTCCATTTTCCTTTACTTTATGGAACTAAAACAGTGTACAGAGTTAAATAGAGTATCGTTCATAATTTCAGTTAATTTCACACCTTAGTCTGCCACGTGGCTATTTCCCATCGATTATTTTAATGTATGTTCCTTCGCTTTGCTTACATTTCTTGGTATTGTTCCTGTGTGTGTAATTAAAGCTTAATTAAACATGGTTCCCGCCTGAAATCCACCTTATTTATTTTTAGCGCCTATAGTTCAATGGTTAAGGCAAGGGCTGACAAAAGAGGCTGTGAGTTCGATTGTCACTCGATACACTTATGTGAACCCAAAACCGAGGTGTAGGTTATTTATCTTCTATTTATCTTTCGAACAGAACAAAAAAGTAAAGAAACTCCTTAAATACTACAACATTCTTTTGTCTAAAAATGTTCACTTTTAAAAGTAAAAAAAAAACCTCAACGATACAAATTAAAGGTAATACGAGTAGTAACAATTCGGTCCTAATTTTAGATAAAAAATGGTGACATCAGAAGAGGAGAGATACTGTTCAGCAGCTATATTCTGGCGCCTCACTTTCCAGAAATACTAATAACTCTAGACAGTAAATATCGAGCGCCTGCGGATGGTCCCACCTTCCCTGACTCCCCCGACTCTACAGACCTAAATTGAGGTTGAATTTAGGTCTTTAGAGTCGGGGGAGTCTTAAACGTTTCGGCCCCCCAGTGGATTGCAGGTGTGAGTTTTCCTTGGTTTTGCCGACGGCCTCGTCGGCCTGATTCTAGAAAATCTACAGGTTCTTTTGAGTTCAGACGACGGGGAAGCTGGTGAGCCGTTTTCGAAGGAGCTTGCGGCCCCTATTAACCTTATGCTCTCAGCGGTGCGAACGATGACATCATTGATGTACGGTACAGGGCCAACCTATGTACCCTGCGCAAGACGGCCGGGGCATTCGTCCCATCGCCGTTAGATGCGCAATGTGCACATACAAGCGTACGGTAGCCAAAATATGTTGTAAGCTGTACAGCGAAACACCAAGCCCCAGCTAGGTTTTAACTCGAGAAGGGGCGCTGCCTTATAGGATCTTTCCACCTTAATGCAATAACCTCACAAATCAAAATTCTTGAAAAAAGTTCCCTGCACCTCGTAGGTTCCCCAATTTTAGAAGACAGCTTTTCTCAATTCATCAACGATAAAATTAAAAATTTCAACGACATTTCGGACAGATTTATCAACATCAACAGATACTGTTGTATTGGGCCAAATTTTATATATTTTCTACGCTCTTTATGGAAGCAGCCACACCTCTTGAACAAAATTAAACAAATTATTCGCAGCAGACTAACAACCATTTTTAATGTGACCTTGGACGACCGAGCGTGGCTGCAAGCCACACTACGCTTCCGTTTTGGTGGCCTCGGCGTCCGCAAAATTACCAGTATAAGCTTTTTCTCTGTCCACAGCAGCACAGAACCGCATTCCTGTTCTCTATCCACAGCACTGAAAAGTTGCCCTTCCCCTCCCCTGGTTGACTCTGAAGTGTCGTGCATGACCGATGCGGTGAATGCCTTGCCCGAATACAGATCGGCCCGCGACCCATCTTCCCAGAGGCCGTGGGCCACTAAGCCACTCTGCAGATTTATCATCATCATCATTTCAGCCGAAAAACGTCTACCGCTGGACATAGGCCTCCCCAAACAAGTCTACATCGACCGGTTCTGTGCTTCTCGTATTCAACGGGTTCCTGTGGCCTTCACAAGGTCGTCGGTACACCTTGTGGGAGCCTTCCAACGCTATGCTTTCCGGTACGCGGTTGCCACTCCAGAACAGATGGCCGATGGGACCGAAAGGTTCTCCTTTCGGCCCCATCGGCCATCTGTTCTGCGAGCAATGTGCCCTGACCACTGCCATTTAAGCTCGGTAATTCTTCGGGCTATGTCGGTTACCTTGGTTCTCCTGCGGATCTCTTCATTACTGATTGTGATGATGTAAGTACTTAGGTTAGTAGAGAATAATCTTATTAATACGTCCATCAATACTGCTGAGCGTGCCCGCTTGCTGGCTCTGGGTGAGTGGGAGTGTGACCTCTGGCTTCAAGCGCTACTATCATGCAACATATGTACTATGTTGGGTGACACCACCTACTACACCTACACCATCTACTTACTGCCTTGGACACTATGACCTATCCTGCAGTAGGAATGCAGGCCGCATAGCACAGCACGCTAGCATCAGTGACATCATCCGTCGCGCTATTGTTACTGCCAGCCAGTATCTTGCCAGCCTTTTTGAACTTTTTGATGTTCTATAATTCTTGCTACTCCCTCTTTATACACTTGCACATATAATTATTTTAAGACTATTAGCTTTAAATTATGAAAATATTATCCAGAAATAAGTAAAAAAATATATTGTCATAGTATAAAGTTGTTCTGAAATTCCTCTATGAAATTCATAACTTCAAATGTCACCAACTAAAAAGGTACCGAAAAAAAAAAATTATCATCACTGAAATCCTTATTCCATTCAATACTTTTTCTACTTAAATCTCTGATACAATTTCCTGTAATATAATTACAGATGGCCATTATAAAACCAATCTTATGTAGCACTCTATAAAACTCAATTTGAATTTTCGCCAAAATGTAAACGTACGTAGTGCATAGAAAGAAATAACTTCTGTGGCTCAAAATCGGACTTTGAAGTTGAGAAGTTAACGTTGACTTTGCAGTGTTGTTATGGTGGTTGTTATGAACCGACGTGGGTGTTTAATGGCGAGGAGTGAGGCTTGGAGACAGCTGTCGTTCCCTCGGGCACCACTAAGGGTTTTGTTTACAGCACACTCTAATGACAAAGATCTCCACGGTACCTACTGAATTGCTTTACTCTGAATCTTTACTCACACCGGACTTGTGATGGGTACTTCGTGTTGTGTTTGAGAACGTCGAGGGTAAAATTTCTGATACTTTCGGAGTTAGATTCTGCAGTGAATTATTGGTCATTATTCGAAGCTTATAGGATCCTATGGATAATTTTTTAATGCATTAGCAGGTTTGATTCAAAGTTGGACAGTCACGTATACTCGTCCAATCGTTTTTGAATTTTGCGTAACTGTCAGGTATTTATGCTTTTGACTGCATTCAAAAAGGTACATACTAGCATGAAAACATTTCTAAGACAACCTATCGGGATGATCTCCAAAGACATCAAAAATAAATTCATTGGACTACTAGCGCTGTTGATATCTTGGACGGCTATAGAATCGTTGAAATTATGGCTTAACAGGCAAGCATGATGACTAGGCCAGAATGAAACTAAAAAGAAATAGAATTTGCTTTCTGGTTAAGCTTTACAATAACCCACTAAATCCTATAACCTCTAAAATAATCTAGAATTACAAATAATACTATGTAAAACATAATCTTTACAAATGCTGAAGCGTTTTGTTGTAGGTTCCTAGTTGTTGAATAATAACTGACTGGCGTTGTTTCTAGCAGCCCCTTCAAAAAGTGGACATTGTAATTATTTACCATACTGACACATTCGTCAATATTTCATATCGACCTTGGCCCTTATAGCCGTCATTTACAATGGTCAAGGTTCTACGAATATCAATCGAACAAATCGTTTGAAGTAATATTATTTGGGTTCTGTCACAGAGCTGACCCATAGATAAGATAAGATAGATAAGATAATTTATTTATTTGCGTAAAACATGGTATACATAGGTGTTATTATATCATATAAGATCGTACATGTTTAGCTTAAAGTTAAAGCATGCAAACTTAGAAAATTAACATAATTGAAAATTACAAGCATTATAATTTATGTTCAAAAAAGTCATTAATGTTATAGAAGCTGTTTTCATTCAGCCATCTATACAATTTAATTTTAAATAATCTGCAATTTAACACTTTAAATTCACTAAAGGGGGTAATACAAGAAACGAAAGTATGTAGTATTAAATATTATACAGTGCTATGCACCCTTCACGTGCGAGTCCGACTCGAACTTGTCCGCTTTTTCTAGAATAATGTATTTGTAAATAATGTATTTGTAAAGTAATCCAGCTTCCTAGAAATTACCAATATTTTATGCCTATACAAATTTCAGCAGTTTTTGAAGGAAGGTGGTTACGACGTCACCCCCAATTTAGGGTGTACTCGTAACGGAATGATTTTGAAGGGCAAATTCCTTTGAACAGCTGATTGAATTTAGTTTGTGTGTAAAGGGACGTACCTAATACCGCAAAACTGACAAATCTGTTTGATTTACAGCAAGCTGGACTTAAGGCGAATTTACCAAGTTACAAAATACACAAAGCAAATGAAATCTACGAAATAATATGTGTCTAACGAAGTAAGAACCAAAACCACAAAATCCAGGGACCTTAAAACTGGCTAGCTGAGGTAGCTGCTGCTCGCTGAGTTTGTAGGTCATTTATAGAACAGAAAGCTTTTATTTCAGAAAAGAGTCCATAGAGTTAGTAACAATTTAACTTAACTTCTAGTGTTAGTAGGTTACAGACACAGATATACAATTCAAATTCAGCGTCGAGCTGCATCCACCTCCGCAACATCGGGGAATTTATTTATTTAAACTTTTCGCAAAATATGTACAAAGGCAGACTTAATCCCTTACGCATTCTCTACTAGTCATCCAAGAGTGGTGAAGAGATTAGATGGCACATACTTTGGTTGAGAGCCCACCGATCCCACTGATCTGCGAACACACTGAGAATACTGTTGGATTTATAACTCTTCTTACAAAAAAAAAAAAAATATAGCAAATAGCCTCTATAGATAGTACTATCATTATTATTATGTATCTACTTACGATATTTTTTCTCAACGAAAACTTATATTATAAAGCTACCCTAGTTCATTGGATTGAATCCAAGTAAAAATCGATTGTGATATTATATTTTTTAAGGGTGGATATTTCTGGTTGTAAGGATTATTTTGTTAAAGAATTATAATTAGTCTGCTATGGTGTTCGATGTACAGACGCCAATACATCAAGCTACCCGAAGCTGTCAGATTTTCCCAATCAACTTTGAACCTTATACTTTAGCGATAAAGTTGAAAATCTAATAAAGAAATCTGACAGATTGTAGTAGCTTGATGTGCTGGCGTCTGTACCTATATTAATTCGTCAAATAAACGGTTTTTGTTTTTTTTTAACGTTGGCTGGAAGAACCACGGCACTTAATAATGGAATAAAACAAAAGCGGTCTACACACCTTGTGAATCCACCCAGATGTGGGCAGGAATGACGGTCTATAAGTCCAAAAATACGCCAGCTTTACAGCTTAGATAGATGGTAATGAATGTCTTTGTATCTACTAATTGTTTGATGCTCTCCTAGTAAATAATAATAATAATTGTCCTCCAGATCGAATTTCGGACATGGCAGCCAATATCACCGGAGAGGAGCCTTCTACGCAGCATATATTATAGTGCACAAGTGTGTGTGCGACACCGTTGCACTCACTCTTCCCTCACGGTCATAGTCGACCTTCGTGTGCAGTAGTATAAGTTGTGTTATGTTGTATTTATTTATAGTATTTTTAAGTTATATTATTATAGTATTGTATTTGTGATAATTTTGTATGTATTAGTTTATAAGTATGTTTGTAGTAGTATGTATTGTTTTTTTCTATGGGCCTTAGTTGCCTGAAATAAAGGAATAAATAAATAAATAGTCCGATGGGACGACAATCCGACACGACTGGAGAGAGATCAAGCGCGGGACCAACGGCTTAACGTGCTTTTTGAGGCACAGGGGTATCACACCGCCAACTTCCAAACTCCGGGCTGCTCCGGGCGAGCTGGGTCTCCCAGTTGCGTAGGTTATAAAAACCTTTTTTTTTTTTTTTTTTTGTTTCGGGGTGGAAAATCCTCATGGATGTCCGCCGCCCTGGGGCGGGCGGCGGGGTCTGTCAGACTCTTACTGACTAAAAACCACCCCGGTGTTCCCTCTCTCACCTACGCCGGGGGTCGCGGGAACGAACGATACTTCCGCAACCCCCGGCTGGTGCTGGCCCGCTCCTGCGGGCCTCTCCTCGTGTCAGGGGGGGGAGTGAGGTGTTAGACTCCCCCCGCGACGTCTAAGAGGGGCGCGCGTGGAACACTACGCGCCGCCGCCTCGGGTCCAGATGTGTGGGGGGCGACGGACGTCCCCAAGTCCGTCGCCCCTGGACCCATTTAGGGGGGCTGGAAGAGGGCGTTATCCGCCCTCCGCCGACGCCCGGTGCGCCTGCTGCGGGCGGGGTGAGGGGACGAGATCTCCCTCTCCCTTTCCGCAGCCTCCTTCTGCGAGACGACTGTTTCGCAGAAGGAAACCACCGCGTCCCAGGACTCCTCGCTGCCGACCATAGACTCGACCACGGCCGGCAGCGATAGGTCACTGCCTACTCCTGAGATGAGGGCACGGCGTGGCTCCTCCCAAGCGGCACACTCTGCCAGCGTATGCCACGCCGTGTCCTCCCGACAGTCGACGCAGTGGTGACACCGAGCGTCCGGCTCCCTGTTTATGCGACACAGGTACTTCCCGAAGCAACCATGCCCCGAGAGCACCTGCGTCACCCGAAACGATAGGGAGCCGTGCCTCCTCCCGAGCCATTCGTCGAGCACTGGTCGGATCGCCCCGACAATAGCGAGGCCGGCGGTAGGGCGTAAAAGCCTGTCCCGCCATTCCGCCACCAGGACCTCGCGGAGCTGAGACCGACGCAGCTCCCAGTGTCGCTGCATCGGTCGCTCGCCCCGCGCCCTCATTTCCTCGCGCCACCGATACAGCGACGCGAGTACTTTCGCCTCGAGGTCCCAGGGCGGGGATCCGGCCAGTGCACAAGCCGCCTCGTAGGAGATCGTGCGATACCCCCTGATGACTCTGACGGCCATCGCTCTTTGCGGTTTCCGCAGAACTGCGATACTGCCGGCCGTCAGGTCAGAGGCCCACACCGGGGCCCCGTACAGGGCCATGGATCGCACGATCCCCACGTAGAGCCGCCTACAGGCGGCGCTCGGGCCCCCCAAATTGGGAAGCAGCGTTGACAGCGCCCCAGCAGCGCCCAACAACTTGGGCGCCAGCCGCCGGAAGTGGGGCTCGAAATTCCACCGGCTGTCGAGCACCAATCCTAGGTATTTCATGGTGGACTCGACAGCGATCCGAGCCCCCCCGACCACGATGTGTGAGCCGGGTGGCGGCGCCCGCCGGGGGCCATGAAACACCATGGCCTCCGACTTGTTGAGGGCCACCTCCAGGCCTAGGCGACGTATGCGGCCCACCACCTGTGAGACCGCAGCCGTCGCCAACAACGCTGCCTCCCTGTGCGAGCTCCCCCGGGCGGTGACCAGCGTGTCATCGGCATAACACGTCAGGTCCACGCCCGGTTGGAGCTCGCCCCTCAGCACCCAGTCGTACCCGATGTTCCACAGGAGCGGGCCCAGGACCGAGCCCTGTGGAACACCGCACGACATGCGGCGCTGGTTTCCGCCATAGGTTATAAAAACCTGTGTTAAGGGGGAAACAGTAGTATTATTTTGAAAAGCTATAGGTATTAGAAAATAAATCTCCAAATTTTCTATCATTGAAAACTAATACCTCGCAAATTGAACAGAAGATTGACAAATGGGATTGACAGATGGGAACTCGTTCAGAATTGAGAGATATGCAGAAAGTTTAAAAGCAGTTTCGGGATCAAAGATTAGCAGAAAGTTGCAGACACCATATCATGCCATCATAATAGGCATCATAATAGTAAAGTCAATATTAAAGAAAGCATGCTGAGAATCAGGTCTCCTCTGCTAGGGTTCTGACCCTAACAGAGAGGAGGCCTCATTCCCAGCAGTGGGAATATTGTAAGATGATTAAGTATCATAAAACGTTTTTTGATTTATTAATTTCCAGAAAATACAATATTTAAATTAATCTTATAACGGTAGAAAGTTTCCCTTTTTCATTTTTAATCTCCCTTTGATATTCTCTCTTTGTTTAACGAAATTTTTATTCATTACTCTACTACATACTCAATCAAAATCAAAAGTCTTACAACACCTCCTTTTCTTGCGATTTTCTTTTGCCTCGAATCCAGAATGATGATCATGATTATACAGCGTGTAACGGAAGGGGGGTATCAACCCTGAAGGAGGTGAATGTGCTCATGAAACTCAACAACTTTCCCCAAAGAACATAGGTCGAAATATGAAAAAAAAATTTGGCCCTCCCTTACAAAACTGACTACCAGCTGATTGATTTACTATGGGAGGGCCAAATTTTTTGTTTCATATTTCGACCTATGTTCTTTGGAGAAAGTTGTTGAGTTTCATGAGCACATTCACCTCCTTCAGGGTTGATACCCCCCTTCCGTTACACGCTGTATAATTTTTTGTAGGCTAACATTTGACACTTTTTGAACGTCAAAATTACATAAGACAGTCCCCCAAAGTGCCCGCCCTTTACCACTTCAAATTGCTTCAGCTGGTAAGAAGAAATGGCGCAACAAACTCTCCAACAATAGGTATAATCCTGTAAATCCAAAAGTCAGTTACTGATTCATTACATCATAAATGACTGCACTTCCCAAAACTCCAAACCTCGTCACATAAAATAAACAGTTCTACCTAAAACAAGTCCCTAAGCTAAATAATTAGTTAATACCAACTTTACTCCATTCAAAAATTCGTACTAAACTAAATTCATTCAACATGAAACAGGCTTGTATTTACAAAGTTCAGTTTCTTGTTCTACAAATTGTTCGTTAATTTAGCAAATATCAATATTTCGCTTGTTATGAGATACTGAAACTTTCATTTGTGAAACTAAACTTGGTAATTGAGCTTTAAACAAAAACAACAAAATAGACACGCAGGTGAGTCCAATAAAATAATAAGTCTCTTTATTTTCTACTTTCTTTCTAAAGAATAGAGAACCTATTACTCATACATAAGACATGTTAGCAAGGTCGATTATCTAATCATTTTGGTGTTTATTTAACGCTTATGTATGTGAACCTTCTTCAGTATTTACTCAAAACCGGATCTTATTTGAATAGTTAATCGTATCAGATCCTAAAACGTTTTTATAAACGGAAAGGTTACAACTATAAATAATAATTATTATTCTGATCAGTTGAGGATACCAAATAAATTATAATAATACATAATTCATTATGCCGTGATTTCTTTCCGTGCTGGCCGCCCGCAAAGGCACACGCCCTAGCTGAAGAAAGCTCTGTAGGGCGGGCGACTTCCTCGATCGCAGCGCCTCTACCGGCAGGCGGCGGGAACTAAAGAGCGAGCGGCGATTGGCCACTTTGCGTGACGTCACGCCGTTTCCGACCAATGGGGGGAAACGCGCTCTTGCTCGGCCGCAGTCCTCGTCGCCGCGCCTTCGTATGAGCCGTGTGTCGCTGCCGGTCTCCCCCCGCACCCCGCGACGAGCCGTCTCACCCGCATTCTAGTTGTGGGTGTCGCGCCGTGCAGTCCTCGCGTGTGCCGCTCAACTTAGTGCGCCGTTTGTGAGTGCTTTATATCCCGCACGAGTGTCAGTGTGACGGAGGATCCTGTGCCACCCCGCGGAGGATGTTAACAGCGTACGGTGAGTGATGTCGGCGAGTCGACGGTCGCTTATCTCGCTGCGGCGCCACGTGAACGCGCTCTATTTATAAAATGTAAACACGCAGCTAATTTGATTTGAGACTATATTGCGGTATTGCTACTTAAAAGCGAGAGTACGCGTCCGGAGCGCGCTCCACTAGCGTTCGCAAATTAACAATAAAGACTCGGCGCGCGACGGTCGAGATTGCCGAGTTCCTGTAAGACGGACGTGCGAGTGACGTGTTGATGTCGATAATTTAAAAAAAATGAGAGTCTAAATCCCGACGTGAACATCCAAAAAGTGGATATTAGTCTGTTAACCTTGGATTGGTTCAGGGCTGGCGATAGAACGATAACGTGACCTTGGAGCGGAGTCTCGCGAACGCCGGCCGGCGCTGGAAGCGCGTGAGCTCACGGAAAATGTCCAGACAAACAACGATAATGGTGCCGCAAACACAATGATAATTCTGTTAATGTGAGAGATTCGTGCAAGAAACACAATGAGAAAATATCTTTAATATGCACTGTCAACTGGAACATTAAGACTGAATTTAAAAACGCTGATCTTATTGTAAAGACAAATATGCAAATTGAACGAGCGAAACAACAAATTAACAAATGACATTGATTGCCGTCATCGAGACTGATAAAGCAAAGGAGATCAAGCTAGTAATTTGGATGCGTTTCAATTAACGACGTGCAAGACTGTTTAAGTGACTAATGAAACGGTCCAATTATTCATTTAAATGAACATGAATCTGCTTAAGTTAAGTGGAGGTACCCAAGAAATTGTCATAAAGTATTTAATTATCTGCCTCAACAAACAACCTGCTACAAGTGTTCCCTTTTCTAAATGGCTGTAATTTCTACAACACGGTTTTCCCTTATAGCTGTTGCAATTTTTTTTTTTATAATGGCAGTCGAGTCGAGTCTGTCCGGTTGAGATACCTCGATACGGTCAGGTTCGAGGCGTTGGTCCCACGCCTCGTTCCACATACTCAATTCTTTCGATTTGCAATCTTATGGTCAGTGGGCCTGACACCGATCAAGTGATTTACGTCTCCACTAAGACGATTAGGTTCAACAACCGAAATGTCAAATTCTATTATTATTGTTTGAGAACTTCCAACAGCAAACTTATATGAATCTTATCATAAATAATTAAATTAATATACAAGAAATATTTAAAACAAAACTTGTCCAAATGTTTACCAAAAACTCATCGTGCTACTACAATCAAGGCCGTAACACGTTTAATCTGAAAAAAAACTGGTAGCAAAAACGAAACTTAATAAAAATCAAGAAGATTTGGGATTCTCATTCGCACTTACGCACATTCGAATGTTGAAAGAGCAGTTGCCATATGTACTATATGTTCGTGTTCTGTCTAGCATATAAGAATTGCGTGGATGAGCGAGTAGGACGAAGATAATTCGCATCGAGTGAGCGAACCGGCCATGCGAGATGCTCAGCCGTATCATAAATATTAATCAGGCACTGGTGTCAACAGCCACCACGTAACGTGACACCGCTACGATCCGCTGCTAGCCTCTGGTACTTGAAGTAGTGGCTAGACACTGTACTCCAGACAAACATGACAATTGAACGTAGGACTTATGACAAGGCTACTCATGGGAAGCAAACAGTAAGGACGAAAAAAAGTTACAAAAATATTATGTAGTGTTTAACAAACCCTGCACTGATATAAGAGGAATTTTGCATCAGATTTTAAACGCTGCAGAAGATAGTACAGATCAAATATTTGTTTTCTCTTAACTGGCTCTTTCTGCTGCAAACAGACTTGTGAAATAATGATAATGTTATCGTTTGCACATCCGTTTGTGCTTACGCATTCAGCCATGACCTGCCCTACAACTCACAGACCCAACTGGTGAATGCACTACAGTTTTATGTTAATTTGCTCTAAGAATTTGAACAGTAGTTTACAAGCGACTCTATTGGCTTAAAATTTCTGATTTAATTACTTCAATTATTGATAAATGAGCCTGATTGAAATTAAAAATCATTTCGCTCAACCCTAATCGAAGCTCAACTCTTGCTATCGTTAGATGATATTTTGGTTTGCTGTAACTTGATGATTGGTTAACAGCGTAAGTATGTATTTCTGTTTTGATCTCTGACCTCTTCGAATATTTTACCATCCGTTCTTTCAAGAATAAGTTCTCCTCTGATAAAATCAACGTTACAATGTATCGGAAGTCTTGGGTGTTGTCGTCGGTTCTACGCACTATCGACCTTCATGTTTGACATTTCACATAAATCCAGAAACAGGTTTCACTTAGATAAGTAAGTAGAAATAAAAACAAGTATTAGACGGTAATTTGTGTATTTTCAATAGGAACAATATGCACTTTGGGTGTTCACATAACAGATGTTTAAAAAGATAATGTAACTAGTAATTTCATAAAATATTAGGTATATGATAGTGATAGTTGCTGCTCCGTTGAAGAAAATATTATATGCTAAAGCAGTTGCTTATTTAATAGCTTAATTCTGTGTTAAATGACTTCAAATCAGTCAGACTTAAAAAACACTCTTGACACATACTAAGCATCTACTTTAGTCACAAACATGCACTTAAATAGGAAAGTACATTGTTCACTGATGCACTTACGATTAAAATAGTTTCAGCAACATTAACAACTATGCACCTATCACTTGTTCTATATGTTTATTATTATGATGACGACAGTATTACACCAAGTACCTACTGACGTTCAAATAATGGGCGACGATGTCGAGTTATGTCTCGAGAGTTGTTTTGTATATGTAGATGTGTACTTAAAAAGTAATTAAAAACGAGTTACCACTACGACAGCTCGGCTTAGGGATAATAAAGATTTAATTGCACAGGTGCTGAATAGAACAAAATGAGTGAAATTCAAACTCAAACTCAAACTCAAAGCATTTATTTCAAGTAAACCAATTACAGGCACTTTTGAATTGTCAAGGGGTCGGTCAGTCAGAAAGATGAAGCTAGTTGCCCATTCCAAAGCGTAGGTACCTGTGGAGAAGAACGGGCAAGAAACTCCACGGACACTCTTTTAAATCATAAAAATTGTTACAAAATTTTGGTTACATCATTCAAGTTGAAATTATACATGTGAGAACGATGTAGAAAGACGTGCACGTTAAAAGCGTCCGTACTAAAAAAGATAAAAACAAAAACAAAAAAATAACAATTCAGAAATGAAAATACTTAGATTAAAATTAAAATAAGCCGTGGCGGCTAAGAGATGACCAGTCCCTACTGGCGGCGCCCGTTCACGAACATGACGTATGGATCAGCACCATTTAGCTCAACCATTTTGAAGGGAACTCAATGATCCAACACACACGCCACCACCAGCGAGACATTTGAGTGAGCATGACATACCCTCAGCCGCCAGGGCACATTCAAGTCAATGAAAGACGTACCCAGTAAATGATAGCTTTAGAGTTTAGGTGCATAGTGCTCACACGTGTGTTATGCAATTATACAATATTAAGAGATTGAATTTATACAATACAAAGATAGTTTTTTCAATCTTCAGCAGCTCACAACTATATTTTCGAATGCTAATTAATTAGTTTATGCGCCCTTGTGGAGCTGGACCAGCGGTGAACCAAGCATTTTTGTCAGCGATGTAATCCCCCAACTTATAATATGCTTGGCTGCATAGTGTGCGTTTTATGTAAGATTTGAATTTAGTTTCGTTGAGTTGGAGTATGTGGGGAGGTATTTTATTGTAACATTTTAAACAGTACCCCATGAAGGATGAGTCTACTTTAGCCAGTCTGAAACCTGGTTGAACTAATTGGTCCCTATTTCTGGTCCTATAGGTGTGTCTGTCACCTCTTTTAGTGAAAAGATTTAGATTTTTCCTTACGTACATGATGTTTTCATAGATGTATTGACAAGGTACCGTCATGATATTAATATCCTTAAACAGTTCCCTTAGAGAATCGCGCCTGCGGAGGCCATATATTGCTCTGATGGCTCTTTTCTGCAGAATAAAAATAGACTCGATATCTGCAGCCCGTCCCCATAGTAAAATACCGTAAGACATGATACTATGAAAGTAACTGAAATAGACTAGTCTCGCGGTATCTACATTAGTAAATTGACGGATTTTTCTTACAGCATATGCTGCTGAACTTAGCCGTCCTGCAAGAGATGTTATATGAGGACCCCATTGCAGCTTTGAGTCGAGCGTGATCCCCAGGAAAACAGTTTTATCGACGAATTCTAGTTTCTCTTTATTCAATACTATGTCACACTCACTACTTTTAACATTTGGTAAAGCAAATCTTATGCATTTAGTTTTTTTTCCATTTAACACTAAATTATTAGCAGTGAACCAATTTTGCACCTGCAGTAAGGCGTTATTTACGTCGTCAAGATTTGATGCACGTCTATTTATCTTAAAAATTAAGGAAGTATCGTCAGCAAATAACACCATTTTTGGTTGGTTTTTTAATAAATGGGGTAGATCATTAATATATACTAAAAAGAGGAAAGGACCTAATATCGAGCCTTGTGGAACACCCATTTTTACTTTTAAACCAAGTGAATTGACCCCGTTTATTTGAACTTTTTGTTGTCTATCATTTAAATAAGATTTCACTAAACTGAGCGCAAGTTTACCTAGTCCGTAATGTTCAAGTTTCAAGAGCAAGGTTTCATGATTAACGCAGTCAAATGCCTTGGAGAGGTCACAAAAGATTCCTATGGCATCTTGGGCCTCCTCCCACGCTGTAAATATGTGTTTTAATAAAGTGACACCGGCGTCAGTTGTACAACATCCTTTGGTGAAGCCATATTGCTGGTCGTGTAAGATTTTGTTGTTGTTAAAATGATTAAGCATTTGATTGAGCATTACCTTTTCGAATACCTTGCTGAATACTGGCAACTTATTCAAAATAAAACAGAAAGAGAGCCCTCCACTGGCGGGAGATCGCAGCCAAGATGATTATCTTCGCAGACATTTCACACGAATGAAGCCTTTATCGGAAGACGGATTACAAAAGTTTGAGCAGTGATCAAATCATTTTTAGCTAAATAAATCTAAAATCTTCGTTCATAAATTGTCGTTTTAAAATGAAAGAATATTGCTCCAAAATAGAACAAATAAATCAAATGACATGGAAAACTGAGATATAGTTTGATCGTAAAGATGTTAACAAATAAAATATGAAGAAAAGTGGTTTTAAAAGGACGAAATTCAAAAGAATTTTTATCGCGCAAAAGGATGAGAAGTGAGGAGATACAAGCAAACGAGGTGGAGCTGCTCCGACGCGAGATCAAGACGCGCCGGTCGCTTTTTGCTCGACAACGATGCGTGTGAGCACATCTGCAAAGTTTTTGCTCCTGTATGTGTGTGTACGAACACGTTTTTTTGCTAATGTGCGGGTATGTGCCAGCGGTCCGCTTGTGGGTTCCCGACGTGCGTGTTCAACTGTCTTTTTTGTTTTTACTTCATTAATATTGTTCATTTTATTACCGAACTCTACTACTGAGTAAATAAGAAAATGTCTCTTTTATTTTAGTCTTTGTTTCCAACATTATCAATGTAGTTAGCGTTAACAACAGCATTGTTTGTTTATATTACGTTCATAATACTATCACCTGCTGCCGTTGAAAAGAAACTATTTTCTGAAAACCAGACCTGCTTATAGATAATAAAAAAAATATATACGAATGTCACCTTACATAAAAAATAATTTAGAATGACAGAGGAATCCATGTTTATAATCGATTAAAAATTATTGCTGTATATGTACCGAAGCCTCATATTTATGTGTCATATTAATTTGACTTGACTTTGAATGTAATAGTTTAAAAAAAAGGACCAATTACATTTAAGGTTGTAATAAAATGATAATTTGAGACCAGACTAGGAAAAATCATGTTAGTATTCGCCCGGCGAGGAAACAACCGAGTGCTATTGCTCTACATGTGACTTTATTGATAAACGTAGAAGGTTCACTTTTGTGTGATGAATTCAAATAGACATGTAACGTTTATTGATTGTGACACTCGTAATAAGAGTCACGAGTTGTTGCGTAACCGTGGTAATGCTAACAATCTCGTCCACTTTATGTAGAATACTAAAGCGGACTTTTTCTTACTATTTGTTTTAGTACTGATGATATTCTTTTGAGTATTTTTTCTGTAACTAAGGTTACCATTACGAGAAGGGTTAATGCATTATCCTTATTATGAACCTAAAAATAGTTACAGTTATTCTTGACATTAAAATAACTTCGTTCGAGTGTAATGCCTCTAAGTGACGAAATAAACGATTGATTAATAAAATAATAATTATTACTCAAGTGTCTACATTTTCGTCATTGCTAATATTCACGTCACTTGAAGGGTTCAATTTAACGTCATTACCAGGTATAATATTTTAACGTTATAATTTCAGTTTCCCAGTCCTCATTAAGTATATTTCCCGCCAAAGGACGAAGTGGGCGTTCAGTCGGTGTACCCCGAAAATTCTCAGATTTCAATTAGTTAGGCGAAACTCGGAGAAAATTCCTTATAAGTATTATTCAAATTCATTTTCGTTAAATTAAAATGTCCACTCAATCTCAGAGAATCAAAACAGATTCTTTATATTATTAATATATCTTTGATAGCGTTTTATTAAGCACTTAGTTTATAATTAGCAGGTTTTTTGTATAATATCATAACCAAAGTCTTAATAAAAATTTACTTCGCAGCAAAATAATTATGCTCGGTTTTTCCCGATGACAGTGGGTCATAACATCTTATCAGTAAAGAAACAAGTCATCAATAAGTCTTCCCACGTCATCTTCCCAGTCCTCTTTGGATACATCCACAAATGTACCTATATACCTACATTTTTTTACTCTATTACTAGGAAATGTTGTGTTACCGGTGATAGATGCTGTGGTTCGAAACTTAAAATCTTCCACGTACAGCGTCACCCTAGAGCATTCGTTGACAGACGCGCGTCGAGTGATGGATGTGCTCTTATCACGTTTGATAACCTTCCGACGCCGTCTTCCCCCGGTACCACACCACGTAGATGCGATGTTTTAGCGAAAGTGCGCCTATAAATATCAAGATACTACATTTCTAGATGGATTTTTATATTTACGACTCTATCTTTGAATTTGGATAGATCCTTGGCAATTCTAAAAACACTATAATATTAAAATATATCTATTCATAAGTGACTTGCATTGAATATATAACATTTAATTTAAAACAAATATTAAAAAGTGCAATGAAGCTATGCAATAAACAGAATTTAAAGTGTTTTGGATAATGACTGCTTTAGATATAAAACGTCACGTTTATATAAAAGGTCGAGTTTCGTTGCTATTACCGAAAGTCACGTGAAACAAAACTACAATGTTGAATCAGGGAATAAAAAATAGTAAGCGAAGCAAACAGCGTTTATAATGCAGATATGCCTACAATCAGCTAATAAAGATTTCAGATTTCCAAACTGTTTACTTGTGATTACTATAAATGTTGTCTCAAAAAGAAAGAATAAAATCCCAACAAATAGAAATACTTTGATCTTCCCACTTACAACAACAATATAGTAATGACACAGATAATTGTCATATTTCTAATAACGCTTACTAATTTTCTTTGATCTTTGGCATTTTAATCTTCGTTGTTGATCTCAAAAACAACAAATAAATCTTTGTTTCGTTTGTCAGTCTAGTAACAAGCTGCTATCGCGGAAGTGTTTGTACTAGTAGGTAAGTTTACTCTGTCAGTAGCATGATCTACTGCAGACAAAGGTCAAACGTTTAGATAAACTCGTGACTTTTCGTAGGTTGCTATTTTTTTAAATCTCCGTTTACGTGAAGATTCCCTTTCATTGTTTCTATTACAATTGCTGCCTGCATCATCATTGGTTCCAGTTTTAGGGCACATTACTTTGCGTTTCTTATAACACGTATAATTTTGCTTCCGTATTTCTTATATAATCATTATCTTATCCCAATTTATTTGGCGTTCGAGCAGTATGTTATTTTGTTCCTTGATATCTATATCAACCGTCATTACTGTGTTCACTTTCTTAGTCATCCGAATTTATTTACCGATAGAAGTTTTTCATAGGTCTGATTTTTTCAGAATTAACTTCGATATATCATTTATATCTTATGAGCATTAAAACGTTTTATTTTATCTTGCTTTCTTCAACAACTCATATCCTTAAGTTTTTGCTCCAATTCACTTCGATAATCAGTATCAATGAACAATCCAACACTGGAAAAGGGACTTTCGAATGACCTCGCTCTGACCTTATCACAGCCCATAATTATACAAAAAAGGCGATTGGCAGAAGTGAGAGGGTATTTTTTGTTTTTCATTTAATGAGCACCCTTTATAAATTACAAATAATTTGACGTTTTACAAGATGCATGAGATGTCTTTAAAAATACATTCTATAAATCAAGGTGGTATATACTCATCACATTGTCAGAATAAGTTAAAAAATGCTACTCTCATCGCCTTTTAAATGCTAAGGAATATTTCCGATTGACATTACTTACAATTTGTCGAATTCTAAAATTGAAACCGGTCTTTCATTCAAGTATACCTAACAATTTGGCAATGCAAAGTATTTAAAATTTAAATTCCATTTATGTAAATACTTGTACACCCGGCTAACTACGACCAAAATTAAAATATTCTAACATTTTATAATTACAACAAGCATTATAATTATCTTCTATGGCACAGTCTTAGACAATCCTAACATGAAAAAAATAGTCGAATATTTAGTATTAAAAAAAAAAACAATTTTATTCGCGAAACACGTTCGTTCGAGCGGCGACAGTATATTTGTGTCCCGTTTTCATTAGTCTGGTAGCGTGTTATCGCACGCTGTGGCTAATGGTTCCATATCAAATATTGACTGTTGTGCTATCATATTACGTCATCCATCCAGTAGTTCTACACCACTTGAATATTGGTGTCTGTCGATTTGAATAATCATAAGTGCCAATACTAAAAGGCCGCCGTCTTTGATGTTTCTTAGTTCGAATAGTTCATCTGTTATTGGAGAATTTTGTTTTATGAGTACTAGACTTGATCGCAGATGTTGCACTTCAGCGTTCATTGATGGATCAGTATTCTTATGCTTTTCGTTTTCAGTATGAAGAGTATCGAATGCGGAACTGTCTGTAAGGGGTTTCATATTTCGATCCGTTATTTCTTTAGTCTCTTTCACATCATCTATATTTATTTATTTATTTATTTCTTTAGTAATTGCTTATTATTATTCTAGCCCTTTCCTTTTACAATTATATGTCTAAAGATTATCTTATCACTTGAAAGAATCTTAGCATTTATATATATTTTCCACAAGGATACAATAAACGATGTAAATTGCCTCCGTATTTTTTATTTTTTCTTCACCAACCTGTTTAGGAGGTTCACGTTTTCAAATTAGCAAGAGTTTCAAGATTCGAATACTTAAATTGATTCGTTTTTTACTGCCAAATTTTTTCTGATCCTAAAAACTAGTTAGCCGAGTTTTGGATTCTAGTTTTGATGCACAGTTTTGTTTTTGTTTCACCAATAAGTACACATTCGCACTGAAAGAAGATTTATATAGTCAATCCAGTTCTTCAGACCGTAAACACCTGATTGGCTAGAGCGGTGTCACATCACGCTCATTTTCTCCAAAAGTAATATAGTGTTTGATTATAATTTATAGTATTAATAATATCACTTAATTATATAACTGGTACATTATAATTAGATGTGGAATTATATATCAAATAACTATATATAGTTGCTTTGATAAAATTTTTATCATTCATAAGATTTTCTTAACTTTAACCTACCTTATTTTCTATTTGTTTTGAATCACATGTTTACATCTTATCTTCTTTTATGTATTGTAAGTTGATGGTGAAAACTATTATTTCATACAACTGTACAGTAAGTACCTACCAATAGAATGTGACAACAGCAGGAAATTGGACTGTAACACTGTTCTAAGTTAATATTGTATATTATTTTTGAAGAAATAAAATACTTGAAACCGAACATTAACAACTAAAAATATTTATTCATAAAAGATGCAAAATGCATTAAAAAAATATTTCGTGTACCTAATACAAGATAATATCATCGTCATTGCCTCATTATAGTCAAATAAAATGTAATTATGCATTCATATAGATGCAGTGAATTAAAAAATGATTTTTCTAGGACATTTCAAGATCACTGACGTCTAAAAGTAATTTTCATGACGTCAAGTTTCAATTACCCTTGATCAGCTGGTAATAAAATTATTTTTAGCACATAATATTTATAAAAATATTTTAAATTTTAGAAGTAATATAATAAGCCAGCTTATGTACACAAGTCTTAGTTGCACAGTTTTGAATTTTAACTCATTCATATTTTAACTACAAGACAGATCAAATTAACCATTCACATATTAACTTTCGTTTTGGGGACTCTATGACTACGTGACCAATAAATAAATAATAAGAATAATAATAAATATTCATATTCAATTCAATCCACGCAACTAAAAAACTTAACCACTACGGAAGATACAAAACCTGTTTTATTTTCCTAAAAATTCCACAATTTGGACCTTGAGATGTATTTAATTATATAATATCGACTCAACTAATGTCATCTTGTAGCAAATGATGTATTAAAGTGATAAATTTTCCTAAGGTCATGCAAATATTGATATGGAGTGATAAGACGACCCTGCATTGTCTTTCGCAGGTTGCTTAAATACATTTTCCGCGGTTTTCAAAGATGTTTACTAAGCTACTAGAAACACCCTTGGTGAATCTGAAGAACATGTCTATAGTGGAAACTTTTTATATTATGACACGGTAATAGAAGAATTAAAGATACTTTCGCCAAGTCTTATAGTTAAGAATATAAATAGCAAATGATTTTACTAGGAGTATGTTGATAATCATAAAAGTTTACCTTCTTTGGAAAGTAACAAATTAACACAATCAAAACAAAGATAACGGAGCAAGAGGCGATAGCGAATTTGATGATTTGTTCAGTTCTGAAGTGTTTTCCAACCAAACAAGTCCAGTTTTCAAACCCGAGTACCTACGAATGTGCTCTCAAAAGTAAACGGAAAAGTAAAGAGTAAGAGGAAAACAAAACACTATCACATTAAATATGTACAATAATTGAAAAAACCTATGATCGAACGTAGCAAAACAAATGTCTTGAGAATGGTGTTCGATGATTTTGGATGAGGTGTATGGTAAAAAGTTTGGTTTCCATGAAGATCTATTAAAGTCTTTTTGCTGCAAAATCTATGAATAAATCTTAGAGTCGGGATAGCTTCATTTTGTGTATGCATTTTTGTAACAATAGGCTAAAAGTCTTGATTTCAATAAACATTATTATTTATTAGCTCATATGCAGGTGCTCTGACATACCTGACTAGCCTTTAATTGCTGTTGTATTAGGTTATGAAATCCCAATTTTGATTGTGTAATAATGTTGTCATTCATCATCCCGCCATATCAATCATGCACCTAAAAGGATTCGTCTAAACTCTCACACCTTTCTGCAGATACTTCTACATTATTCATCCTTTCAAAAGAAACGACATCAGTAGATCACAGCACGACCTCAGTAGATCTATCATGTAATATTTTTAAATTATATGCTTCATGGTCCTCTACAACAATTATGTCAAGAATCTTTTTGGGAATTGTAAACTGGGCAAGGCTATCAGCTATCCCTTTTGCTTGCCCATTTAAAGTAATAACTTAAACACCATTGGCCATGATGGTTGACTTGATATTTTTTTGTTTTTTATTGATCAAAGAGAAAGGCAAAATATCTAAAGAATTTTGAGACAGTATGCATATATGAAAATTTTAATTTAAAATTGATACAAGTTAATTTGATATCCCTTTAATTGAAGTCTACAAGAAACCAAACACCAGTATGGTAGATTTAAATTTTCATTTTCAAGTATTATAATAGATTCACTTCTTTTAAAGTACCATTTCAGAGCAGAATTTTATGAGAGACTTTTAATTAGAAAAATACTTGTGTAATACCATTGTTCTTATCTAAACTATTGGTGCAAAAGTAAAAAAGAAATCTAAACCAAGAATATCATCACTAAGCCTACCAAAATGCCAAACAGAAAAAGGTTTTGTATCTCAAACATTCAAAAACCGTGCGACATTAAGTATACATCATTAAAATTGGAAGCAGAAGGTTTCCATCGTGGAAACTCAAGTCCGTCCAGCCAACACTTACGTGGGCGTTGGGCTCGGAATGAATGAACGCTTCGGCTCTTTTCGGAATCGCTCGCCCATCTCCGTCACCCAAGGTCACAGGCGAAGGGAGGCCGACCCATTTCCACGGGGATCGATGGGAGCGAGAACCACCACCCCAAAATTTGGGTGTTTAGGGCTTTCGGCGTTTTCAATGTCAAGTGATTCATGTCGGCTGTGGTTATGAATTTTACGTGTATATTACAATATATCGTGACTTCTGACTGTTAGGTCCCTGGCTGTTTTGATTTGCGCCCACGGGTTTTTGTTTTTTCTGACTAGCCCCGGCACGGGGGTAACGTTCGAGAATTCGTGTCTTTGGAAATCAACTTATTTTTCTTTTGTCTTTTTATTTGGTAAGTAACTGGATCCCTCAGGAGTATTGAGCAGCTTGTAAAGTCACAACAATGTTTTATTTCTTGCATTGGGTTTCGATCAGCTGATATTTTTTCTCGAAACGTCTCCTACATGAGAAAATTCATTATAATTTTGTTTGATACGCATTCCGTTTTGATTTAATTTACTAACGTCTAAAGCGACTAAAATATTAAAGCAATAATGTTGCATAATGAATTGCATACGGCCAATATAAAATGTATTTATTTTGGTCTAGCTTCTGCCTGCGCCTTCATTCGCATTATTCACCCCGTCGGTTCGCGTTCTTTCTGACGTTTTTTCTTGTTGCTCGGCTGCTGAGGGTCTTAGCGTGATATTACATAGCTTATAGCCTTCCTCAAGAATTGAGCATTCTAATGCAAAAAGTGTTATTCAAATCTGCACACATTTGCAATGCACTTGATGGCCTTATCACTACGTCAGTGGACAGTGAGTGCAGGTCGCGAAGCTGAATTTTAAGCCATATTACTAATATGAACTTTTTGCCATTGATACGCTGAATAGAAGACTTATTAGTAAGGTTTTATTCAAACCCAACCAACTTTACATTATCATGGTTTTCAAATTCAAAGAAAATGTGAACCATTTCTCTGAAGAAATGGCACGCTCACCTCATACTAGTCTCGCTCTAAGGCCCATGTAATCTTTCTCCTACCCTATCCCAATTTATTTGGGATCGACGCAACCTGTCTTTTTCTTCCATACTTCTCTATTAGGCGTCATATCTGTTGTCATTCCCTTTCTAGCCATATCATCTTTCACACAGTTCATCCATCGTTTCTTTTGTCAAGGTCAATATATACAATTTGAAAGTTGCTTACTTTAATTTATCATAACATTCTAAAATAACGTAGAAACTTGATATCAAGACAAAAATATTATCATTGTTATCATTACACCACGTTCAGTAATCTCGTCTTATCATTTCTTCAATAACTAATAATTATAATTTATCGGAAGATTATTCGCTATCAGTCTTGGGGGATACTTAATTGATATTTCTGCGTAAATCGTACAAACTTTGCCGTAAAATCGTAATGTGAAATATAAAAATTATTAATCATTTTCCTGGTGGCTTGTATTTAGGCAAGTTGTCATTTCCTTCCGTTGAAAATTTCTTTTGACTTCATCTAAAATATCTTTTTCAAACCATAGAAGACGCATTTCATTTTGCATTTTCGAAGACACCAACGACGCCAAAGAGCAAAACAAATATTTAACACAAAAAATACAAGACATGAAAAATCTTTATTTCCTATCTGAAGATTCCATCTGAAGTGCAACAGATAGGACCGACGATACTGTGGACATCCTTTAGAATGACGTAAAACTGTGTATATTTGCAGTTATGCCCCTATGAAACTTGATCTTCGCGGTAACCACCTTGAAAGAGCTGGTCTCCGAGAATGTCATTACGTGGAGTATTAGAAAGTAAATTATTGTTTGACTGCACAATAAACTCCTGCATTTAATGCACTTGATATCGCGGAGACAGAAGACAAAAAAAAACGCAAACGACACGAGATAGATGTTACATTACATAAAAAATCACTCAAGTAAAAAAGCAATGCAATAAATAAAGTCATCTTTTACAATTCAGTATAGAGATGAAGCAAAAAAATAATTGTATTGATAAATAGGACTCGTGTCACCTTTATCTCAGCGTAGTTGGCCGATTGTCGTGATAACCAAAGACTTCCTACTTCGGACGGCTGTCTGCGCTTGAGTTGCGAAATCGCTCCGTGCATTGTCTATTCACTTCCTCACTTATGACCTTGAGTGACGCACTATATCGAATATCGAGTCTACAGTAAAATAAGTTGGTGTTAACCGTAAAATCTGTAGCGGTACATTTAAAAGAAGTTATGATAAAATTGCCTTGTTCACCAATAGGATACTGCTACCAAGTACTGCAATATCTGCAAGTACTGTTTTTTGTCTATGAGCAGGACCATCTTTCATCATCATCTGCTTTACCAAGCCTGGATAAGTTGTTATGGTAGCTATTTTACCATCCCTGATAAGAAGGACTCTTTCGAAATCACCAATTAGTATTGCTGTTTCCTATAGATATTGATTTGAAGAACCATCTTCTGGGCAGTTTTGACAGCAGTCTATTGAAAAACACATCTCTGGATCACCATCTAACCAAGACTGATTATATTGTGGTTTAACAGTAGTATCATAGAAAGAATGACCTCGCGGCCGGTCATCTAACTGCTGGTCAGACCAAGTAACCGCCCTCATTGGACTCTGTTACGACCGCCCTGAAGTTGAGAACTGAACGAAGTGGAATAATATCATACATAAAGCCACGAAGGCCTTTCAGTGACACGAGTTTCAGTAATGTAGTATAGTACACCACTAAGAAGAAGGAAAAGAGATAAAGAAAGACCGCCTTTTGTTTTGTTCGCCTATATCTAAGGGAGTCTAAATATTATACCGTGAAACAATTTAATAATATAATCGTTCATATTAAAGACACCGCTGAATTTGAATACCAATGTAAAATGGCTAGGTTTAATAGAAATATACTAGGTACGGCAGATATCAGATAAATTGGCTTCGTAGATAATATTCAATGGGTTTGAAAGATGTTTTAATATAAATGAATACAGTTAAATGATGGAGACTTAGACTATAATACGGTAACAGTTAAATTGTGGTGACTTAATTATGGAGATTATTAAAAATATAAATACATTGGATGAAAGAGAGAATGCTAATAATGCTCTCATTGGGTTGAAAAAGGATGTAAATGGTGATAATGATGAAAGAATATTCACCATGGATATTGCTGTGGCTCAACTTGAAAAAAGAATCAATTAAATAATATGAAATCTGGAGTACAAGCCAGAAATAGTGCCAATATGGTATGTAAGACCGAAGACTTACCAACATACCATAACATAACAGACCATAGCCAAAAAATGACAGAATTAAAGGAATTAAAATTACCGATGATTCTAAAATCTAAAACAACAATGGCTTTGCCGACTACTCATAAGAGATTCAATATCAAGTCTTTTGAGGAACAAATACAATGAATAAAGCCGGTTTAAATTCATGATACATAGCGTAAAGGAACAAAAAACGTTCAATCTCATTTGAATTAATTCGAAATAATGAATAATTAAATATTTTGGCCTACAGCCCGTCAAGGTCGCGTGGCCAAATACTATGAAAAGTAAAATAAAAAATAACACATCTGTGCAAATAATTGAGGAATACGAAAAACCAAGTAAAATATTAACAACATCCAAATACCTAATGTAGATGAAGTCAAATTAAGATGAATTATTATCAAATGAAGACGAACTTCATTTGATAATAATTAATCTTAATTTGACACTCTTTTATTTATTTTATTTTACCACTTATGCACACACATCTATAAACAGACAAGAAAAAACAGAACAGAAAAATAGGAAATCTCTTCGAGCATACCTGCGATAGGACAATAGATAAGGAGATGTAGACAGCGTGTGAAAGAGTAAAGGAGACAAAAAATATAACATAAAATCGTAAACAATTATTCACTTAATATATACATACAAATAAACATACACACATACTTCTAAAATAAATATCACTAGAATGTTAATAAATATCACGTAATCAAAATAATAAATACATTCTTTTTGTGATTATAATATGCTGATAATATTAGGGCGTCATTTTGATTCCGAACACAACTAGTGAGACGTAAAATGAAGTAACTGTAATTCACAACTCCATCTAGCTGTACAGCCTGCCTGCTAGATTATCAGCTATCTCATATTGTTATAACCCAACATTAAACTGCATTCGCAGTCTTAAACTACCTTGCATACTCAACTTGTTGTTCTATTTACCACATAAGGATTTCCTTTCGCGCTAAACCCCACTCACATACGCCTATGTTCTGCGCAAAATAAATCTGAGTTTTCCGTTGTACGTATGTACGAGCATTCGAAGCACTACCAAACAATCGTCTTAGCGTGGGTGGCGCTATGCAGTGTGAATATTAAGCGGTAACGACCATTTAATCCTCCTCCTTAGTAGAAAAAGGACGCATGTCCTCATAATGCATTGGCGCCAGCTAGCGGAGATTAATATAATTTTTGTTAATTGAAACGGACTTGGAACATGTCTTCACCAATTGGCCAACCAATTTTGGATTCTGGAGCGTCTAAATATAACATTTTCAGATGTCACAAGACCCAGAAATTTGGTTGTAACTAGTTGTTCGCAATTTGGGTCATAAGTATAAAAATGATGGACGCTGAAACTCCCGGGGTACTCAGTCTTTCGCAGAACTTGAGTCACTGCTGTGTCTATTTTTCTGACCTTTGTACATTGTTTTTAATCACTTTACTTGTTTTGAATAATACCTATTCCTCTTCTTGCAAGAAGACCCTCCATATTCTATGGAAATTGGCTTATACTTCTATCTTCAGGCTACCGTTTTCATAGTCAATTGTCGAGTTCCGTTTTGATTAGGGATTGCACGTGCACTCGACGACCGCATGCCTTGCTCATATTTGATATGGTAACTATCTGCCACTATCTGGTCACATACAAAGATGCAGATTCCATTTGATATCAACTATTTTTTTTACCACAAAGTAACTGCTGATTAACAGAATTATATTCCTAAGAATTTCAGACATCCACTTAGCTTTCGTTTACATCCAATTTTAATTAACATGAGTCGATTTACCTAATCAATCTCTTTCCTTATTGGAAGTATGAGGTTGAAATTCTCGTAAAAGTATTTTTCCTATCACGTGAATAGCTCATAATTTATTATATTCATTAGCATTATGTATCTCCATACGTTTTGTCCTTAAAATTCTTTACTAATTTATGTGGGTAGCTATCATGTCAACTATGTGAAGTGATAACATTCTTTGTACATACTAGGTAATTAAATTATAATCTGCGGTTTTAACTAACACGTATTTTTATATGAAACAATGTTTTTTCATTAAATTTTCTCCAATATAATTATTGAAATGATAAATATAATCAGATGAATGAGAGCACCTCCTATATATACCTTTATAGTTGCCATTATTTTTGCGTAACTATCTGGTAATATAGTAATAATATAATCAATGAAGTGACGACATCACCTGAAGAACATAATTATGCGAAACCAATTAGATCAATTTACTTTTCGGAAGAAAACTTAGTTAAGCAACTAAACCCTCGCTAACCTCAAAACACTTTAATGAAGCCCTAAATACAGTTCCAAAACCCGCGCAGATTCGATTAAACTTAATTAATGAATGTAAAACTTCTCAATACACTTAATGAAAAAACCGACAACAACAACGACAAAACATAATAAATTTTAATCCAACGTTGTTAAGACAACTTTTTATTTAATACTTAATGCGTATGTTTACAATAGTACACGAAAAGTGACGTAAAGTGACCTCCATGTTTTTCTACAAGTCTGTACTTTTCAACTTGGTTCAGAGCGGTAGATTTGCGGAAACATAATAAGTTTTTTTGTGCGTTGATGTCGTAACTTCACGGTCAATGTCGTGAAGTCGGCCTTGCGTCTCACTCGAGCACGTCTCACGCTCGATATCGTCCGAATAGTGGACATCTAGTTACGTAAGCCAACTATTAATTTGCTAATGTTCCCTCGCGTAGTGAATTTAAATCAAGTGCTAATCGAATCAAATCGTGTTAGTTGGCGACGTTCATTGGTCGCAAGTTTGATTAGTAAAACTTAAATCGAGCCATGTATACTAATGTATGTTTATTTTGATTATTTTTATTCGCCTGTGTAATTCAGAGACAAATAAGTCTTTGTTCCGTGTGTACTAGGACTTGACAGACACTGTTCTGGGGTTACAAAAACACCATTAAATTAAATTAAATTATGACTTTAGTGAGTCCAAAAAGATGGTCAGGAAAAACGGAGTCTTTAAATTTAAATCGAATGTAAGTCAGAAATATTAACAAACTGAATAAAAACACATCTTCGGACGGGTATGTTCTCAAATGCATTTTCTCCATTACAATGACCTGTCTAATAGTCCACTGATTGGCGATAACCTCAGTTACGACGTTCTATGTCAATCGTGCACAATATAACCAATAAATTGCACCAAGTCATTGACACTGTTACATTACATGAGTAACATTAGTATTATCAAGTGTAAGCGTCATTGCTCGCCTCTACGGTCGCCGTATTTTTAGCCTAGGCCGCACTAAAAATAGTACAACAGTTATTACTGAATTAATATTTCTAAAAACGGATCGTCTACGCGCGGTGATAACGCGCCCGAGACCGATAGTACGAGTGACGTCTCGCCGCCATATTGGATTGTTTGTTTTCGTTTGTTGTTGACGGAATATTTTGTTAAGCCAGTGTTTTTTTTAATTATAAAAACTTTTTGCTTCCAAATTGAACTTGGAAATCGATTTATAAAATATTTAATTACAAGTTTTTAGTGTTGCTTATGATGGTGTTACATATTTCTTATTTTAAGTAGGTAGGTACCTACTTGTAGGTATTACTTAGTATTCACAGTACTTGATCCATGAAGAATTTTAAATTAGTTAGATAGTGATACAGTATCAGTATAAATATGTAAGTATTGGTTCTTTAGCTTTACATTTGTGTTGTTAAGTTGATTAAATGCTTATCAAAACATAAATAATTTCGTGGTGTCATACTCTAGAGCAGTAAGTACCTATTTAATTTAAATATTTTCTCAGTATGTAATAGTACAGACTAAAAAACATCACATATTTGGTTGCAAACGCGACAGTAAATTATTATGTAGTTACCTACCTACATTGTTTTATACACCTCTCTCTTATTTATTTACTTAGTGAAAGGCGTACGTGCCTACGTAGGTATATCTAATAACATCAGTTGGCCAATTGTTTACGGTTATAAAAAAAAATATAGATGCATTATATTTCATAGCTGTATATTAATAACACAGTAAGTTTTTTTTAAATATTTTTATGTCTACTATGCAATAACTAAACTGCAGGTCTGGTAAGAAAACACTTATGTAGTAGGTTAGGTACCTAGGTGATTTCTAAAATATATAAAAGAAAACTACTGCTTTTCACCTATTAAATAACTATGTATTATGGTTGTATTGGATCAAACTAAAACAAAACCCAACTTAGCGTTCGTAATCTTAAATTCATTAAAAAATAGTTTTATCTATAGTTTACAATCAGCCAGAAACAAGAAATAAGAACCTTAGGAAAAACGGAGTTCTAAAAACGAATTTTGATAGCATTCTAATTTCGAGATTTGGAATGTTCCCATCTTTACAAATACCTACTAATTATCAGCTGTAGGTACCTAATCTACCGAATTATAAGTGTAAACATGGCCCCTCATATGTCAGAGACCATGACTTGTTCCAGAGTATCTAGATAGGACAGTATTGTTATTCGAATAAAATGATAAGTATATTATTACTCATCATAATTTTTCCGAGATGGCTCTGAAGACCCTTTGTTATTTATTCATTTAAAAGTAAAAGTAAAAAGTAAAAAAGTTTATTGACAGTATAAAAGAACAAACCCTACAAACAAATTCCAACAATCCTGTAATATTATGACTATTGATACAAACAAAAAAAAGAAATTACAGTGGTTATAAATACCTGTGTATTTTATGCGGTTGTTTGAGCTAGATTCACACTGACCTCCGTACTAGTGAATACTGTATCACGGCAGGTCAGTCTTCCTCGTTCACAAACACACACACACTTCTACACAACTACAGAAAGTTTTTTTGACTGCTAAATAAAATAAAACAAGACATTAAACAAAAAAATAAACCCTTGTTCACAAACTAAACAAAATTTAAGTTCGGTGCATCTTTTCCTTTCTATTTCATTAAGAAAAGGACAGAAGATAAATATTAGTTTAGTCCTGTCAAATTAAGATACTCCATAGACAAGTTTAGACGTGATTAAAAAATTGGCTACTAAAAATACGTCAATTTACGTCAGGCGCTAACTAATTTGTCAGGACTGAAGTAATATTTGTCTTCTGTCCTTTTCTTGTTGAAATAGAAAGAAAAAGATGCTATGAACTTAAATTTAGTTTAGTTTGTGAATAACAGAATCAGCACCAATATGGCTAGCTCTTTAATTAGTTTGAAGACTAAAAATTACAAATACTTTTTGTCAAGTTTGCATAATGCCGGCTATGTAGCAACTACTATTAGTACCTTTATGATAATTAATAAAATCCCCCTCGAAAATTTCACTACATACATGCATGACACCGAATCACTACAGGTAGCAAGATGCAATATCAAATAATTATTTCGTCAAATTCATCACTTATACTTCAAAGTCAACAAACGAAGCTACCTGCCATTACGAAACATGTCGAAATATATCGAACATTATACGAGTAAATGCTAAAATATTAACCGGTTAGTGTGAACGCTGCCATGACAGTTTATCCGAAATTGCCTTTTGACACGCCAGTCTGACGAGTATACGAAGAGGTATTGAATGTCGAAAACATAAACCTGTGCTAACCAATCCATCCAAAAAAGGAATTTTATTTTCAATATTATTTAATTACGAACACATTAACATATTATCTTAAAAAATAGAAAATTTAAATCATTCAAAGTGCCATGACAGTCTAAAACGGATATTACATTAAACGATTTCTACACAATTGGTGAAAAAACTATTCTCTCTAGACAAATAAATCATAATAGAGTTCAGCTTGTCACTAATCACAGTTACAATAAAACTTACAGACAGACTTTTGTTGTAGAACTTTTCTAATTTCTACCTAGTTTTGGCTCTACCTGCGTCAATCTGGCTTTCCACCTAACCTATTTACTGGGTCGCTCGCTAGTTTAGGAAACGAGCTCTGAACACGCATGGAGTCTCTCATGTCACTTCGTGAGTTCGGGTCGCACTCGCAGTGTCTCGGTTCAAAACTAAATAGATAAAACTAAAAAAATATTGTGACTAAATCATTTGCTTTTTGCACAATACGACAACTGATTAATGATTTTAAGAACAATCATTGAGATCACGTATTCCTATTCTATAATAATTGATTTTAAAAACTGATTCACATGTAGATTAATCTTGATTTAATCGCAAATATAAATACTACAGCTTTGAGCCGTTTGGGGTCGAAACGCTCGGGTCATGGGGCCTGAGTGCGCATCTCCTTTTTAAGCAAATTTCTCACCGGCTGGTCGAAACTTCACGTGACCAGAGGGCTGGGTCGTTCTTTGGACAAAGAATTAGCATTGCCATTCAACGTGGCAATGCTGGCAGTCTTCTGGGCACGTTTCCGGATGACAGTGATGTGGACGAGTACTTCTACACCTAAGTGTCCTTTGTTTTTGTATTTATTTATATAGTACGTTAGTTAGTCATTTAATTTAGTATCTGGTGTAAATAGTTATTTCTGAATAATTACAATTAAAATGCTTTGTTCCAGTTAAAAAAAATACATATACAACGTGTAACGTTAAATGCGCAAAACCTGAAAATAGTTTGATCAGAATAACGAGCAGAATTAATTGAACCACTTTTTGATATAGGTCACATTTTTCAAAAAATCTTCATTAAAAACGTTGCCGTGTCTATTTATTAATAGTTCAAGCAACCCAGTGTCAGCGCGGCGCAGCGGCCCGGTGACGACTCCTCCCTCGATAAAGCGTCGTCGCAGACGCAAGAAACGATCAGAATGGCCAGTAAAACTAAAACAGCACATAAAACCTTTACAATTTTTTTAATGACTTATTTTCTCTCTGAAATAGGTCAATTGAATTAAAAATCAGTTGGGGTGTCTGAGGTTTTGCGCATTTAACGTTACACGTTGTATACGGGGTGTCTGGAAAGTCATGGATTACCTTTTACCTGCTGATGGGCCACATTGGGATCTACCAATAAAAAATATAAAAAATGACCATGGTAAAAGTCTTATGGTTTACGAGTTTTTTGATGTTTAATGAAATTTTGGAAAATCTCTACCTTTGATCAGTTTTTTCCATGCCATTTCTACGAATGAAAACTTTTTCGAGTACAGGTTTTTTTTATTTTCATCTTGAATCATCCTACTATCGATTGAATACAAGAAAGTTACAGATATCATCTTTTAAATACTTACCTAAAATTTAGGTTCAAACTTAAAATTTTCACCAAAAAAAATTTTACCTTATTTTTGATCGGCCCTGGTGAAAACAAAAATTATTGGTAGGTCATTTTTTTTTATTAGATCTCAATGTGGCCCATCAGCAGGTAAAAGATAATCCATGACTTTTCGGATACCCCGTATATATTACATCAAAACAGACAATGTCTAAATCTAAATATTATAATTTAAGGTTATTTCTGACGTAGAAGGATAAATTCTTATTCGGCACTCTTTAAATAACATATCGAAATATATACGTAATGTAAGTTTTTGCATATGTATTGAATTTAAATGCATTGATTTGCATTTTTAAATCGTTTAATTTTAATACGACATAAACGTAATTTATTAATCATTATAATTATCTTGTTTCAGGTATGTTCTGGTCTAATTATTGGTGTCGATTCGAATGAGTTCAAGACACGGTCGTCTGGTGGGGCATAATATCAATTCGGTTGTACGCACAGCTTGACCTCCGCGGTGGGTGTTGAACAGTATTCGACGATTTTGGCTGCGCTTACGTCACAGCATTTACGTGAGTATGTTTTAGAACAATGCCCTCCGTTCATAAACGCAATAGTAAATTTTTTAAAAGCTTCTGGTTTATGGACTTGGGTTAAAGTTTATGATAGCAAACTACATATTACATAATCACGCTCTGTTTAGATATTTGTACTCAAACTTAGAAGAAGCGTTAATACTGAGATCGCATATGAGCGGAAAATTTATGAGAAAGATTACATTAATTAAATGCTTTCAATATACGAATAATACACGACTATATATTTTAAACTTGGATAATCATTTAATTGTGCTTATCAATTCAAGACAGGCGACCCATATTCTGTTGTCAAAACAATATCTTACGAGTTTGATAATTATAAAAAGGTAGGCTAAATAAATAGGTGCACGTTCCCGTCTTTAGACTTCAACTGATACCTTATCGGTAACGTTTTGCATAATCTCTATCGTAAACAAATCATGTAAGTTTATCTGTGCGGAAAAGATTTAGATTGATTGGTTGGCAGAAAGATAGACGCGAAAGACCAAAGTTATGGCATGGAAGGAAAATGACAGTCAATTTTCTGTACTTTGAAGGTTGTTTTAGTAGTTATTTTAATGTTAGCTTTTGCGGACCTATTCTACCTACATTCACAGACTTTGAAAGAGAAGCAAAGTAAATTATATACCTTTGAATGTTGGTCACTACATACCTATTAGGTATATATGATACGATGTACAGTGACGTAGATACTGCAACATAAAATTAGATTGATTCACTGTGATCCAATATCTTATCTTCATAAGGACTAATTAGTACTCCTATTAACAATACCGCCTCTTAACAATATTGTTTACCCAAGTTTTTTATTTAAAAAATAAATTAATTGAAGTGATGTCAAAATGTCTGCAGAGCTCCAACGTATGACATCATTGACGACGCCTTCTGACTTTAATGACAAGCTTTACTTATGATTACGACATCATTTTAATATTTACGACTTTAGAATAAAATCGAATTTAAATCAATTTTATCCTAGACAACGAGATTGTTTTTTCTGGTTGTTATTGAATTAACGTAAGCTGTATGTATAATGTATTCCGTATCGTTATTATAATTAAAAATCTATTTAAATAAAACTTGAGAACGGTTCGACCGATTTGGGTGACATATACCTACTATATATATCTCTCTTTTCTCTCAAAAATAAAAAAATAACGTTGGCCCACACTAGGAATATGTATGGATATATATATATATTTCGTTTAGATGAATCCCTTTTCGACGAACTGACTGACTGATATACAACCGACAGCCTAAACCACTGGAGGTACGAGTAGAAACATGAAATTCACTCAGGCGACGCTGAGCACGAACAGCTAGTAATACATAAAAATCAATCGAATCTAAAAACCCGTAAATTTTAAATTCCGTCGTATTAATCCCTGCCATTAGGCATACACACAGCTATTACTTTTATTAACTATTCATAGCTTATGGACTTTAATTTTCTAACTACCCTCCGATGATTATTAAATCTAATGTAGATAAAGTAGCCTCAGCCGGTCTGTTCAGGACGGGTATCTTAGTGGAACGGCCGGATTTTTCTGTAGACACCTGTATTACTAGGGTTGTCAAATGAGACACATGTTTAAAGTAAATATAATAATAATGTTTAAAGTAGCATTACACTCAGAAAAGTCATCAGAAAACTAAATTTACTAGGATTTGTTAAAGATTATATAATATTAACGTATACAAGACATTATTAGTTATTAATTCAGTCTTTCGACGGCTAGTATTCATTAGTCATCAAATGCTTAATACATTTTAACCGCAAGACTGCTGCTGAGCCAATCTCGTTTTCTGTCAGACTAAAACATTTTCCTCGTTTGAGGATACCACAATAATTGAGGGGTATACAATCAAAGTTGGCAAAGTCCACAAAATTTTAAAAGTGAGATTTAAATTGCAACACATTTGTTTCCGTATCTATATTTACCCCATAGAATAATTTTATACAAATTCTAGTAATCTCGACTGTTATTTCAAATTGAAAATTCACTTTACAAACAAACCTAGCAAAGTCCAAGTGAGTTGAGTTTCAATTTGCGTAAAAATAATCGTTTTTATCGTTTAATGAACATTTTTGCACTGTGGACTTTACCAACTTTGGTTGCATACCCCTCAGTTGTTAAATCACACGAAAACTGTTTTTTTTTCATCTCAGATCATGTATTGTGAGGTAAAAAAAGTTGAAAATACATTTAATTAATTATATTTAGCCTTAATTGTCGTAATTAAACTTGCCAGTGTTATTACAATACTTATTAAAATTAAACTATACTTAGCGGTGTTTCTTGAACATCATTTAACATTCCACTGAATATTAATAAGCCATGAAATGGTCTTTTTGCACGATTTTCTTTACATCAAGCTACTACAATCTGTCAAATTTCTTTAATAGGTTTTCAACGTTATCGCTAAAGCATAAGGTTCAAAGTTGATTGAGAAAATTTAACAGTTTCGGTTAGCTTGATGTGCGAATTACACAGAATAAATGCTGAAGTTTTTTTTTTATTTATATTTTTTTTTTTTATGAAGCGCCATTGCCAACCCTAGATCGCAGCAGACTAGGGCACCAATCAGGCGCGCCACTGCGAGCGTGAACTGCGCGGACGCATCGCTTCGCAGATAGTAATTTAGTGTCGTTGCTACTTGCTACCGAGCTAGCCTCAACCGGTCCTCTAGCAATTAAGTGACACAGTAATAGTATTAAAAATAATAACTTTTAACGCACACGTTTTACATCGCATCGTTAAAAGGATATTAGTTATCAGCGAACATAAATAATGGTCGTTTTTTTTATCTTAGTTCGGATGTTGGGATTAGAGAATTCCAATTTAAATAATTATGAAAGAAATAACAAGTTTCAGAAAATCTTCAGTATTACTTCCACCCGTATTGGGTTAAAACTCACCGTCTGGTTAAAAGATTGATCAAGCGAACTTAACAAGACTTCATCATGCTAATTGCTATACGTCAGAGTTGAAAATGAAATTCTAGGAATGAAATTGATAACTGACTTTGCAATTATATTGTTATTATCATAACAATCACAATAAATGTTTACAAACATTATGTAACGGTAGGTCTTTCGATTCCTTCCAGAAAATTATATCCCACCAAAAACATTCTGTAAAAAACTAGCCAAATCTCGATGGATCTGCTTGTTTATCTCTAAAAAGTAATGAAATCTAGACAAAGTCGTGCCAAGTCTAAGGTTCCTTACTACGATTTCTTTATTATTATAGTTAATGTTGTGTGACTTGGCCGTTGAAGAGTACACAAGGGTACAAAACCAAGTGCACCATGACACCATTGTACCAATCTGTCACCAGAACCGCTACCCATTGAAGATGGAAAATTGCCACTTGGAAAACGTTGATTCAATAACCAGTCAATTGTAGGCTTGATAAAACTGCGTATTTCAATAATACTTATGTATAGGCGAGCCTGAAACAAACAGTATAAAATATATTTTATGTTAGATCGGTGGTCGATTTGACGCTCCAAAAAGAAGAGGGCAGAAGTCAGCATTGTCAATGCTGAATGCATGTGTTGCACAATAGACAAAAGCCTAAAATCAGACATTAGCGTCCAATTACCAATACCAGTATGGGCTATTATCTCGCTTAACAAACATAGGTAGTTACAACAGATATAACATTACGTGTAAAAAAAATTGACTTGTACCCACTAACGTATAAAGAATGTTCAACAGAGGGTTCTTCATCAGATACTTCAGACCTTCGATTTTTGACATCAAATGAAGCGGCCCACCAAGTTGAATATTTTTTGTAAAGGCGGTATGTCGATCTCTAATAGTTTGGTTGGGCTCTTGTGTTTTCTAATCAGGGTCACCAGGTACTCCAGATCTTCGATTATCCTAGTTTTTATAGTTTTCCCTTTATTTGGCCATTAAACCCTAACTCTGTAGCAAATTTCAGCTCTCTGAGTTTATGGGAAGTACTAGTTCTATTTTGATGATCATGAGTGAGTGAGTGTCATAAATGCGAAACTTTGCTTTCGCTTAACTTCGGAACTAAATGACCTACAGACTTGAAATTTTGGATTTTAAGTATGTGATTATAGCTTACTCGATGACCAAAATTTCTGCGTTCTAGTCTTATCCAGAGGTTCTCAAATAGGGGCCTGAAAATGCGGCGAAATGGTTTCAGTAAAGGATGGTACGGTAGTGTTTGCTTCGCGCTCGACTTGGCGGGGGCACTGCCGTGCCCCCCGATTTAAAATGTTAGCTCAGTACCTATAATAAGTATAAGAAGCCGATAATAAGTAGGTACAAAATATATCATTTGTTTCACGAAGGTCACCATTTACCAGTAAACAAACCAATTAATGTTTTTTCTTTCAGCAAATTTGTAATTGATTTGGGTTTTAGTATTACGATCCCATCTTCATATTAATTTTGACAAAAACCCTTTATGTGAACGTTTAAAAAACAAGTGAGCGTGCTTACGTTTAATAAGTAATGAATCCATTATTTCTCAATAAATATAAAATGTTTATTAAAAAGACTAGAAGCGCCCAGCGGTTTCACTCCGCATAAGTTTCGATCCCGTTGGAATATCGAGATAAAATGTATTTTATGTGTTAATCCTGGTTATAAGCTATCTGTGTACCAAATTTCATCAAAATTGGTCCAGCCGTTTGAGCGTGAAACTTTCGCCTTTATTTATACTAGTGTGATTAGTGTGATAGTGTGATTATGCTATAGCGACAATTCTTTTGTAAACGCCTGTGACATTTTTTTTCTTAATTGGCTTTATTTGTCGTAAACTAACCGTTTGTCGTATCTTTTAAAAGACAGGTAGATACATCAGCTATGGATACGACATATTATGTATTAATTTTAATCATGACATAATTTTTTTTACAACGTTGGAAAAATGTCATACCTCTTTTTGTTTGTAAGTTATTTTTTTTAATAATTGTGATTTAAAACCTAATTCCTACAACCTGTCTAGTGCCAGGAGCCTAGTGACAGGTGCAACGCCGTTTATGGGCCTTCCCACTTTTTTCAGCGAGATACAGAAAATATATAAAATGCACCTTATTGCGTTGACATAAAGTCCAGCACGATTTAATAAAAAAATTGTAGAGCCGATGCGCTTACGACGTTCCCATGCGATCTTCACGTACAAAACTTTTTTTTTCTTATCTGAAACGGGTCTACAATGAGAAGATTCTGGTTTTGCAAGGCAACTTGCAATGTCGATACTCGATATTATCGACTGGGTAGGTATTTCGGTTTTATTTTAAATAAACTACACCTAATTTTGTACCGATAGCATATAGTATAAGTACTTTTATGGTTGATTTTAATAGTTGGCAACATTATGTAACAAAATGTCGAAAATTCAAGATGGTGTACACAATGCAATGCGTAACAATTTGGTTAGAGCTAAAAATAAGTATTGCAAATATTGAATCTAGATATTGTGTTTCAAAAATGGTGATTTAAAAATACTATTAATATCCATTCATATAATTCTTATACCCAACATTCACAAAACGATCGAAAATATTCTGCACCACGTAATAAGACCAGTATCAAACTGGTCTTATTATATTGTCACAAAATAGTTTCCCTACAAAAAAAAAAAACTAATCTTGAAAATAAAAATCAACTGATATCTTTTACAGAACAACTACTAAGACTCATATGTATAAAACCATGAATGCTTCATAATAAAATCGATATTCTGGTGTTATTTACTCGACTATTAAACTGCAAATAATTTTCAATTTCTCGATATGACTGCTTATTATATCACGCTTATTTTGCATCATCTGAGTTTAATTCGCTGTGGAAGACCACATTACAACCTGCATTGCCTGTCTTGTGTCTTTGGCGCCATAAAATTAATACAAGAACATTTTTTTTGTTTTTTTTTTTTTTGACGCGTACTTTAGTCAATATTGTATAAATTGAATGTAATCGGCGTTGAGGCGAAATCAAAGTAGAATCAATAAAAATCTATGTGAAAAATAGCATAATTATTATTAAGTGCAACGTTGCACGCCCTGTATAAAAAAATGTAAATGCCCTCCGTGACTAGGACAGCTTCTTGTGACCTTGACGGCAGCCATTACATTTTTTTTCGCGCGTTCAATGTTGCCAACACGACGCCGCGCGGTGCGTTCGCTATTTCGTTTTTATTTTTCTTATAAGGAAACTTGCTATGCAACTTCTTTTTGTTTAAACTGCGTATTACAGCAATTAATGGTGTTAATTTCTATAATTATATAATATAATTTGAAAACCATAATTAGGTGAGGCTTAAATAGCTAACATTGCAATCTAATTAATCTTTCTTCGCCCACAAGTAGGCGATAAGCGTTGTATTATTATAAGAGAATTAGTATTACTAGAATCACTCTAGTTAATGTTATTTATCGACTTATCATTTATGATAAGTTGATAAATAACATTCCATTTCTCACATTCTACAGAATGTGAATGTGAGATGATTTATGATTTTTACGTAGCCCTTCATAATGTTTAGAAAAAATCTTTAATTTGGTTCCACAAAAACAATGATAATGAACAGTAGTTTTGTAACCTCGTTATTGGGTTAATTTTTTATAAGTATTAGAGGTTTGTTTATTTTTATCGTATCATAACTTATTACCGCGTCACGTAGTACTATTTATAACTTGACCGTTACCACAACTGATTTGTTTATATTCATATAACAAAAATAGTCTTAGTGATTCATCGGTGTTTTAAATTTAGACGTTTGAAGCATCGACAAATTGTCTATACATTAATTTTTATTTCATACATTGAGAAAGATACCTATCATAATCATAATCAGACTTTATCGTTCCCACTGCTGGGACACAGGCCTCCTCTCAGTGAGAGGGAGTGGGCCGGTATCCACCATGCGGGCCCAGTCGGGTTGGTAGATAGATGGCACATGTCTTCGAATGTTTGGTTCTAGGACATGTCGGTTTCCTCACGATGTTTTCCTTCACCGTTTTGAGAGGACTGGTGATGAAATAACAAAGTAAAGGGTTCGAACCTAAGACCTACATCTCCCTACCCTTGACCCATACCTATACCACTTAAAGAAATAGTCTTTTGTTGTAATTGAAGAAGAGGCATCATATTTTAGACGTTCCTGCAAGTTATACAACGTGACGTTAAATGCTCAAAACCTGAAAATAGTTTGATCAGAATAATGAGCAGAATTAATTGAACAAATTTTTATATAGGCCACATTTTTCAAAAAATCTTCTTTAAAAACGATGCCGTGTCTATTTATTAATAGGTCAAGCAAGCCAACCCCCAACCAACCTGTGCCCCTATCATTGTCAGATAAACAGAATTACGTTGACACTGCAATAATTTTATCGTTTTATTTGGCAAACAATGCGTGATTCGTGGAAGTAAATAAATATCGATTGCGATAGGCATTTGGCAAGAAGCATGTGATGTTGTTATCTATTACGCTTGACAGAGCTCTGTAATCCGTTTCCTAGAGGAGATGGCACGTTTGCCGGATTTGCCGACGAATTTTGCTAATCGGGCGTTAAGATTAATCTAACGAAAATATTAGTTTATTAGAAACTTGGGTTTACTTTAGGCTAAGATGTTTACTTTACCTGGGGATGTTGTGGTTCTTAGAGGATTTGTGGGAAAACAGAAGTAATTACTGTAATTAGGAGGAAATAGGTTGTTGGGTTGTAGTAATATTTGTTTTGCACGAAAACCCGATAGATGTGTTATTTCTAGTTTTTGTTTTTTTTTTTTTTAACCACAGTCTAGTCAAGTCTATTTATTTGAAATCTTTTTGAAATTTAGAGATCGTTTAAAGACGTGTAACTGATCATTATTCAAGTCCTCAATCAGTTGAAAATTGTCTACAACTCTATATTAATAATGACGTCACCTAATCTATAAGCACAATCATTTTTAACACACAGATTTCGATATACATACAGATACTCTTCTAAAAGCGAAACGTAAAACTGGTTCTAAAAGTTACGTTACGTAACTTGGATCGGAAGAAACAGACACAAATGGTTATTAGGCTGATGACCGAAGATACAAAAGTCACAAACGTAATGCACAAAATAGTTGGAACTCGCACTCGTCCCAATCTTTCCACTTTATTCCTCTCGTCGTTAGCACCATATTCAAGGACAGAGACGATACACACCTACAAGGGCGTAGTCAAGTTCCCCATGAGGCGTCACACAACCATTTTCAACTCTACTAACTGAGTAAATAAATGCTAGTTTTGCTTGAAAAGTTTCTTAAGACTCTCGGCCCGCAGATTGAATAAACTGCTTGACACAGATTCGCGTTTTGGGTCAGACGGGTGCGAGAGTGCTGTAAACAAAATGCTATGCCCGTTACAACATCTCACTCTTGGGAAGCAAGAATTTGGTAGAACTGGTCTTAACGTTATCGCTAAGAGAGTTTTTTTTACTAGTAACAACTTTCGGTTTAGATAGAGAACTGTTTGCAGACTATCTAACGATACACCTCGTTATCGATGAGTACACAAATCTGATATTTCAATCGTAATTGATATCTATTCGAATACTTTGGCTAATAAAATACTCGATGTGCTAAACTTCAATTTTGATAGTGAAACAATGCCTGAAAATGAAACTAATGAAACATTAGGTATCACAACTTAAATAATCACCTGTTAAGTAATGTTAGTAGATTATTTCGCAATGTGTTTTGACAATACTGATAAGATAGCAGTCCAGTGGATGCTACAATTAACCGGATTTTTCGTACCTTCTCCACACATATATAGATTCTATATATTTATAGAATATAAATATATATAGAATTATATATATATATTCTATTCTATACACATATTACTGCTAATACAAGTATTTAGTGAAAATAGGCAATAATTTTTAGATGCTATAAAAAAAATGATTTTGTTTAAGATGTGAACATGTAAATTGTTGTCATTGGCTGAAAGTTATTAGATTTCGCTCCATAAAATACATGTAATGAATAACTCCTACAAGTATTACTAAAAAAAAAAAAAGTTGCTAGCTTTTAGTATTAAAAACTAGCAACTTTTTTTTTTTTTATAAGGACCCTTATTTGCTTTAGGTCTGAACTTATACTAACACTTATATTCCTTACAACGGTATACCTCCAAAACAAGATAATATGAACACACTGAGGCACTTTTTTGTTCTTTTTGCAACTCATGGATATATCGTTATATTCATATAGGACATTTGGTCACCCTATCGTCATACCAAGTGTGAGTGGCGATACCATCGCTACTGGCGCCATTTTCCCTACACATTAGCATCTGAAGAGAATACCACTTAATACAATTTGACATTGTAATCTCCAACAACAAAGGAATGACCTGACATCGCCTTATCAGTAACTTGCTCAACCATTTTATCATATCCACCTCGACAACAACGAACTCTTTATACTTCGCTAAAGAAATTACATATCCAACAGAAAATATAATTTTGTCATGAGTATCAGGCTACATCTTTTCAAAAGGGAGGAACGAAATGATCTCTTTGGGTGCAATAACTTCCTTAAAGGATGTTGATATACAATTTAGTCGCTGATCTGAAACCAGAGAAGTACACGAGAATGTAAACAATTCGAGTGAATCGAACTCCACAGCTTCATTTAACTCTCTGTTGCCGAGAATTCCCAAATCGTCAAGCAACAGGTCGATCGGATTCACGAGTACCATACATCTATTATGTGCATTTTGATTTGATGTTCAATGCCGTCGAACAGATTGGTCTGTATTTTTTCATAGGAGTGTTTTTTATCCCTATTAAGAAGCAAAAATCTTATGAGAATTTGATCAATAGCATAGTTACCGTGGAATGAAAAGAAAAAATCCAGACCAACCATCCATAGGATTAAAGGAATAATTAAAAAAGCTATAAAAAGAATTCATTAGATGTAAACACAAAGATAAGAGAGACTTAAAGTTGGCTTAGCAGCAGTAAATTTAAAGCTGTTAGTATTCAATTATAGCAAGTTTTTTTCTGGGATTTTACTAATCCTTATCAGTTATCAAGGATAATATCTATTTAAAAATGGTAAAACAAGCTTGATTATAAGATTAACTTGAACTTTACAAATTGATTGGTAAAAGCCTTGGAGTATTTGGGATAGAAAAAATAATCCAATGAAAACATTTACTAGAATTAAAATGTAAATCGAGACTTGAAATGATGAAGGGGCAAAAAGACTTTTATCAATAAACCTAAGAATAAAATTAAATCAATATTTATAACACGCAAAGTATTTATACGTGCATATAAAACGACACAGTTCTCAGTTCCGTAGTTTATTACACTTCTAATAGGTACTAATGTCCTTATAGTTGGAAAAGTACGACCAGGCGCAGCATTTGAAGTATGCATCATTCACACTGTGTCGCGCTAAGCAGTTGCATATTTCATGTGTAGTCACACGTCTTCCGTACAATGGCTTACTACTGGCATAAGATTAAGTATATTGTCGATGTCACCTTCACGTTTAGTTAAAATTGAATGTGTATAGTAATTAATGCCGTTAAATAGCCAGTCGTCTTTGATTCTCAAGTGAGGAATTTCATATAGGCCACTAATTCATACGGGGTAACCGTAGCAACAGAAGAAATCAATCCAAAGAATATAATATGCTTATCAAAAAATGAATTATGGTCATCTAAAAAATAGTTTACGTTATGTTTTGTATAGCTGAGCATTTTTTACTTCTTGATCGTCAGTCTTCCATTTTGCCTGTTGCTGTTGAACTTTCCTTTAAATATCTGAATAGAGAGGATCGCACCACTAGAGACTGTAGGTGTGTGACGCGTTTCATATCAGTAGAAGACCTAGCGATTTGGTATTATGTTCATGGTTTTCACAGTAAGTTCATTATTGGGTCTAGGAATTTGCATCCAAAAACACACTACGACCTTTTCAGAGTTTAAAACGGAACTGCAACCCACACCGAAGATGAAATTCCAAGAAATTTTATTTCAGTCCATAACTGGACTAACACAAAACTAGACCAACAACTGGCCCTGGCTGGTATAATAACTGGATTATATACGGATTTCATGTTCTTCGTAACTGGAGAACATGAAACCCATATAAAATAATTTTGAAGCTTCGTCTATTTTTATAAAATCTACTTTAGATAGATCTGGACTTATCCGAGACCAGTCTATATCAATTTGTCAGTCTCCGGATTGAATTAAACTTTGTCAGTTTTCGCAAGTCACAATAATGGCATCAGTTTACTCGGATTTAATTCCAAGTTCAGCTTTTGTTCAGGAAAACTTTCCTCTTAGATATCTGATAATCCAATAAAGATTAATGTCACTCTCCCGATATCCTCTATCACAAGAGAAGTTCATAAAGTTAATACAACGTCTTTCGATTAATGTAACGAATTCTGACGTTTCACCTTTTAAGTATTTATTATAGTCTGCTCAAATAAATGCGTGTGTTTCGAATCGATAATGTTTGAATAGTACGCCCAATTCACGTTAGTTGATCGTTTCGTGGCGTTTGATTGATGGACTTTCACGACTAATTTTTCAAGTTATGTGCTATGCATGCGTCAGACTGCGATAATAGGCAAATGAAAGCAATGAGTAACCGAGCGGTCCTGGGGAAAATTGAGAGAATCATTCAAGTTTTTACGTTGAATGCCAAGGTCTACACTAGACTATTACTTACGTATGAATAATTAATAGGTATCGATGATTGACTTATTCTTGACTTTCATATTTTATCAATTAAGAGGTTTTACCATTGTAATTTGAGCGGAATCCATCATCATTAATTACATAACGCTGTTAACAAGTAGCTTCAATTCAGAATACATTAACCAATTCGCAGATTGTTGAAACCAACCTTGTCAGTCAGTACCAACAATGTGAGTTTGTGACAAACGTTTGACATATCACTATGAGCCTATAGTAATTACAATCGTACCATCACGACGGTACACGCAACTGAATGTAATCTCCAACACCCACACATGTTTGTACACATACAACCACTGACGAACATTTGTGGTTTTCTTTATCAATACGTACGGAGCTTGTGTGGTTGTGTTAGTGGGGTGACGTCATGCAATTGTCATCGCTGTCACGGCTAACAAGCGGCACTCGGTCACTGTTCTTGGTTCTGTTCTGCGTGAAAATTTTTATTTGTTTAATGTAACAAATGTTTGTGATCAATGGGTATGTTATTGCTGGATTCTTTCATTGTTCTGTTACAAGCTGTAAAAGTTATAAGAAAATTGTTTTCATCAACTAATTATATCTGTAATTCTCTATGTACATTTTCGTCAGCAACTTTTTGTTGTCAATATCTTCAGTATTCAGTTTTTCTGTCAATGCCGAAATATTTTGGAATGAACTCAGTCTAACCAGTTTGAACAGGTTTAAACCACATTTTGCAACTCTGGCAAACAAGGACAATCATTTATTATATTACGGATACAACTCAATTCCAGCCTTGTTTTGGTCGTAGGTACCACGTTACTCTGATGTTACATTGTGTCCTGAGGAGGAGCATCCTTTACATTTCCATTGCGCGACCGACACGAGTCCTGAATTTGAGCACTCCTTGTAAACTCACAATGTACTTCGTCTATTAACACAATCATTTTTCATTGAGGTCGTCCGTAAAAGTTAATACTCCTAACCGTTTAATTTGCAAGCAGTCCTTAGTAATATGAATCATTGTGTTTGTTTCATTTAATGAATTGTAATACGTGTCCTGTGCTGTAGGATAATAATAATTAAAGTTAGTGAATCTGCAAATCAATTAACATATTTTAATTTATATTAAAATATTTTTTTGCAAAATGTCTCATAACGTCATAGCTGAACGAAGGTGAGAACGAATGGGAAATATTCAGTTGACATTGAGATTGTTGATACAATTGCTGTTTTGACAGGTGCTTAACAGTTTCTCGTGAGCACACACGTGCTTAAACGAATGGACTTTAGAAAAAAATAACGAATCACTTTCTTTTTCACTGAACTTGACACGGGTCGAACAGTTAGGTGACACAGCTAAACAAAGCGTTTAGCTGATGTCATAGCCACGCGACTGTTACTCGTAAACATACCTACGTAGTTAATGAACTGTATTGAACACTGTTTGGGAACAATCAGTCTTTGAATGTTAATGTTTTAATCGTATGGTGTTTTATGACAGAAATGATGAAAATAACTAAATTTTTGAATCAACTTAATTAATTGTTGTTAATGTTTGATGTAAATATGCTCAAAAAAAGCTTTACTTATCCTGAAATTTCCCAACGTAGGTTTACAATCTTTTCCGTACCAGGAGACTCATTGCTCTAACTTGATCTTATACTTTGCCTTCCGCCAAATTCAAGGACAACCCTTAATTCGGGCTCTCTTGAGTCTCTTTTTCACTGGGAAGTGACACGGTCGTCGGTCGACAGTGAGACCTTGCCCACCTCCCCCTCCCGCCGCTTGCCGCCGCCGTCCGCTGACGTCATCCGCGCCATCTTGCGACAGTGACGCGTTGCTTGGCAACCGAACACACGCGACGCACTTAGGTTGTATCGCGATTTTATCATGCAAATTGATTTTTTTTATGGTTACTCCAAAGATTCGTTAGCAAATTCCGTACCTACGAAATTGCATATTATATTATATTTAATCGGCGCCTATTTTGCATTTTAGTTTCTGTAGTTTTCGTTTTGGTTTTACATTTTTATCTTGAAATGACCGTCCTCTTCTGACGTCATCATTCGTGATTTATTACATCCCGTGCACATCTATTACATTTTTGACAAACAGTATTTTTAAATCTCCTTGAAATATTAATTTCAGCGATTTTTGAAAATTGAATTATAACTTAATGTGGAATTAGTCAATATTTAATCCATACAAATTTCGGAAGGGTACTTATTAAGTACTCCACTGTTTGACCTTTTATATCTAAAGTTAAACATGATATCGTTTTGTCTTATTATTAATTTTCGGAAACAGAATAGTAAAATAAAAAGTCATTAAAAAGTTAAGAGCCAGAAAAGATTCGTTTTTCATGCCATTTTTAACGTAACTTTGGGTGTAAATAAGTAATAAAAGAACTGTAAAATCTTCAAAACAAAGTCAGTACCGACAAAGCTCAGTTATCGAACAGTTCAATACACTTTATTTGTAATTGATACATGGAGTGGTTTTTTCATAAAACTCGATTTTCCAAAGGGCTTTTCGATTTTTTTTACGCGCGTTTCAGTGCAGAGAACTAGACGAGATTTGTGTGCGTGAGAACTAGACGTTGTGCATGTAGGCTAGCGTCTAACAGCTCATCACTGATACTGTCTCTGTCGGACACGATGCCAGGTGAGACAGCGTGCTTTTTGGTCATGCCCTCCATTGAGTTTGTGCCCACCATAGCTTTCAGCTGTCAGGCGAAATTGACTCAAAACACTCTCTTAATTGCTTGATTAGGACCTTCGTTAATTACCATCTAATCTCTTTGTTGCAGACATAAAACACGTGCAAGCTTCTTTATAAAGCATACAATGTTAGGATAATCTCCTCTACGCAGGTATATAATTTTTAATTGAAAAAAAAAAAACATGCAAATTTCAATCTTAGTAGGTACCGAATTTCGTATTAAATACTGATCAAGTGGGGCAATGGTGTCCCAGCGGTAACGGCCGCGATCTCATGGGTCGTGGGTTTGAACCCAAACAGGCACTTTACTTAGTGTAAATTATCCATTACCTCTGCTCTCAAAACGGTGAAGGAAAACATCGTAAGGAAACGGGCATGTCCTAGAACCAAATATTCGAAGAAATGTGACATCTACCAACCGCACTGGACCCGCGTGGTGGATTATAGCCCATTCCCTCTCATAGAGAGGAGGCCTGGATCCCAACAATGGGAACTCTATAGACTGATTATGTGTGTACTGATCAAGTCCTTCATTGATTCTAAGAAAGAAAATAGCTTTTCCGGGATTTCCACAGAAATACTTAAAATAAACATTATTCTACTCGTGACAATTAGGTACCTACAATATTATCAAAAATGTAAATACTATGAAGTCAAGTTTATGTGTATTATTACGTTGTAACAAATATTTGCGCTCGCGCTGAGAAATGTTACTTACTTATTGTTGTTATTACGCAGTTTAGATCTCAAAGTATGTAGTCATCCAAATGTCTTTCTAATATAACAGGAATGTGCGTTTCTGCTGAACTATGTGGTAGATAACCTTGTTTCGTAGAATCTTAATAAGAGGTTGCATTTGAAAACTAACATCTGAAGTGAAATCTGAGGGAATTTTTCCAGTTTTCTTAGAGATAATTTGAAAAGAAAATGTAGGTACTTCCTCTACAGGAGTTGTCAGTTTCTTCGAATCAAATGGCGATGCATATTCTTTTAACTTTTATCCTATTACCAATTATGAATACAAAAATCTGAAATTCCGTGAAATATATCACTGAAAAATACCTCGCAGTTTCCAATACTATCAATCAAATGAAAACGTCAATTATTTTGGCATTGTTCGAACATGTTTGGGGAAGTATTTCCTTTTATTCAGAATTTGCCAAAAATGTACAATACGGTAGGTATTGTACAGATACCGCCAGCACATCAAGCTACCCGAAACTGTAAAATTTTCCCAATCAACTTTGAACCTAATGCTTTGGCGATAAAGTTGAAAATCTATTAAAGAAATTTGACAGATTACAGTTGCTTGATGTGCCGGCCGTCTGTACATTTATGTACTACGTGCCACAGTTTGCGTCAATTTTTCCTCTACAAATCGTCATTCTATTGTGTTTTTTCTAGGTAAAACATGAAAAATGGCATAGATTTTATGTGCGAATATTAAAATTATTCAGAAACAATGCAATTCTATTTCTAAAATTGAATCACATAACATCTGAAATTCCCTGAAATATTATGTAACTTCTTGTGAAATCTATTTTAGGAGCTGTTTCAACTATCTCAAACCTATTTTAAGAGCTGCTTCCACTATCTGAAACATATTTTAGGAGCTGTTTCAACTATCTGAAACATATTTTAGGAGCTGTTTCAACTATCTGAAACATATTTTAGGAGCTGTTTCAACTATCTGAAACATATTTTAGGAGCTGTTTCAACTATCTGAAACATATTTTAGGAGCTGTTTCAACTATCTGAAACCTATTTGAAGCATTACAACCTGCTGAATCATTATAATTGTCATCACTGGCAGCCTCGTCCCACTCACTGCTGAGACCTCCTCCCTTTTGTGCCATGCTTCCCTGGTCTTTCCCGCGGTCTTCTGTAGGTCGGCCACCCGCACCTTACCATTGGTCTGCCAACGCCCCTTCTTCGGCAACCTGCTGAATAACTAAAGATAATTATGAAGACATCAGTAACAGACAAAAAAAAACAAGAAAAGTACTGAGCATAGCAGATTAATTTGGTAGTTAGATGTTTTAATGCTTGAGTAGATTTTGCTATACTCCAAACTAAGACGATCTAGCTTTAATGATTCCCATATCTAGGAAAACCTATAAATCGAATACTGCTGAGGATTACGTAAGAACAATTACAATACATTTAAATCCTCATCTTAAGTACCACTTAAGAACGCATTTTGTACATTAACGAGTTCAACTTTAACAGTCAAGCCAATGCGTGAGCCCAACGGGTACAGAAAACTTAAGCAGAAATCAATTAATGAAAGGAAACATAAATTACAATCTTGCTCTTATTCTAATGTACGAAAACAGGCTGTCTTGCTGGTCTTCTGGCCGCAAGTGAGGTCCAGCGCTCTAATTGCGTAACACAGAATCAATCTGAATCTGATTAATTTTGAAGAACAATGCTACTCCATTGCTTCATATATGTTCGAAAAATTTGTCTGCTCAACAGCGTAAATAACGCACTGAATGTTGTTGAACTGTCAAAATGAAAGCTATTTTCTGTGCTACGCAATTACTCCGCTGTCAGGAATTTCTCAGTAGCATTCCGGAGACGGGCCCTCCTGTTTTCATGGAAATAGGCCTGAAACGTAACTAGCAAAATGTGGTTGCAGGTACAGACGCCAGCACATCAAGTTACTACAACGTATCTTTTTTTTTAACAGATTTTCATCTTTACTGCTAGAGCATAAGGTTCAAAGTTGATTGGGAAAATTTGACAGTTTCGAGTAGCTTGATTTGCTGGCTGATTTGTACCTGCTCTGCTGACCCATTCGTGGAATACAGGCATGATTGTATGTTCCGGGCAATAATATTAACTGTACATAAAGCAATAATGTGGACGAACAAAGCTTAATTGTCGGATAATAAAATGGGTCAGGTCTTGCTGTAATTAGTGCAACAGCTTATATATAATTATAAAATAAAACATTGTACTGAGATGCAAATACAGTCTTTTGTAAGTAACATCTAGTTGTTTCGAATGTAGGTAGCGAAGTTAATGGCAATAATCTTGATACAGCCAAAGATCAAACAATAATTTTATAGAACACTGTTTAGATTTATGATCTTCACTGATTTGTGACTCTGTAGAAAAGTATGCGAGACCATTTTCATCTAAAGGCTGAAGCGCGAACTAACGTAAATTCGAACGGCTTTTGAATAAATACAAATGTATACAATTGAATAATTCATATTTTATTACATATTATTATTATATTATACAAATAAATAAAATTGAAGTGTTAGTTTGTGATGTCAAAATAACAGCTTTAATTATTTAATATTTCAAGCACAGAAATGTAAAGACGCCAGCACATCAATCTACTACAATCTGTCAAATTTCTTTAATAGATTTTCAACTTTATCACTAAAATATAAGGCTCAAAGTTGATTGGGAAAATTTGACAGTTTCAGGAAGCTTGATGTGCTGGCGTCTGTACAAAGGCGGAGTTAATGCCATAGGCATTTTCTACAAGTCAACTTTTTGGTGATGCAAAGAGCAGGACGAGAGGTGGGGTGGGGTGGGGGGAGTGGGAGTAGTAAATGATAAATGATAAATGCATGATTGATGGAGTAGTAAATGATAAATGATAAAGTAGGTGCATTTACGAAGTATTGAGGCTTACGAAATTATTTAAATTTAAAGATATACATATACCTGTTACAAACTATAGATATTATTTATATACTTACCTAATTAGGTAAATATACAAATATTCTAAAACAAAAAACACACATAACAACAACATACAACAACAATGGAAAAACATTACCGTTGTGATGTTACTGTCAGCTTGTTACATATTATTTTATTTTCAAAAGCTGCAGCTTTGGAATAACTTTTATCATTTAGATAATTAATTTACTACGTCATCAAGTCTAGTCGAAGTCAAATTTTGTTCTCGTTTTCATCCATCCATTCCACCTGTGAAGGTCGTTCATACGAGTCAACAATCTTTGTCTGAGGATGTCCAAAATTTGGCAACAGCACTACTTGATCTGGCACGTCGCCTGATAACGCTAGCCAAATATGATTAGTAAACAATAGATACGGTTTACAATATATCAGTAATGTCATAATTATTCCGTTTCATGATAAGCATTCAGGATTTCATAATTGGTTGAAATAATAGATACGAGTATACAACGTGTAACGTTAAATGCGCAAAACCTGAAAATAGCTTGATCAGAATAACGAGCAGAATCAATTGAACCAATTTTTAATATAGGTCACATTTTTCAAAAAATCGTCATTAAAAACGTTGCCGTGTCTATTTATTAATAGGTCAAGCAAGCCAATGTTAGCGCGGCGCAGAGCGGCCCGGTGACGACTCCTCCCTCGATAGAGCGTCGTCGCAGACGCCTGAAACGATCAGAATGCCCAGTAAAACTAAAACAGCTCATAAAACCTTTACAATTTTTTTAATGACTTATTTTGCCTCTGAAATAGGTCAATTGTATTAAAAATCAGTTGGGATGTCTGAGGTTTTGCGCATTTAACGTTACACGTTGTATGTAGCTTAATAAAAACCTGGTTGAAATAATTACTCTGAGAAATGGATTTGTTAGGACTTTCAATCAATATTATAAGTAAATAAAAAATACAAAAATAGCATCACTACACATAAATAAATACAATTCACAACACATCATTTATTTCGAATTCCCAACATATTTAAATAGTATATTTATCCTGTGTAGACATAGCATAAAATGCAATAATAAATAATCCTAGGAATTGCCCAATGCGTCACCTTACATAGGTAAATTAGGTACAATGGACTAATTATTAGTTTCGATAAATAAAAGGTGCGTCAATTACCTACTATATTTTCTCAAATATTGGCGCCAAGGTGGGACCCGCCAGTCGATTCTGTAAAAATCTCACCCTGAAATCATAAGTGAAGTGAGCAATTAATAGTGTCATTCCCTACCATTACGAAATGACAGAGCTCACTTCCCGCTCACTTCACCTAAGTTCTCACGGTCAAATTTTTACAGGCTTGCCAAGTTGCCAAGAATAGCCCTAAGAATAATCACAAAAATTGGTAACGAAAAGTAATCAAACTTAATAAAATTCACAGACGATTGAGCTTTATAGATTGTATTCCCAGAAACGAAATAGAAAGCGTCAATAAACAAAACCGTTTGAAACTTAATTTAATATTTTGTACCACAAAACATGTTTCTGAATAAATTTACAAAACTACCAGCGCTTATCGAAGCTTAGTGCTCATAATTCTATAGAAAATTGTTTTCAGACTAAGTGGGACAAAGAAATAACTTATTTAGATTTGGAAAAAAATAAAACCTACAGTAATCCCAGGTTTTCAACCTGACTTCTAACCTATCATTCCAGATTATCAAACGTTGTTTCCAATTGACACGAATGTTACTGTACAAAGGACGAATTTCAGCTATGAAAGTGAACGCGATCAGTATATCAAAACCGCATTCAAGAGTTTTCAGTGTCAGTGTCAATCTTCCACAACAATGATGACACTGACAGCTCTTGAACGCAGCTTAGATGTGCTGATCGGATCGCGTTCAGACTCATCGGTGAAATTCACCCTAAGCCATTTAAGTGGGGATTCTAACTGATTGTTGGTTCTTAGAAAATAATGTAGAACATCATGCGCACCGTCTATTTCATTTAATTTGTTCTTCCAACGTGCAAATCGACCATTGGCCTCATGACATCTTGTCATACGTCACCGCATACTCATGGAAAACGCTGACATTAATGTCTACAACGGGGTCTACCCGTTGTAGACATTAATGTCAGCGTTTTCCTTATAAGCGTGGAATTATATTGTAATTTATATGTTTCCCGAAGCAAGTTTATTCGACTTGACAGCGGACTGAGGATTCATTTGTTTTTTTTTTTTTTCAAATATAATTAATTTGAATGTTTTTTAAGGCTTATGTGGAATTATGAATGTTTGTCTTTTACCGGTTTTTTAATCTATAGGTAGCATAATATAAGCATAATTATAATAATCAGCTTAAATAATGTACTCACTGTTGGGCCTCAGACCTCCTATCTTCGAAAGTGACTTGGGCTATAATCTACTAGGCGGAGCCAGTGCGGGTTGGTAGATGTCACAAATCTTCGAATTTTTGGTTCTATATAGGACATGCCGGTTTACTGATGATGTTTTTTTTATGCATATAATTAAAAAAACCATAAAATAAATCTTTAATTTTACTAATACGCGCCAGATATTGCCAATGCATGCACGATGACTAGTAAAAAAAATGCCTACTAAATAACTAAAGCGATAACACACTAGCTTTATTTAATAACTCGCTGTGAATACCCGCTTCGCTGGGTCATTTTTAATTGTATAGTTATCTGTTAATGTTAATAATCTATCACTACTTACTTCATAATTTTTTCATATCTAAACATTTTTATTAATGATAATCACACATTTTTAGAAATCACATGTTTCAACCCTCGTATCTTCTACACCCTTATAGGTATCAAGTTGCAACCACGGGAGCCTTGTACCTATTGCGACATACAAACACTATGCGTCTGCGACGTGCAATAAATACAACTCACACTTGCAAATAACCCAATAATACTGACTAAATGGCTAATTATTTGTTCTTTTTTTTACATTTCTGATACTTAGTTTGTATTTTCTCACACATTTCTTTAGCACTGGATAACATTTTCCGGTTTAGTCTTGTGTTCGGCTTTATTTTGTTAAAAAAAAAGATGCGTGTCTCTCAAAAGTGGAGTTCTTTATTATCCCTTTGTACTCCGGAATTTTACTTATTACATAAATGTTCTTTTATATAGGACCATAATTCAGGTACCTACTTACTAAGGTTAATTAAATTTTTCAACATACAATAACCTATCATCTTTTTCATATTGAAAATAAGTAACCCCACGATCCTCACACACCACTAACACACTACTATATACCACAGTTTCAACAAAAAACACTGGCATGAAAAAGATAGTCGTCAAAAAACGTAAACCAATTCTCCAATGCAGTGGAATGCGTTGGAGTCGCAAAATAACTACATTTTCACTTAATAATAAATCGGATTTCCGCAGGCAACAATTAAATCCGCAAGAGGAGTCCGCAGGACGGGGCACTTACACGTGCCGGCACACACGCCCATGCATTCCCTAGTATGCACGTGTATTTATGTGTGTGTGTGCGCGTGGGATGTGCAAAGTGCCACCCTTTCAGTGCAACCCACCTGTACGGTTATGTTCGAACTGGGAATTTAATCAAATTAAATGGATACCCCATTCGAATCCTTCGAAATGAAAAGCTGCTTTTCATTTTGTCTTGATTTTATTAAAATTGGTATTCGAATATTTTAGTGTTTATTTATCAAGATGCAACATACATTAAGAAGGTTAAGTAGAGCTTCTTTCAGCCAATTACCGAAGCTTTTCTTAAAAATTCTAATCAAATTATTCCAACGAAACTCACGCTCTTACTCCTCCTTTCTCAATACAAAATTACTGTCAAAACAAACCGATACCGATTGAGTCGAGGCTCCATCGCAGTATCACATTATGTAGTACAGAAGCCAGCACATCAAGCTACCCGAAACTGTCAAATTTTCCCAATGAGTTTTGAACCTAATGCTTTAGCGATAAAGTTGAAAATCTATTAAAGAAATTTGACAAATTGTAGTAGCTTGATGTGCTGCTGGCGTCTGTACATTAGGATTCTGGACATAATAAACGCGTGGGTGTACCCCCCATTCGCCGTTCCTCCCCCCCTGCAGCTACAAGGTCGAACCGCACCATTGCACGGTAGTGTGAGCAAAACAGGTATTTGAGTTATGTCGAAATGCAGGGGTTCTGTACACTGTTTATTCCGTGATTTATTCTAGAGTGATGATCCCTTTACATTGCGTATCGTTTTTGTTTAGCTGTTGAGTTTAAAGTGGAAATCTTAATAGTTAATTGAACGTTGAATGCGGAAAATATTATGTCTAATGTAGGTAGATTTAAAGTCGGGCCTTGTTAATAATTAATGAATACAATCATGTGGTCGGTAAAACCTTACCTATTTTATTTTAAATACAGTTTATAAATACGGAATAGAGTGGCAGGGTCATCGACGCACAAACTGCAGCCTGGAAATCAGCACATCATTCTAGACCCCGCTGCGCAGAAATTTTTCGTCAGTTATCAAAAAAAATGATCACGTGTTTCATAATGAAGTGCAATACGTGCACATTTTTTTTTTTCATAACCAACGATTAATTTCAACGCAGGGGGATTAAGAATCATGTACTAAATCCCTGCCACCCTGTACTTATATTTATTTATAAATATATTATTCATAAAAATTGTTACAAAATTTTGGTTACATCATTCAAGTTGAAATTATGCACGTGAAAACGATGTAGAAAGACTTGCACGTTAAAAGCGTCCGTACTAAAAAAGATAAAAACAAAAAAACAATTCAGAAATGAAAATACTTAGATTAAAATTAAAATAAGCCGTGGCGGCTAAAAGATGACCAGTCCCTACTGGCGGCGCCCGTTCACGAACATGACGAATGGATCAGCACCATTTAGCTCTTACATAACGCATTATTATTACTGTAGGAACCTACATCATAATTCCTCTACTTTCCCATATACATCACACAACTCCACTCAACGAACAGCAATTATAATTGAATTAATTACCTGACAGCACTAGGGTTTGCCCGAGAAAGGCTCTATAATATTGTGAGGTACATCTCTATCTACGAGGCGTTTCCATAGCAACCAGATTGTGGCAAGCTCCATCCTAGCGTTATTGCATCCGGGATTTCCGCAAAGTGAAATGAAAATAACGGACATAGAAAGGCATGTTGAGGATAGGTTTTGGTTTATCATAAATGGAATATCTATTTGCTGCGGTTTTATTATAATTACCATTGAGTGAATGATTAGGTATTTTTTTTAAATTTTATCTCATTTTTCATGCGGCACGTTGGGCTGAATGAAAATACTACATAATATTAAAAAAAAATACATCGATATACAATTTAACCGCTAATTATTAAATGATGCCTTTGTTATCTTTTTAAAAGTATTGTTAGAAAAAATCAAATTTTTTTCTTAATATATTTAAAGTTTTTGTGTCCACAAATTCAATTAGTGTGTGGGTTGTCGAAAATACTTGTACATACAATGAATGGAAAATGTTGACTCATTAGCAATAAACTGTATCTGTCGTGGCTAACGTTTTGCAGCAAATCACAAATGCGCTTTGTGAAATGAACTTTAGGGGATTTGGATTGCAGAGTAAAAATATAAACAGATTTTTTTTTTGAAATCTTGCCAGTACCTCTGATAGATATTGTAGTCCGTGGTTTAATGCAGCTGTTTCGAATTTTTTGGTATGGTTATTCAATAACCACTAATGTATCTACTGTGATGATAATTAATTTACTGTGGACACCATATTTAGCGTATGTGTTTGTTTTGTTTCAATTTTGTTTTGTTATTTTGTTAATATTTTCGTGCCGGTTTATATTAAAATAATGATTTTTATTCATTACAAATACTTTGATTATTATGCTATTTAAAAGATAAAATAAGTAGCGCTAAGCTTAAGATAATAAAAATTCTGGTTTTCGTAATAAAATTGATAAAGGTACTTTTTTGAACCAGTTATTCGAGTTTAGCATAGTTTAAAAACTGGTATATTTGAGTTTAGCATAATTTATCGTGAATATTCGTAGCATTCCGTTATGATTTCGTGCGATTTCTGTTACGTTTGTCTGTAACACTTGGCAAATTCCCATATTGACCCACAAACAAAAGATAAGCGAGTGAATCAGCTTCTTATTATTCCCCACATGTTTTAGGCGGGAAGTGAGGAAAACATTACTTACTTCTACCTACTGCAAAATCTAGACAACTCATCTAAGAATTTAGAAAAATAACTAAAAGCTTCCATAACAGACTGTTGGATGCAAATTCAAAAGTGGTTCGTAACATCAATCATAAAGATCACTGCACCACTTTATGACAAATTTCTGTCTGATACGCTTCTTTGATTAACCGCGTTTTTTCATCACCTTCCATTTCGAAGTCTTCTCAAAGAAATATTCAGACCTTATCACATTCACTTTATACATAAAAAATTAATATTTCCTTTCCTTCTCGGAATTTTCACCTTGAGAGTAAAATCAAAGGCGTGCAAATCCGATAAAGATATTAAACCTACAGACTGAAACCCCTGGAATATCTACAAAGCTCTGTACGTACCTATAACGACGTATATATGACGTATACGTCGAGCCACCGTAGGCGCGGTGCCTGGAAACCGCTCCCTCACGCACTCTGATCCTTGACTACCGATTTTTTCATTACCACCCAAGTGAGTGTCATTATTGAAAATTTGATCTGTGTCATAATCCAATTTAAGTGCATCTGTCTCGGTTTTATGAGCTGTAAACAGTCGTGCGATTCTGTAACCATCTCACCGTGAAAGCTTGGGTGAAGTGAGCATGGAGTGAGCTGTCATTCGCTAGGGATTAACACTATTAAGTGCTCACTTCACTTACGAGTATGATTTCACGGTGAGATTTTTACAGAATCGACCGGCAGGACTACTAGTTTAGCCAGAGTAGCTTCGACTTGTCTCTTAAAATACAGGTCTCCTAGTTTAAGAGACAAGGTTTAAATTTTTGTTTGTATATACAGGATGCTTTTTTTTACAGGCTCCAAATTGTGACATGATATTCTACTCATGAATATGAACAACTTTCACTATGGGACCAACTCTGAAATCACGAAAACAAAATCTGCTGTTTAATACAAAAGTTCAATACCTACTTGACCAAAATGTATGAAACAGCTAATTTTTTTTTTCGTGACCTCAGAGTTGGTCCCATAGTGAAAGTTATTCATATTCATGAGTAGAACACCCTGCAAAAATTGGGAGCCTGTAAAAAAACATCCAGTATTTCTTGTAGCCTTCAACTGTTGTATAAATAATTATGTATCATTTTAGAAGTCTACCACTGTTCTTAACCTGTGTCTGTGTGTTACCTTCGATAAATAAACATTATTTAATTAATTAACTTCAAGAATCAGTGTCAATCAATCTACCTAGCCTTTTCCCCAACTATTTTGAGGTCGGCTTCCAGTCTAACCGGACGCAGCTGAATACCAGTATTTTACATAGAACGACTACCTAACTGACCCCTTTATACCCTTAGGGCCGGCTTGGAGATTCAGTGTATCATTCATAATATTGTTATTTTCATCATTGATGTTTTCTTCTTTATGGTCTTCTCTCGTGTTTATTTTAATGGGCAATTTATTGATTGGTCCATATTTGGAAGCTATGGAAGTGTCCCAGCTAATTATTGTAAACAGCATGATATATCGTTATGCCCAACATGAATTGTAAATGTGGTGATATTTTATATTTGCTTAAGGATTCCACGATCTGAAATTGAATGCAGTTGAATGTGAGCGTGTTTTGCGTTTGGCATAATTTGTTTTGTCGTCCAAATTATTTCTCTAGTACCTACATATTCTGTTGCAAATAACTTTGAAATTTTGTTCATACTATTTTAACTGTGTCATTATGAACTTAAAATGGGACTTTGAACTTACAAAATTTCATACTATATATACAACGTGTAACGTTAAATGCGCAAAACCTCAGACACCTTTAACTGATTTTTAATTCAATTGACCTATTTCAGAGAAAAAATAAGTCATTAAAAAAATTGTAAAGGTTTTATGTGCTGTTTTAGTTTTACTGGCCATTCTGATCGTTTCTTGCGTCTGCGACGACGCTTTATCGAGGGAGGAGTCGTCACCGGGCCGCTACGCCGCGCTGACATTGGCTTGCTTGACCTATTAATAAATAGACACGGCAACGTTTTTAACGAAGATTTTTTGAAAAATGTGACGTATATTAAAAAGTGGTTCAATTAATTCTGCTCGTTATTCTGATCAAACTATTTTCAGGTTTTGCGCATTTAACGTTACACGTTGTATATATGATACGCAAAAAAAATATAGATTCTGTGATTGCTCATGGCTGGACAGAAGCGAGTCTTCTTTTTAACGATTACATTCATTTAATCTTTCTTTTTCGATATTAAACGTAGGTTTATTTGCTATTAACCAGCTGTTTATCTATTTTGTCATTGCATTTCCCACTCTAATGTTTCAGTGAAACATTCCTGTTGAAAGCTCTTTACAGAGTAAATATAGATAGAGAGTTATTGGATTCAGGGAATCGTTGAAGCGTTCCACGTGTAAAATTTCCAGCTTAAAATTGTTAACTCGTGATATGGAATTGAGATCGGCAATCGTAATTTCCGACTTTACAATAATTTTGATAATACTAAGGATGATTTTACGTATATTGTGTTTGACATTATTATCTTTTTCAAGCCCAACCTCTAGAAAATTATTATTGTGCTCATCTTTTTCTTATTAACATAGACTGACTTGTAAAGATCTAGATCAGGGCTACGACTTTGAGAAGGCAGAATCATCTGTGCATACACGCTTCATTTAACACTCATTTTGTTCTCATATTTCTTTCTAAAGCCACGCCATAATGTCCTAAAGACATTACATTGATCATAATTTACTCTCCAGACAGAATCTTAAATACATTTCGGGGAAATTGTGCCAGAATTCTCGCTCACATTTCTACGTCTATATGGGGTGAGTATATAAATAATTTTACCTCTTCACGGTATATCCCAATTGGAATGTAAAGAGCGACGATGCCGCCAAATTCCACTTCCTTACTACCCTAATTTGAGGACTATGAACTCCATATTTCCGCGAAAAACAAGCGCTTTAAATTTGCGTTCTTTTTTTTTCTTATTTTTTCGGTTGTCTGGGTAATTCTTCCCATTAATCTATGGTACAGGCTTTCCTTTTTGAGTGTGTTACGTTAAAGATATTCTCAGTTATTTACCTCTGAGTGAGGCCAGTTCACGGCTTTACGCTTATGTTAACCTTTTAAGAAAAAAACTTAATGAGCCATGAGAAAAAAGGGAAAGACTGCGTCGTCGTTAATGCTTAGGCTTCACATAAATTTGCATACACTCTCTTCCAGTTCAGTTAATTAAAGTAAAAAGGCTGAGGTCAGTTTGAAACAAAAATTCAATAGATTTTATTATGAACGTATTGTTGTAGGTACTTCAGGAGGCTTTCAAATTCTAGGGATAATAGAGTTAGGACCATATGGGGAAAATATGGTACCCTAACAACAACGAATAATGTGAATGTAATCAATGCGTACACTAAAAACCTGGTATTACCTAATGGTAATACCAGGTTTTTTGATTAAACCAAAATGTTGTCCTGTTTATAGAGTCAGGACGTATAATCGAGTGGTAGATAAAATTTTCAGGTAAATCAAGTTTACCTCAATCAAATACCTTTTGCAGCAGATTGATTAAATCGAGTTAACACTGTTTTAGTTATGATGAGTAGGCGAAGCTGATAATTAGACCACACGATAATCACCCGCAGAGGGAACGTGATAATGCATGATTAGACGCAAGTGCCGCGTAACAAGCTACCTATAAACACAGTGACCTGACACCCCCCTGCCCCGCGCCACCCTGCACCCCCTACAAACACCCTTTGACCTACACACGGGCAATGCCAGTTAAATGCACACAAACGCACACATGCTCAACTAAACACACACTAACAAGCTTTCATGCGTAGGCCAACGCACACTACAGTGAAACGGGGGAAACTGGGCAAACATGACACCGTGAACTATATTTCATGCACACATAGGAACGTTCATGCACCAACTCACACTCTAGTAGAATCGAAATTTTGCGGTATCGCGAATAATAAAATCTTTCTGTTGCCAACTGAAAAATGACGGAATTAAATGTTGACACTTTAATTTAGAATTACTGTTCAATTCCTAATCGCGAGGCGTCAAAACGAAAACATTTTTCGCTTTCACTTTTCATTGCTTCCAAAAAAAATATTCCATGCAATAAATTTCAGTTTTTCGAGCTAACTAGATGTCATTTGTTTTGAAACAAAATATTTGGGGGCTATTTTTAACATCAAACAGTTAGTTAGTAACTAACCTACCTAGAATATTATAATGATCTGAAATTCAATATATAAACAAATCTGACGTTTGATAATGAGAATACACTCGAACTACTAATAAATTAAATTTTTCACGAAATTGAAGTAAGTATTAACGAGTCCTATAAAAACTGTAAAAACAACTCAAGTAGAAAAATAAACACTAGCATATTTTATATGTTGCAATTTTCTTGTAACATGATGAATTATGAAATTAGGTCACATAAAAAGCAACCTAGAAGTTAATCACGTCAACGGTGCCTCACATCACGCACTAATAGAAAACTAAGGCGACTAGCGTTGATTTGACTGTATGACTGAAACTATTTATTTGAAGGAAAATATATATACGTGAACTTGGAAGATGGTAGTGTCGAAGTTAGATATGGAATATTCGTCTTCATGTCTCCTTGTAACTTCGGAATGTTTTTAACATTGTTCTCAAAACTCTGCAATGGATTCTATACCAAGTTAGTAGAATAATTTTCTAACCGTTTTTGATCCGAGAATAAGCGAAGATGCTAAAAATAATAAAGCAGATAATACAACAAAAAGTAAAAACAATACATACACTAGTTCTAATTATTTTCACAAAACAACTATCATAGGTATTAACAAAATCAAGGATGAAATACCGAATACTGTTTTACCTGCTAATAAACTATTTGAAACGATCAACAATATTGATAACATTGTTTTCATATACCTACATATTTTCCCTTTGCATTTTAATGCACGTCATATTCCCGGTGAGATGTTACTTACCGATAATGTGATTAACACGACTACAGCAGAATTATTGCCGTAAGCTTGGTACTAAGGTGTGTATCATGAAACCTTGCAAGAAACAAACGCCCTATGCGACCACTGACGTGTAGCACCCTCGCGTGTTTGCTGTGGACCAGCGATAAATTACTTCTGTATCGTTATGTTCTCTCTTATAAATTGTATACAGACGCAACGCTGTGCTAATTAAAACTGAAAATCATAATAAAACTTAAGAGAAAGTAGATGAGCCAATGGATGACAAATAAAAAACAGCTCTAAAGCAGAGATAAATACGGGAAGTAGAAACAGTTATGAAGGGTCCTACAACGTAACAATCATTTAGAACAGTTCTCGAATGAAAATAAGAAAATAGTACCGAATTCCAGTGAGAATCCTACAGAATTACAGTGAGAATTTCTGAAGACTTGTAACTAATAACATTAAGAGCAACAGACTCGACGTCAAATCTGATGAAATTGCGAATAATTACAGAGTAATTCCTTGTCAAGTAACTTTTTGTTCCTAACTTAGATTCATTAAGTTCCTCCTTGAATTTATTCATAGGACGAAAATGTACTAACTACAAACGTACTTACTTTAATGTTACTTATATGCCTAGTTTAAGATCGTTCTCCGCGTTTCAATACTCATTCCGGTTTGATAATGATGTGTAATTCATTCAAATCAGATTAGAGGCTAATTGCTTACCAAATTTGCCTATATTGTGTTCTATAATATCTACAATATCGGGAGCAATCAATGGTTCAATTAATCTCATAGTTTATTTTTTCCTTTACGTCCCCATTGTGTGCATTAACCGTTGTTTAATTATCGTGCACGTATGCGTAGACACAATACCTAGATTCAGGGATCATTATATTTATAGCAAAAGCGCATAAAAGATTATGTGTTTCTATGAATATTGGTACTGTTTTTATGGCGTCGTTGGTCCTCACCACCCACGGTACTGTAACAGATACATTTATATTAGTATTCGTTTTCGTAGTTTCAGTTATAATTGGTCTTTCTTTTCATGTTTAGTTATTGTTAGTAACATTAATATATTTCTCTTTGTTACTAAAAAGTGGGTATTAGTTTAATTTGTAAGTTGTTTAATGTGTGTTTGTGATTTTAATCATAAAAATTATAAAACTTACCAACCTAACAAAAATATACGCCTAGCTACTAACAATTTCTCTACCTGTCCATTTCGAATATTGCTTCCCACCACCCACGCAAGTACGCGAATAATAAACTATATGAAATATTCCGATATCGTCTCGCGGAATATTAATTTCGAATTCAATGATGGTGATGTTGGTGGCGGATCATGAATTGTTGCTGCTGTTGCTCAGTAAATACAAGCTTTTGACGCTCAGCTCTAGACGTAAACAATTAGAAGCAATGATATTAGTTTGGGACTAGATGGCGTTGTAATGAAAGTTGTGAATATTATATTATATACATTGTTAATGGCAATTTTGACTGTATAGATTTAAACTAAGTAATGTGCTATGCAGTCACCAGAACTGTCCATAGACGGCAGGTGCGTGCAGGCAAACTTTTTGCAGTAGGTATCTGCCGATCTAACACTGGTCTACGTTCGCCAGCTCGGCGAATGGCAGCAACCTACAATGAAGCATTCGAACACATAGATATATTTACATGCTCTTTGAAAAGGTTTCGTAGACCTTTGTATGAGACACTGAAACTCTTAGACTAATTGTTTGTTGTTGTTGTTGTTGTTAATACTGTTTTTTTTATTGTTTCTATAATATTAGCGTAGCTGTCATATATGAACAGTTCACCTCCTAGTGACTAAGATTTTATTTATTAATGATAATCTGTAAACATCGCTGTGGGTTACACTATTCCGTACATAATTTATATTTTTCTGTTTATAATATTGCATAATGTAACTGTTTGTTGTTCCTATTCAATAAAATAAAAATAAAATAAAATGGTATCAACAAGTTTTAATTTATAAATGTCAGAATCCTCGTCTTATATGACATCTTATAAAACAAGTATAATTATACTTTTTTTATCTTCCTACTTAATTTATTATTAAAAAAATATATTATTAAAAAAATACAATGATATTTTTAGATTTGGATATTAGCAAAAAGTATTTCAACAAAATGTATGCATAAGATGAGAATGATCAATGCAGAAGTGGGTTGAAAGTTTCAAAATAAGATTTATTTAATTTAGTTGTACTAGTGGGGAAAAAGGCTGTGGGAAAAGGCTAGGCAGATGATAGTACTACAATAAGCTTTTCTATCATAAATGGTTAACGATGGTAAAACACAGAACCAGCTAAAGTAAAACGCAAGCAAAGATGATAACACCACAATAATTGCTACAAAAACGGATCGATGAATACAACATTTGTCAAAATCCGTCAATTCCATGCTACGAGGGAACATCCGTCATCCATCCGCACTCACTGCCAAAGTAGTCACCATGCAAAATATACAATACTTATAGTTCAAATAGCATCGCTGTAGACTAATCCCAACAAAGTGAAATATTAAATTCACCATAAAGCGTGTACAAGACAGCAGGTCACACAGATTTGCATAATGACCCTACTATCAGCCCACATGTCCCCGTTTTTTGCCTAACTGTGCTGTTAACATTGGTAATCAACGTTTTCCTGTTACTAGCACTGTGTCTGTCTCATTTTGACGAACACAACTTTCTGTGTCAAAATTTTGAGTTTAGAATCCTTACCATCTTTCAAATTTTGCATCCTCGACCATTTTTGCGATTCTCATTTCTTCGATTCATTCTTTGAAAACTTTATCCACCAGAAAATAAACTTCACATTTGAAATTGTGCCAAATACTTTTTGTAATGTTTGAACGTAAAACGCCTACTTTGTATTGTCGTTATTGTTTAACAAAGGTGGACCATGAATTATGTATGTCGATATTAGGTACGATATCCATACCGTCAATGACAGCGTCAAGTTGAAGAGATTTGCGGATAGTCATAATGTGCATAATATTACCTTTTGAATCCTTGTAATGATTTTGTTTTTATTTTCCATTAAATTCACTGTTATAAGATAGTTGATCCCTGCTTATATTTATTTTTTCCATTTTTACTTTTAATATGGTCTCCCCTTTACCACCAGTAGTAATTTACTTTTTTAAGTCTCAACGTATTGAATATTATTGCGTTGGTAATCTTCACAAGATTCTTTATATTAAAAAAAAAACAACTTCTAATTATTAATCTCTATTCTTTAAGTACAACTTTGCATAGCTATATATAATTATTTAGTTACGTTCTTTCACACTCCTAGTGGTTTAATGCAGCTGTTTCGAATTTTTTGGTATGGTTATTCAATAACCACTAATGTATCTACTGTGATGATAATTAATTTACTGTGGACACCATATTTAGCGTATGTGTTTGTTTTGTTTCAATTTTGTTTTGTTATTTTGTTAATATTTTCGTGCCGGTTTATATTAAAATAATGATTTTTATTCATTACAAATACTTTGATTATTATGCTATTTAAAAGATAAAATAAGTAGCGCTAAGCTTAAGATAATAAAAATTCTGGTTTTCGTAATAAAATTGATAAAGGTACTTTTTTGAACCAGTTATTCGAGTTTAGCATAGTTTAAAAACTGGTATATTTGAGTTTAGCATAATTTATCGTGAATATTCGTAGCATTCCGTTATGATTTCGTGCGATTTCTGTTACGTTTGTCTGTAACACTTGGCAAATTCCCATATTGACCCACAAACAAAAGATAAGCGAGTGAATCAGCTTCTTATTATTCCCCACATGTTTTAGGCGGGAAGTGAGGAAAACATTACTTACTTCTACCTACTGCAAAATCTAGACAACTCATCTAAGAATTTAGAAAAATAACTAAAAGCTTCCATAACAGACTGTTGGATGCAAATTCAAAAGTGGTTCGTAACATCAATCATAAAGATCACTGCACCACTTTATGACAAATTTCTGTCTGATACGCTTCTTTGATTAACCGCGTTTTTTCATCACCTTCCATTTCGAAGTCTTCTCAAAGAAATATTCAGACCTTATCACATTCACTTTATACATAAAAAATTAATATTTCCTTTCCTTCTCGGAATTTTCACCTTGAGAGTAAAATCAAAGGCGTGCAAATCCGATAAAGATATTAAACCTACAGACTGAAACCCCTGGAATATCTACAAAGGTCTGTACGTACCTATAACGACGTACCTATATATGACGTATACGTCGAGCTACCGTAGGCGCGCTGCCTGGAAACCGCTCCCTCACGCACTCTGATCCTTGACTACCGATTTTTTCATTACCACCCAAGTGAGTGTCATTATTGAAAATTTGATCTGTGTCATAATCCAATTTAAGTGCATCTGTCTCGGCTTTATGAGCTGTAAACAGTCGTGCGATTCTGTAACCATCTCATCATGAAAGCTTGGGTGAAGTGAGCATGGAGTGAGCTGTCATTCGCTAGGGATTAACACTATTAAGTGCTCACTTCACTTATGATTTCACGGTGAGATTTTTACAGAATCGACCGGCAGGACTACTAGTTTAGCCAGAGTAGCTTCGACTTGTCTCTTAAAATACAGGTCTCCTAGTTTAAGAGACAAGGTTTAAATTTTTGTTTGTATATACAGGATGCTTTTTTTTACAGGCTCCAAATTGTGACATGATATTCTACTCATGAATATGAACAACTTTCACTATGGGACCAACTCTGAAATCACGAAAACAAAATCTGCTGTTTAATACAAAAGTTCAATACCTACTTGACCAAAATGTATGAAACAGCAGATTTTTTTTTCGTGACCTCAGAGTTGGTCCCATAGTGAAAGTTATTCATATTCATGAGTAGAACACCCTGCAAAAATTGGGAGCCTGTAAAAAAAAAACATCCAGTATTTCTTGTAGCCTTCAACTGTTGTATAAATAATTATGTATCATTTTAGAAGTCTACTACTGTGCTCAACCTGTGTCTGCGTGTTACCTTCGATAAATAAACATTATTTAATTAATTAACTTCAAGAATCAGTGTCAATCAATCTACCTTTTCCCCAACTATTTTGAGGTCGGCTTCCAGTCTAACCGGACGCAGCTGAATACCAGTATTTTACATAGAACGACTACCTAACTGACCCCTTTATACCCTTAGGGCCGGCTTGGAGATTCAGTGTATCATTCATAATATTGTTATTTTCGTCATTGATGTTTTCTTCTTTATGGTCTTCTCTCGTGTTTATTTTAATGGGCAATTTATTGATTGGTCCATATTTGGAAGCTATGGAAGTGTCCCAGCTAATTATGTAAACAGCATGATATATCGTTATGCCCAACATGAATTGTAAATGTGGTGATATTTTATATTTGCTTAAGGATTCCACGATCTGAAATTGAATGCAGTTAATTAATGTGAGCGTGTGTTACGTTTGGCATAATTTGTTTTGTCGTCTAAATTATTTCTCTAGTACCTACATATTCTGTTGCAAATAACTTTGAAATTTTGTTCATACTATTTTAACTGTGTCATTATGAACTTAAAATGGGACTTTGAACTTACAAAATTTCATACTATATATACAACGTGTAACGTTAAATGCGCAAAACCTCAGACACCTTTAACTGATTTTTAATTCAATTGACCTATTTCAGAGAAAAAATAAGTCATTAAAAAAATTGTAAAGGTTTTATGTGCTGTTTTAGTTTTACTGGCCATTCTGATCGTTTCTTGCGTCTGCGACGACGCTTTATCGAGGGAGGAGTCGTCACCGGGCCGCTACGCCGCGCTGACATTGGCTTGCTTGACCTATTAATAAATAGACACGGCAACGTTTTTAACGAAGATTTTTTGAAAAATGTGACGTATATTAAAAAGTGGTTCAATTAATTCTGCTCGTTATTCTGATCAAACTATTTTCAGGTTTTGCGCATTTAACGTTACACGTTGTATACGCAAAAAAAATATAGATTCTGTGATTGCTCATGGCTGGACAGAAGCGAGTCTTCTTTTTAACGATTACATTCATTTAATCTTTCTTTTTCGATATTAAACGTAGGTTTATTTGCTATTAACCAGCTGTTTATCTATTTTGTCATTGCATTTCCCACTCTAATGTTTCAGTGAAACATTCCTGTTGAATAGAATAGAATAGAATACTCTTTATTATGTACACCACATAGATTACAGAAAGAAAGCTCTTTACAGAGTAAATATAGGTAGAGAGTTATTGGATTCAGGGAATCGTTGAAGCGTTCCACGTGTAAAATTTCCAGCTTAAAATTGTTCACTCGTGATATGGAATTGAGATCGGCAATCGTAATTTCCGAATTTACAATAATTTTGATAATACTAAGGATGATTTTACGTATATTGTGTTTGACATTATTATCTTTTTCAAGCCCAACCTCTAGAAAATTATTATTGTGCTCATCTTTTTCTTATTAACATAGACTGACTTGTAAAGATCTAGATCAGGGCTACGACTTTGAGAAGGCAGAATCATCTGTGCATACACGCTTCATTTAACACTCATTTTGTTCTCATATTTATTTCTAAAGCCACGCCATAATGTCCTAAAGACATTACATTGATCATAATTTACTCTCCAGACAGAATCTTAAATACATTTCGGGGAAATTGTGCCAGAATTCTCGCTCACATTTCTACGTCTATATGGGGTGAGTATATAAATAATTTTACCTCTTCACGGTATATCCCAATTGGAATGTAAAGAGCGACGATGCCGCCAAATTCCACTTCCTTACTACCCTAATTTGAGGACTATGAACTCCATATTTCCGCGAAAAACAAGCGCTTTAAATTTGCGTTCTTTTTTTTTCTTATTTTTTCGGTTGTCTGGGTAATTCTTCCCATTAATCTATGGTACAGGCTTTCCTTTTTGAGTGTGTTACGTTAAAGATATTCTCAGTTATTTACCTCTGAGTGAGGCCAGTTCACGGCTTTACGCTTATGTTAACCTTTTAAGAAAAAAACTTAATGAGCCATGAGAAAAAAGGGAAAGACTGCGTCGTCGTTAATGCTTAGGCTTCACATAAATTTGCATACACTCTCTTCCAGTTCAGTTAATTAAAGTAAAAAGGCTGAGGTCAGTTTGAAACAAAAATTCAATAGATTTTATTATGAACGTATTGTTGTAGGTACTTCAGGAGGCTTTCAAATTCTAGGGATAATAGAGTTAGGACCATATGGGGAAAATATGGTACCCTAACAACAACGAATAATGTGAATGTAATCAATGCGTACACTAAAAACCTGGTATTACCTAATGGTAATACCAGGTTTTTTGATTAAACCAAAATGTTGTCCTGTTTATAGAGTCAGGACGTATAATCGAGTGGTAGATAAAATTTTCAGGTAAATCAAGTTTACCTCAATCAAATACCTTTTGCAGCAGATTGATTAAATCGAGTTAACACTGTTTTAGTTATGATGAGTAGGCGAAGCTGATAATTAGACCACACGATAATCACCCGCAGAGGGAACGTGATAATGCATGATTAGACGCAAGTGCCGCGTAACAAGCTACCTATAAACACAGTGACCTGACACCCCCCTGCCCCGCGCCACCCTGCACCCCCTACAAACACCCTTTGACCTACACACGGGCAATGCCAGTTAAATGCACACAAACGCACACATGCTCAACTAAACACACACTAACAAGCTTTCATGCGTAGGCCAACGCACACTACAGTGAAACGGGGGAAACTGGGCAAACATGACACCGTGAACTATATTTCATGCACACATAGGAACGTTCATGCACCAACTCACACTCTAGTAGAATCGAAATTTTGCGGTATCGCGAATAATAAAATCTTTCTGTTGCCAACTGAATAATGACGGAATTAAATGTTGACACTTTAATTTAGAATTACTGTTCAATTCCTAATCGCGAGGCGTCAAAACGAAAACATTTTTCGCTTTCACTTTTCATTGCTTCCAAAAAAAATATTCCATGCAATAAATTTCAGTTTTTCGAGCTAACTAGATGTCATTTGTTTTGAAACAAAATATTTGGGGGCTATTTTTAACATCAAACAGTTAGTTAGTAACTAACCTACCTAGAATATTATAATGATCTGAAATTCAATATATAAACAAATCTGACGTTTGATAATGAGAATACACTCGAACTACTAATAAATTAAATTTTTCACGAAATTGAAGTAAGTATTAACGAGTCCTATAAAAACTGTAAAAACAACTCAAGTAGAAAAATAAACACTAGCATATTTTATATGTTGCAATTTTCTTGTAACATGATGAATTATGAAATTAGGTCACATAAAAAGCAACCTAGAAGTTAATCACGTCAACGGTGCCTCACATCACGCACTAATAGAAAACTAAGGCGACTAGCGTTGATTTGACTGTATGACTGAAACTATTTATTTGAAGGAAAATATATATACGTGAACTTGGAAGATGGTAGTGTCGAAGTTAGATATGGAATATTCGTCTTCATGTCTCCTTGTAACTTCGGAATGTTTTTAACATTGTTCTCAAAACTCTGCAATGGATTCTATACCAAGTTAGTAGAATAATTTTCTAACCGTTTTTGATCCGAGAATAAGCGAAGATGCTAAAAATAATAAAGCAGATAATACAACAGAAAGTAAAAACAATACATACACTAGTTCTAATTATTTTCACAAAACAACTATCATAGGTATTAACAAAATCAAGGATGAAATACCGAATACTGTTTTACCTGCTAATAAACTATTTGAAACGATCAACAATATTGATAACATTGTTTTCATATACCTACATATTTTCCCTTTGCATTTTAATGCACGTCATATTCCCGGTGAGATGTTACTTACCGATAATGTGATTAACACGACTACAGCAGAATTATTGCCGTAAGCTTGGTACTAAGGTGTGTATCATGAAACCTTGCAAGAAACAAACGCCCTATGCGACCACTGACGTGTAGCACCCTCGCGTGTTTGCTGTGGACCAGCGATAAATTACTTCTGTATCGTTATGTTCTCTCTTATAAATTGTATACAGACGCAACGCTGTGCTAATTAAAACTGAAAATCATAATAAAACTTAAGAGAAAGTAGATGAGCCAATGGATGACAAATAAAAAACAGCTCTAAAGCAGAGATAAATACGGGAAGTAGAAACAGTTATGAAGGGTCCTACAACGTAACAATCATTTAGAACAGTTCTCGAATGAAAATAAGAAAATAGTACCGAATTCCAGTGAGAATCCTACAGAATTACAGTGAGAATTTCTGAAGACTTGTAACTAATAACATTAAGAGCAACAGACTCGACGTCAAATCTGATGAAATTGCGAATAATTACAGAGTAATTCCTTGTCAAGTAACTTTTTGTTCCTAACTTAGATTCATTAAGTTCCTCCTTGAATTTATTCATAGGACGAAAATGTACTAACTACAAACGTACTTACTTTAATGTTACTTATATGCCTAGTTTAAGATCGTTCTCCGCGTTTCAATACTCATTCCGGTTTGATAATGATGTGTAATTCATTCAAATCAGATTAGAGGCTAATTGCTTACCAAATTTGCCTATATTGTGTTCTATAATATCTACAATATCGGGAGCAATCAATGGTTCAATTAATCTCATAGTTTATTTTTTCCTTTACGTCCCCATTGTGTGCATTAACCGTTGTTTAATTATCGTGCACGTATGCGTAGACACAATACCTAGATTCAGGGATCATTATATTTATAGCAAAAGCGCATAAAAGATTATGTGTTTCTATGAATATTGGTACTGTTTTTATGGCGTCGTTGGTCCTCACCACCCACGGTACTGTAACAGATACATTTATATTAGTATTCGTTTTCGTAGTTTCAGTTATAATTGGTCTTTCTTTTCATGTTTAGTTATTGTTAGTAACATTAATATATTTCTCTTTGTTCCTAAAAAGTGGGTATTAGTTTAATTTGTAAGTTGTTTAATGTGTGTTTGTGATTTTAATCATAAAAATTACAAAACTTACCAACCTAACAAAAATATACGCCTAGCTACTAACAATTTCTCTACCTGTCCATTTCGAATATTGCTTCCCACCACCCACGCAAGTACGCGAATAATAAACTATATGAAATATTCCGATATCGTCTCGCGGAATATTAATTTCGAATTCAATGATGGTGATGTTGGTGGCGGATCATGAATTGTTGCTGCAGTTGCTCAGTAAATACAAGCTTTTGACGCTCAGCTCTAGACGTAAACAATTAGAAGCAATGATATTAGTTTGGGACTAGATGGCGTTGTAATGAAAGTTGTGAATATTATATTATATACATTGTTAATGGCAATTTTGACTGTATAGATTTAAACTAAGTAATGTGCTATGCAGTCACCAGAACTATCCATAGACGGCAGGTGCGTGCAGGCAAACTTTTTGCAGTAGGTACCTGCCGATCTAACACTGGTCCACGTTCGCCAGTTCGGCGAATGGCAGCAACCTACAATGAAGCATTCGAACACATAGATATATTTACATGCTCTTTGAAAAGGTTTCGTAGCGCTTTGTATGAGACACTGAAACTCTTAGACTAATTGTTTGTTGTTGTTGTTGTTGTTAATACTGTTTTTTTTTTATTGTTTTTATAATATTAGCGTAGCTGTCATATATGAACAGTTCACCTCCTAGTGACTAAGGTTTTATTTATTAATGGTAATCTGTAAACAGCGCTGTGGGTTACATTATTACGTACATAACTTATATTTTTCTGTTTATAATATTGCATAATGTAACTGTTTGTTGTTCCTATTCAATAAAATAAAAATAAAATAAAATGGTATCAACAAGTTTTAATTTATAAATGTAAGAATCCTCGTCTTATATGACATAAATTAATTAATTATACTTGTTTTATCTTCCTAATTAATGCATTAAAAAAAATACAATGATTTTTTTAGATTTATGATGATGTATGCATAAGATGAGAATGATCAATGCAGAAGTGGGTTGAAAGTTTCAAAATAAGATTTATTTAATTTAGTTGTACTAGTACTACAATAAGCTTTTCTATCATAAATGGTTAACGGTGGTAAAACACAGAACCAGCTAAACTAAAACGCAAGCAAAGATAATAACACCACAATACTTGCTACAAAAACGGATCGATGAATTCAACATTTGTCAAAATCCGTCAATTCCATGCTACGAGGGAACATTCGTCATCCGTCCGCACTCACTGCCAAAGTAGTCACCATGCAAAATATACAATACTTATAGTTCAAATAGCATCGCTGTAGACTAATCCCAACAAAGTGAAATATTAAATTCACCATAAAGCGTGTACAAGACAGCAGGTCACACAGATTTGCATAATGACCCTACTATCAGCCCACATGTCCCCGTTTTTTGCCTAACTGTGCTGTTAACATTGGTAATCAACGTTTTCCTGTTACTAGCACTGTGTCTGTCTCATTTTGACGAACACAACTTTCTGTGTCAAAACTTTGAGTTTAGAATCCTTACCATCTTTCAAATTTTGCATCCTCGACCATTTTTGCGATTCTCATTTCTTCGATTCATTCTTTGAAAACTTTATCCGCCAGAAAATAAACTTCACATTTGAAATTGTGCCAAATACTTTTTGTAATGTTTGAACGTAAAACGCCTACTTTGTATTGTCGTTATTGTTTAACAAAGGTGGACCATGAATTATGTATGTCGATATTAGGTACGATATCCATACCGTCAATGACAGCGTCAAGTTGAAGAGATTTGCGGATAGTCATAATGTGCATAATATTACCTTTTGAATCCTTGTAATGATTTTGTTTTTATTTTCCATTAAATTCACTGTTATAAGATAGTTGATCCCTGCTTATATTTATTTTTTCCATTTTTACTTTTAATATGGTCTCCCCTTTACCACCAGTAGTAATTTACTTTTTTAAGTCTCAACGTATTGAATATTATTGCGTTGGTAATCTTCACAAGATTCTTTATATTAAAAAAAAAACAACTTCTAATTATTAATCTCTATTCTTTAAGTACAACTTTGCATAGCTATATATAATTATTTAGTTACGTTCTTTCACACTCCTAGATTAACGAGAGTCTATATCGGACCCTAGTAGTCCAATAAAGCTGGTTCCACCACTGATTACGTAATCGTTGTAAACATTATCACTTAACTGTTAGGCACGTAGTAGGAATGTGTGATGTCCGGTCGGTTTGTCTCTGACCTTACTTTGGAGCTTATATTATTATTAATTTATGTCTATAAAGTTCGTTATTACTTTGTCATTTACATGTGCTTTTTTGTTTAGTAATAAGTTTTTTACTTTTGATATTAAAAGAGTCTAAGTACGATTAAGCTCGGTTTCAACGGGAGATCATACATCATTTTTGGTATTAGAAATAGTTACAATAATTTTAAACAAAGTTATGCATGATTGAATATTATAATACACATTATTATTTATTACATATATGTATCCTATTTATCACCAGTCACAAACAATCATGAGGAAACATATGTTCAAAACAATCACTTGCCAACTATAATGCTTTGAGAACAGTGACAGCTCTATCTATTATGATGGACATCAGCTACCGGATTATGGATAAATTGAAAACCAAACGTGTATCAAATGTGCTATCGATACCAAACCAGGAGATAAGCAAAGCTGTTTATCCATAAGGAGCATTATCTAATACTGAACTATACGATTATCAAAATTTTATTCTGTTTACGTAATTATCTTTGCATTTTTGTTACGTCATCCAGTTCTATAATATCTGTCATCGGCCTTGTTTCGCTATGGTCACAATCACGACCATGGCTTCGTGGCACAAGCGCGATGACGAGAGCTTTTGGCCTTAATAAATCGTCATTTACTACGACTTTATGGCAATAGCAATAAGGGACACAATTTTATTAAGAATTGATTCATGTTATGATTTATCACTATCGTTTACTTGGAAATGTGTTTTATTAGAAGTGTTGCTTTGTGATTTTAGTATTCATGTTTGGTTTTGTTTGCCCGCAGGTAACAGCTGTTGACGTCCGCAGTAGCAGCCAGCCCAAAGGCAACTCTTTTTCTCGCCCCCGCTCCCCGCATCCCCTTCCAAGATTGCTGCCACCATGGGTCGGAAGAAAATACAAATATCCCGGATTACGGACGAACGGAATCGACAGGTTGGTACCTAATTTTTAACAAAACCGTATTTTTACACTAAGAATTCCATTCCATTAAAAGTCTGACAGTTGCACGCACAGTTAAATCGGCTAGTTTTGGCAATCTTCATTGAACGTACTACTAAGGTACCTATGATAAATATAGGTAATAAAATGATTACCAAAAAATTTTGAAACCGAACCGACATTTAGAAGTATGATGGATGGTATAACTTCTCAACATTGCCTATAGCAATGTTTGAGCTTATGTAACTGTAAACGAAACCAAAAGTCATAGATGCAACGTGCAATACGAAGTTCGTACATAATATTGGAGGAGAGTGAAATGACCTTACCATGAGGCGTGACCTAACAGATGCGGCCTATCAACACTCCCACTGCAAAACATTATCGCGACGGGACAACGACCGCTCCCGCTTGTAATTTATTAATTATACGATTACACTGTATATCAACCTTGTCCAGTTTATTATGACCCTACAAAGCTCTCCTCATCTGCCCCTCTCTCAGAGCACATTTTTAATTAGAAGAGGGCAGAGAAGCTCTTTGAATGTGGTCTAGTAATACCAGCAGCAGACATGGAAAATTAAAATTGCGAAGGTCAATTTGCTTTCGGCGGTCCAACTTCCTTTGTTCTTTATGGTATTTAAAATAAAATATGATCATTCTGCAATCAGGCGACACATTTGGTACCTATAAATAACAGGAAACATATACAGTATTTACAAATAGTGAGTTGTTCCTAAACAAATGACTTTACCAGAACACCTATCGATTTTTTTAGTGTATTAAGGAAAATTACAAATTAACCGCAGATGATGTATAGGTACGTTCAATAGCGCATTATTGAATAGTTTGAAATATTGGAATTTAAAACATACCGTATGACAAATAACTTTGATGAGTTCCAGTACTAATTATTTGATTTCGTCCGTGACCCAATAAATCGCTTTTGTTTTCATTTTATCAATATCTAAATTACAATATGAGGAGTCCGTGTAGTTTAATGATATATTTTGTGTAGTCGTGCTTGAAAATGAAAGTAGTTGAATACAAATACTAATTTAAAAACTGTAATTACTTTATGAACTTTGTGGTTTGTCCATTGAAAAAATATTAAGGATTTCTTATTCAATTCATAGACTGTAAAAATACTTCCCCATAAGCGTCGTTACCTCTTCAAAACCACCTACTATAGTTTTATGTTCCTTCGTTTTCCTTATATTAGTCATCTGAATGTTCCAGGTGACCTTCAACAAGCGTAAATTTGGTGTGATGAAGAAAGCCTACGAGCTAAGCGTACTATGTGACTGTGAGATCGCCCTCATCATCTTCAGCTCCAACAACAAACTCTACCAATATGCCAGCACTGATATGGACAAGGTTTGTGACCTTTATATTCTTCGCATATATCATCAAATATTTTCTTCTCGTTCGTCTTTACAGTATCTTTATGTAGAGATTATGATTATTTGCACTATTCCCTCTAGAGAAAATTCTTCGTATACATACATATATCGCTTTAATTACCAAGCAATTCGTTTTAGTTTTCTATGCTTACTTATCCATTTTGGGTTGAATTTTTACATCGTGTGCAACTGATTTCTATATGTCATATTAGTAAACTTACATATGGATTTACAATTTGATTATTTTAATGGTGTATCCTAGTCCTAGATTATCAAAGAATCTTAAATGTTGTTCAAATTATGTAAATTCGTTCTTTACTATTATTTCTGAACGTAGATCTTCGTTATTAATTATGTATGTAAATTCTGTTTTACTAGCTTCCTGTTCTCTGTAGTTTTAATAACATTGTTCATAACGTTGAAAGATGAATGCTTAGCATTTTGTTCGATATGGTTTTCTTTTAAAGCCGTATTTATGTTAAGTTATGAGTTTAAAGGAAAAATTATTTCATTCCAACAGTAATGGAATTAATTTCTTCTAACGTGGTTCGCAGTAATTTATCGTTACACGGCTAACGCGCCCCATTTATAATACTAAGCTTTTATATTTTAATGAAACTCTTGGTAGTACCAGCTAGACTCAGGTTATTTGCATAAACATTTTTTTATCGTTTACTGCTAACAACGCTGACTGAGTAAATCGCCCATAAAGATCATACGGTTGAGTCAAATGATCTGCCACTATTTGCAATTTTGTATTTAATGATATAAGGTCAAGATGGCTATGTTAAACTAACTACATATTATACTACACAAAGAATATTTTTTCTAACAAATATTGTATGAGTAAATAACACTTTTGCTATGAAGATAGTGTAGTTGCTAAATTATAAGTTTTACTCAAATTCCTTCCTTTTACTCAATTCACAAGATGGATAGATAAACATAAAAGCAAAATAAATGAAAATATGGTTGCTATTAAAGAAAAACGAACATAAAATTGAAATATTGATAATCAATTAATCAATGAAGATGATTTGTAGAGATATCTCAGGCGAGACGGCTTATTTGTGAAAGATCTTAAGGAAGATAGATATTTAAATAATGGAAGATAGATTTAAACAACCAATTGTGTTTATTTCTTTGCAGGTTCTTTTGAAATACACGGAATACAACGAGCCGCACGAGTCACTGACCAATCGCAACATCATCGAGGTACATTAAGTACGGCGTCATCTGTGTGCCCGTGATCGCAATGCAATGTCCATGCAAAATTGACTTATCCCATTAACCGCGTGCTTTGTACTTACACACAATACCCTAATGCATACATTTGATACTAAAACAATCCCTGATATAAACAAGCAAATGTTGTTCGAACCCCACTAGATTATAGATGTAGATCTCGTACCCAAAGACCTTGTGTAAACGATATCACATCAATATACACATAGGAATAGACAAACACGAGCAATAAAGCAACAGCATGTTTATTTCCTGTTAGAAAAAAGGATGAAGTACAAAACACCAGACACCCCGTTTTATACTAACAGTTTATGACTAGATACCCCAAATATTTATGTTATTTTTTCCTGTACCAGCATGGGTTTTGTATATATATTTTGTGTTTATTTGAATTAACCGCGCGTACCTGACACCGATGTTGTAATACAAGGGTATATATAGTCAGTGTTGCATCATTGCGTTCGACACCACACAAATGTACGCTAAAAAAATTTGACACGTACAATTTTATCTAGTTACACTGTAGTATTATTGAGAGCACTGTTTTATTTTGAACCCTCCACTACATACTGACGTGATAAAATCTAAACAAACGAAACAGTAGCAATTACGTTTAACGCGATTGAAGCTGATAACGCTAATGGTCTGTATAGAGGGTGTAATCTAATAATTTAACTGGATTTTAATGCATGCCAGATTAATACAGGACGAGTAGAGTATTTATAAGTTTGGCTCGTCAAGCCACCTGAGCTGTGTTCGCTGACACTTACAGGCACTAACGAAGAAAGAGCATAAGAACGGAGTGATGTCCCCGGATAGCCCTGAAGCTGAGCCCGAGTACAATCTGACACCAAGGACCGAGGCAAAGTATTCCAAGATTGATGAGGAATTCCAAATGATGATGCAGAGGAACCAGCTGAACGGGAGCCGAGTGGGAGTGGGCGTGGCAGGAAGCAACTACAATCTGCCAGTCAGCGTCCCAGTTGGCAACTACGATCAATCACTACTGCAAGCTAGTCCACAGATGCATACTTCTATCAGTCCACGGCCATCGTCTTCGGAAACCGATTCAGGTAACTTCCCAGCTTTCTTTTTTAATATAACTGTTTGTCTTTTGAAACTCGTTACGTAATAATTATCATTGGTTTTGCACACATATCATTGAGGGGCCCGTGGCTAAATAATAACAGCCGCACAGGTCGATCGATCAGGTTAAGCTACGCTTGCCGCGGTTGGTCTGTGGATGGGTGTGGATCTTTACATACCGAGACCCCTCCGTGCCTCGGAAAGCACGTTAAGTCGTTGGTCCCGGCTGTCATTCGTAGATCTTTGACAGTCGTTACGGGTGTCAGAAGCTCGAAAATCTGACAACCAGTCTTACCTAGGGGTATCGTATTACTCAGTAACTGGGTTGTGGAGGTCAGATAGGCAGTCGCTCCATGTAAAATACTGGTATTCAGCTGCATCCGTTTAGACTGGAAGCCGACCCCAACATAGTTGGGAAAAGGCTAGGCAGATGATGGTTTTGCACACAGTAATTAGCAATAACGTGGATATTTGTAATCAGTTTTCAATACTAGCTTTGGATGTCTTGAATTTTTAATTTAACCCTACAATTACTAAGACCAACTTAACCATCTTTACTAAATTCTAACCTTCTTTCTATTCCAGTATACCCAAGCGGCGGAATGCTAGAAATGTCAAACGGCTACCCAGGTTCAGGATCTCCACTAGACGCCGGATGCACGCCGTCGCCGTCGCCCGGGCCGGCGCCATCGCCGCACCGGCACGGACACAAGTCGCACGGGCACGCACCGCCACCGCATCACTCGCCGCGGCACAATAACTTGCGCGTTGTCATACCCAGCTCTATGCCACCACCGCAAGACGACATCTCTTATGCTGGAGAGGTGATTGTGAGGCACTTTTTCATTATTTTTTGTTTGTTTAACCCTATGCGCTGAAGGCCGTCCAATTAGTCAAAAAATAAAAAGGCATCTCCTGTCTTTCAGTCAAACCAAAGGTAGTCTACTCGTCTAAGATACTCGTATCGCCTTGTGCGATAAGACCGCCTTTTGTACATTCGTTTTATTTATTTATTTTATTATTTATGTACACACAGTAAAAAACAAATGGATATGACATGATTATAATTTGAGTGCAAAGGTACTGCTTATTAAATAAGTGTGTCTTTTTTGTTTTATGTACTGTACAATGAAGTGTTTAATAAATAAATAATTTTAGGGTTCTCATCTATTGCTCTCTGAATATCTCTGAATATCTGATACTATCAACGAATTCAAGTTAACATCAATTATCAGATCTGATTCAGACAATCTAATTAGAATCACAGCAGATTCATAAAATAGAATGTAGCATTCAAAAATGTTTCATTCTTTTGTTTAGCTGAGTTTGAATTTTTATTTGTTTTATTTTGTGTTGAGGGGCTTGTGGCTAAGTAATAATAGCCGCACTTGTCAATCAATCAGGTTAAGCTACGCTTGCCGCGGTTGGTCCGTGGATGGGTGACCATCTTCACATACCAAGACCCCTCCGTGCCTCGGAAAGCACGTTAAGCCGTTGGTCTCGGCTGTCATTCGTGGATTTTTGACAGTCGTTACGGGTCGTCACTAGCCCGAAAGTCTGACAGCCAGTCTTATCAAGGGGTATCGTATTTCCCAGTAACTGGGTTGTGGAAGTCAGATAGGCAGTCGCTCCATGTAAAATACTGGTATTCAGCTGTATACGGTTAGACTATAAGCCGACTCCAACATAGTTGGGAAAAGGTTAGGCAGATGATGATATTTTGTGTTGACGGTTTAATTTATTTTGTTTGTGTTGTTCTTCCGTTCTATCTTATACTTCAATATTATCAATACAATATCTTTGGGCGAATTCAACTAATCCAACTGAGTGCGATCAGCATATCTAAATCGCGTTCAAAAGCTGTCAGTGTCAATATTCTTTTCTTCTAGTTCTTGAACATGGATTAGATGCGCTGATCCGGTTCAGTTTTGTTGGTGAAATTCACCCTCAGTTCCTAAGTGTTCACTGAAGTGACCCTATCTCTTTCATCTTCCAGACACCTCTCGGCTACTCAGGACTCGGCAACTTCGGACCACAGGATTTCAGCATCAACTCGGACATGGGCATCGGACTGACGTGGGGGGCGCACCAGCTGCAGACGCTACAGCACAACAGGTACATGTCTGTGATCACTTTCATACCACTCTTTATATGTGTCGCTTATGACCCTTATGATGCGATAGGTTTGTGGGCTAGCGTTGGGTGCGAGGTGGTGAATTTATGGGTAAACTGGATGAGTTTTGATGGTACGTGTGAAAGCATTCATACTTACTCATTGATCCATATACTTCGTCATTTCAGCCCAACGTTGTCTATACGGCCTAAGCGTGTGAATAGGGATTCAAAGAAATCTTTTCCACTGAGTCCGATTTTTTTTAGCAATGTAAAAGGAATATTAAAAGTCAATTTGAAAATATTAATGATTAAATTCAAATTCAGTTTTGAGTTGAAAATTGTACCTATATTGATCGAAAGAGTATATGGATTGTTAAACAAAAGACTCGGTTGATGACGATTCGCTTGCTTGTTGTCTTGTAATTTAAACTTTTAGTTTAAACTAACAAACGAAGTTTTTCAAAAACAAATGAATGAAATTTAACATTATGATGAAAAAAATCTACCTATAAATAAAATATAGATAAACAACATTGTTTCTGAATAGCTTCGCAAACAAACTAACTAAAAACCAAAAGAGAGTTCCGCCGTGACAGTGTAATCACTGCCGTGACCAGGATTCGAACCTGGGTTACTACGGCCACAACGTAGGGTCCTAACCACTAGACGATCACGGCTGTCGGAACCACTGCCAACATTGCCGAAAAGTACAATCTCTTTAAAACAGTTACATCACATTTCATGAACATTCACGGTTGCGTGCGCCTGAGTGACCAAATGAGCGTAAAATGGCAGATTAACTTATTATTAATAATAATAATAATTTATTTGACACAGAACATATTTTACATTTGAACAAATATACAGCCGGTCTATTCTGTAAAAATCTCACCGTGAAATCATAAGTGAAGTGAGCACTTAATAGTGTTAATCCCTAGCGAATGACAGCTCACTCCACGCTCACTTCACCCAAGCTTTCACGGTGAGATGGTTACAGAATCGCACGGCAGGACACATTAATTAATGCCCAGTACAAAAATTATATTAATCAGTTTATAATCACGCTTGTCTATGTTTAAAGGAACTACAATTTTAAGCAGTTTTTTGTCTCATTACTCACAAAATTATCTAATTGCCTAGATAAAAAAAAAAAACTTACGATCAACCGATGTAATTTAGATAAAAAAAAACAACTAAACGAATTCAAATTGCTGGTTGCCATGTGAAGCCATTTGAACCAAAGAAAGAAAAACCAAAAACACATTGAGAGACACGTGTAAGAACAAAAAACGAAAAATTACATGTTACTCATACACATTCGAGTAGCGTTTGAAGTAGATAGATATTATTGAAAACTTACGATTGTAAAGTAAGTTAATAATTCAACGTAGCAATGCTGCAAGTCTTCTTGGCACGTTTCCGAATGACAGCACTGCGGACGAGTACTTCTACGCCTAATTGACCAAAATATAAAAGGATTTTTTGTATTTATTTTTATGTTTAGTTCGTTAGTCATTTAATTTAGTACTTTGTGTACATAGTTAGTTGCCTTATATATTGTATATAACTGGAAGGCACATATTGAAAATATTAATTTAAAAAATATTCAGCTTGCTACGCATTGTCAATCCAGTAAATGATAATTTAACAATATGAGACATTTAAATAATTAAGAAAATAAGTTGGCTGGTATAACATAAGAACTGTAAAGTAATTCTTAGTTATTTCAGGGAAAAATAAGTCAGAATTAAAGTAATTACTACTTAAATCTGAAAAGTTTTATCCTCCTGTAATAAAATTAATGATTAATTTGAAAAGTAAAGGTAACCAAATGCATAAAACCAGTGAAGTTTCTAAAAGATTGGAAGGCTAGCAAAAAATACAAGGACATTTTGCCAAGGACAAAACGCGAGATAAAATCTGGCATCAGATTGTCTTCCGGGAGGCGTAGCGTGTCAAATGAATGGCCGTCACGCATGAACAGATTCAGATTGGATTCGTATTAAACCAGCGAAAAAAGGAAGAAAAAACTCAAATTAATTTGTAAGACTTTTTGTGCCCAGCAAGTGAATTGTTGAAACTGATAAGAAATTCGATAAGAGACTTTAAAAGTTCTTCGGAATTATTTTGATGGAGATACTAATTATGATCATTTTCAAAATGGGAACGAAGAATCGAAAGTTAGAAACTAGGCCAAACCACAAGAATCCATAACTAAAGTTTCCTATTATTTATTTGTCATTTTTGGCATCTATCCATATTTTACAAGACTTCCACAAATATAAACTCATAAACCAGATTGGTAATATTTTCTGTCTTAGCTAATGAGACCTTAACTTCCATGAAATTCTAATTAGAAAGAAAAAAAAATCAAAGCATTTATTACAAATAGGCATATAAAAGGCACTCTTGAACGTCAACATTTACAATAAAATAGAAATTAGTCGCCTCTTCCAAAAGGTAGTTTTCGTATGTAGAAGAATGGGTAAGAAACTTCACCGTTACTCTTTTAAAGAAAGAAAAAAAAATAATTAAAAAAATGTTAAGCCTCCGCCGCGACAGTGTTATCACTGCCGTGACCAGGATTCGAACCTGGGTTACTACGGCCACAACGTAGGGTCCTAACCACTAGACGATCACGGCTATCGGAGGCTGTGTTTATATCAATAAAATGAATGGTCGCTTTGCATTGTGAAAGTTGTTGACCAGTTTTCTTTGCAACTGTTCGACTTTCGTGCCCTTGCTCTTGTTATTCAGATCATTGAAAGATTCTTGTAGATCATAAAAGATGGCGTGTTTTTAAATGAAAGAAAATATTTATCGTCCATTATTTAAAATAGTAAATAGTTAAATATTATAATATATATTTTCATGTCTGTTTATATAAACAGACAAGAAATTAGAAATAAAAAAATACGTACAAATATGATGCTTATTTCTAAGGAAATCTTTTCCAGCATATTTGCCATAGGAAAGTACATAAAAAGAGATGTAGATAACGTGCGTAAGAGGAGAAGGGAAAACAAAATACATAAAATCAAAACAATTCTGTAACTATATCTTTTTCGATATTGGCAGAAAAGTGCCCATATCGAAAAAAGATTACAGAATTGTTTGGAAAAGCGATTTTGAAATTATATCAATAAAGCTAGAAATGAGGGTATTAGTACATATCTCAACTTCTGTTTATAAGTAAAGGTTAGTTGCATCATTGTTTTTGGTAACACATCCTCTGAGAAGTGGCCGATAGGAAATGCCATCGAGCATACAGCTTGTTCTAATAAATTCCTCTATATAGTCATTAGATTGTTTAAAATACCAACTTACACTACCACCATTATACTATTGGATCCTAAATAATAGATCAATTTGATCTATTATTTATACTGAACAGAATAATGAAATAATGATAAGACATAATGATTAGACTATAGGAATCAGAAGATTGATGGCTTCCTCTATCAATAAACAAGTTTGGCTATGGAAAAAGGAAGCTCTGCCAGCTTCATATGCAGTCAATCATCTTACAGATAAATAGAAGTATGTGAAATATTATTATTGGATGATTATTTATTAGTCTTGTGTAGAAACTTTACGAATATTGTATAGCTGTCAAATATTTGCATTTAAATGAGATATCAATTTTCAAATTATCGGAGTAATTATTATATGTTGTTATAATGCCATTTAAATGAAATTTTAATCAGACCCGGGCATAAGGAACCTTGATGAAATAGTTTTTTTTGGAAAAAAACGATTACCAAAATCTAAAAGGTTTCCTGGTAGTAAGATGCAGAATTTTATTTTTTTCTCCAAAAAATCGGCTCCGCCGCGACAGTGTAATCACTGCCGTGACCAGGATTCGAACCTGGGTTACTACGGCCACAACGTAGGGTCCTAACCACTAGACGATCACGGCTATCGGAGCTGGTGACAGAATCAGTGAAACAATTGACCACTGTACGAGTTGTTACGAAAGTAACAAATATTATTTCCTTTCACTACTGCTCCAATTACTGCCCTTGATTTTCGGCTATCAAGAAATTCCTATAAAAATCCAAAGATGGCGTGGTCTCGATGATCAATAAATGCATCCAATTTATTTTTGTATTCAGTAGTGAGATGAGAATTACCGAAAAAACTATTTTCAATTCATCATTCATTTCATCTTAGATTTGAATGAATATGTCATGTTAAACCACCATTTTCTCTTAATATGTTCTTTTTTTCTTTTGACGCGATAGTTACTTTGCCCACTCGTTCGTCATCATCAATACAAATTTACCAAAAAAATTGCTCCACCGTGACAGTGTTATCACTGCCGTGACCAGGATTCGAACCTGGGTTACTACGGCCACAACGTAGGGTCCTAACCACTAGACGATCACGGCTACCGGAGCTGGTGAACGTTGCACCAAAAACTGCAACTGTATCGTTCACAGCCTTAACGGCAGTACCAGTATCGATAAACTACTCCGTCCCCCGCACCTGTACAGAAACCAGGTGACAGAGGGGGTTCCTACTGTTAAATGAAGTACTACTTTCACTTGGTCGCTACGCATGACTGCGCCAATCGAGCACAGATAATTACAATATAAATTAACTTTATCGGTTGCTACGGGCTCTTTAAGTTCTTTGCATGTTTCTAATTGGCTGTTATGAATTAAACATAATGCTAATACAGGCTTATCAGGTTAACATACTGCCGTTATGACAGGTACTAGTGTGCTGGCGCGTGATGAAGTGCTAGATTTTTCATTTGATATGCGTAGGTTCAATGAGAGTGTTTGAAAAAAAATATGTGACTATTTTCTGCAATTTTTTACGATTTTGCATAGGTTTTTATAAAGATCATGCTAAAATTTGTGAAAGCAAGTAGATATTTTTTTTTTTATTGAACCTAGGCGTTGCTCAGTATTAAACGTCTCTTGGGCTACATTCCTCAATGTAAACGTAAAAATTCTTTGACCCCCTGATCAGAGAATATTTACGTTTGCATTAGGAATGTAGCCCAGTAGTAGAAGAAGAAGAAAAAGGAAGGAGGTGTAGTAGAAGTAAAAGGGTTTACTTCATGAAGTCAATATAATATAATTAATATAATATGATATATATTTGACGGCACGGTTGGCGCAGTAAAACGATTGACTGCTGGGCTGCGTGTCGCGGGTTCGATTTCCGCACGGAACAAATATTTATATGACCTACAAGTAGTTGTTCCGGGTCTGGCTGTTTGTGTATGTGAGTTTATATGTTTGTAAACGCACCCACAATACAAGAGAAATTCCTAGTGTAGGGCAATGTTTTTCATTTAAAAAAAAAATATATATATATACAACGTGTAACGTTAAATGCGCAAAACTTCAGACACCCCAACTGATTTGTAATTCGATTGACCTATTTCAGAGAGAAAATAAGTCATTATAAAAATTGTAAAGGTTTTATGTGCTGTTTTAGTTTTACTGGCCATTCTAATCGTTTCTTGCGTCTGCGACGACGCTTTATCGAGGGAGGAGTCGTCACCGGGCCGCTGCGCCGCGCTGACATTGGCTTGCTTGACCTATTAATAAATAGACACGGCAACGTTTTTAATGAAGATTTTTGAAAAATGTGACCTATATTAAAAAGTGGTTCAATTAATTCTGCTCGTTATTCTAATCAAACTATTTTCAGGTTTTGCGCATTTAACGTTACACGTTGTATAATATCAATATGTTTGTCAAACTTGTGATTCCCCTTTGTCTTGTTCCCTTTTCCACAGTCACTAATCTTGTCAATCATTCAACAGTAGCAGCTTGCCAGTACTGGGCGGTGGCGGGACGCCCCCACCGGCAGCGTCGCCCAGCAACGTGAAGATCAAAGCCGAGCCCGTGTCCCCCCCGCGCGCGCCTGACCACATGCACCGCGCGCCGCCGCCTGCGCCCGCGCCGCAGCCCGCTCATCTCTCTGGAGTCATTGATGGTGTGTATTTGTTTTACTGTTGTTTTGCTAACAGCTTGTGTTTGAATTTATTAGTCTGTGACTATTTACTGTCGGCTGAAGCCTGTTTGAAGTTTTGATTCAAGGCATTATTCTCGGCCCTCAGTTGTTTTTGCTTTTGAGCTGCAACATGAATTTGATGAAACACATCAAGTTAATAGAGTATGATGAACATTAACAAAAACTTTCAACAGAACGGGTTATACTCGAGCTATGCCTCTTATCAGCAGTGGATTTAAAATTTGTATTTTTGAAAATTAAGTAACATAGCCAAACAATTAAGTGAATTTGATTGCTTAATCGCATGAGGAATTAACTAGGAGTAGATAATTTAGTAACTAAAATGTATTTGAAACCTATTAACCAATACTAACCTTACCAATTACAGTGTATCGGCACGTTGCAGGTTCAGTATCCTCAAGCAACATGGGCTCTCCAGCCGGCCAGGACATGCGGCACTCCAGTGCAGGCCCGCTGGACTATGAACAGCCGCACACGAAGCGGCCGCGAATCGAGGGTTGGGCCACATAGCTAGGCTACGAGGCCTTCGGTTCGTACCCGAGGCCCCTGCACCCGCACTGCTAAGCCCCGCGCGGCCCCGAGGCCCCGCACGCACGCCACGCGGCCCCTTCTCTCTATCGAGCTTCGGTGACCGTCCTCCAACCCGACATGCTCTATCTGGACTACAGACTACCCCCGCGGCACAGTGCTAATCTTATCACTCCAAAAGTCTGATAAGGAAAGGTGCATCCACATTAAACGGTGCTTAAATTTTTGATGGCACGGTCGACTAACTTTCTCCCGTGAGAATCAAGCCCCGCTCTCTGGGCAAACTAGTTCGTTACATATTCGTAGATCTCTAATGAGATCCTATATAATTGAATGTTCAACTTTACACTACCCTCTATTAATACGTAATTAAATATTGTAATGCACACGAGTACACTAAAGATTAAGGTTAAATGTTAAAATTAAGTACAATAGCAACCTTTCAGAACAATTTTGAACATTAAGTACATATAGATAGATATTGAATTCCCCTGTAAATAGACGACATTATATGTGCAATCCGTGCCATTGTCTGTTTAGCTTAAAGTTAGTCAATTTAAAGATTAGTAACTGCAACATGTACGAGTACTAGTGCACTAATGTTGAAGTTTGTGCGTCCAAGAAGCGGTTGGATGGAATTGTGTAGTGCACGGACACGGACCACATGTGAAGTGCGAGGAAGACTATATTATAAACAAACGACTGTTGACTTTTGTGTTAGTGTTTTAAAACGTTTTTTGTGCCATTTTAAAAATTATATTAATAGTGTGACATCCGAACTTGAATCTGTAAATTAGTAGTCGTAGTGTCATCACAGAAGATAATAAATTATATGTATTGTAAAATCGACTTTATCTATTGACATATTTATACATGAGAAATCATAATGATATTTACATAATATGTATACACGTCCCGTTAGGAACGAATGTTATGTAAGTAAGTAGGTAATGTTAGCTAGAGATGAGTATATAAAGGTACCACACGAAGCTTTAAAATTTCTTATGATAACACTTGCACTCTAAGCAGATTTTGTAAGTAAACACAGTTTATATCGTAAAATTTAGAATTCTTGACATTTCGACACTTCAGTACATAGTTGAGTTTGACAGACAGAACAAAACTAGAGTCAAAAAAATATTGCATCTTTTTCTAGATTTTGCTTTGAGCTATTACAAAAATAATAGCATTGCTGTTTGTTCAATATTCGGAAAAAGAACACTGCAGATATAATTTCATTCTGACATGTATCTGTCTACGCTTCGATCATACCTTATACTATAAATCCCGTTCATAATATTGTATGTATGTATGTATGGTCGTATCTCGTTGCAGACCAAAATATTATCGAGTCAATTTTGAATATCATATTTTATGTAATTACTTGTTAAGTATGTGTAGGTTTATTTAGTGGCTATAATGGGTTACAAAAATGAATGGAACAACTTTGTTGATAGTACGTTTACTCGTAATTTTGTTAATGTGATCTGAAGTTTGTTTTATTTCTACTTAAATAAATTTAATACTAGTAGCTATTGTAACAGAACAATATACCTACGAGTCAGCTTTAAGCACATACAAAATTATATTTTACATTAAAATATTTACACTATTATATGCACTATATCACGATCCGCCCTATTTTTAGATGATATTGTCTGAAAAAAACTGTACATTGTGTCGTCCATAGTTCATAATGTCCTTCATCTCCCCGCTTTCCTTAGATATTGCTTTCCTTACCTCCTGTATGTAGCACGTATCCTAACACCCCAATTCTTTGTGTCCCGGCCTGCACGAAAGGCCCAAAGAATGACTTGACACCCTTCTCCCCTCCCCATATCGTCTCACTGTAGTTGCCTTACTCACAGTGCCTAAATATACCATTTTGTACCAAAATTTGTATGTTATAGCATTTTTGCTTTAATATTCACATCCTGGTAATCTTAAGTCATTTGATGATGTTAATTGTTCTGGTCGTACCACGCAATAGTACCTAAATGTTTGGATACAGTCAGAGACAGAAGTAAGAAGGGTAATAAATATTAGATATATGTTGGATGTCCTGATAAATATAAAATAAATGTTTCCTGCTTTTTAGAGTGTGACATTTGACCCCGCAGTTTTAACTCTTTTTATCTTTGCACTCGACTGTACGTGCGTACTACGGTCAGAACGATATCTATAATATATTTCTGTACCACGTTTGTCAGTCAAACTGTATAAATGTGATTATAATTGTAAAAATATAATTAAGTGTAATTAACAACTTTGCATCATAAAATATCATTAGTATAAACCTTCAAATCACAGTAACAAAATGTTAAATGTACATTTGTTAAATTTGTACAGGGAGTTATCCATTTTGAAGTTCAAAAGTCTGAACGCATAAGAATATTTAAAAAATAAAATGTATTTTCGCATTGTAAAATAAGTACACGGTTAGAATTAACGAATTAATATTTTATTACCGGAACATAATGGATGTTGTCCCGTTTATAGGGAACTATTATAAAGATCATGTAAGTACACCTTGAATGTTAGACTAAATTGTTAATGTGATATAATTACCTACACTGTTGCAGCCCTGGGCCCGCTCATTGTTACACCACCATTAAGGGTCGTCACACACTTTTGTATTGATCGTTTGTACAAGGGTGATCCCTGTCGCTTCTTCGTGCGTGGCGATCTTTGTAAATTTCTACTCTGGGCCCCGTAGTTTATGATTCTACAATTGCGTTATATGCTGTTTTCGGTCGTTCGTTCCTAAAAGTTCCTTTCTCTGGAAGCGTCGATGTGTTTTGTATTAAAATTTGCTCAATATGTTCGGCGATGATGCGAAATCCTTGTTTCTTGTTAGAGTTCATTTCTACTTGTCCGTTGTAGAACATGGTATGTTATAATTAAGTGTTGCATTGTACGATATCAAACACGTTAACTGTAACCTATATACCTATCACATTACAGTCGCACTGGTATGAGGTCATAGCCAAATCAATGAACGCAATTTTGCACAAAAACACATTGTTATCGGATGAAAATGTTTACAATAAGTAAAGTTTCCTTTGTACTCGCGTAGAGAGATAAAGTAACGGACGTTATGTATTTATCGCTTGCACAGACTATGTATCGACTATATTGTATATTATTACGACAGTTAAGCTGGTATTGGGAGCATAATTTCCGAGGTTGTGAGCTTTGCTATCGGGAATGAGTTTCAAGTTTATTTAATTAATAAATATATTAATTATTCGTTTGGACGCACAACCGTGTTGTGTGTTATTGTAAAAAAACGTTTGTTTGTTCTTTATATTTACCTACTTTCGTAATATATGTGTTTACCTGTATTTTATCTCGCTGTGTGACAATAGCAAAGGGCTTGTTCAGTTAACTTATAATCTAGTTCATTGCATTTAAAAAGATACGTAGTCATAAGGTAACAGAAAATTTTGCTGAACTTCTTCACAGTAGATGTCGATGTATTTACGTTTCCTCGTCTCGTTGCTATTGCACCACAGATATCGTGAACAATCCAAATAGAATATAGGAATATAAATACATATCCTTATTGAATACTCAAATCGATTTCACATTAATTTCTCTTGTAACAACAGTTGTGCAATACATATATAACAAAATGCTTAGGTAGGTATTAGGTATATTTTCGTTTGAATTTTACAAAGAATGCAAAATCTGTTGTATTTTATCGATATTTTTACTGATAATGAGAGGGAACGCCGACGGTTTTCCGGAGGTGCGTCTCGGGAATATTAAGTCATAATTGTGTAATTATTTTTTAAGATAAGGCCGGGCCAAATATTGCATTAATGTAGGTCATACGGCGCTGTATCTCTGTGTCGAGGCAGCCATTTCTGCCCTGTGTATTATAATTGTATGATGAATGAAACATCTCAGTGGCTGAATGAAATATTAATGTTTATCGACAGTGTTAGAAAATTGTTATAAATTATTTTGATGACTGTTCGAAGGATAATAAAGAGTTGGATGTCAAGTTTAGTTCTTTATTTTGTAGCTACACCTTACCCATATAATTAATTTATTATCAACACTATAAATAAGAAAAACACAATAACAGATGACAAGACGAGATGATTCTCTACTTTGTATGTTGACTCTGTGGATCTTTATTAAAACTTGCACTAGTTTCTTGGAATACAGAGTAGCTATGAGGTTATTACATTAAAATGAAACACACTTATCCGACATTTGACATACACAATAATAACAAATAAAATGAAACCACATATCCAACATTTGACATACACAATAACAAATAAAATTAAACCACATATCCGACATTAGACATACACAATAACAAATAAAATAACAACTAACATTCTAGTCGCGTCGTTGTATCTTGACTAAAATATGATTCGCGTAGATACCGTAACAACTATGTGATAATGACGCATGTGGTGATTTATGTGATCAAGGTTTTCAAAGGTACTCTTCTAATGGATAATAATTATATTATTATTTATTTTATACTTTTCTTATTTATCGTGTTTTATACGATCACCAAAGGCAGCATGAGAAACTTTGCTTCCATTTTCGTCTAAAAGCTCCATATCATGAGAAACAAATCTACGTCTCTTCGAATCTTTTTCAAATATCTCCCGAACTTCTCTATCCAGATCTAACGAGCTCGAATGTCTGGAATCAAATCTACTAACGTTGAAAGTGTTATGTACATCAATATTATTTTCAGTAACATTTATTACTTGACCATCTAAAGTATCCGTGGATACAGCAGTAGACGGTCTACTATCAAAGTCCAGTCTACTCTCAGTGTCTCCTATAATCTTTATCTCACTATCAATATCAGTTTTTGGTGTAGGAATTAAGTGTTCTCTAGAATTAACACTGATGGGTGTATCAACTTTTCTCGTAAATCTGCATCTTTTAGTGAATCCTCCCATCCATTCTGAAACTAGTGCTGTTCCAGCTATGATGAAACCAGCTGCTAAGAGCAGAAACATTCCTTGTGTATCTTCTAGAGTGAGACCTTTTTCTTCCGCTGATGGTATGTTTATTGTACCACTGCCAGCCTGCAAATTTTATTAACCAAAATGTGTATTTGTATAAATGCGTAGTCGGATATCCATACCTGAGATGATTAATTTTCACCTCAGATTTATTACGGTTGTCTACATAGATAATTAATTAAAAGAACTATTCGTATTATAGCGATTATTATTTGAAGCACATACGAGATGGTTTACTCCATCATATTAGTGATGCTTGTGTATTTAATCAAATGATAAATAATTGTATTTCTGTACTTAAATAGGTTTATACCAACACTTTTACATGTCAATCATATTTTATAAACTAGATGAAGTAGGCGTTTCCTATCAGACTACTTAGAGAAGAAAAGCCGAAACAAACTCAGACGTCACAGTCTCTTTTAAGTCCAGACATAATCTTGGTCAGATCATGTGAAGACGGTAGGTGTCTGAAATGGTCTTCTGAGGAAAGAACTACACAGATTGAGTGGACCTGTCCAGTCAGTACACGCATTTATCAGTAGTTACGCAGTTCAACTCAACACAATTAGTAATACTTACGGCGAGTAACTTTCCAGTGACACTTCGTTGCATTTCAAAGCGCACTTCGTCAGTAATCTTATCAATAAGTCCGCTTTGGATCATCCTAGCTATATCAAAGTTCATTTTCGCTGAGTACACCGAATTGTTGGGAAATACCATCGTTATTCCGAATGGAACGAAGCATTCGTTGGAAATGTGGAGGACTGCCCGCTTCGACCTGAAATTCATCGATAATAGTTACGAAGGGTTCTTATGATGATTCAATCTTGCGCTGAATTTGAGATGTATGAGTAGGTTAATAAGTAGTGCTATACTTATTTGATATATGGCTTTAAGTCAGATTTGGTTAAGATTTTAGAGATTACCCGAATTTTTGGAAAACGCCACAAATATCTTACTTTGTCGCAGTAAAATTAGCTTGCACAATATATTCAAGTTCAGCTTTGGATCCCAGAAACGCATAAGGCCAAAAGAAAGCCTTGGTTGTATTTCTGATTCCGGCTGCCACATCCGGTACCAGTTCAAGTTTTTTCAACAATTTCACGGTATCGGGATCAGATGAATTTAAGAACCATTTTTCCCAACCACCTCGATCTGTGTGAAAACCATTAATAATATTAAAACTACAATTAACTTTGGTTAAAAATCCACAGAAAAATATAGAAAAACGTTTTTTTACCTAAAGTACCAACTCTGTAAAATCCCGCCAGTAACTGTTTTATTGTATCCACAGTTTCGGGAAACACTGGTAATGTTACAAATGCTATAATAGAACCAGTGTAACAACTCGTTATAATAATTGTGAAAATCCAATACCAACCTGAACAAAAATACATTATAGTAGAGATCAATGCTCAATTTGAAGCAGTTTATCATTTTAATGAAAAAAAACTCACCAATCAACAGCCGCGTTGTAATCTTACTCGTCTTGCTCCAAGAGTTTTTACCGAGGAATGTAAAGCAATTTGTAAAAGTTCCGAAGACGTACCAGAACATATTTTCTATTTCTCCACTGTTATGCAACAGATGTCTTAGAGTGTGTTTGTCTGAAAAAGCTAGTGGAAACATTCCGAAAAGATAGGTGAACGTTAAAGCAACCCAAACATGCCAGTGGAAAGGACCGAGAATTGCTCGATAGCTGAAAAAAATATAAATGGACAAAATAATATTACACCTTTAATCTAGGAAGGGTTAAACAGAGGAGATATGTTTAACTCCCATATAATAAGGGGCAAGCCTTTTGCTATTAGGCACTGAGAAATTCTAGATGGAATAACCAATAACACTTTACCGGACCGGGAATCGAACCCAGGACTTCATGCTTAGCAGTTGAGCTTGCGACCGCGAAGCAGATAAGAGAGAAGTACGAATATATGATATATTGGTTAAAATTAAACTTAGGTATAGATTGGTGCAGATAAGTTGCAATGAATGACGTCATAAGCAGTTACCGGGGTAAAGCCGTCGACATTAGTGTTATGAAAATCGCGCAATCTTGAGAATGCGGCAATGACACATCCATGTCCCTTGCTCTATCGTTGGTCAGGTACATTCCCGCTATTCCTATATCTGCTCGTCCCATTGCTACTTCTTTAGCTACTGAATCTCCAGACCTAACAAATAATTATATTTCATTAGCGATTTCAAATTCAAATACATCAATAAAATGGGTGTCATTGGTTTAGGTACCCCAAATTAGGCTCCTGAGGTTCTATGATTTCTATAGAAAAATTGTTTCTTTCAGCCAACAATTTTATTAGCCGTAGTTCAACACCATCCCATACAACTCGAGGATTTCCACCATCAAGATCTGCTTTTATCCTAAACAACAGAAATATAGAAATGTAAAATGTGTAGAAATCGGTATGAACCTCAATTATTGATTTTCGTAATTACCTTCTGAATACATAAGGAGGTTGATTAGCAGCAGCGACCACAAATCTATGCCCAGCATAACCTTCAGTCATTTTAGGAGGAAAAAGGTTAACATTTCTTGAATATTTTCCATGTGTCCAAGAATTTAACACTACAGGCTGACTAGCACCCAATCCATCTGTATACAGTTTATGTGTATACAGAATGTATGGTAATTCCTAGATAGGCAGTTCAATATTGTTATCAAAATGTTCACCTTTAAAAGTTTCAAAATCTTTGTTGCAAATCTTTACTTACTATAGTCACATCGTCTCCTTCTTTGAAGCTCTGTCCAATTACAAGTAGATTAACAAACATTCTTGAATTAACACTAGCTAAAAATTCTTGTACAGCCCATTGAGAGGACCTTGCAATTATTATAATCTTGTTCTCAGGTTGCTTACCCAATAATTTTGCACTGATATTTATATCCGTCAAGAAGAGTATAAAATGTTGACAGTCTGAGTTAGCGTGTAATAGTTTAGGCTGAACTAATTCACCGCTTTCATTGATATATCCATGAACGAAAGTCATTGGAAATCCCTTTAGAAGATTTTGTACCAAGTAACTTTCCTTGGACTTGACTTGACTGTCGTAAAGTATTACCGGTGTGCAATCCTTTAAATAAGTCAAAGATATGTTGTGTATCAAATTCGCAAGCGATGGTGTTTGGTCAAAAAATGAAGTTTCGTTTAAAAAACGCTCATTCCATAGTTCCTGTTTGGTTTTTGGATGCCCGTGAAACGCAGGATCTAGAGCTCTTTTATGAATTTCTCCATCATATTCATTTTCTTCTTGTTTGAATTGCCTTCGATTAATTTTTTTGCTAGTATTATTAATATATACATTTTCAGGCATATCATTACTTTTTATTTCCCTTTTTCTGTCTACTTTATATTGCGTGTCTAAGACAGATTGTGAGGGATAATATTCCACCTCTACTTCTGCACCAAAAACATTATAGGCAAGAATGACCGCACAAAACCAAGAGACTGCCATATTATCTGAATTATGTTTGAGTCGTCGGCTCATGTGTGAGGTTTTTTTATAGGCTTTCTTTGACCTTGGTCTACGAAAACATCACAACACAGGTGTTATGATTGAAATTTAATTTTTGATGATCACTGCGGATTCTTTATGGTCACGGTCGTAACCCTGACTTTTAGATTTATTTCATGGAGTTAATTCTTTCTTCGTCCTTGGTACATTTTTTATGAAGGAAAAAATAAACTCCTGCTCCTAAGGGTGAATTGTATAGTGGCCTCTAAAACTTAGTTGACATTTTTCCCCTTCAGCAGTGACACACCATATTATGATTTATAATAAAATTCTAGTGATCCAAATGTTTGAACTGCTATAACGTTTTTATTGACTGATTCAACTACCTGTGACTGATCTTAAAAAAATAACCAAGTAATCCCTAAGGAGTGCCTGATTATTTTTTTTATTCTTATTTTTTTCAAATCATTATGTGGCATCACAGCTAACGTGGAAAAATATCAACTAACTTTTGGAGGGCACTGTAGGTATATTTTCATACTATAACGGAAAGCAAAATAAAACATTGACGTATTTATAGCATTTTATTACTCAGCACTGTTCACAATATTGTTACAGTTCTTGTACAATAATATAAATAATGATGCCGATACAAAATACGAAATCAACTTGTTCTAAAGTTTTGCACTACCTCAGTGCAGTCATATCCGAGATACATTGTTCTAGGCCGAGACGATAATAAAAAAGTGAAACTACCAATTTTAAATACTAATCCTATATTTACAGTAGGGCTTATTAAATAATGAATAACTTTTAAATAAGATTCGTAGCAAGCGCTTCCAATTACTTTAGTTGCAATAGCAGACCAAAGCTTTAATCCTAATAGAGTAAGAATCGAATTTACTGTTAGAGTCATAGTATAGTAGTCTAGAAAGGTAAGCTAGAAGAATGAAGCCAAAGTAAAAAAGGAAACCTATGACTCAAACAGGAATTCTCCTATCAATAATGATGTATTGTTGTATACGTCCTCGAATGAATGAACAGTTGTATAGACATGTGCAACATCACAGATGAACACAAATGCGATGTGGACAGACATCTACACAATGCTATACACTAAAAACTTTATTGTCCAAACCAAAACTTTACATGTGTATTTGAATTCAATTAAAAAAAATCATCATAGGGACTTTGACAGAGGACTATCATTTAAAAACAACTAAGAACGTACGTAATACAACTCCTAGCTAAACATTACACACTAACAACTATATCTATATTTACAAATTATAAAAAGGCAGTGTCAACCACGAAGCTGGCAAGATTAGAAAAACATATTTTCTAAATTTTAATATGGCTTTCGTTTAAAATTATTCGGAAAATGGTAATCATTTTTAGGATGTATGCGATAAATACTGGAGACTGTAACTTTAGTATCACGATATGACAAATCAAAAAGTCTATCTAAACATCTGCATTAATTTAAAGAGATTACAAACTAAAACGAACACAAAATAGGAAATATTATTATTGCAAAAACATTGCACGAGTATTGTTACAAGTAGATCATGCAATTAAACCTAATGAAATCGACGCTATCTTCACGCTAGACGATTGAAAACACTTAATATCACAGTTTCCAATACATTTAGGACGTATTTTAGAGAATTATAACGAACACTTTTCGTTACTATGAAATTGTCAAAGTTTGCTTTGTGACCATCAAAATCTAAATGGCACTCTTCAGTTGGTGACAAAACAATTTCTGCTGATGAGTCTGTGAGCTACACAAACGATCTTTATTGCCTCGTTGGCTTTGATACATCTGATGTATCAACACTCAACATATATATCGAGGGTGGTAGTATTGTTATGCTATAGTAACTAATCCGCTTATTCTCCGATATCGTTGTCTATGCGTGAAGATCTAATGCCAGATTTGCCGGTCCAGGGGTACACTTCGGGACAAGGTTGGCAAGTCCTCATGTATCTGACTCCGGATTTGTGCCAGAGGTTGCACACTTTAGGGTTGTTGCATTTCTTCGGCCGATCCTGGAATATAAAAATATAAGGAGTTAATGATAAACTTACAAATACCTTTACCTTGATGTGTTCAATAGATAATTAGACAGTTTGAGCCATATTTATGCAATGACTTAGATTATCTTGGAGAAACATTATTTATTTTAAAGGGGTTGTATCTCAGTGACAATGTCACCTCTGTAACAGAAAGCATTCATCAATTACCCCAGCTGACCCCAAATAACATGGGCCAAGGGCAAGAAGATGATGATTATTAAGTAAAAGATAATACACACCTGGTAATTGCACTGGAAGGGCTGGAAGTTATTAAGCCTGTTGATGGGTGTGGGGTCTCTGACCCACTGCAGCGCTTGCCAGTTGGTGACGATCCACACGTCCTGCATCTGGTTGATGAAGTCCAGGAACATGAGGAAGCCGGCTTTGTGGTGGGGCTGCGTGAACCACGCTGCATGGTAGTAGAGACCGAAGGGTGCCCTGAAATTTTTGAAACCTTTATTAGTTTGTGACATTTAAATTTTAATGTCCAAAGAATTAGCAGTGCCATTCAACGTGGCAATGCTGCCAGTCTTCTGGGCATGTTTCCGGATGATGGCGATGCGGACGAGTACTTCGATGCCTAAGTGTCTTTTTGGTTTTGTATTTATTTGTATAGTTACTTAGTTAGTCATTTAATTTTCTTTTATTGTTGTATTCCACGGCAACATAGGCACTGTGTAGGATAATTGAAGTGAAAATTCTTCAAGCAATTGCAAATGCATGTATTTGTTGTCTCTAGTCAATTTATTGTTAGAGCCAAAAACGTAATATCAATTATCACTAAGTTTGAAAGACCAGTGATACTACAGATCATAAATCAAGATTCTTAGTCATCCTAATGACGGCTTCTGATTTTTCTTTTCGGTTATCCTGGATTTGGTTTTCTAGTTTACTGGTTCCTACATCTTATTTACGTAACACATATTCGATCACAATCTGAATCGTTTTGAAGGATATTTCTAATCCATTGCTCATATTATGTCTGCTCAACAACGCAAATAGCGCAATGAATGTTGTTAAACTGCCCAAAATAAAATCATTGCTACTGATAGTGTATTACGCAATCACCCCGCTGGCTGTTCTCGGATGGTTGACTGGAATATTTTCAAAATTTGATAACTTACCTATTGGTAGTATAATGTCTGTCGAAGTTTTTCAATATCATTTTGTATACGTTCTCAGCTTCGGGAGGATTGGCGCAGGCGTCACCCATGGAACAACGGCCTCCATTCAGGTCCTGCCACATCACCATAGGAACCTCCCATACACCTTTAAATGTAAGATATTTGTCAACATCAAAATATGTAACTATACTTCAATTTAGAACCTCAGATAACTTAAGAAGTTTAAGAACAATAATAACTCATTGTTCTCATAGATGACAAAGTTTAAATTCCATTGCAACCATATATTTGCGACCTTTTATTTCACTCAAAAATCAACTCAGACTACATAACACTAAAGTTGATATTGAGTAAGTGGCATTGATGTAAATTATGCGAGCTTCTGACTTAAAAAAAAAGAATCAAGTTTTTTTTTTAATATTTACCTGGATAAGATTTCGTTGGGCAAGGCGGTATCATACAATCGTGGAACAGCTTGTAGTCAAGAGTGTAGGGCCAGCTAGGTGGTCTGTTCTCATAAACGGGCAGCGACGAATCGTAGGTGAAGTTAGCGTCATACAACATCTTGAACATCTTGTTGCCTCCGACGGAGAGGAAAGGCGCTCTCATGCCTCTCACATCTTCAAGCTTAACTCCACCGTATGCTGCCAAGACTTCTCGCTGACCACCCACTTCTCTGTACCATTTCTTTTGGGAGAACTGTTCTCCAAAACTATGTCTAAAATCATTATTAAGTTTCGTTAGTTGGTTATCCTACCATTAGATTGAGTAAAATTGAATGTAAGAAGTAGTAATTACAGTAGAAATAGAAGAATAAAAAATTAAATCGCAAATTTTGAACGAAAAACAAAAAAATCCATAAAATTAATTTAAAGCCAGAAATCAGAGTAATAGAAAATTCAAAGTCAGAATTTAGAATAAGAGAAGTAAAATTGAGTCGTAATTGAAACTGTACATGTCTTTGGTGCAAAAACTGTCAAATTAATGTGCTGTAGTGAGTAGTCCATAAACTTACGAAATCGTGTGTGATGCCATCTCGTGTCCAGCGGAGTAAAGGTTCTGTACTTGACTGTAATCGGTCCATTCGTGAGACACGTAAAATGTTGCGGAGATCGGACAACCGTTGGGGTTGACGCGACCCTTCTCAAACAGATCAGCGTACAGACCCTTGTTCAAGTCATTTACAGAGTCGTCGAAGGTCAGAAGAACAATCTGAGGCACTTGTTCCACCGGCATGTCGGCTGTGTCGGGATGTAGTATGTGCATGTGGGTGTGTGTTGTGCCAGGAAGAGGAAGATAGAGAAACAGGTTTCAAGAAGGACGGAAGAGTTGAGGAAGAGAAAAAAAAAACGATTAGTATCAATATAATATACGATTAGATAGTTTTTAATATATATATTATAGAGATGGCCGTAAATACCCTGTTAGTGGCAAACCTGTAGTCTACCAAAGATGCCGATAGGTTCAGAGATAATTCTATGCTCATTGACTTACGATACTGTGTGAGAGCCAAATTCGTGGCCATCAGCGTAAAGATTCTGAACTTGACTATAGTCCGTCCACTCGTGGGAGACGTAAAAAGTAGCAGTAATCGGGCAGCCATTTGGATTCTTTCGCCCTCTCTCAAAAAGTTCTTCGTAGTACATTTTATTCAAATCGTTCACAGCATCGTCGAATGTTATCAATACCATTTGTGGTACTTCGCTGACGGGCAAATTTCCTATGTCACAAATACCATTTACAACAAACATTTAAATATTTATAGTCGATAAAATATTTTCTAGACAAAGTAAAATCCCTCTCACAAAGAGGAGGCCTGTGTCCCGGCATTGGAAATATTATAGAGCTGTTATGTGTTATGTATGATTAAAATAAATTTATAAAAAAACCATAAAAACTGTATTATTGAAGAACCAAAGCCTTTACGTACCAGGTATTTCCTTGCCACCGCAGGAGCAGTCAGGTAGTAGGCAGACGTCCTTCCTGCACTTAGCTGCTGTCTTATCAGGAGTAGGCTGTGGGTACACAGGGTCAGGCCTGCTCGGTGGGTGCGCGTAGATGTCAACGAACTCGGTCGTTTTGGAGACAATAGCCGTTGACGGTTTCAATGTTGGCCGGCTGCGACTGCTCAGAACAAAAACTGTTTTAGGTGCTGCAAGAAGTAGTCATGCTATTGTGCGTATAGAAATGAGATGAATTGCATAAGTGCGGTTTTACTTTTCATTATAATCAATTATGATGAGTTTTTTTCTTTAATAATTTGCGATAAATATGGATTTGAACAATGATTGCAACTTCTGAATTCCTAAAAATAACTTACGTTATCATTATGACAAATCAAATAATGAATAACGATTGCAAAAAGAATAGATAAAGGTTAAGATGATTGAGTAAAAAGAAGTGAAAATGAAATGGATGATTGTGTTTGTATTCAATTCTAACGTTGGTGGTGTTCCTCTGTTCGGGGGTGGCTGTGGCGGCTGCGCATCGGTCGCGGAGGAATAGTGCGCGGAACCACGGCCTCGAGTGCTGGTGGGCCTGCAAATAGTACATTACTAACTGAACAACACGTTCGCTCATATAACCCTCAGTTAGTATGCGTGAATTTAAAGATGAAGCATTTTCAAAATCATATTCAAATAATGATTCAAGTAAATTTTAATTTTCATCATGATGTCATGTTTTATTCCAAGTATGAATGATCTAAACATTTGAACACCAGACGTGGCTCTCTGATTGTCTGCAATATGATACCACAAATATGTTAATAACGGTGTTACACAACATGCAGTAGCGTACCAAACACGAACACATTTCGATACACTTATGATTCTGGTGCACTTAGACTAATGATGAGTTTGCAATGTGGTGCGATAAACGATTACGTGAAGCTACATTGAGGAACTTGCTACCCAAATAGCTAATTATCTTAACTACTAACATTCCACAAACTACACAAAATACCAATAGTGTGCAGGAAATGGAAAGGTCGCGTCAGGAGTTAACAATTCAGAAATTCAACTCAACCGACATGAAGTCCCCCAATGAGAACAGTATGTTAAGCGAAAGAGTTTAGATGTAGGTGCTATTAAACGATTGCCGGATAAGATGTTTGACTTCATGCTAGTTACTCGCGAGGCAGAAAATAAGGATGTTTTTAATAAACGAAGCCTCCACCCTCAATAAGTAATGTGAGATAACTTCAGGCTGCTTAGACTACTAGCCGGCGAGTTTTGTACCTCTGGTATTTGATTTCGTTGCATTTTGGATTCGCTTGCAAACTGTTGTCTGATGAGCATTTGGACGACGATTGGTAACTCCTGCGCCCACCTCCTGGGTTTGTCGCAGCTAACTTTATGGCGGGATTGACTCGTGAGGCTCGCGGTGGAAAGGATATGCTTTTAGTCGTCGAAGTCGTCGGGTCGAACTTCATAGTCGTAGTCGATTTCGTAGTACTAGTCGTAGATGCGATTTCACTTTCGACTTTATTATGTTGCCCATCAGTCTCAGTCGTAGCTCTATCCTCCACAACATATTGAGTTGACTGAACTACTTCATCGTTAATATCGATATCCCGAATATTACTTTCAATTGCTGGAACTTCGTTAATAATGTTTTGGAACTTGTGCGAGCCTTCATTTTCTGGCTTACTTGTTATAAGACTACTGAATTTAGATTGATACGAGTCCCTACTTGGTATGCTTCTATAATCATTTGTTGAACTTTGTATCGGTATTGGAGATGTTGGTAAGTTGGCATATGTGAAAGGAGTGCTACTCATGCTGGCCATAGTTGTAGTCGTTGATGAAAAATCTTTTATGTCACTCTCCGCTTCAGTGAAGCTAATAGATTCAGCATTGAGGGCAACATATCTACTTACAGGAGGTTCCGTTATAATTTGTAGACGCTTCACATTGCTGCGCAAAGGTTTTTCATCCACATACTTCAACGGCTTCTTCTGGTATCCGATATTAACTACTTCCTCTTCATATTTATGTGTGGTTGTAGTAGGTATGGGTGTAGTTGATGTTGTCGTTGTTGTAGTTGAAAACTCTTCGACAAGTTGTGGTGCAGGAGAACTTCCCAAATTGTTCAAGAATGCTTTGATGACAGTTTTAACTTTACCATTAAATATTTCCGTGGTTTGGTCCGGGACAACTTCATCCTCTACTCGGTAACTATAGTACGACGGCTTGCGCGAATGTTTTTGTTTCTTAGTATTGCGGTGTCGGAATGACCTGCGTGTGGTTGTTGTGGCTACAGTTGTGGATGTAGTAGAGGTCGTATAGTTACGTGTGTCAGCGTTCCTGTATGTATTGCGTAAATTATCCAATGTTTTGAAAGGTGAAATGGAAGGCTCGCTCCAAGTGTATTGAGATCTATCGTATTCTCTAGTTGGTGGTTCCTCATTTAGTGTGTTATTTAGAGCTGCGGTTGATAGCTCGCTAGCACGAGCATTTTGCAAACCGGTCTCAATCAACGCTTCATTATTAATGGCATTCTCTGTGGAGTCAACAACATCTTGATTGTTTGCGGAAAATGGAGTCGGTCGTGTTTTGATATAATATTTCATCGATGTAACGGAGGGCAAGGTGGTGCTTCTATATCTAGATTTTACGGGTATTGTTCTGCTCGTTGGTCTTACATAAACAGGAATATCGTAATCATCTTCGCTATTGACAGGACCAAAATCATTTCTACGCTTCGAGCTCTCGGAAGATATTTCGTATTTACTATCGGTTTTAACTACTGGTTCTACAGACGCCGGTTCTACAGACGCCGGTTCTACAGACGCCGGTTCTACAGAGGCCGGTTCTACAGACGTCGGTTCTACGGACGCCTCTTTACTATTACTACTACTGTCATAATAATACCTATCCGAATGTCTTTGCCTACTACTGCTACCACCTCGACTACTTGGTTTACGGGCCCTATCGAAATCTTCTAATGGTCGCGTTAGAACAGTCAACGTATAAGTATTATCGGCATTATTAGGATTTCGCCTGATTGAAAAACCAGATGTTAGTGACACCTTTTTATTGTTCCTGGACTTGGATCTTACCACTTCCACATTATTATTATTATTGTTAGTCACTTCAGAAGAACGTCTTGATGCGGTTGCAAGTGTTTCAGTCGTAGATAATGTCTCTTTTAATCTATATAAATTGTCAGTCGCTTCAAAAGGTTTGGCAAGGGAGGAAAAGTTTAAGGTTGGTGGTTGCGTGGTAGGGACCGACGATGAAATCTCGTCAGAAGGTTCTGAAGAGGATTCAGGAATTGGACTTTCATCTGTGGATGATCTGTTGAATACAAAGCAAAAAAAAATCTTTCTAATTGAAGCTCTAAAACAATACTACTTATATAAATATTTATTTTTTACAGGCGGAAAACTGTCTCGTTTCTACAGATAAATTAGTTAAGTTAGTGAAAACGGAAATGCGTTATAATATGTTTAGAGTTCACTGCTGAGACAGAAGATACCACAAAAGCTACATAATTACATCAATATAATATTAAAAGAGAGAAAAGAAATAGTACTGATAAAACTAGATACTGAAATGAAATTTTGAACAACCTTAAGACCGATACAAAAGAAGGACAGAAATTAGTAAATAGTTAGAAGTTTGAATCAGTTGAAAGGTTGCAAATGAGAGATGAGACTTAGATGAAAACGTAAGATGATAGAATGAGGTTAATGTAAATTTTGAGAGAATGATTTAAGCCGGGATGATTTTACGTTTGAAGATCGATCTTTTGTAGTACCTTGGGGTATATCGAGACGGGGTCATTGCTTCAGTGTAGGGTGCTGTAGTAGGGCGTTGTGTTGTTGTGCTTGTGCTGGTTGTGGAAGGAGTGGTGCTAAAAGTGGTAGCTTCGTACACAGTCGTCCTCCCGCTGCTTGGGTTATGATCGTATCCCAATTCATTACCTTCGCCCCTGGATCATAGGCAATATTTCCATGTTAATTGGTTTGCTAAGTTTACATTTAGCTTTATTAGATTTAATACATAATAATATAAGATCTTAAGATTTAGTAATAGTTGCACTGAAATCATACCTAGTCGAATGGCGAATTGGAGCTTGATATTGGTTCTGGTTGTTGTTTATCTGAAATTTGATTTGGCTTGATTAGTAATTAGTAGTTCAACTAATTATAACGCAAAGATTGTGATAATTTGTTATTCTAAGAAACAATTGTTTTTGAATCTGATATTAAAAAATAGTATTGACCAATTTTATAGGACAATTAACAGTCATAGGTTTTGACAAGATTGTATTTTTTTTTTACTTCTTAGGTTTGCTCTCTGGTTTACATATACTCGTATTAATAGATTGTAAAGCATAATAAAAAATTACCTGTGGTCGTATAAGTTCATCATCGTAGTCAACTGGCGCTGGCCTCGGTGTGTAGGTTTCAACGGGTCGTCTAGCCGGCGCGGGAGGAGGGGTACCTCGGTACGTCTGCTGCACAGCTGGGCGGAGCGAGGCCGTGTTATATTGCTGAACGTAGTCTGCCGATACCAGTTAGTGGGTTACGTGCATGAAGTTGTAAGGTTATAGGTCGTGTGCATTATAAATATGGTGTTGGAGTATTAAGAAATAGTTTGGCTTACAGCTCATCGTTTTTAGTGGATAGGGTTGAAGACAATGGTGCCGAATTTGTTGTACACAAATTATACTAAATTTATGTTCAGTGCAAGAAAAATTTTAGTTTAGTCCTGTCAAATTAATCAGCGCCTGACACTACTCCATACAAGTTTAGACGTGTTTAAAAACTCGCCTACTAAAATTACTTCAATTTACGACAGGCGCTGATTTATTTAGTTTAGTTTGTGAACAAGGGAATCTGCACCAATATTACCAGTTATGAAATCCAAGTCCTCTCAATTTTATTTGAAACCGTTAATATGTTGATGGCAACACTTGAATTAAGAAGTTCATTGTTAAAATAATATTACGGGATTATACCTCATAACTTTTTATATAATAATAATTAATGTCATATTTACATCACTACATAGTATAAAACAAAGTCGCTTCCCGCTGTCTGTCCCTATGTATGCTTAGATCTTTAAAACTACGCAACGGATTTTGATGCGGTTTTTTTTAATAGATAGAGTAATTCAAGAGGAAGGTTTATATGTATAATACATGCATAATATAGTAGAGAAACACTGTACATTTTAGAGGTTTCTAATGTGATGTCGTAAATAAACACATTTTTTACGCTTACATTGCAAACGCTGGCTTAACCCTACGCGATAGATCAAAATAATGTACTACAGTATTGTACACCATAAAAAGGTCTATAAAAAAGTCCGTGATGGCATATGTCTATCTCTTAGAGATAACCCACAATAACCATTTTTTATCCTATACTTTTTAAGAGAAATAATGGCTCTAAAATTATCAGTGTTTCTCTACTATATTATGCATGTATTATATGCATATAAACCTTCCTCTTGAATCACTCTATCTATTAAAAAAAAAACAGCATCAAAATCCGTTATTATTTTTAAAGTTCTAAGCATACATAAAGACAGACAGACAGCGGGAAGCGACTTTGTTTTATACTATGTAGTGATAGTGATCAGCATTGCACCCGTGCGAAGCCGGGGCGGGTCGCTAGTTTCTTATAAATTATGGGTAAGTGTTAGGTCAATGATGTTACAGTTGTAAATGTCGTACCAACTTTCATAGGTTATTAGTTTTCAGTTGACTTCTTGTTAAAATATCCATTTGAAATAAGTAATGAGGAAAAGAAGTCCCATTATAAATAATAAGTTTATAAAACGTCATGTTAATTTCAAGTAAGTTAGACTGTTACAAACCATAGAATAGTAGTCTACTAAAATCTTAATACAAACTTGGAAATACTCTTTTAAATGACGAGATTATCATGCGAAATCCTCTATTTAAAGTTAAAACTCATCTAATAAAAGTATTTACACGTTTCAAACATGGAATTTAAATAATGTCGAAGTCCTGTACGATTGTTATTGTAATGTTACCTGTATCTTTGTACAATTCACCATCTTCATCATAAACAGCATAGAAGGGGTCGTATTGATCGGGACTGTAGTTCTGAGATCCATTGTACAACATCTTCGGACGGGGACTTGCTGAATAGGAAGCTGGAGCTACGCTTTCGGTCGGTTCCAAGCTAAAAATACCATTGGTTCTGTTGAAATCTCAGTAAACTTCAAAAACTTTTCACATATTCAACATTTTCAACTCAGTTGTATTTACAGTTGATTTCGCAATATACAAAGCAACTTGGTCAGTCTTTTCTACAGTCAAAGTCACTATAGTCAATGTTAGTTTAGTCAGAATACGTTTAGTGCGATATATATCAAGTAACCGAAGAATTCTGTACAGAAAGTGTAAGTTAGTTGTGTGAAGAGTCATCTCCAATATAGTTAGTAATTATAAAGTTGTGTGCTCTTCTTATTACCTGTTTGTTTTACCGTCATGTTTAGTCTTTGTAAATCTAGTCTCTTGGTTGTGGCTGTCACGAGGAGTAGTCGATATCATTTGTGCAACAATATTCGGATGTCTTATTCTTCCTCTCGTCTGCTTGTCTTCATTTTGGGAAGTTTCTTTTAGAGTAGTTGGCTTAGCTAACCTATGCCTAACAGTATAGGGACGCAAAGTCGTTTGGTTCAAATATTTGGGAGGCCTAACAGTGTTGGGTCCATTTTCAGTAACTGGTCTTCTTATATGCATAACAGTTCTGTTTCGAGGCATATGGTGTATAATTTGGTAGTTAGATACTTCAGGACGACTCAGAGTTTGCGGAGTGGGGGTACCGTAGTCTACTAACACAGGGATAGGAATTTTTCCATTTATGTTTTTGTTGAAATCTTTCACTGGAGATTTTGTCACAATAGATACATCGTTATGATTCTTAGTGGCACTTTCTGGTTTATTGTATTTAATTGGTACTCTTGTAGGCTTTGGCTTAACACTGGCTGGTGCCAAATTATCTTCATAACTATCATCATATTCCTTGTAATTTTGAGCCATGGGTGGTCTTTGTGGTTTCACTTCAGTACTTGGCATGTATTTTGGTTTGACTGCAGGCTCATAGTAATATTGTTCATCTTCGTCATCATAATAATAATCATTCATTTCTGGAGAAGGCTTTGGTATTGGTCTGCGTTTAGGTGGCGCTCTAGTCGTGGTGGTGATGGGGCTGCTTATGAATTGTTGTTGGTTGTTGAACGAATCAACTGTATTTTGAGGATAACTATAATTTTTTATCGGAGATTGAGTAGATTTTATGGCTTGTGAAAACAAATCTCCTAGATTTTGAATATTTTTTGATGTGCTTGGTTTGAATGAAACAGCTCGAAACGGAGATTGGGTCGATGGATTATTCCAATATTGTTGTAAAGTTGAAAGTTGTTCATTTGCCAACGTCGTCAGGGGCTTAGGTGTGGAATGTTTTAGTGCAATGTAAGCATTATGGGGTTTAATAGAGGATACTAGATACGGTTTTGCGGTTGCTGATATATGTGGATGAAGTGCTATAATCTTTTCAGGCTTTACTAAGTACTGATGTTTCGGCGTTGACACAATGATAGGTGCGGCTGTCCCAGAGATTAGCAAGTATGGCTTAGGGCTAGCAGAAAATGTATGAGTTTGCCCTTTCAATTTATTATCTTGATTTGGTTTAGGAGTGCTGCTTATTGGTCTGCTGAAGCTATAGCTGATTGGCAACTGGCGGTCGTCATTGAAATTTGGTGGTTTTAACTTTGGCCTGTTAGCATCTATAGGAGTACCAGCAGTTTGTCTAATAATATATGTGTTTTGATTTTGTTCTTGCTGTTGTTGTTGCTGCTGCTGTTGTTGTTGTTGCAGTTGTTGTTGTTGCTGTTGTTGGTGCTGCTGCTGTTGTTGGTGGTGCTGCTGCTGTTGTTGGTGGTGCTGCTGCTGTTGTTGGTGCTGCTGCTGTTGATGTTGCTGCTGCGGTTGATGTTGCTGCTGCGGCTGATGTTGCTGCTGCGGCTGATGTTGCTGCTGCGGCTGATGTTGCTGCTGCTCTTGCTGTTGTTGTTGTTGCTGCTGCTGTTGTTGATAGGATTGTCTGGTCGGTTCTGGTCGTTGAATTCCTTGGTCGTATAACTGTGTTTGTTTGTTTGGTGCTAAAGATGGTCTTAAACTATTAACAAATGTTGCTGCTGAGCTGCCAGGTCCAGAAGGTACAGTAAAAGGTTTAGGTGTACTCATTCCTGTATAGCTTAGTGTCGAACTGGGTCCTCTAGAACCAAGTTGGGATGCTGTTGTTACTTCAATTGTGGGATGAACTATAGGTGCTGCTCTTGGACTATTATTGGTGTTGCCAGTTGTATACTGACCATTGCTTAATTTTGACAAATATGCGTCAAAATCGAAGTCGGGACTAGCAAACGGATTTTCTATATCTTTATATCTATTACTTGGGTGCCTGAATTCATAGGGTGGTGCTGGGTAACCATCTTTATGATGATCATCATCTTCATCGTCTTCTTCTGAATTTTCATCCTCTTCTTCACTAGAATTCTCTTCATCGTCATAATCTTTATCATCTGACGGTCTTTTCTCAGCATGTTGTTGCATTATCTTTATGTTTCTAATTGGTTGTTGATTATTGTTAATTGGATTTTGCTTCTGTTGCTGGTATTTATTCCTGTCTTGTTCTTCAGTTCTGTAGTTTTCTTGAGGCCGCGGCGATGTTGGCACTAGGACAGGTTTACCCGTAACAATAGTACTAGGAACATGCGATGAATCGGGAAAAGAGATGGGATTATTTTGATGATTCACATTGGATGGCGTCGAAGAATAATATTGATTCATGTACTGAACGTTACCTTGCTTGGGAGCATTATTATAAAAACCACCAGCTAATGAAGTAAATTGGCCACTATTAAGCGATGATATAGGTGGACTTTTCGTTATTATTTGGGTTGCAGCATTCAAAGGATTATGAGCTAACGTCTGACTAGATGGGTCCGGTAAACTAGGTTTAAAAAGTCCTTGCGATTGTGAATTACCTGCTTGATAAGATAAAAAAGGATTGCCTGTAGAATATAAGTTATTATTGTAGGATTGTGGTTGGCGGGTATCATAGTAATTGTTATTATTTGGGTTGTTATGAAACGTTGGTTGGTATCTAGAATTTTGAACATTAGTATTGTATTGCGGGAATTCAACTAATTTATATGGCTTTACGAGGGCCCAGTTCTTTCCAGGAGACTTGGAGCCATTTTTAACATAATATCTGATTTGTCTCTTTCCTCTTTCGGTATCATCTAGTGGTGTACCATCTTCATCATCTTCAGTATCTATTTCGACATACTCCATTTCTTCGCCACTGTCACTTCTTTTAGACATTTTTTCTGGTTCTGCTGTAGTAGTTTTATTAACAACTAAGTCTTTTCCTACCACTTCCCTTTTCTTTCTCAAGACTGGTTTTTCAGTCGGGTCATTAGTAATAATTTCATTCGTTTCAACGTCTAATTGTCTGTCATTAGGAGAGTCAGTTACGCTGTCACTTTTGTCTTCACTGCAAATAACGACACTATCTATTAATTCTTTATTCATAGTCAATATATCGTCTTGTGTTATACTCTTGTTAGGACTTACCTGTAAGATTGGGGTGCGGGAGTAACAGTAGCAGTTCGTCGTTCATCGACTTGGGAGCCAAATGAGAAGGAGCCTATTTTACCACTGTTTTGAGGAATGGACGCGGGAATAATGTTAGAGTTAAAATTTCTTCCGGTGTTGGTTTGTTGAGCTCCGTAACCATCTCTGTCCTTTTGAACTTGTCCTATGGTAGGAGGTTGTCCTCGGTAAACGCGTTGCTGCCTGTCATTTTCAATTTCCTCTACTGGTGGTAGGTCATCTACTTCTTCGTACAGTTGTTGTTGCTATAATGTAAACGAAACATTGTTAATATTTCACAATAAAGGACGGCCATAAGGTCGCCGTCCGATGTACTCGATTTTTTAAATACCTTTTCGTATTCTTGTCGGCTGAATTTAGGCTGTCCTCTTGAGGTAATGACGGGATTGGGTTGAGCACGTGGTGGTGGTGGCGGGGGGGTGCGGCGTGGTGGCGGGCGAGGGGGCGGATCTCTTTCGTTGATCCGTTCCAGCTCTTCACCGCCGACCGCGCTGGTGCCGTCACAGCCTACGTTACGCGGCCAATCACACGTTTGGAGCTCGTGGCTAGAAGACATTAAAAGGATAGTTTGAACAAAGATACGATTGAAAGCCACTTATTAGAAGTATAGTACCTTTACCTACTGCCTTGGGACATTACGCTTCATCGTCTCATAATATTTATATAGCAAGAATTTACGCGTGAAGGAGTCAAGCTTGATTCATATCTATCATATCATTTTCTGTTCATGACACAATTTGATTCCAACAAACCCACATTACGAGAGTAGACTACAACTCTAGTAACGGAACGGACGGTTGTCTTCTGTTGGAATCAAATCAAAGCATAAAATCATTGAGGCATTTAGGTCATTGGTGTTCTTTTAAGTTTCCAACAACCTCAAAGTCATGCTACACAACGATTTCAATATTGTTAGCGCTAACCTCATTATCTTCATTAAAAATAAACTTTTTCGATGTGAATTTCTCACGCTTAACAAGATGTTCTCATATAGCCCGACAGCATATCTCTTTATATGAATAATGTTAATGTTGTCACGCATATATGTTTATTATTTGAATGGTATTTTCTCATAAGAATCTGATATCATACAACATCTAGCATCTAGTATAGAAAACTTCGAGCCATTTATAACATGACATGTACTGGCAGGTACGAAATGTAGTTCTACTAGAAATGCAAATGGGATAGTTGTAGTATGTTTTATTGGACATGTTGCTTCGTATGTGAAGTCCAAGCTATGAATAATCATCTGTGTGACCTATGTGTATTAATACTGAATCTTAATGATTAGATAGGCAGTAAAGTCTTCCTGCCAGTCAACAACAACAAACCGCGATCATTAGGCCATCTGCGAAGCGTAATGACCATGGCAACGAAACTGACCACCATGATACCTGCTGAGAAGTATCTACAGTAGCCTGATAGTTATAATGATGATAATTCCTCACCTGTACATAAGGCCACCAGTGCATGACTCGAGTAGTGCGCCGCCAAACACGCAGACGTAGTACAATGTGCAGTCGGTGGGGTGGGGGTAGTAACCGAACTCTTCGGGACAGTCGAAGTCGACGTCACGCTTGATATCGGCTGCTACAGGCACGCTTCGGACCGGGCTGGATCGGGACCGCGACCGGTCGGAGTGGGCGCCGAAGCATTCTGAAATTAGAAATTAGAATTTAGTTGTGGAATTCGGAAATGGAAAATAATAGGATGCAAGTATATTATACATTCAAAGTGCAGAACGCGTGCCCATTTGAGCTAGTCGAGTTACATTTTACAAAATATACATTTTGTTTCTGCATGTATTTTAGATCAATTAAACAATATTTACAAAGATGGTAAAGAAATATTTCAAAACAATAAATAACCTAACGTAACCGATAAATCTATTATTATAATCGAAGACATTGATCACAAATTGGACAAAATTACGCGTAAACGACCACAATTGACTGTCGATCGAAATAATAGCATATCGCAAGGTATATCGAATGCAACACGCATAGCCGTTACATTGTCTTCGGAGCGCTTCGAAAGTGATATGAAACAATTGTCGCAAGCGGCTGCAATAGCACGAACAACGAGACCGTCGCCGATACACTTTAAGATAACCGCATACTAATCGGAATAATAAGCAGAAACCACCGACGCGAGCCTTAATGGCCGTACTTAGCACTAAAGTAGGGATTCGAAAAGGTATCGATGTCTGTATTGTACGTATCGATATTTCTATTCTTCTTCCACTTCTTACGAGTTCTTACCACTCTTATATATGCTTTCTCTATCGAGTGTCCTTCAGTTCTAAATACTTTTCAATTTCAAACGATCAAGTGCTATTGATACTCTTCCAAATTTTTTTTATTAGTTATTTGCCTGTGACGTCAGTGCTGACAGTTGGATATTTTTTGTACGCTAGTCGACAAAATGCTATACGGAACAGGTTAGTGTGAATTAAGCATCAGAAAAAAGGTTTAACATTTTTTTATTAATAATAGCTTGACTAAAACTATCTTAGATATTTTTACGAAATTGTTACGAAACCTCTAATTGGTAATCTATCGATACTATACCTATCCCTGCACTAAACTATGCAGTTGCTTCACTGTCCTTGCAAGCTCATGCACCGTACACCTGCAACAGAATTCCTTATCCCACTATCTTCACACAGTGATCCGTTTATCAGATCTACGCCATCCGTAGTACCAAATTGATTTCGCAAATGTGCAAAAGTCGGAATCGTCAGCTTTATAGCACATTCAATTGTCTAATATGAAATTGTCGTAACAATAGGGATTGTTTTTTTTTCCACATTCTTGAAGTATAATGGTGGAAAACATATTGGCAATTGATGCTGTATAACGTTTGAAGTTAGCGAGGCTAACATAATAACGTTACATACTCTTACATCAGTCGGTAATTTGTTGGTAATTAGCGAAACTTTGCACAGCACACTGAACACTGTATCGCACAGTGGTCTAACTTGACAAAAGGAAATGAATGCATAAAATTTTACTGAAAGTTTGAGTTCTGAATTTTACTTCAGTCCTTCTTGGGCAAGCATTTCAATAAACATGAATAAATCATTTTTTTTTTTCAATAAATGTTATACCTACCTCTTTTTAAGGCATTTCCTATGCGTAACGGCTTTCTGACGATTGTAAAAAGGTAGAAATCAATATAGAATGACTCTTAGTGGGCTAGACACGAGTGACACGCGTCGACGGGTGTCGACGAGTATTGTATAGAGCCGAGGACATGTTGTGGACGGCTGCAGTTACTTCCGCCATTGACGCGTGTCTGTCGTGTGTATGATCACTTAGAACTATAGAAGTTGTTTGGTAAATATCAAAAAGATCCGTCTTCTCTATCCTATTTCATGGTTTACGTAGATATTACCAGAATGGCAGAACCAGTTCCTAGGCCACGCGGGTACCTATATTTTCGTAAGTTATACTTATTTAAATACTCATGACGCGATGTTATTATCATTGTTGTGAAAAGGAACTGAGAGCGAGAGCTTTTATCTAAATCACAGTCAATTTTGTCACGTTCTCATTGTATCACGAATTACGTGGGATTTGGGCCAGACAGCGAATCTCGCGCATGGATTAAGATATTAAGTAGTTAAGGCTTTACGAGTTCCTTTTTTTCTTTGTCTGTCTGTCTGCTCTTGGCTAATTTTCTACTTTATTATTTAAATTTAATTGCGTGTCTTTAGGTGAGCAAATAGTCCTTGTCAGTAATGAAATGTAAATATACAGAAAAATCTGCATAAGTGTGTTAACGCCTATTCATTTTTATCTAGGCATGCTACTGCTTATCTTACTTCACACACTACTCCTAATATTTTATAAACAGTTTAAAATGGCGCTAACTATCGTAAAACCAAAAAAAAGCTTTGTTTCTAATTACAATTTTTGAAAAGTATGACCTTGACGTACGTCAAATATTAACGATTACGTAATCGTTATTATTTGACGTACGTATGTTACGTTAACCAACTGTTAGAAACAACCGGCCTTTAGTGACATTAACAATCAAAGCAATTTGGAATAGGTTTCTACATATTCGTGGTCTTATAGGAAATTATAGTTAATATTTAATCTTTCAATAAAACCCACTATAAGGGAGAGGGAGGCCTTTGTCCAGCAGTGGGACAATACAGGCTAGTTCTCGACTCCACAAAAACTATACTTTTATATCATAAAGCGATACTTTTATCCTCAAATAAAACCTTGCATTCAATAATAACCATAGTTCATGCTCTATTCCATACACAAAGTATTTACAGTCTAAAAAAATTTTATATAAAAAAAAACAACCGACTTCCAAAAAAACACTACAAAGTGAAAAATAATTTTAATTTTGGAAGTCGGTGTCGTTGGTTCTGCATTTTGGTTTTTTGACACCGACTTCCGAAATTAAAATTATTTTTCACTTTGTAGTGTTTTTTTGGAAGTCGGTTGTTTTTTTTTTATATAAAATTTTTTATTTTTCACTTTTTAGTTATATCTACCCCAATCAAATTCATATAAACACTACTTGCTATGTAAATATCAGTGACAGGAAGCTGCATCTGCGTTTATAGGGTACAGACGTGATGTTATGTTGTGCGATTGCGTAAACAATGCATACATATGCGATAGCAGCAATCGCGGTTGTTTTACTGGTATTCATTATTATTATAATAAAAAAAAAATATAACCTTTGTAGTGAGTACAGGCGTGATATTATGTTGAGTGATGGTGTAAACAATGCTTAGATATGCTATAGCAACAATCGCGGTTAATCTGCTGTTATTTATTGAAGAGTTCCCCCGATTTCTACAAGATCCCATCATCAGATATTGAAATGGTGACAATGGGACCACACGGGAAGCACCAGCTTTCAAATAAAAAAAGAATCATGAAAATCGGTTCACCCAGTCGGTTATTATGAGGTAACAAACATAAAAAAAAAAAAAAAAAAAAAAAAAATACAGTCGAATTGATAACCTCCTCCTTTTTTTGAAGTCGGTTAAAAAGCATAACCACCACTACTCACTGATGGTGTGAAGTCACATAAATCTACAGAACAATAACAGCGCATAAAGTATGGTATACTTTGTTCGTTTAATGCCTTCAAACACCTTGATATGATCTTGTTGTGATCTTATGTCATTTTTTTATATGGTACTGCTCCCGATACAGACTGTTAATCACGTTAAATAAAACAAGTGTTACGTTTATTATGTAATAATGAGGAGAATTCCTACTTACCTAAACTGTGTTACTTCACAAGAACGGTTCCACAATCTAAGCCGATGGAATTTAAATAAAAGGTAGATAAAACACAGTAAAGGTAGAATGCATGATTCAAAATTGATAAAAAACGAATTAACATGAGGAATTAGACATAAAAAGAGCTTTTTAGTATAAGTTTTCTCTTAAATTTGATTGAATTATATTATTTTGATCGAGATTATGATTAAAATGACTTACTTATATCATATCGGGACGACAAAAATAAAAAATCTGGGAATACTAGTGCTTTGTAATCACGATATAAATATTTATGACACGACTATTTGGATATTATACATTTGAATTAATTTTTTGTTTGTATGTACATTGAGAACGTCATTTGTTAGATATAGGTACAAAGTTTAATTAATTATAGTATTGACGTCCCCACGTTTTATATTGTCGCTTGCTATTATGTTAAAAATAGGATCTATAAATGGTTAACAGGCCCCAAGCGCCGGCGCCTAGCTTCACTCTCATTCCAATTCAACTTAGCAACTCAATGGCGCGCCATCCACCCACAGAACTATTCCATAGACACATTACATCCAAATCAGCATACAATACCAAAGACACAGGTAGAAATAACCAAACAATATAATAATTATCCTCTAAAGGTAATAAGCAAACGTTATCTAGATAAGTCGCCATCATACTATACGTTTTGCAAGACAACCTTGTGTTTAAGACAACTACATACAATCTGCGAACAATGGTAATAGTCGAACAAATGCTTGAGTTTCCCACAAGTAGATAATCCGAAAACTTGTCAAACGAAAATCATACATACAGCGAGTGACATAAGGGTTACAATAATTTCAGTTACTATCCCAGTGTCGACACACGACCGTCAACATTCGGGCCGTGATCCGCGCACGCGCTGCCTCAAGTACCCTAAGGCTTAGTGTTGACTCACGTATAATTTTGATGTTTATCAATCGTATATTAGTGTTATATCGATAACCATCCAATTTTATTTATCCTAACAATCTGTTCAACATAACATGTTCGCCTCAAGCATATTTAAAATTACTTACGCCTCAATAATTTTTGTATGCAAATTCGAAGTCCGTGTCGACGACCTTCAATACTGGTTACAGGACAGTTTTTGTCAAGTCATTACTTAATGTGACGCAAAAAACATTGTATTTCGATCACTCTCCGAATAAATCAAACAAAAAACTTCCTTATGTTATTTTGGTCAGGAAGTCTTGGACCGACAATTTAATATGTCTGCAATGAAATTGGTAAGGGGATTAAGTCAATCCGTAATTACATTAATAATAATAATAATAATAACAGTCGCAACGTAAAAACGACGGATGCAAAGTAGACACACGCCCACCTTAATGGTTAGCTAAACCATGGCAAAATCGTTGGCAAAACGCAATCAACTCTAGAATTAGCAAACAACGAAATCGACCCAGTTGTCGCAACGACCGCCTCTATACTCGAATTAGCTTATTAATCAATCAGCAGATCCCCTGATCGTGGCTCCAAAGTGTTGCAAACTATAATAAATCCATAATTATTCACCGTGGACGAACCATAGAAGCATGAGATCCATAATAATGCCTCATTGTGTGGGAAATCTTCGGGCAATAGGCGATTAATCTGAACACTGCAATACGACGTGTTGAAATATTCTCCAACCATTGCAGATATACTCGATGCTCTAAATAAACTCGATCCGACGTTTCAAGATCGTTGACTCCGACATTCTCAAGCGTTTTCTTCCTATCCTACCGCAATTGCGTTTCCATGTTTGTGAAATCAAAAAAGAAACTCGACACTATTAGGCGATAACAACAGGATAACTGTGGGCGGTAAAACGTCGAATATCGCCAAGTGTTGCGAGCATATTTGCATTCTGCAGCATGTTGAATGCATTTACTTACACCTACTGTGATTAAGAATTCTCAGAAACAGATTTAAATTGCACTTGAAACAAAACAAAAACCCCTATCTCTTTAATTAGGATAAAAGCAAAAACAAACAAATTATGTAACACCTACATACAAGTTGACTATTTCAAAGTAAACACATTACTTCAATGTCTGCTAGTTTCTCGGAAATAAATTGCCAAAGAATTGTCAAACAATAGAAAGAATTATCTGCGCAGGAAACTCTCAAGTATGATTGAAATATGTTTTCACAAACAATGCTTGAATTATGTTGAGCTAGCCAAAGTCATACATCAAGTAAAATGAATGTGTGATCACCTCGCCATCTATGTTAACTGGTTGTATAAGATTTTCACAGCGGGCGACACCATCAGAGCCGTGGGGCCAGAAAAAACATGACGGCAGGATATGTATGTGACCATGTGGGAGGTAAATGGACCAGGATAGTCAATAGGTGGGTGAACCAAGTCCTAGGATGAGTAGGCGAGCATGGACAAACGTGATTGTATTGAATGATTTATGATATCTGTAATCTCTTAATGCTAATGTAGTTAATGCAAATAAGATCAAAATGCTGAAGGAAACAGTGCTGGATGTTTCCAGTGCGATTTATGTTCTCCAGACATGTAAATGGCTAACTTTAGAGATGGTACTCGATTGAACAAAAAAGACGTGAGTTAAGGTTGTTTAAATCAATAGTATCAATATTGACATTAAAACATTTCAAAGAAACATTTGAGATCAATTCTTTAGAATCTTTAGATCTTTTTGGAGCATCTAGTTCCAGATCTAAGTCAGAGGTCAGTGGCTCGTTACTTTTAGACATTGCTGCAATTATGACTAGCTTGCTCTAGTATTAGGCAAGATCAAAAATGTTATGTTCTGTACACATGAACAATACATTAAAATCGTGATCGCGTGCCCTTTGTGGCGCGTTGACCTTAATTCCTATCTGCAACCTATATCACTTCGCCAAACTGCCCATTCGTGGTTCGCCTGCACAATATACATAATGATACGTCAACATCAGCCTTGGACCTCTCACTAACAATAAATTCATTATTAACAATAACGGTCCCGTGGGCGAGATTTCTGAATGTCTCGTGCAATCCAATTTATTTTGACAGTCGATATTTCATATTTTATCAATATTTTGAAAATACTTCAAATGTATTCCTATCTGCAGCTAATCAAATGATACATGATCCTATTAACATCACAGCAAATCGATTATTCTATTATAAATCGCTGCCTCACGTCAATCGGACACTCAATTAAAGATGTTAAAAACGGAATGAGATAACTCGATTCAATGATTAAATAATATCGATTACATAACAATCGTTCTGTCAGACACAACTGTGATTTTCTAGCAGTACGACAACGAAAATGATGTTGAACGTAATAACTTACTATCGCATAATAATAGATGCAATTCCATTTCGATGCTGGTTACTCGAATAGTCTATAGAGACAGAGAAGAAAAATCAATAGAAACTTAATTTCGTGAACAACTAAAAGCAGAGAAAGTTATCTTAAGTTTTAATAGTCTCCTTTTGCCCAACTGCACGATAGCGCAAAGACAGGGTTATATTTTTACTAAAACTACCAGAGTCTATTTAATTTAACTGACAATGCGATATTGTCAGAAAATTCAAAATTTTCATATTTTGGCGACAAGTCCTGTAAATAAATAGGTTCTAGGTGCCTTGTCCACGAAAGACCTACACTACTAGCCAGCTAAGGTAAAGCAACGTGAACCTTGGTTCTAAGTGCATTATACTCGTACGTACTTGCTGAGTAAACTAAGATCATTTTTTCTATTGTTACATCCTGGACGAGTTGCTTAACAATTCTTTATATCCTACACGAGGCAGGACCAAAAAATATTTGTAACTTCTTATATAATTGTGAACGACTTATCGCTAATGTTCTCGTCAAGACTAATTCATGTACGTTCTGTTTATTGCCGCAATATTAATAGTTTTGAACGCAAGTTGTATGTGGCAACATTGCCCCCGGCCATGTTACTCTAATAATGTCGGAACACGCCCATTTTTTTTTAATGTTATTTCGTATCTGTTTTTGTAATGGGGTTTCGAATTAATTAATTCTTTGTTTAGCGCCTACTTAAAATTTCCGATAATACTTTTGCAATGACAATAAAAGTGAAATTCTTTCTTTCTTTTTCATTCAAAAGATTGTGTGTTTTATCGATAAAATGTTCACACATACATTGTTTTTACATTAGTGTATCTGGGTTCTGGTTAGTAAAAAGAGAGTTAGCATTTTATTCAAATCTAGGTTTTATCTTAACGTGCCTGCACTTATAGTTCTTTGTCCTGCAATTTTTATCTTTTACAATACAGGACTTGCTTATGGTAACTTTTGATTTTACTCTCTATGGTTTTGCGTTTACTTTTTATAAACAATGCATTTATACAATTTTATGAACATGATCTTAAGGTTCAGAATAATTGTGCTTAGATTTTTAATTCAGTTAACAAAGGTTTAAAAAAAAAAAACGTTTTTTTACCTTACAACTGCTACATGTCATTCAGTCGAGTTTAGAACATAGACACTGTCGTGATTTCTCATACAGAATATGAAATATAAATTATGCTCGTACATGGCACTCAGAACTACGTGGATTTGGTCGATCATTGCACTTCGTTGCGACATGACGTTACTTTCCGCGTCCGTGTTTTTGAACACTGTGCAAGACATACACTTACAAACAAAAGCAGCTTTTACTAAATTGCATTCATGCTTAATTTAGCACTCGTAACACCACAATTAATTTTTGGTCATAGATTGCTGAGAACTTTATTCAGTCCTTCCATAGTTATTCTGCGTCTGATTTTGCATAACTGTCAATATTACAGTGATCCTTATTCTCATATGAAACGGGCACGCTGTTAGGTTGTGTCACTTACGAGTCTGTCAAAATCACAATGATATGTATCACAATGATATGTATGATATGATAATGACTATAATGCCTTGAAAGTTGGGTAGGCCTTTGGTGTGGGATGCAAGGTGTGTCGACACCCTTGGGCCATCCCATCTTCCAAGCACGGTGGGCAATGCTGGGGTGGCTGCTGCAGGTGCGGAAAACCTCAAACGGCGCAAATACTCCAATCTCTTTGGAACTTATATGTTTGAGCCGTTTGGGGTTGAAACACTTGGGATCCGAGTGCTCATCGAATATTTCGGGACATCGCCAAGCGGTTGGTTGACTCTTCACGTGCCCAGAGAGCTGGCCTATTTTTAACCCAAGGAATCAGAATTGCCATACAACGTGGTAATGCTACCAGCCTTTTGGACACTTTTTCCATTGAGTGATGCGGACGAATTTTTTGAATGATTTTTTTTTTAAATTATATACTTGTATATAATATATATATTTTTTAGTGTTAGCTTGTATATTGTAATTGTTGTGTCTTTGTGAATAAATATAAAAATTACTCTGTATCCTCGTTATACTAAAGGTGCTGTTGGGTAACTGTCAGAGGTAAAATGGCTCTGAAAGGACTGTACCTACTGTTTTAAAAACAGTATTAAAGATTATCATATAAACTGCGAGTGCAGACAACCAAAGTAAAATAAAAACTTTATTGGCATCAACAGTAGGTAACAAATCAAGTTATATGTAACACATATTTCATTTCTTTTTGCTTCTAGAACACTTTGCGCGAATGGAACAAAGGTTTCATGAAGTACACAGTGTGCCTCTATCTGCACTTTTTGGAAAAAAATAGAGCATTTATTATGGTATTATCGTGAGGTACGATATTATCGCCTCCCACTCATCGCTTGTACCTTCACGTTACTTTAGTTGTCACGGTGTACGGCCTCGGTATCGTAATAATAGCCGCCTTTTCACTTTTTTTTATGCACAACTACTCTAAAATATGCCTCTACGTTGCAACATTCGATACTTGAAAATGTCTCAAGGTCCATACTGTTGTTTTTTTTCTGAAGGAAAGGTTATTCCAAGTGTTCTAAGCACACGTAATTCTTTTGTTTTGCGTAACAGTTGTAGCAGGAATAAATATAGCAGTGTTCTAGACGAGAACTGCTAATAGTACTGTTCATTTGACTACGGCCATGGGAAGGACGTCGGTAAAATCAGTTGCTAATGATGCCTCCCACGCTGTATATTTAAATAAGCACAAAATTGCAGCGAGATTTACGACGATGATTTTATTTTACTTTTGTGAAGATAACTCAGGTACACAAATTTACATAAACATGTAGGATATAATAAACAGTAAGTACAGTATTTTATCATTGATTTGTCAATGTGGAAAAAAATGTCCGACCGCCCAGGAATATGTTATTTATTTAGGTACTTTTTATGTAACACTTATCTTTTGACAAACAGCCTTGGCATTTTGTTGAGTTAGTTGACATTTGCACTAAAAAAATATATAACTGCAATATAAATCAAAGCCATGTACCCCCTTAATGTTGTCTGTTTGTGGTTTAAATAATTGATCTAATTTGTTTTACAAAAAGTGAATTTATGACCACTTAGCGCCTAGCGGTTGCTTGTAATAACTTCCTGCTCTATTTAAATCATTACCTTGAACAATTACGTTCATAATGTCATGAGCGGAATTCGCATGCTGCCAATAAATCAAATGCACCCAAACTGCTTTTTATTTCTTTTCGTTTAGTCGGCAACTGAAACCGATTCTTTATTCTTATTTTTTTTTTTTTACAACAATTTAAATAAATAAACTAAAAAAATATATCCTGAGACAGAAGAATAAAAACTTTTTGCTATTGAGTTTTGTCTATGCCAAGACACATTTAAACCTCAGTGCACTATTAGACGTGATTATACCGAGCAAATATTGCCCACATAATATGCAAATTGTTTTTAGTATCGTTTCCTTTGAACTCGACAAAATGTCAAGATTCTTAACTGTGATGTGGGTGGCAGATCGTGATGCTCAAGATAATGCCCATAGCGATGAGATAAAACATTTATATGTAAATTATGATGATTACAGTGATGCTATTGTTAAGATCTTCAAAATTTTGTACACTTTGTTCGCAAACTTTTAAATTAAAAAAAAGCACTTTTAAATTCAAATTCTTTATGAATTTAAATTTAAAAGTGCTGTAGCAATGTTAAGTTAAAATTTTAAATGGTTTAAAAGTGCAACTTTGTTGATGACACTGTTACATGGTTTGCCCTCGATTATAAGAATTTGTAGGTACTCAATAAGTGCCTCTTCAAACTAATCATATCTAGAGAACGACTGAACTTCAATTCAATATAGTTATTTCCTCAAAAACTGATGAGTGTTTCTGGCATTGATATGTCACATATGTATAACACCACGGCTATATTCTCCAAAGGGTTCGGCAGAAGTGCACCTATAGTACACATTATGTTTCTGGCATTTAACGCATAAATCCTAGGAAATACCTTAGAGTTTCACGAATCACCAACATATTAACTTAAGGCTCTGATAAAAACACTCGAAACTGTTGGTCCAAAAAACTTTTAACTTACTAATCTATGGCTCCGTCAAAAAAAAAGTCATGCAAATAACATTTTAACTAAACCCTAGTCAAAAACGCCATCTGCTTTATTGATTAGATCTGCAGGATGTAAGATATGAAAAATTTTACCAGTGAACAGAACGAAAAAAAAAATGCAAACAAATCTTACATCTTTATTTTCCTCATATCCTTTTTATCATCACAAATCTTGATCATAATTTTGGTCCAGCGAATTTGTCATTTGTGTCACTGTGCATTTTTTTTTTTGCTCTTATTCCTTGACAGTTCTCTCTTGTGAATGTCAAGGCAACATTATCTGCATCCGGGTGTACCTAAATTAAATACTACGATTTGTAAATGCAAGGTAAAATGTAAAGTACTATGGCAGTTTTTTTCTACCCTTTAGTTGTTAATGTAAGGGTTTTTGTGCCTTATATGCCCGACTTACATGAAGCTAGGACAGCTCCAGTAGGATAGCAAGCAAGTAATATCCTAGCTTGACACATGCTAGAGCTGTTTACACGATGCTAGACAATTTTAGGCCAATAGCTTTGCAGTAACTTAGTCCGTAGAGTAAAATGGTCCAATGGGACACTACAATAGAATAGAATATAGAAATTTATACTCTTTATTATGTACATCATTTAAATTACACACATAAATAAAGAAATTTTACAAAGGGGGACACAATGGGCGGTCTTATCGCTAAGAGCGATCTTTTACAGACAACCATACTACATAGATCTACCGGCCACACGAGGCTAGTACACAAGTCAGGATAGTAAAATCAGTAGTGGACGGGTGCTACTTGCTCGAAAATTGCGTTACTATCTTTTTCACTAGCCTAAAAATGTGCATAGTTCTGTATGCCCGAGGTCATTGCCTTAATTTATGAAGGAATCTACAGGAAAGTCCGTTTATGCAGCCGACCACTTCTTGGGTTGACCTGCGAGACGCCAACCACCAACAAAAAATTGCACAAAACCAGAGTTACTAGCTTGTTAGCTTAGTAACACAGTCTTGCTATACTAACTTGAAAAACTAGCCTCGTGCAACCCGGGCATAAGTTTTTCTCGGCTCAATGTTAGAGCGGTCAGTGCTCTATAAGATATGACATTACAAGCGTAAAGACAAAAAAAAGGTTTTATTAGAGACACACTTTGCAACCCAAGATTATGATAACTTTTTGCATGAGCTATTTTTTGCTCCATGGACGTGTAGTTATTAAATATTTATGGAGTGTTTTAAAGCCAGGTATGGTGGAGATAAAAAGTAATATAGTTTTCACGACGGACGGACGGAGTTATGAGAGGAGATATGCATTAGTTTTATTGCTACAATTTGACTGAGATTTAAGAATAAACTTATCTGTCACTCTTAGGGCTGTAAAATGATACAACTTTATAATTATTACGTTTATTCCAAGCGAACGTGTTTACATCAACCCGCCTATTGTATCAATGTTTTTTTTAAGAAAAATCTACAAAGAATAATTTGAAAGCTCATTCTAAATTCGCTAGAACGTTCGAAAACAACCAGAGCTATTTTTTTGCCAGCCTGCATAGTATAAGGTAGACTTTTGCAGACAGCCTTCACAGTATCTACTTACTTATTGAGGTCGAAACCTATTTTGGTTAACAAAAAAAAATCTAAAACCTTATAAAATATGTATACAGGAATCGTATCGTTAAGTAAGTAAGGTAATTTTCAAAACTAAGTAATACGATAACTTGAAATTCCTATTGTGTGCAAAGGGCAGCCAATCTCAATTTACATTCACAAATCAGCTGACAGCCAGTCACGACTGCTGCTAGAAATTATTCATATTATACTTAGGTATTTTAGACGTATCAAGATTATTTCGATCGATTTAGTGTTTTAGTTTAATGAAGTAAATTAATAGTTTAATATAACGTCATTTTCATCTGCGTGATTTTGATAAGACTAAAAACCAAGCAAAAATCTTTGGAAATTTTATTACAGGCAAGATTATGTATTATTATTTCAAGTTCACTAGTCAGGCGTCATAAAACCGTAGAGGTTTTGAAAAAAAAAATCCATTAATAAGTTTATCAGGCTGACTCCTTCTATGAAAAAATCTATCTGGCGTAGTTATTTTGTTACTATGTTATTTTATTACTATGCTATTACACACTTTTTGTTACACTTATTCTACCTTACATCACACTTTAAAAATACTACTACATATCACAATTCGCGTTTGTCAAACTCCACAAACTGGTGATCTAAAAATAACTATTTATACTCTCTCCAACTAGCAACCATCTACTTGCTTCATTTTCCCGCAATGCGCTTCAAATTTTTCCGTGACGATACCTTTCATTGTAATAGGCCACACTAAATGTCTATAGGTACCGTCAATATTTAGCAATAAACAATAGACCATGGGAATCTTCGCTGTAACCTTAAATGTTAGCCCCTCTTCGATTGATTGCCTTCGAAGCATTATAATAATAGGTTCGTGTGAAGAAACTTTTGTTTTGGTTGAAAATTAAGTAACATGAAACATCTTTTTAGCATAATGCTGTTAATTGTAAAGCCTAATTGTCACACCTTTCTTTTAAGACTCCACCAATGAATTTAGGTATTTACGGCAAGTTAGTCAAAAAACTGTAAAATCTTCTACGTCTACAGATTTTCTGTGAACCACTGTTGTTAATCAGAAACTTGTCTTTTTTTTTTTTTTAAAGTTTCAGAAGATGCATGGATTGTGTAACAGATTCTTTCTTTCTAGCCTCTGAAAAGAAGTTAGTCTAGAAAGGAAGTTTACTCTAACAGAGTCATTTCGAAGTCAAATTTTGTCAAAAATGGAAAATGAGAATGGATGGATTTTGTCAAATAAAATTCAGAACTCACTACTGGTTCACCTTCTCAATCCAGGTTACTTACTGTATCTTTAATATTTAAATGCAGCCAAATTTTATCGCTCAGTCGCCTTTCACAACAAGACAAAACAAATGATGAAGTGCCACAATCCCAGTCAGGATTCCTACAACCATTGTAATCTCTATTTTAATTACTCGTGATAGGTCAGGCTACCCACTTCGGTCATAAACATGACAAGTCTAAAAGTGACTTAATGAGACAGGTCGGTAACTTTATAGACTACGCCTCTATTAAGGAATGTTGGAAAGGTGCTAGTTGTGAAATTGTATCGCCCAGATACTGTACTGAAGTGTTTGGTATTTTCTAGAGTTGTGTTAGGTGTCAATTGTAAGGTATTTTACTATTTGTCCTGAATAATAGATAGAGAAGGCTTGAGAAATGTGTTTTGCAATGAAAATAGCTTGGAAATAGTTTGACTGTCAGTTTAAAATGCAATAATTAGATATTAGATATTTGGACCGCTCAATTAAAAGAAATGTTTTTTATCTAGGAAAGTATATTATTTCAGTATATTGAAATATCACAGTTTAAGTGGTTTGTCGAAAAGTGCTTACAGATTTGCAAAATTTTTGAAAATCGACACATCTTTTATTTAGTACGTACGGCAACACATCAAGCTAAATATTTCCAGTATGTGCTGACTTCTCATTGTACGAAAAATCTTTACAATGCGAGGTCAGCTAAGAGTGGAAATTTATAGCTTGACGTGTCGCCGTGTGTACTTATTCGTCATGAAAGGCAGAAGTACCTACTAAAGAAAACACGTAACAATCGTCAAAAATCGGGCAAATCTTTAGGCATCTAAAGGCAATAACGCTTCAGCAGTTGAATATTTCAGTTAAATTATGTCAAAACAATGACATAAATGGAGTTGCTCTAACACACTCAGCGCCAATGGTCATACGGGCTAAAATTCATAAATATTGGCGTATTCTCTAGGGTCAGACGTATCGAATCGCCTTATGAAACGGTGTATAGTCAACTATACACCTGCCCATGAACATAAGGGAACACCATTATCATTAAAGATACACCGGCCTGGGAAAAGAGGTACCTCGGTATACAACGTGTCCCAGAAATCAACGTCAAGCCGAAAACGGGCAATAGGCCAAGTCGTGACAGTTATTAGAAAAATATAAAAAAAAATCTTGGTCATGTACTTTTCGAATTATAAGCATTCAAAAATAAATCTCAAAAAGTGACACCCTGTGATGGTTTTTCAAGTCCTGTGACTACATTATTAACATTTCGGTAGTTTTTTTCTCTGTGATGTAACCATGAATAACCCTTCTGTAAATTACAGTTAAAAGTAAAACGTAACTGCCTCAGTTCTAAATTAAATGTTAGAATTTTGCCCAATATTGAATTCAAAATAATGACATCACCCAACTTTAACCGACTGTACTGAAAAAAAAATCTACTACACTATTTTGGCAAGTAACTTTAAAAGATGGCGCGTTTAGTCAGAATTCCAAAATGGTATAACACATACTAATTGCTACTTCTTAATTGAGAAAAAACATTTTTTTTTTATGAAGCCGTATTTCATAAAAGTTCGATTGAGACGAAGAGTGACGTTATTTTGACTAGTGTGAGCGAGAAAGATTCATTTTAGCTAATGTGAGGTGACGCTACTTTGACAAGTGGGAGCGAGATAGATAGTGACGCTACTTTTATCTAACTAAGAGGGAGACGGATTGACACATCATTTCATATGTGTGAGTGAAACAGATAGAGACGCTACTCTGGCTAAACAGGGATGCGTCGGCAAATTGTGCAATACTGCAGTACGTTACGCTCTTTCGTTGACTGCACATCTTTTTGTATTCGTATTGACTTCGTACTTACAACTGTGGCTTTGTTTATTGGACTTGATTTGCATTGTAATTTGGATTTATCTGCACCGTTTCTGACAACCCCGGACTTGTTTTAATCGCAACCCCGTATTTGTGTAGTGTTTTATCATGCCATCTCGATACACCGCACAGGAATACGCCAACATGCATCTCATTTATGGAGAATGCTTATGCAACGCCAATGCCGCAGCAAGAGTGTATCGTGAGAGATACCCGAATGCTGAGCGTCATCCCGATCATCGAGTATTTATTAATGTGCATCGGTCATTATCAGAGGGTCGATTTCCTAGCCAAATGGTTAGCGAGGGAAGACCCGTTATGCCCTACGAAGCCGAAGTCTTGCAAGCAGTTGAAGAAGACAGAAGTATCTCAGTACGTGGAATTGAACAGAACATAGGAGTCCCCAAAAGTACTGCACATCGTATTTTAAAAAAGAACGAGTTTCACCCATACCATGTACGAGGAGTACAAAGTCTGCTACCCCGAGACTACCCAGAGAGAGTACGATTTTGTCGAACGATGTTGCAGAGGCACCGAGAGGACCCGCGATTCTTTGAAAAAATTCTATGGTCCGATGAATCAACATTTAAAAAGGACGGTTACATGAACCTCCACAATTTGCACGAATGGCACGTGGAAAATCCAAATTTGATGCGGGAAGATAGATCTCAGTACCAGTTTAAAGTAAATATGTGGACGGGAATTTTGAATGGTAAAGTTATTGGTCCAATCGAGCTGCCGGAGAATTTAAATGCCCAGGGTTATTTGAACTTCTTACAGAACCAATTACCAGAATTATTGGAAGAAGTGCCACTGAACATTTACGGCAGCATGTGGTATCAACAAGATGGCTGCCCAGCGCATTATGCTCTCACTGTACGAGAGTTTCTCAATCGAGAATACCCCGATAGGTGGATTGGGCGGGGTGGTACAATTTCGTGGCCTGCCCGTTCACCCGATTTAAACCCCATAGATTTTTTTTACTGGGGTACGATAAAGGATAAAGTGTACTCTAAACCAATTCAAGATTTAGACGAGCTGCGCCAAAGAATTGCAGAAGCCGCTGAATACATCAACTCAAGAAGATACGCCCGTCTTATTACGCGATCATTTTTAAAGAGATGTAGAACTTGCATTGCAGCTGAAGGAAAACAGTTTGAACATTTGTTATAAAACTTCGTAAATCTGATTTAATAAAAATTATAATAAAAGAAATCCAACGACTGAATTTTATTTCAAATGCACCTAAAACCAACAATGTACTTTTTTTCCTCAATTAAGAAGTAGCAATTAGTATGTGTTATACCATTTTGGAATCCTGACTAAACGCGCCATCTTTTAAAGTTACTTGCCAAAATAGTGTAGTAGATTTTTTTTTCAGTACAGTCGGTTAAAGTTGGGTGATGTCATTATTTTGAATTCAATATTGGGCAAAAATCTAACATTTAATTTAAAACTGAGGCAGTTACGTTTTAACTTTTAACTGTAATTTACAGAAGGGTTATTCATGGTTAGATCACAGAGAAAAAAACTACCGAAATGTTAATAATGTAGTCACAGGACTTGAAAAATCATCATAGGGTGTCACTTTTTGAGATTTATTTTTGAATGCTTATAATTCGAAAAGTACATGACCAAGATTTTTTTATATATTTTTCTAATAGCTGTCACGACTTGGCCTATTGCCCGTTTTCGGCTTGACGTTGATTTCTGGGACACGTTGTATAGTTAAGTATACATCGGCGCTGAGTGTGTTAAATACCCACTTACTCAAAACTAGCCTCAAAAGGAACCCTACATTTGCGCGAGACAACATTAATCCCACTGTCCACTCACCATAACCTCATAGCTAGTCGGGCAGTTGGGCCGTGCTGCCCGCGTTCAATTGGATTCATTTCGACATTTCCTACATTCCCCATGACAAGTGGGGGCAGGCATAGCAAGTGCCCGGTCCCGACGACAGAGCGACACCGCGCGTGACTATCGCAATAATGCCGAATGGCTGCTGGGGTCGGCGCGAGCGATGAGCGGCCAGCGGGTTGGAGAAATGTTTTAGTAGTGGTCATTTTATTTAGTGACGTAGACTTGGTTGAAGATGGTCGATGTATTTGTAAGACAGTTTGATTACTGCAATTTAAACGAATGATTTACTGACAAATTGAAAATGAAAACCACTGAAACAAACAAATACGTAAGTTTGTATCTCTTAAACTATCCTACATATTTGAAGTTCGATAATTATTACTTTTAAATACAAAAATTAAAGAACATCTAGCTATGGGTTATTTAAACATTATTCTTAAAAAAAAAAATACTTTTTTACAGCGTCTATGGCGTAAGCAATAAACAAAAAGCGGAACTGTGCGATCAGACAAAGCTGTCATACTTGGTGTTCATCACAATAATGAAGTGATAATTTATCAAGTAGATATAACGTTGTGCTGACACGTCTGACACCTTTTTTTAATATCGATAAATATTATGTAAGTAAATAGTACTTGACAGTATGCAGTGACCGCGGACTATCGTGAATTCGTGACTATCGCAATATGTTAGGTATTTGGACTATTTAAAGGTCAAATGTTAGGCGAATATGTAGGTGGCTCGTAGGCCTCTACCAGCTATGATACCTGTAGATTTTAATATCATTAAGTTCATATACAGCGTGTAACGGAAGGGTGGTATCAACCCTGAAGGAGGTGAATGTGCTCATGAAACTCAACAACTTTCCCCAAAGAACATAGGTCGAAATATGAAAAAAAAATTTGGCCCTCCCTTACAAAACTGACTACCAGCTGATTGATTTACTATGGGAGGGCCAAATTTTTTTTTCATATTTCCACCTATGTTCTTTGGGGAAAGTTGTTGAATTTCATGAGCACATTCACCTCCTTCAGGGTTGATACCCCCTTTCCGTTACACGCTGTATAGCCTTACAAATGCATTAGGTAACTTGATTTATAAATATGGTTTATTGGTTCTAAGCTCTATTTATACATGGTATAAACAAACCAGCTTTTCGTGTCTGGCTGTCTGACCACATTGTTCTGTCAAACTACGCGGTGGGTTTTGATGCGGTTTTCACCATCCATTCCATTAGAGAATTTATTCCGAAAGGTGAATGTGTTCAAAACGTTAATATTAAACTTAGATAGACTTAGATATAATAAAGAAATCACGATATTTTGTCAAGTCGTAGTAACCGTGCAAAGCGGAGGCGGATTAATGATGTAGTAATGAAGGATTTTTTTACTAAAACATAGCTTCAAAACCAACTTCTGGAGATTAACTAAATAACAGCAGCCTCGCTTTTTTTTTTCAAGTTCTAGTTCTTACTTCTTCTTTTTCGTGTCCAAGTTCTTACTGTGGCATTTCAACCTATTGCATCGTGCTTTTACAACGAGTTTTCTTTATATTTAGTGGAAATCGCGCCTTGCTTATGACTTGGCGAATTTCCAAACTAAAAGTGATTCGTGATAGCTGTCTAAACATTGTTATTGTTTTATTAGAGCACTATATTTATAGAAAGTTGTATTGTTATTCCATTACAATATAAATCGGATTCGTGTGATTGTGTATTCTTAATTTTGTTTTCTCTTGTACAAACAAAACACAATCATAAATAAAAAACGATAAATTATATCGTATAGGCTTACTATCTTCTCAGAGTAGTCAGATAGGAAACGCCGACCTCATCTAGTTTAAAAAAAATATGATTGACATGTAAAAGTGTTTGTACAAAACTACTTACAGAAAATAAATAATTTATCATTTATCATTTTGTCCTGTTTGTTTGTTATGGAAGTTAATCTGTAAGTTGGTGATTTTTAGTATATTTTTGTAAATAAACACTTCAAAAATGAATAGTTTCTTACTTACAAGCACGTCTTTATTTTATTATATGATTTTTTGAGTTAGTACCTTTATGTTTTATAAAGCATTGAGCAACTTTTATAGAGAATTATTTATTTAGCAATGACACAAAATGTCGCATGAAAGCCATATAAATACCACCAATAAATGACTGACATATCTTTCATCAGACGACATTTCAATCTATCAACACTAAGTAGTATCGGTATCGGTACTGTAGCGACAACAAAAAAATAACAACCGGTCAGAACCAAACGCTTGATTAACTTTCACACACATATCGATACCGGTAACAGATAATCTAATAACAATCATTATTCGGTAACAAAAGTAGTTCCGTCATTCCGGTACGGAATCGAAGCAGCTGCTTGATCACGAAAAAGTCGTGAAAGGATAGAACTGTATCACTTTCAAATTACATAAATTAAGCATCTACAGGTTTGAGTTTTATTGTGCAATATTATTATAACGATAAAGTATGTAACAAGTACTTTGTATTTAGTATCAAGACACGCCCCACAGGTGGTCGTCCGCTGACGGCTGAAATAGATATTATTTTGAAGGTACTGTAGTGCTATTCTCTAAAAATCTCATCGTGATAACTCGGGTGACGTGAGCTTAAAGTGAGCAGTCATTCGTGTCAATGTCTAGCATCGGTTGGAATGAATGATCACTTCACCTAACTTCTCACGGTGAGACTCTAACAGAATCTACCGGCTGTACTTAATCAAAAACAAAACAGAAACAGCCTCACGCCAAGATACACAACATGGTCATATAATCATTCATCAAACTCAAACTATTTATTCCACTTCAACGGGTCCTACGTAAACATAAGTTTAAAATATTAAATTGCATTAGCAAGTGCAAAAACACAACTTTACAGGAGAGCGATTTAAAGGTAATAAAGCTTTTAACTTTAACATATATCATCAGAAATTAGTACACCGGAAGGTAGGCCCGGCGCATTTTATGTAGTCAGACTGCTTCCAACATTCCGGATGCGTCACGATCCAAATTTCGAGTAGCTCCAGGGATGAAGGATTAAGTTTTGGAGACTGTTGACCGCATCGCAAGGAAGATAGTCATCCCGTTCAAAATCAAAAGTCATTTATTCAAATTAGGCTGAGAATCAGCACTTTTTGAACGTCAAAATTACAGACAGTCCCCCAAAACGCCCGCCCTTCACCACTTCCTGGTGATCGATGAGCGATGGTGATTTTGATAGATAGATCAAAGGATTTAAAATCAGATACCATATAGGAATATAGAATCAGCCGTGCGATTCTCTAACCATCTCACCGTGAAAACTTGGGTGGAGTGAGCGTGGAGTGAGTCGTCAATAGTGTCAATCCCTAGCATCAGTATAACTCACAGCCGGTCGATTCTGTAAAAATCTCACCGTGAAATCAAAGCTGAAGTGAGCAGTCAATAGTGTTAACCCCTAGCACTAGTCTACTGAATCTCACTTCACCTAAGTTCTCACGGTGAGATTTTTATACATAGAATAGCACTACAGCTCACTCTAAGCTCACTTCACCTTAGTTATCACGGTGAGATTTTTCCAGAATCGACCGGCAGATTATAGAGCCTTTCGCAAAAGTGGACCACAGGAAATATTACACCAAATCGAACCTTATCACAACACAATTGCAATCGCAAATTACATAAGACAATGTAACGCTATGTTATCTAAACATATAATTACATGTTTCCACAGCCTATGTTTATGGTATTGACAGCTCTATGCTAATATGAGTAATAGTCATACAGGCGGACATTTAAAACTGATTCATTATATATTTTTGAAGTAATAATCATAATTACCTATTTATTCTGTAATGAAGATTTGAAAGTATTAAGCGTGAAGCGTGAAGTGAATTTAAACTTAAAACGTCATTTAGTATTGTAGTCAGTTTGTTTCGTTTTTTTTATAAAAACGTTGCCCCATACTATGAATGTCTCCTGTATCATGTCAATGTTGATTATAGTTTATTTGAATTCATTCAGTCGTGTCTGAATTTTTATTGATCTTAAATAAAGAAATTGGTCAGTCTAATAGACTATCTATGCAGGGTGCACCGAGCATTGTCTTCAAGCTCTTTAAATCAACAAAAAGCTACATTCCACTAAAGAAGGTATGTATATATATATATGTATATATTCATCATCAGTTCAGCCGAGGGGCCCGTGGCTAAATAATAACAGCCGCACAGGTCGATCGATCAGGTTAAACTACGCTTGGCGCGGTTGGTCTGTGGATGGGTGACCATCTTTACATACCGAGACCCCTCCGTGCCTCGGAAAGCACGTTAAGCCGTTGGTCCTGGCTGTCATTCGTAGATCTTTGATAGTCGTTACTGGTAGTCAGAAGCCCGAAAGTCTGACAACCAGTCTTTTACCTATAAGGGTATCGTATTACCCAGTAACTGGGCTGTGGAGGTCAGATAGGCAGTCGCTCCATGTAAAATACTGGTATTCAGCTTCCGGTTAGACTGGAAGCCGACCCCAACATAGTTGGGAAAAGGCTAGGCAGATGATGATCATTTCAACCGAAAGACGTCGACTGGTGGACATAGGCCTACCCTAAGCATAGCCACTTTGACCGGTTCTGTGCTTCCCGCATCCAGCGGATTCCTGCGGCCTTGAACAGGTCATCGGTCCACCTTGTGGAAGGCCTTCCAACGCTACGTTATCCGGTACGCGGTCGCCACTCCAGAACCTTTTGGTCCCATCGGCTATCTCCCACTGCCACTTAAGCTTAGCGATTCTCCGGGATATTTCGGTAACCTTGGCTCACCTGCGGATTTCTTCATTTTTGATTCGATCACGTAGGGAAACTCCAAGCATAGGCACCTACGTTGCCCTTAGGGTGACTTTTAGCCTTCTAATAAGGCCGATTATTGACTAACTAAAGTATTACACTATATTCAACCAGTCCGTAAAATCCACCAACTAGATGCATCAACGATTGTTCAAAACAATAATTATTAAGGCGATGCCCATATGACTGTTTACTACGAACATAATATTGTCTTCAGTAGCCTTATTCTATGAAAGTAATGTATAAAAATCCCAAAAGTGGTAGTACCATAAGTGCTGGTTTCCACTATCAGATTGCAAATGAACTAGCAGTAATATACCATATACTGCTTCAGTTATGAGCACTTTTCTCCTTTTATGGGAAATATTAATAGAAAACCACATTAAGAGCAGGTAAATTATTTTAGTTGTCTAAATGTGAATCGGGTAAGCTTATTTACAATTTATGTAATTACTTAAATAAATTCACACCTTTGTCTTAGAAGATAACATCGGTGACTGATTTGTATTTAAAATATTTATAGAGCAATCAGGGTTGTCAAGTCAACCGTTTTGGCGATTTTCGTAGCATACACGATGACGAGAAAAAAATTAACAAGTCATAATATAAAGTCTATGAAACGTTCAGCTGTCTGATATTTTGTGAATATACTCATAAGCCCTCTTACATCATGAATCACTAAATACGTTTAGCGTTATCGAATTTTAGACATCTTTCTTTTCGGTCAATCGTATAAGAATGACAAAGAGACAGAATGACGTTGTAAATATATTTAGGGCTAATATGTGGCGTAAGCGGAGCCATGAATCACTATATTTAAGTAATAGTGAAGTATATCAATCCTTACCTATCTGACAAAGGCTAATAATTTTGCTTCAGTGAGAAGTTTACATCCTTAAGGATACAAAAGCTCAGATAATTGCTTTACCATTAAAATTTATGGTTTTCTGGCTCAGATAAAACCTCTCTCTCTCTTTGTTCTCAACCGTCTCATTGTCAAAATGTGGTTCAAGAAACTCAATAATATCGGTCTTGGGCCTCAGAATCAGTATTTTGACAGCCCTGAACAAAATCGACTTGAGTAAATCCTTTTCTAAAAAAAATGGCATTTATATATTATTTGATTTTACTAGTCTTTTACGACGGTCATAACCTACGACATATTGACCATATACGATGACTCACAATAGCATTTAACAGCTTACATTTTTCTTGCACCTCTTCTTACTTATGGTCGACCCTAACACTTAGACTATAGTGATTATTTTGACTGCAAAATTAAGTTGGTAGTAATAATTTTTCCATTGATTAGGTGATGATTAGTGATGTTAAAATGATTGAACGGTCGTTCATTTTGTATACTTGGATACAAACAGTGAGAATTTATAAATGTTATGTTTATATTTTATTATAGTTAATTTTGGAATAGAGTGTGAGTTAGTACCTAGTTAAGTGTATTGTAGTTATACTTGTAGGTCAAATTAATCATCACACGTAGCGGCAAATATTGTAATTAATAATTTAAAATGAATTCATGAAATATCTTAATGCGATCTTAAATTAATAGTTCTTGTTCATAAAATATGAAGAGTTATTATCTGCTAAACACTATACAGGGTTACTTATAACTCGACGTATATCTATCAGGAGCTGATAGAGGGGGCCAAAATACAACGATTCGAACCTCCCATATGTTTGGCCGAAATTCACTAGTTTTCGAGTTGTTTGAAACATTTTTAAAGCGTAAAATGAAAATATTTGTAAGATATAATTCTTAAAACGCTCATAATTTTAATTATTTTGTTAATTAAGTACTTTTAATTATGTTCATAGCGTAACTGAAGTGCCAGCTACCATATAATTTCTAATGGTGTCCATTCAATATGTAGTTTTTTTATTTGGAATTATATCGAAAAATCCTTAAAATTTAAATATCTCGAAAACTATTGAATTTTCAATTTGTTTCATTTTGGCTCCCCTATCAGCTCCTGATGGATTATATGTCGAGTTATAATTAAGTAACCCTGTATAGTATCATTTATATAAACAAATGTTTGAATCACGTTTATACTTATTTACCTCATTAACTGTTGTTATGAGAAGGTCAAGATCATCGAATAAGACACGTTTCTTCTCTCGAAAATGTCTATTATTTCATGATTTATCTGCATATTTTGACCTAACAACCTCAATCAATATTTCTATTCTATCAACTAAATATGCATCTACAAAATTCTACATTCTATTAATTCGTCATCATATTGCAATCCGGAACTGAATTTAATTAATTTTATCGGAACGTTGCTAACTCAAATCCATTAGTTGCATTAAGTTTTGGTAGGTACCCAATATAAAGCGATTTTACGAGTACTGCACAACAAATCACATTACAGCAACGAGTTAAAGGAAAATTTAAACATTTATACATTCAAATGGTTTTATATTTTTACAAATTTTCAGCAACACCCTGACATCTGTGAAATTGTAACAAATTATTGCACGCTTTCAGTATTACAGTAACTTTATGTAATAAATACTGAATCTTTATGTTTTATTTGGTTTTAGGTAAGAATGCAGACGTTTTCTCGAATATAGAAAAAGAATGCACTGATTTTTCTATGTAGGAATGTTTATTTATTTCACTTAAGTTCAATTTGAATGGTTTTTTACATCAACTGAAGAATTTCTTCGTGCATTTTGTAGTTATCAAAAAAATGAGTTGTTCCATACATTTTGACTGCGTGGGTATTAAATCGCATTTTTTTATAAAAGAGTTGTTTTTTGTTTTATATCCGATGAAAAAGTCTACGCTAGGTGATCTAGAATCATATGCTGAATTTATGGTTACAGTTTGCGCACAGGTTAAAAATGTATCCTGCCGTGCAATTATGTAACCATCTCACCGTGAAAGCTTGGGTGAAGTGAGCGTGGAGTGAGCTGTCATTCGCTAGGGATTAACATTCACTATTAAGTGCTCACTTCACTTATGATTTCACGGTGAGATTTTTACAGAATCGACCGGCTGTATTTTATTTATTAAGTTATTTTTGAAGAAATAATATATTTTTTTTAATATAGCTATTAGACACCTTCTGAAGTAGTTTTAAAACGTACTTCTTTTTTAATCGAAGCATGTAGGAAGACTTCAAAATGACTTATTTGGTTATAAGTCGTGAAACAGGTGAGTTTTACGAGCATTACCAAAAGCATATTTGCCGTCGAAATCTTAAAATTCAGTTGCTAACAGGCAGAACAGACAGACTTCTAGAAAAAACTGCGAAAGTAATTCATTATAGTACATACATTATAAACAATAGTTTTAACTTGAAACGCACCGACGAGATCGACTCAAAAAGTTTATAAAATCGACATTTTTCCTTATATAAATAATAAAACACACTTTCACAAAAATCTATTCCGTTATGCATAACATTGCCTCATAATAACTAACTATACAGCCTACACGTTACAATGTACTAATATCCGTCTTTATTACATACCACATTATATCATTAAACGACCTATATACCTACTTACCCATAACCGCATATAGATACATAGTGTGTCGGACATTACCTTCTGACCCGTTACAATAGAATTTCTTTAAAATGTCAGTGTCAATCAACGGTACAGCAGTGCGATTCTGTAACCATCTCACCGTGAAAACTTAGGTGAAGTGAGCGTGGAGTGAGCTGTCAGTGTTATTCCACCTGATACTTGGGCAAGCATACATTTACAATTATAATCGAGGCTTTAATAATATATTTTTTTTCCTAGAATAGTCCTTATATAGCCTGAGGCGCGAGCGCGTCATGCACGAACAATAAATAAAATAAAAAAAAATCACGTTTAAGACAGCTAAAAGACTGATGAAAATACATATATAGACATAGTTTGGCATTAGCATAAAAAATATTATTAAAATCTCGATTATGATTGTAAATGTTTGCTAAGTCAATCCCTAGTATCAGTGGGATGACACTGACAGCTGACTCCACGCAAGTATTGACGGTGAGATTTTTTACAGAATCGTCCGACAGCACTATGACCGCTGTGACTAAATAATTATGTTATGTAATGTTTTGTACGAACAGCAAATGGTAGGAAGGATGAGCAATAATTTATGTTTGTTTTGCGCGGACAATAGTTCCTGTCACTAACACAATCTAGAGGCAACTGATTGATTCGAGGGTCCATTTGTCTTTGAAATCTAAAATACTATTGAATTGTTAATGTGATGAAATGAGAAACCATTCTATTTAAAATTGAAATGCACTGTTGGCGCAGTGGTTAAGCGATTGACTGCTGCGCAGCGTGTCGTGGGTTCGATTCCCGCACGGAACAAATATTTGTATGACCTACAAGTAAGACTGTTTGTGTATGTGAGGTTAAATGTTTGTAAACGCACCCACAATATAGGAGACATTCCTAGTGTGGGACAACTTTTTTTTTTTAATAAAGAAACATATATAATAATAATTACAAGAATCGAGCTAAAAATAATTTCAAATTACTTAATGAATGAGTCAGTTGGTGGCAATAGGATCGCCCCCATATTACATGACTTAAAATATCTGGCTAGCTGTGGGTGTAGTGTACGCTAGGAACTCATCTGCCTAACTCTTTAGGGAAACTAGGCGTGATGTCTTAACGGTCCATTAAGACCGACAGCGAAATTACTAAGAAAACGAACATCCTTTTAAACACCCGTACAAATTAAACCTCTACATCATTACAAGTAAACATCTCATTTAAAACAGCACTATTTTACTTTACTTTGCAGAAACGCGGGTGATACATTACCCTGTCACAACACTTGCAAGGCGGTAATATTAGAATGAAATGTGCAAGCCTGCAAGCGTCTGCAAGGGACCGTGCGTAAATTGTGCAAGACACCACCTGCCGTGTATCCGGCACGGCTGAGTTATTCAAGCTGGGAGTGCGGTTACATTGTGCAATACGATACGGGATTGGACGTATATCACGTATAGGACGGATTTATTTTCACGGATTTTTCTGTAGTGAGTTTAGTTGTATGAAACTGTTTTGTAGATTGCATTTGCTATTATTTAGAATACAATATGTGTTGTGAATATAAGTGTAGAAATTATTTTTTTAATCCAAACAAACATATTCTACATGTTAAACAGGAATGAATTGATTTTGGTCGCATAGTCAAAAATATTTTGTTTACGAAATCTTCAACACACCTTTTGGGAAGGATTTCCTATTCCAAACTGAAAAATCAGTCCCATTTGATTCAAAACAATCCCCGTAAGTTATGAAGATCAAAATCTTCATCATAATATCAGATGACAGTGAAAACGATCCCTAACAACGAAGTCTACGGTACAGTGACAGTCTGAGATAAAACACATTACAAACATTCAGAGATTTATGAATAATTCACAAGTCTGTGTTACAAATGAGCAGCGGTCTTATTAAGTGAAGTATTTACTGCAATCTCTGTATAATTGATAGGACATCCTTTCATTGAGTATCAGGTAAAGCAATCAGTTATGTTTCTATGCCCACCTGGCAGTTGTTATGTTGAATTGCATTCAATGAGTAATTTATCAACTATGTCTTTCCTTACACTGCATATACCTACTGGAAGGGTCAACATAGTAACCAACCTAGATCACATTCTGCAGTACCAGTAATTTACTCCTTATTGATATCTCAGCTTAGCTACCAACAGAAGCAGGCTATATTGATAAAGTATACATATACAGGGTGGCCAAAAAGTCGTGGATCAAACTTTTGTAGTGCTGATACATTATCTAGTAATAACACAACACTGTTTGTTTTATTGTTTTATATTACATTTTTTTTATCATTAGTGTAATTGTAAAAGAACTCGGTGTTTTATTTAAAGAAAACAAAAGTATTCATAACTTTTATGGCAATTAAGTTATGGCCATGCTGTAGAAAGATTTTTTGTTGGAAATCACCTCTTTTATCTCTCTATTTCGTTTCATCCACGACTTTTTGGCCACCCTGTGGTCTAAGCAACATCCTAGCTTAGATGGTAGGGCCACTATTGACATAATAGATTAATCCGATTCTTTAATTTACCTATTTTTACAAAGAGTCGAAACATACCACATCAATCAAAACGTGCCTAGACACTTAGTTTTAATTTGGCATTGACAAAACTTCAACCAATTAAAGATTCGATAGTCAATCGATAGTAATTTCGATCGACTTCTTGTGAATTAGTAAATGATGTCCATATAAAGTCCAGAATTTGGAATTCAAGGGAAGGATATGATAGATTATCGCGTACAGACACAGATATTTTACCAGAACTATTTAGTGCATTTAAATGGTTTAGAGACAAGTAAGTATTCGACACTGGTCCTTTGCTGTCAAATTGCAATACGAAACATCTGAATGCTGTTCTTACTGAACTGCATTCAGGTATGATGTACAAATTATTCTAAGACTTTTTTGTTTCACTTGGGTTTATTTATAAAAGATCATTACAGATAAGTGATGTTCAAAGGTTCAAACGTCAAAAATGTATGGTGAAACAGTCGCTTCTCACTCATTAACTTTAATTATCGTTTATGAATAAAGGGGCTTATGTTATTGTCAGTTATTTATTGTATCAGCGCTGAACATGGGCTTCCCAGTGATAATTTTATGACCACAGTAGAGATCTTATTATGCCATTAAACGTTGCAAGAATTAAAAATAAATAATAAACCTAATCTCATCTTGCGCATACATAAACACGCATGTACACATTATGGAATGCAATAAAGTATTGAGTATTGAGTATTGAGTAAATCTTTTTTTATTTCGTAAATATATACAATCAAGTCAACATCTAACGTTTGTCTTATCAATCACAAACACAACATTGACCAACAATATAATTAAGTGTCGTAATTATTCACAAGTGTAGAAAAAGCCTTGAGCAAGTGGTCGTAGATAATTAGAACTAATGGCTTTAGAGCTTTGAGATCAATCTGCAGGTGACAAACTGTAGCTTGTCACTTGTCAGATAATTAGGACACTTATAAACTGTGCTTGAATCAAACGTGCTTATGTTACATTAGGACTTGGTGGAGATATACAACGTGTAACGTTAAATGCGCAAAACCTCAGACACCCCAACTGATTTTTAATTCAATTGACCTATTTCAGAGAGACAATAAGTCATTAAAAAAATTGTAAAGGTTTTATGTGCTGTTTTAGTTTTACTGGCCATTCTGATCGTTTCTTGCGTCTGCGACGACGCTTTATCGAGGGAGAAGTCGTCACCGGGCCGCTGCGCCGCGCTGACATTGGCTTGTTTGACCTATTAATAAATAGACAAGGCAACGTTTTTAATGAAGATTTTTTGAAAAATGTGACCTATATTAAAAAGTGGTTAAATTAATTCTGCTCGTTATGCTGATCAAACTATTTTCAGGTTTTGCACATTTAACGTTACACGTTGTATATAGAGATGTAAAACATATACATTGATCTAGCACTTATACTGTACAGTTGAAATAGGCTGTCTGAAAGCGTGCCATACGGAATCACCCCACTTACTTCCCAACAGGTAGTCGGCACCTGCGGGGTAATTGCGTAATACACCAATACACTATCAGTAGCAATAGCTTCCATTTTGGCAGACCATCAACATCCATTGCGTTATTTACGTTGTCAAGCAGACAACTTTTTCGAACATATGAAGCAATAGATTAGCATATTGCTAATCTATTGCCGTCGAAGTTATTCAGATTAGTCACGCAATTAGGGTGCTGGTCATAATAAGAAAGAGGCCCCAAATCTAAAAAAATGCGTAATACCCTCGAGATGACAATCCCTTTCATCATGATTATAGAATATCCATTGCTTTATTTTTAGACGATTCAATCGATTTTGTTTTATTGCCAAAATGAAAATATATATTGTTATTCTAAGTGAATTACATTAGGTGCCAGTGTCACGAGCGTTCCTTTGTATGGGGTGCTTGTGTGGCCAAGTTTCACAAGACTTATTGCTTACCTATTTAGGTTATTTTATAAATTGAGTACCTATATGTGTGAGATTTTAGAATTTTCCCAGCTTATTAACTGTAGCATTAATTCCTTCATTAAATATATCGCAAGTTTCTGGTTTTGCGGAACCATTGCGGTCTAACTTTCACAACTTTTCCAGACACCGTGTTTCGTAGAAGCATCTTGAATTCTTAATTATATTTATAAATTATTTTACCTTGTCTCTTAGTACTATTACAGAGCAATAACAGAAATTAAAGAATAATTCGTGGCAGGAGCAACGTATGACGAACTATAAATCGCAATTAATATTTTTAAAGAAAGTTATATATTGGACTATTTATTTATTCAGTTCAAGCCTGCTTTCCAAAATGACTGCTCCTTTTACTCTTGTAACAGAATAAACTATAAATATACAAAGTTCTGGAAATAATTAAAACAGCTCTTAAAGCGTCACTGTGCTAATCATTATGAACAACTTTTGTAATGGGAATAACCCTGAAATCACGAAAAAGAATCAGCTGTTCTCTATATTTTAGTAAATATACAACATTATTTTTAGTATGTGGCAAACCCGAAACACGTGTCTAGTATTTTTATATAAAGAATCTATGTACAAAATTTAAAAACTGTATCATGAAAAGTCACTAAGTTATAAGCTTGTTATGTTACCTGATTGTCCGTACAAAAAATTGGTTACCACTTAACACGCGCCGCCTGCCGACCGGCTGTGACCTGTGTTGTGCGCATATGATTGCGGATATGTACTTAGTGTCGCTCGGTGTCCAACGTGTTACAATTTTCAAATATTTTTGGGACAAAATATAACATGGTGTAAAAACTATTGGAATCTATTCAGTTACTTATTCTGAATAAACTATATTCAGGTTTGCAGTATACTAAAAATAATGTTGTGTATGGAGCAGTTGTTTTTTTAAACTACCAGAAGAATAGCTCATGCCTTCTGAGGTAGCTGTGGTAACTCCCTAGTCATCGTCTCGTTTGACCTGCTTTAGTGCTAAATAATATTTCATTCTTCATTTTTTCGTTATCGCCTTGCAAAAAGTACTAAATGCTTTGTAGTACGATAAGCATAATTAATTACACTCACAGTATAGTGTAGAACACGCACACGACTCTCGGCGCTACCTGACACGATATCCAGTCATGTTTACGTTTTTCAATGACTGCGTTATGTTTTTTCACTCGCTAAGACAGTTTACTTCATAGTTTTCTATCACAAAGCTGGCATATTTCGGTATTTTCTGCAGATTATCCTCAAAAAGCTTTACAAAGAGTACTTCTATACTGATTTACTGGACTAAGTTTATCATTATAGAAGGCCCTAACTAAATAGCCCATACAGAAGCCTATACGGGCGCCGCAGAAGCTGCCATGCAGAAGCGATTGAGAAGATAGAATGAAGAACCACTCGTGTACATAACTTAAAAACCTGTTTTATATTCCGTCTTTCTTTTTACTGCTCCTAAACGAAATGTCTTGATTTGAAGCCATTTTTACCTGAAACAAAAAAAAAAAACATTTCATAAATACAATTGAAAGTGAACAATCTAATAAAAACAATTTTATTAAAGTTATACGTTATGTAAAATCCACATAATGTTCCGGGTCTGGCTGTTTGTGTTTGTGAGTTTAAATGTTTGTAAACGCACCCACAATACAGGGGAAATTCCTAATGTGGGGCAACATTTTTATGAAAATAAAAAAAAATAAAAATTAGAACGCCATGTCCGTCCAATCCCCCCCCCCCCCCCCCCCCCCCCCCACCCACTACCACACCACATAAGCAGTTTTATATCCAACAAATAGCCGGATCACGATCTGTGATCGTAAATAATAATGCGCGCGCGCCGAATCGGGAGTAAAGTGTTACGTATCATTAATCACTGGTTTATGAGCTAGGCGTAAAATGGACAATGGGCTTAGCACGTTATGTAGTTAGTTTGCAGGTGATTTTGTAGAAAGTTAAATCGAAAGATGGGCGCACGAGTTTTCAATCTATTTAATGTTTGAGTAGATTTTTGGTCGTGGATTCAAGCCTTTTTGAAGCTGAGGTGCAATTGGAGCACAATAAGAAATTTGGTTTTTTAAATTTTATTTATTTATTTATTAAAAACCTTACACATAGTAGGTACACAGGTAATAATATAGTATTAGCATGCAGTTTTAACCAAGAGAAAGCTTAGACTGATTTAGCAGCGGGTCCCAAACTAGGCACAGCATGTATCTTGGTGACCCAAACATTATACAAAATTACTAGTTGAATCAATTCAGCTAGCGCAAGATTGGTATTGAAATTTAATAATAATTCGCTATTAATTATTTATAATTTACAATTTTATTTTAAAATTCATAATGTCAGGATAGCTGAATTCTCGGCCAAACAAAAAACTCAACAACAGAACTTTAATTTATTTTTGCTATAGCTACACGTTAAAAACAAGATGTCACCATCTTTCGTTTGTAAAAGTTTGACCTGCAGGTCCTCGATTAGCGGCTCATGTTCTCAGATGATTAGTTCTCAGGTTAACTTCAAAACTAGGCGTATAATTCCAAAAAAAAGATCGTAAGTATTTCGACTTGATCACTAGGTTTAAGCACGAATCATGCTGTAGTTCTTCAGTGGGTATTATAGAGAGAAAATAAGATAAATAATAAATAAAATAATAATAATATAATAATAATACTTTTGAAAATAAGCGGCAATCGATGCAATTGAAAGACTTCGCCATAAATAGTGTCAGTTGCAAGTATATCTTCCGACGTTTAAACTAACTGCAGGCGATGCTATAATTTCTTCACAATCAAGAACACAAGATGATGTGATGATGTAAGTCTGGTCTTTTAGTTCAGGGATAGCAAACCTCTGTACTGCCTGGCGGACCTCTGCGAAAAGTCTGTGTAGCGCATTGATTGAAGTAGAGACAATAGTTTTTTTTTTTTTTTTTGATAATAAATATCAAATCTATCTTGCATTTTTTAACTAAATTCCAAATCTGTTTGTATTAGAAATCGTCCATAACAAGTGATTTATTAAGTACAAGCTGTATGGCCAATGGGATTTTCTATCGAAAAAAATTACGAAATTCTACACAAACTTTCATCTCCTGTTTTAGGGGACGAATATTACAAAATCTATTCTTAGTGCTCACTTTCCGTCTATTAGGATCTATGGTGGAAAAGTTCATGCTTCTAGACCCAGCGGTTTAGGCTGTGCTAAGATTTGTTTAAAGTAGATCTTTCGTATTAATTTTACCTTATTTTCACCAGACAGAACTTCCTTTTTTAGGGTTCCGTACCCAAAGGATAGAACGGGACCCTATTACTAAGACTCCGCTGTCCGTCCGTCCGTCTGTCACCAGGCTGTATCTCATAAACCGTGATAGTAAAACATTTCAAATTTTTAACAGATGATGGATTTCTGTTGCCGCTATAACAACAAATACTAAAAAACAGAATAAAATAAATATTTAAGGGGACTCCCATACAACAAACGTGATTTTTAACACGCTTCTATTAGCTTCACTTCTATGGAATGGAATCTTGGAAATAAAATTAGACCCAAATCCCGATATCCGATTGATCTGAAATTTTGCACACACGTTTTTATAGATAATGGTGCGGAACCCTTTGTGCGCGAATCCGACACGCACTTGGCCGGTTTTTCTTTAAATTGGCAAGCAAATACAAAAATACAAAAAGGTCCGCCATCCCTGCTCCAGCGCATTAATCTTATAATTCACTGCACACTGACCAGAACTAACGCTTAGAATGAACATAACAAAATGCGGCACGGACGGCGTTATGCAATACTGAAGGCGATGGATATTTAGATATACGGTGAGTTAATTCGATTGTCATTATGTTGGATCTGATTTATGCTTAGGCTTTAAGCCGTTAAGTTGGATAAGTGGTGCTGAATCCGAGATAGGAACAGGCCTGTTAATCTCTTAAGGAATACACATTGTTAAAGCCTGTAAATTGTGCAAGAATGCGTGAAAATAATATAAATCGCAACGATATTAGAACGGTTGAACACTAAGGGGGTGGAATATATTTAGAAAGTATCCGGAACTAGGACCCCCCGACCCATAGTCAGGGAGTCCTAGTCCACCCCGATAGTGGATATTCGGAAAATCCATTTCATCAAAGGCATTGCCTAATTTACCATGCTATAAATAATGTTACTTATTGGACTACAAAAGGTACAGATGCCAGCACATCAAGCTACCCAAAACTGTCAGATTTTCCCAATCAACTTTGAACCTTATGCGACAAAGTTGAAAATCTATTAAAGAAATCTGACAGGAGGTCTGTACTATTTAAAAAGCTTAGATATTTTTATATTTTTATTAATATTTTTTTAAGACAGGTATTTTACCAAATATCTTTAATTTTCAAATCACTGTCTAAACAGTTTCCACAAACAGATGTCATAAAAAAAACAGTTTATTTCGCACTATTTCAGCACGAAGTTAGACGCCGCGCACTTCGCCGTCCGTGCGCGAAACATTTAATTTATAGACTTTCGTGTTCCGGATTCCATAAAGTGTTCCATAATATTACGCTATTGCAATGTTACGCTTGCATTCTGGCAAATTGATGTAATTGGATTTTGAACGAGTGTTGACGGCTGTACCGAGTACAGGCGCGCACAGAGCTGGAGTGCGGGAATGCGAACGCACTATGTAGTTTGGATTTTTGTAAATGCTCGGAAAGGAGAAATGTTAGGAATGAATGTTGATGTTGTTGAATGTTGTTGGGAATGTTATGTTATTAGGTATATATTATATTTATAGTTTTAATAGGTTTATGCTTATTATATTTAAAATATTTATTCCTCAATTTTCATGATTGCACCTACTACTGTTTGTCTCTGCACTACCCAAAGGTTGATTGGTAGAAAATGCCTGTGGCATTAAGTCCGCCTGTGTACATTTATGTGCTTGAGGTATTAAATAAATGAATAAATGTTAAGTATACTGGATTAGAATTTGATAGAGATACACGCATAGATGTGAGGTCTTATGTATTTGTAAGGAAAAAACTACCTTCACATTATTTGGAGACACAATAGCAACTCCAAACCAACCGAAAAGCTATAACTGAGAATGTTCTGTCAGGAAAATACAATTGGATTTTGCCGAACCGGGAAAAGCGAATACATAGTTAGCATCTGTTTTTTTACTAAGATTTAACTTTTCCATCTGACAGTCCACTCATCTATTAAACGTGAATTATTCACGCACTAGACCTAAAGTACAGGTAAACACAGAAGTGAATACTATTGCAATGCAACGTGATCTTAATTGCAGTACTGTCGTTTATTATGCGTAGACTATGTTCATTTGCATTTTAATGGTCCTAGAGAATTCTTGCTTATGTAACATTGGGACTGGTAGTGTGGGACTCAGTGAGATTAATTGTTTCCAAAATTAGGCAGGAGGTATGAGATTTATAGGCTGTATAAGAAAATTAAAAGGAGTTGCTGCTACCTTTTGCAATATTGCAGGCGCTGGCCTAACTCTGGGCTTTACGGACTACTTAGTAGGCAAGTTTAATGAGGCACATTTTAAAGCTGAAAAAAATATTCTACAGCAGTGCTATTCTGTAAAAATCTCACCGTGAGAACTTAGGTGAAGTGAGCGGGAAGTGAGCTGTCATTAGAGATTAACACTATTGACACTGCTCACTTTAAACTCACTTCAATTATGAATTCACGGTGAGATTTCTACAGAATCGACCGGCTGATGTTGCTAAAATATATTCTTCGTTTGTTCGTCAAATTAATTACTATTTCTGAGCATACTCAATAGACCAATTACGGTTCAAAAGATTCCTGCCTCAAAGCATTAATGTGAGAGTGTTCAATTCGAGCGAATCATCATCATCATTTCAACCGAAAGACGTCCACTGCTGGAGATAGGCTTCCTCCAAACACCGCCACCTTGACCGGTTCTGTGCTCCTCGCATCCAACGGGTTCCTGAGGCCTTCACAAGATCGTCGGTCCACCTTGTGGGAAGCCTTCCAACACTACGTCTTCCGGTACGCGGTCGCCGATCCAGAACCTTTCGGCCCCATTGGCCATCTGTTCTGCGAGCAATGTGTCCTGCCCACTGCCACTTAAATTTGGCAATTCTTCGAGCGAATGGTTCTACTTAATTCTGTTAGGAATACAGGCGCGAAGTTATTTTGCATGTACTTATCAATAAGTAAAACCAATTACTCGTATTACTAACTTTCTTTAGAACTCTAATCTTTTTCTAATGTGCATGAATTGAATCATTCACAGAGTTATGGCACGGATCTCATTAAAATGATAGTAAGAGTCACAAATAAAATATATGATTGGAATATAATTCATTCGGTCATACTTTCACAATGCATGGAGAAATGGTAACGAAAAAAGTCGCTGTTGGCCTTTCGTTTTCAATGAAGAATTTTAATAATTATAAGTTAACTACAGATTTAGAAAATTATGTGACTTTATCCTCGAAAGAGTTTATTCAAATGAGATATTATACACAGGTTCAGGACTTTACGATTACGTTAAACTGCCTCGTTGGTCCAGCAACCGCAAGTGTTACTGCTGGGCATGAGGTCCTGAGTTCGATTCCCGGCTCAGGTGTACTATTAGTGCATCTCTGCCTGATCCTTTGGGGAATACAGCCGGTCGATTCTGTTAGAATCTCACCGTGAGGAGTTACTTGAAGTGAGCTGTCATTCCATCTGATGCTAGGGATTGACACTAATGACAGCTCACTTTAAGCTCACTTCACCCGAGTTATCACGGTGAGATTTTTACAGAATAGCACCACAGGTGTGATTTTATGTATGTTAGTCCCTACGTTTATTATCTGTGAACAGCTTGGTTTTTTACTACTACTCTCCAATTTCAACAACTTTCAACTACTCTTAAAGAAAACGCCTCCTAATTTTCTATGTCAAAACTGGCCAATATACAATATGGAAACCACATGATTATGCAATAAATGCCACATACTTCTTATCGCCTTTTTTGATGATATACAAAAAAACGAAATCGGTCGCGAAAAAATCAGTTGTTCCCTACATTTTGACGAGTTATGCGAACATAAATGTAGGGAACAGCTGATTTTTTTTCGCGGCCGACAAGTATGTAGTATAATTAGTTGCATATATGTGGTTTGCATACTTTAAGTATATATATTTTTACATCCCAAAGACCATTTCATTTCGAACTGCTTTCTGTTCTTGACACACCATTCAACCTTGAATCTTAAATGTTATCAAAAAGTCCGATCATCTTATTTCAAAAGTCGTTGAACCATTTGGCAGACGCGTGGGCCATATCAAGAAGTCATCTCAAGCCATCTTTTTATGAAAAAGATCGTGAATTCGTGATAGTTCCTACGTAAGTCACGAGCTATGTGCTAAATTATACATAATATAACGTGGGGATTAGAGCGGATATTATTGTGTTAAGTTGTATGAACGTAACTTCTTCTTTTCCTTCGTGTCACGACAGCAATTCAATTTCGAACGTTACTTAAAACAGGAACATTTTCATACATGATAATGTTTTCAAATAATGCAACATGCATGTCGTGCACATAGGTACAATACAATGTATTGAGAAGAAAATTATAAGCCCACGTAGGCACGGACGTAAAAATAACGCGGCAGGATTTTTTCGCGCACTAGATTTTCATCTCTCGGTGTTGAGCCGAGCGTTGAGAATGCAACAGAGCACATTCCAGCGCGTCAAAAATCACACTGTTGTATTTGTAACTCTCGGCGTTAAGCAGTGCGTTTAAAATCCAGTGCGCGAGAAAAAATCACAGCGGGAAAAACGCGCCCGTGCGTACCATCGCGATATTATACAAAACGATCAATAGAATTACCATAAAAAATATGATTAAAATCTCCATTCGATACTAGGGATCAGGTGGGATAACTCTGACAGCCCACTCCACGCTCACTTCACCTAAGTTTTCACGGTGATATGGTTACAGAATCGCACTGCAGGTACCTAAGTACTTACGTACATAAGATAATCCCTCACGACACTGAAACCAATAGTGTCTATTATCTACGGCCATTAAACGAAGCAGTACTGTTATGTGCACGGTACCTTTTTGATGATAAGCGTCTTTTACATGTTCTTGCGCACGCGCCACCGTTCTAAAGTGCTTGGTGCAAGTTTGTCAATATAGGTGCGGTAACAGTAGGGCTTCTTATTAGGTAGGAAGATATCAGCTATGTCAACAACTTTTTCATCACAGACAAAAATAGCACGATCTGATGATAGAAAGCCAAACGACTATTTCATAAAGAATTCAAAATGACTGTAATGATAATAATTATCATTACAGTCATTTTGAATTCTTTATGAAATAAATGCCTGACAATTATTGTCAGGCATTTATTCACATTCTGGAGCTAAAAAGCCTAACCCAAAACTTTATAGAGTAAAGGCATACATAGTGCAAAAGTTAGATAATACTGAGTCAGACTCGTAATCTAAAATTTAACGCTGCCGAAAGTTCGGCTTAATATTATAACTTTATTTCGTCCTTCCATCCATTTAACCATCCCACCGTGAAAACTTAGGTGAAGTGAGCGTGGAGTGAGCTGTCAGTGTCATCCCACCTGATACTAGGGATTGACCAAGCATTACATTTACAATCATTATCGAGATTTTAATCAAATTTTTTATGCTAATTGTGTTGATCATTTTATATAATTTAAATGTTCAATTTGTGGAAAATTATTAATATTATTATTATTATTATCCATTTGACGTTTACAATCCTAAGCCAAATCCTTCATGAATAGCCTAGTTTTCTTATGAAACAATCGCCAACTTCCATCAACTTGGGCCCGTTCTCGATACTTTATAGCCATGTCCTTACTTAAGACACACACTATCCCACTAACAAGAACGATCTAGTTACGTACCCCTTACATAAAAGCCTTCTACTCAATGGAAATAATTTCCTTTATCGCTGGAATTGGTCAGCCATATTTCAATCGCAAGTACTTACCTAGTAAAGTAGATACATACTCTTGTATAAGCTACAGGAATAACTTAGTTGAGGACGTTACGTAATCGTGTTTTTAGGTCATTTCTGAGTTGTGGTTTTCTGGTTTAGAATGTGTATGAAAGGCAGGTGGGTAGTTAGATACTAAAAGCTTGTTATAATGATTAATTATGCAAGCCTGTAATTGTACCACTGCAGGACGATAAACTTTTCATATAGAGACGAAACAAGTACCTATCGATCACTCACTGCATTGGTGATGTTTAGACTTTTGGCTATTATCTTAGTTCAGTCGATGTATTGCGTAAAAATCTCACCGTGAAATTAAGGTGAAGTGAGCTTGACGTGTGCTGTCTTTAGTGTCAATCCTTAACATCAGCATGTCGATTCTGTAAAAATCTCACCGTGATAACTAGCCTGGAGTGAGCTGTCAGTGTCATTTCACTGATGCTAGATACTGACTAAAAGCAAACATTTACAATCATAATTGAGATTTAATAATATTTTTTTTTTTGCTAATAATATTGATAATTTTACATTATTTCAAAACTACTATTTTAGGTCTCAAAACATTACTATTTTGTGGAGTTTTAAAATAAAATAGTTAAACAGAAACTTAGTCAGAATATCATTTTTTTTTTCTATGTAAAACCCTACAAAATAGCCACACTGACACACTTGACACTTGCCACTTAAAATACTAGCTTTGAAATTATACAAAATGTCAATCTCAATCTGAATAAATTTGAATGATATTGCTAATCCATTGCTTCATATTTTCGTAAATTGTGTCTGTTCAACAACGTAAATAATGAAATTAATGTTGTTGAACTGTCAAAATGAATCCCATTGCTACTGATAGTGTGTTACGCAACTATCCCGCTGGACTAACCTTAACACTGTATGAGCAAGTAGTAACGCCAATTTTCCCTTTTAAATCACAACAACGACATCAATTCGAAAGGTCTAATCAAAATAACTATAGATACGATCGTATCATTCATATTCAACGCGTTGCGTCGATAACAACCTTAACAACATCATTACATGTTGCAGAAATGTCACGTCAATCAAGAACCTAATTCAAATGTTGGAACCGATAAATAAATGGCAATGGAACTCTAAGTTTATAAGGACAGGGCTGTCAGAGAATCGTAAAAAGTCCAAAGAAAATAAAATTATAGGTAAGTAAGTAAAACACTTTGTAATGTTATCGATAAGAGTACATCGACAGTGTCCCAACACTAAGCCATAGTTATCGATAAGTGTTTATCGACAGAGCCCCTACTCTAGACCTGTCAATAAACACTTATCGATAACTATGCTTTAGTGTTGGGACACTGTCGATGTAATCTTTTCGATAACATTACAAAATGGAAATATAACTTAACACGCCTGTATTCCTGGTTAGGCGCCGAGCATTTTCACAAATACATAGGTACTATTGCATGACATATCATCATGCTCTTGAAAATATTCCTATACACTACATACATCCAGATTCACTTGTCTATGTCCCATAGTGGCCAAGCCTTATTAACCGGGCCAAAATTAGGACCTACCGGCTACTACTGTGAAATTTCTAATAAAAAACGAAGAAAAAAACTTCCCCCAACCAAGGGCTTAAACCTGGGATCCCTTTCCCACCAGTAACGCATACAACCACTAGACTAGTCCAACGAGGCACGTATATCTTGTTGTTCTAAATAGCTCATGAATGGAACTGTAATCATTCATTCACGGTAAGTAATATTTCAATAGTGTTGACGTATATATTATGTTAGTGCCGTAATCATAAACTGCAAGCAAGGAAGTTTATTGCATTTGAATATGGTCCATTAAGTCTGACACGTTCGTGTGTTGTAGAATACTTTGTGCTGCCGCGTATAAACCCTTGAAAAAAAAAAATCATTCATACAAGGCATGATTACAATCAAAATAAAATAAAATGACGCGAGTAATTCCTTAAGTGTTAGACGGATTTTGCCAGTAATTTTAACCCACGTAAAAGGGGACGAGCCTACTCTCATCAGCCGGGCTATGATCCAAACTCCAGACTGCTACTAACAAATTTCTGATTGAAAAACCCAATAACATTTTTGCCCGACCTGGGAATTGAACTCAGGACCTCATGCTCAGCTATTATGCTAGTAGCACTTGCGACCAGTAGACCAACGAGACAGTCAAAATAATAAGTTCATTGTGGTTCCAAAATGGAGTGCATACTTATGATATAAAACTACCTCTTTATATGTATATAATCATCAAACGAAAATTTGGAAAAACGTTTTCCTATTTTGAGTGTCTGACAACGTTAAACTACTCACTTAATTTTATGACACAACATTATTTTTATCACCAAAATAATCTAAAGCATCATAATAAAATGTATGTCAGCCCTATTCATAGTCCATACCTTACGGGCTTACGCCTCCGTGACTCGGCGTGAAAATCTCGCGACAGATTTAGTCCAAACGATAGTAAAGTTGAGTAAGGCTATAGTAATGTTGAATAAGGTGATAAGTAAAGTTAAGTAAGGCGATAGTATTTTGTGATATTGCGCAAAACAACCAGGTTGTGCCTGCTTCAGCTTGTGCTAATTTTATGTGACAGTATTTTCGAATCGTATTGACTAATCAAACGCTTGCATGAGGAAATTGTATAGATAAGTAATTTATTGTGTAAGGTACTGTGCTTAGTGGAATGTGCTTGAGAGTAGATACCACATAGTACATGCTTATAGATGAAAGCATTTGTGCTTAAGTGGGATGCGCTAAGGTGGGCACCGCCGCGTCCTCACGGCGGTGATCTCTCACGTCCAGCTCTGGTCCAGGCCACGGTACGGAGTGAGAGTGCACGGGATGCCGAAGGAGGAGGCGAAACGCGTGAGAAAGAGGCAATCTTTGCGCCCTCACGCCCCTAGTCGCCGCAGGAGACGCCCAGGAGACCCGACTCCCGGCCACCGTAAGCGCGGGCTTGCGGACGGCGAGCAATGGGCAGTTCGCCGTCCGATAAAGAGCAGGGTTGACCCTGCTCTTTATCGGACGGCGCGTTGTGTTCCACGCGCGCCTCAAAGAGACTTCAGCACTAACTGACGGGCTCTGCTAGGGCCGATGCCTGCCTGAGTCGCGGGTTGTTCGAAAGAGTTACCGTGGCCCCTGGCACAGACAACTGAAGTAACACGGGTGGGTTATAGTCAGTAAAAGTCTTACACGCCCACCCAAAAAAAAGGGGGATGCGCTAAAGTAGCCCGAGAAATTCAAATATCTTTGGTTTTTTGCAATTTGCAGGTCAGCGTCAGATTGTACGTAACAAATATGACTTAACAGAATTATAAATTATTAGAATCAGCAATACAGCTCCTTTGGTTAGAATTTACCCCAAATATCATGATTTCATGAAATAGTCATTCAACAGGGTAATATGAACTTAGAAAGTTGTAGTGTGATTTTATGATTATAATTATAGAATTAAATAAATAGTAGTTACGGCCGCTAATCATATTTAGATCAACATGCTCGTATAACCTGACACTTGCGAAAGAAAGTATGAAAATTTGAATTTCACAGGCTACCCTGACGCTTTTGCCGTAAATGGGTAAAATATACCAGAGAAATGAATCGAAAACAAACAGAAATTAATTTGAACTTACATCATCGAAGTGGAATCTCAATAATACATTAAAAAAAGCCGATTAAAGTTTTTTTTTAAAAACAATATTAAAGAATCTTTTAATAAAAATAATCAATATAAACATGCGGCATATTAATTAATAATGTCTTCAAACATGCATAGCAATGTTTTCGGCTTCGCCCGAAGCAACAAAAAATCGAACGCCCAATCTCATTTAAACGCAGATCGGTTTTAAGTACAGATAAGTACAAAAGTGTTTATTAAACAAATGAGTACTTTAATTTATTGTTTTCAAAAATATTTTTTCCTATAAATGGCAAACATCAGACAATTCCTATTAGGTAACGTCAGATTTAAAATGTAGTAATAAACTCTATTGCTTTATTAAATAAAAGCTACCAAAGAAATGACAGTGAAGAAAGAAACTAAGAATTGAAATTATTTTATGCGTAGGCTCAGATTTCATATCGCAATATTTCGCAGATTTCTTTAGGATTAACCTTCAATCATTATTTTTATTGTGCTCTCGGTTTGTGGTTACGAAATATTCTTTGGGTTTTCTATAAGATAACTTTTCTTATGCTTTGCTTACTAAGAAACTGTACAAGAATGGATTTCAGCCAATCCGGCAATCGTGTTGAAATGAAACATTATTTGACCTAGTTGAATAAAAGGATAAAAATCTATACCATTACCGGTAGACAGAAACTATGACGATACTTTCCTAATGTAACCCACTGTCGACGAGCGTGACGATTGTCATAATCCTTACAGATCACATAACGTAAGTGACAATACGCCTTCCTCATACAAATTATCATCGGTTACCGAACAAACGTAATACCACTTGAACAATTTAATAAATATGCCATACTTACAGTAACTACGGCAACATTGCTCCACACTTCGACAATATAAAATGACTTAATAAACAAAAGCGTTTCGTAACAGAACTGTAACATAAATCGTTTCCTGAACGGAAAATTGCTAGACCGATGTACAGCCAATCGGTAGTCGACTGATTTGCGGTACTGTCGACCAATCAATCTGCCTAGCCTTTTCTAAACTATGTAGGGGCCGGCTTCCAGTCTAACCTGATGCAGCTGAACGCCAGTATTTCACATGGAGCGACTGCCTATCGACCTCCACAACCCAGTGACTGGGTATTACGATACCCCTTGGTAAGACTGGTGGTCAAACTTTTGGGCTTCTGACTACCCGAAACGACTGTCAAAGATCTAGGAATGGCAGCCAGGACCAACGGCTTAACGTACTTCCCGAGGAACAGAGGGGTCTCGATACGTAATTGCGGTACTGTCGGCCGATGGATGCCAATTTAAGTTCATGTAAATATGCACGATTCTCCACTGTTGTACAACTTGTAATTACGTTGGGAAATACTTTTACTCTTTAAGACGTAACGAATCTAACAGACAGACGTGAAACGCCTCTGAGGGATGTTGCGTGAGGTAAGGAAGGAAGTATTTAGGTAAATTACTTAATAATAAGTATTGAATAGTTAGAGCAAGACGAGTTTATTTGCATAAAATAACAAACAGAATAGAAATGATTCTATTTTCGTGGCTGTTCTAAAATTCTCTTATATTTTCACATGTTTACAAACTCTCTTTGTATCACACTTGATAACTTGTTCGACTAAGTTTAGTAAATAGATTAGAAAACTCTTTATTATGTGCACCGAGTAAATTACAGATATAAATGTTGATTTAAATATTTTGCTTAGGATGACACGACAAGACAAACGAAATGAACACTGCAAATAGAAAAAATAGCCTATTTTTTGTCGCTGTGGAGGCAGAACAAGGCACATACATTTCCCTAAGCGCTGATTTTTCCATCGCCAGGTAACTTTTATACGAGGAATAAAATTGACGTTGGACAGATTTTGGATGAAATAACTGTCAAAATTTCAAAATTATTCGTCGTATAAAGTTATCAGATGATTTAAAAATCACCCCTCAATCAAGCACTAACAAGATAAATACGTAAACACAAAACTCACTTATCTAACCAAAATTTAAGTAAAAATCGACCTAAAAATTAGTAGGCATCATGCTAAACTGCCCAAAGTGTGCACATCCGATACATCAAAAAGATACAACTCCATGCTCAGTTACGTCAACAAACCATTAAAAAGGCCAACATTTAGAAACCAAACTATTTACTTAAATGTTTAAAAATAAACATTTAAGAGTATACTAGTTAAACTAGCGAACTTAATTATTCTTATCTTAACGCAATTGAATTAAAACATTGACACACTTATGCACTGGACTGTACTCTTAGGGCTGCTCCACGTTAGGCAAGAGAACAGTGTGTTGAATTATCGTCTAACACTGTCTTCACATATTTAATGTATACAAAATATTGCAAAACCATCAAATGTAGTAAGTAACTATGGAGTTTGAGAAAAATGGGTAAGAAACTCCATAGTTACCTACTAACTATGGAGTTTCTTACCCATTTTTCTACATACGAAACTACCGTTTGGAACCCTTGGTACAAAGGAAGAATCATTTCCGAAACTACTTTTTGGAAGGAGCACCTAAAATGAATTCTGTTCTTTAGTAAATAATGTCTTGTGCCCCTTGCACCTAAAATTAATTCTGTTCTTTTGTAAATTATGTCTTTAAAAATGGCCTGCTTGAAATAAATAGTTTAACTTTGACGGGTTGAAAAACGCGCATCTGCGACGTTGCCACAATCAGCAGAATAACGTGCTCGAAATTATGCCGCATTTTTTCGCTCAGAATTATCCTTAGCCCTAGGGCTACTCCACATTACGCCACACGCAATCATATTTATTACGACTACAAACACAAATGTTTTACCATTACGTCCACGTATAGAGAAAGTAGTTGCGACAAACGGAAGGACGGACAGAATGATCTTGCTATGTTTATGTACGTGATTTGAGATAATTTGAATCCTTGCATAAGCCGTAACTGTTATATGCGTAGATGCCATTCGATTATCAACCTCATCGACTAAGCAATAAAAGTTATTGAACGTCTATAAAAAATAAAGTTGCAGTAGTTTGAAACGGATATGCACTAATGCTTATTATCTAAAGCGTGGGCATGTAACTACTGTGGGTGATAAGTAAGGAGGCGAAATCATTTACAGTTAATTGGAACTCCAGAGCATTATTTTTCTACAAGTACGAGAAACAATAACTGTTATACAGGGTGAAATTAAAATCAAGGGCATCCTTTTAAGGGGTCATTGTACTCATCATTATGAACAACTTTTAATGTCGGACTAAACCAGAAATCATGAAAAAAAATCAGCTGTTCCATGCATTTATGTTCACATAACTAGTCATAATGTAGGGAAGAGCTGATTTTTTTCGCGATTTTAGGTTTGGTCCATAGTAAAATTTGTTCATAATGATGAGTAAAAGGAAAAAAGTGGCCCATGAATTCAATTTCACGCTGTATAATACACATCATTCATGGCGGCTGTAAAATTTACTGTCGGCAGAGTTTGCGACTGACCAATTTTCAACCTTATTTCTAAGGACCAAAGGTTGCAAGGTGACGAGGTGGCTAGGGCAAGCTGGATGCGGAAGGCGGAGCACAGGATGTTGTAGCGCAGCCTGGGAAAGGCCTATGTCTGCGGTAGGCTGATTTGATTAATTGACTAAGGACCAAACTCAAGTGGCATTAGGAAGGGCACATAGCTAAACGAACTGATGTCCGATGGGGCCGAAAGATTCTAGAGTGAAAATGGCGTACTGGAAGGCCTCCCACAAGTTCCAATGGCCTTATGAAGACTGCAGGAATCCAATGGACGCGAGAGGCGGAGGACTGGTCAATGTGGGGATGCTTGGGTGAGGGTTATGTCCAGCAGTGGACGTCTTTCAGCTGAAACGATGACCAAGGGCATACTTAAGAGAGAAAAGTGGCCAACCGCCAACTTTGTGAAGTGTATCTTGGTACCTACTTACTTTCAAGACTTAAATAAAGCGTTTCAGTTTAACAATGTTGAAGGGGATGAGAACAATGAGCCATTATTTCCCTTTCTTTAAAATTATAATTAATTGTATCGCCGCAAGATATGAGAGATATCAGTTTAACAAAGCATGAATACACAGAAATACGTCTGCCTCAAGTTTTTAACACAATCCAAAGCTCTTCAGTTATGTAACAGTCAAAACCAATAAAAGATCTTTTTCTTAAATTTTGTAAAGCATAACCATTCCATTCACAAAAAAAAAGCAATTATGATAACAATTAGAAACTTTTTAATCGATAAAACTACTCGATTATGATACGTTCTCCGATGTTCATCGGGGTAGTTAAATTCATTACATCCATTTTGTTTTCTTTGTGTCAAAAGCTCCTACCTGCATAGTATGTAATTATTATAATGTGCTTTTTAATATTTAATTTTAAAACTATACCATATTGCCAAAGCCGAGAATCTAAGTGCTTAAAAAGATAAGCCCATCCCTACACCTTAATCTCTATGGCGCCTTTTGCAACTATGCAAGCTATAAAACCTGCGGGGTGATTACGTAACACATATAAAATGGCAATGGATCGCATTGCCTTTCATTTTGACAGTCCATCCACGTTCATTGCTTTGTTTACGTTGATTTACAGACGAATTTTTCAAACATATGAAGCAATGGGTTAGGAATTTCCTTCAAAACCCTCGAATTGCGACTGAAAGTGTATTACGCAATTGGAGAAATACTGGAGCTTTTTAGAACTCGCAAGTGCTTTCATTAAAAACATGCTGCATGTCTTTGATGTCGCACAGTTGGGTAAAAAGAAAAGGGCTAATCCAAATCAGATTAACCTATTCGTACCATACGATATTACCAACATTACCGCTCTACTTAACATTAGATTCAACCCACAGTCGCCGCACAGTTCGGGAATTAATTAACAATGGCCAGTGAAAGTGGTCGCGACTGTACGCTACCGGAATACATACGAGCACAAAAGTGTTACACTTATCCTGCAAGCTTTTAGCTAAAGTGTTACCTATTATGCAAAAGGTAACAATAGGATACAAGATAAGTGGAAGGCGAGATAGTTAATGCAATTATGTCATCTTATCTTAGTATTGATATTTTGGTCAGTGTTATGAAAGATTTCGATAATCGTTTTAGTTAAAGCTGTTTGTGTTTTGTAGTAAACTTCGTGCTAATAAGCTTTGGTAAGTGCGAGGAAACAATTATTACACAAATTAAAAGAAAAAAAAATGAGTGAAAGGAAATGGCGTTAATGCTTGTTAATATTGATTATCGTCAATCGTACTGTACTGTTTTTAATATGTATGTTCGGGCATAACTCCGTTATATATGGACGGATTTGCAAAATTCTTTTTTGTACGATAGAGGTTTATTCCGAAAAGGTCCTTTTTGAATTTTAAATACCAGTAAAACAACCGCGATTGCTGCTACCGCATATGTATGCATTGTTTACGCAATCGCACAACATAACATCACGTCTGTGCCCTATAAACGCAGATGCAGCTTCTTGTCACTGATATTTACATAGCACGTAGGGTTATACGAATTTGTGTGGGGTAGGTATAACTAAAAAAAAAAGAATCGGAAGTCGGCGTCAAAAAACGAAAATGCGGAAACAACGACACTGACTTCCAATTTTTTTTTTTGGAAGTCAGTTGTTTTTTTTACAAAAAAAGATTTTAGAATAGAATAGAATACTATTTATTTGCAAGAATTCAAGTACAAGAACTGGAAAAATATACATTGTACCTATGTTTCCGTCATATTCTAGCACAGTTCTGCAGCCTAATTGCGTAACTCTATCAGTCACAATCTGAATAATTTCGAAGTATATTGCTAATCCATTGCTTCATATGTACGAAAAACTTGTCTGCTCATCAAAGTAAATAACGCAATGAATGTTGTTGAACCGTCATGAACGCCATTGCTACTGATAATGTGATACGCAACCACCCCGCTGATGTGCAAATCTTAATTGAACACGAAAAACTTTAACGACCAGAATTACTAAGTTACAGACACGTTAAAAGAAAGAGGAACAAGACATTTAATACGAATTCAAAAGAAAAGTAAGACAGGAAAGAAAACAGCAGACTTAATTGACCATAGAAAATAAATTCTATCTTCCTTTCATGCACTATAAAAGTCACATTACGTTTTATCGATTTACGTAATCAATAGAAATCCGAGCACATCCCTACTTGCATCGAATACTAATATCGATTAATCCACAAGACGTAGAGAGATAGCATTATTTACGCAGTTGGCTTAGAAAGATACATTACATAACATAATATCACGCCTTTTACTCTCGAAGGATTAGGCAGTTGAGATAGCATGCGAGCCTGTTATTATTAATTCATTTATTCCAGATAATAATAATCCATACAATACATTAAATTAAATTAAAATCAATTGTTACATAGACAAAAGACACTAAAATTACATAAATAAAATAAAAATCAATATAAACAATACTAACATTAAATTAAATTAAATAATTTACAATAAAATAAAAAATTGTGTTAGTAGATAAATGACGTGCACAATGTGTTAGTGAGCGCCCAAAACAATGCGCATCCATTTCTCGTATTGCCAACGACCGGACACAAATCCAGACATCACAAGTTTAGTATGTGCGCATACTCAGATGCACTCTCTGTTCCTTTACTCTCATACTCCGATGGGACGGCAATCCGACACGACCGGGGAGAGATCAGGCCCAGGACCAACGGCTTTACGTGCTGTCCGAGGCACGGAGGCTTCACACCACCAACTTCTAAACTCCGGGATGTTATTGAGACATTCCTAATGGAAAAAACCTAAAAACACTTTTCCCCACATGTCAATCGAAACCAGGTCCTTACGCTCAGCAGTAGCGTTTGCGACCACTACAGCACGGTCAACGAGAGAATACGTTCTTGACACCTGTCAGTTTTATACAAGCAAATACGTGTTTTGCGAATTTGATCTTTATTAGCTACTAGATTAGAATTGTCGCACTAACTGTCCGGCCGTCGAAAAAATGCATTTATGACAGGTGTCAAAAACGCATTCTCTCGACGGCCGTACTGTAGACTAACGAGGCAGGCAAAGACACATTACTTTACGTTGAATAAGTGGAAGTTGCGAAACAAGGTTGACAATCTCTGGCATTGACCGTTAGCGAAAGCTTGGAATGACTAGCTTTTAGCCAACTGTTTTTTATACCTGCACCAGTGATCTAGCGTTGCACTGCGTACCTATTGCTCGGTGCGTGGCGTATCGTTGGGCAATAAATTCTAACCTAATTTACTTTTGCTTGTAATATTATATTAGTAGTCTTTGTAAGGCTGCATAAGTAATTATTTTATGTGTTGGTACATTTATGTTGTAACAAAGGAGGTCTGAGATTGATGTTTTTTTTTTGAAGTCCCGATCCTCACTGTCTGCAATGTTTGGTGCAAGAATTAATTAATTTTTCGTAGTCAACGCTAAAAAAATCTTGTATATCTTATAGAGCTTGTGGCTAAGTAATAACAGCCGCACGGGTCGATCGATCAGGTTAAGCTACGCTTGCCGCGGTTGGTCCGTGGATAGGTGACCATCTTCACATACCAAGACCCCTCCGTGCCTCGGAAAGCGCGTTGATCCCGGCTGTCATTCGTGGATCTTTGACAGTCGTTACGGGCCGTCAGTAGCCCGAAAGTCTGACAACCAGTCTTACCAAGGGGTACCGTATTACCCAGTAACTGGGTTGTGGAGGTCAGATAGGCAGTCGCTCCACGTAAAGTACTGGTATTCAGCTGCATCCGGTTAGACTGGAAGCCGACCCCAACATAGTTGGGAAAAGGCTAGGAAGATGATGATAGAGCACTGATCGCTCACATTGAGCCAAGAATAACTTATGCCCGGGTTACAGTTGTTCAAGCTAAAATAGCAAGACTGGTAAGCTAGCAAGCTGATAATTCTGACCTCTAGCATTTTTTTTTTATTGTTAATAGCATCTCACAGGTCAACCTAGGAGGTTGTCGACTGCTTATCCGGAACATCCTACAGATGCCTTAACAAAGTAAGGCCTCCAAGCAGGGCTTAAAACTTATAAACTAAGCGACTACACGCTGATGGCCGTACCTTATAGTAGGGGGTGCCCTCTATAGTAGGGGGTGCCCTCTATAAGGTACGGCCCTCTTTATTTATCTTAAAGTATTCGTATGTAATAGAGTGAAGGAAATAAATCAACTTACACCGGGATTCGACTTTAGATATGTAACAACCGATCAAAACCCTGCAGACATGGGTTCTAGAGGTGTGTCGCGTTTCCGTCAAGCTAAAAGTCCTTGTCCGTAACCAATAAGTTTTATGTACAGTAACTTCGAGCAAGCAACATTATAAGTATAATTATTCAACTAAAGCAAGAAGTTTTATTTTGTCTCTGACAAAAGTGGCGGGTATAAAAACTTTCTTTACCACTCCTATCCTGCCCTCTGTGTCCCAAAACATGCAGTCAATGTGACCTTTGCGATGCCACCGATGATGCCGTAACAGTGGCGAGGGTTTTAGGCTAAAAAGATCTAAAACACAGTTATGCCAGCAACACGAAGAAGAAGAAAAAGATTGGCAAATAAAATGCTTTCCAATTAGGAAAAAATCGTAAAACACATCGAACGCCTAACCATAACGTCTAGACACAACATAACCCACAACCATATACTCAATAATTACATTGATATTACCTAAATAATTACATCCAATAGCGTTACAAAATAAATGAGCTGGTATAATAAGGCACTAATGCTAGTGTTGTGTAATTCGCGCAAGCGCGTTACCGCGGCGGGCGTGACGCCAGCGCCGATGCGCCCGAGATTCACGCACTTCCGACGTAATCATTCGTTACCGAGTAAATAAAGCTGAGAAGTAAATAGAGATTCGTCAATGAAAGATGAGAAGATAACTAATATTATTAATAGATATGGATGAAATAATAATGTAGAGCAGTGTTCTTTTTTTTAGGGTTCCGTACCCAAAGGGAAAAAACGGAACCCTATTACTAAGACTTCGCTGTCTGTCCGTCTATCTGTCACCAGGCTGTATCTCAAGAACCGCGATAGCTAGACAGTTGAAATTTTCACAAATGATGTATTTCTGTTGCCGCTATAACAACAAATACTAAAAAATAGAATAAAATAGATATTTAAGGAGGCTCCCATACAACAGATATGATTTTTTTGCCGTTTTTATAGATAATGGTACGGAACCCTTCGTGCGCGAATCCGACTCGCGCTTGGCCGGTTCTTTTTTTTTTCTTTTCGGTGGTAAGTTCAATACTTTCAGATTTTACGATACTGTCAGACAAAACTTTGCTACTATTCATGTTAACTGGCAGTTAACAAATGAATAGTGGCAAAGTTTTGTTTTGCATGTTTCTTACTTGAGATAGTAATATTGAAACTTCGTAATCACCAACATCATCATTCCAGCCTAGAATCCCACGGCTGGGTATTGATCCCCCTTTTTTCTTTCAGGAAGTGTGGCTTCTTAACCTACTCTGAATAATCAGTCATAATCACCACCCAAAGCTCGACTTCACTTACTGCTGATGAGATCTAGGATTTCCCAAATTTTATTTGAACCGACCACAGATCCTTGAAATAACTCTTCATTTCTCAGAATCTAACCAATGAAACCCATTACCGACATTTACACAACAAACAATAAATCACAGGCGACCAAATATTTATCTTTACCATTCCTAAGGCTAGATACAATGCGGAGACAATCGACTCGGGCGCAGACATCACGATTCAACCGCTCGTGCGACCGCGGGCACGTTTTCATAACCGCTATACAACAAAATCTGGGTCATTTGCACTACCGATCTCGATTTCGTACAATAATATCGTCTAGATTAAAACTTAAGGACTATTAAACGAACGTGAGGTTGAATTTGATGGTAAAAAGTTGACCTAAGATCTGGTACGAGGCTGTAGGGAGTTTTTGTGAGTGTTGCATTTTAATTTGGTTTTGCTTTAATTTGTAAGTCTAAAAAGTATATTTGAAAGAAAAGAAGTAAGGTACAACTTGATAATGCAAGAACGTCTAATTAAAACCGTTTATAAATTATTCGCTTCAACTTTTCGTGAAATAATTAACTAATCACCCTAATTAATAATTAACTCCAGCAACAGGAACAAGAACAGTTTATAAACATCATAAACTATAATATCTAACTATATTACGTAATTCGACGGGAACAAGATGGCGGAAAGAATCGAAAACAACGATTAATTTCTCAGCCATTTTCCGTAATCGATTATCGATTTCGTAAGTGTTAAGCTGTTGACGTACGCGTCCGATTAATCGGTAATCGAGAACGACCTTGTACAGCGCCACCCTGCGGTAACTATAAGAACTAAAGCCACCATATTGCAAGTTTTCACCTTCGTTAAGCCTCGGAGTGCCCGGAGGCGGAAATGCATGGCCACTGTCGCTTTCTAAGCTCACAACTACCTCGTTGACGAAAGGAATAATAATTATTGCACAATATAATAACAGTTTTTAACAGCGGCAGTTGCATTGCGAAAAGGCAGTTGATATTAATTTTCTTTTGAACTGGAACAAATCATATTTCTTGGGACATACCGCGCGCTAGGTGCTGATTTAAATTATTGCAGTATCATATTCATATTGAAATATGAAAGCGTGTAAAATAGATTTAGAGCACAATTATGTATTATTGCTTCAGAACCATACACTGTAGACACGTAAAAAAGGCTTTGAACATAGTTAATAGAAAATAAAAAAAATCCCCAGTTCAACTTCATACCACAACCACTATTTAAAAATCAATTATGTGTGTTTTACTTTTTGCTTTACTTTACTTCATTAAAGTAATTAATTTCATGAAATGCAAATGCAAATAACAACGGATACTAGGGTTGGCAAACTTCACGCATGATTGGCATTGCAATGTCGTAAGCAAGAATGCGAAATGAGAGACTGTTGATATTAATGTAACATGTATCAAATCAACGCCAGCCCTAGGGCTACAGAGTTTTATGTACCGTAAATTGTATGTTCTACATTTTATTTCACACCTATACTCGTACTTTAATGTATGAACGAGTACCTAATGTATCTGTGCATTGCTAGAGGAATGGCGCTACGATGAATTATATTTTTGTCTACAAAGGTTGTCTACATTCATTGTAAGACATTTTAAGGTGACCATGAAAAAGTTAAAAAAAAAAAAAATGCTATTCTCATTTCAAAAGTTTAATAAGATATGTAGAAAACAAAATAGGGTCAGAATTTTAGGTATAAAAACGCTTGATCTATCTATTGGTATACTCCTTGGAACCTTCTACCATCTTGTCCAGTCGTGTACATGACCAGTCTAGTGTACTCTAAAAGTCTGTTTGGCATCTCCAAAAAATATCCTGCCACACGTCCACTATATTTGAATATATAATATTATTATTCATACATGCATTCTACACGTTTCTGGCAACGTTTTTTGCAACCCCGGTGTATGGCGCGCCTCCCTTCTTTCAACCGACTTTGACGGATATTGCTCAAAGTATCATGTGCCGCTAATTAATTCTGACGCAAAGACAGCAATTAAAAAGAAACCGAGGATTACGGTTACCGTAATTGAGCTTTATGGTTTAAACTGCTGGTTCAACGTCCGATAATATCTTACCTGGATTATAGATTTAGGTTGGGTCTTATTTAAAGGTATCCATAAGGTTTCATTGTTTATTTAATCGCTATGAACATGGTTATCTTCAGAATAATCTTTTTACTAGTTTTTGCTATTTTTATGCTGGATTTAGTATTACGGCGACGCCGGTCAAGCGTACCAAGACGCTGACGGTAAATGAACGTGTACTACCGAATAGTGCAGCACCGACGGTCAGCGAGCGAGTCCATACAAATCGGTACGCGACCGATGTCAGCACTGACTTTCGGTTACAGACAATACTATGTCCAACGCTCCATATTTTCTACTTTGGATTACGATTGATTAATACGAGCTATCCGTCACACAAAACTCTCTACTTATATTTTTTCTAGTAATTAAGCATTAAGTCCACCTTTGTACCTTCTGTGCGAAAAGTTTAAATAAATAAATAAATTACAATTTAATTCAAATAATAGATACATAAGGCATAAAATATTTTAAATGTTGTCATCCATACACTCAATCTACGAACTATGTCCTATGTAACTACGTACTTTGTTTAGTAGACACAAAAGGAAACAAAACATTGCTTAATTCTGCCGCACCCATACTTAAACTAGAAAAATGTTTGACAGAAATATTATCTTCGTATTCTTAATGGACGTAAGAGTTCTACAACGACTCAACGAGACTTCCTAGACTTAAGCTTCTACTTTATCATGATTACAACTGACTGTCTGTGATATTTTCTGTAAATACTTGACTCGAAAGTCACGTTTGTCCTCATATCTACTGAATATAAAAAAAAAGTTTTATTCAGTATTACAATTGGTAAAATTATTACATAAGGTCTTAGAAAAAAAATTATATTAATAAATTATGATAATATTTATATATTTTTTTTTATTATTATTTAATGGTAGATTCCTGTACTAGGATAAACCTGTATCACAGGCCGCATGAGCATACTTTATGGTAGATAATTGTAGGACAGTCAAATTCTAAACAATATTTAACATTAGATTACATTTAGTCTATAATTAATTAATTTAATTTAATTTAATTTATTTCAAATAATCAGATAACAGGGATCCGTAGTGTTAGTAAAGTACCTTATACCTAGTGTTAGTACATATATACATAGATTAAGGTAACAATTTGGGTATGAGTCACTTTGTAAAGAAGACGAAACCAGTTTCTCAACCGGTCATCTTCTCCACAAAATGCCTCAAAAAATAATGATAAAATTTTATTGATTCCTTGTGATACGAGTATACCTAGTTTGCTTAGACACTATTTACCTTAAAAATCAAAGTAACAAAAAGTCTTATATACGTAATTATTTAGTCAGCGTAAAATAGTTTCAATTCAATTTAAAACTTAGCTAGACACATAATATGATTTTGCGTCAGCTGAAATTGGTAAGTGGGTAATACAAGTAGGTATATAAATAGCATCCAGCTACAAAGTAAATAAATGGTTACCTATTCGCCAGTGCGTAGATAAGTGGAGGAGCATCGCGAGGGCTGCTTTGGCCAAAGAAAATGCAGAGTCATCAACCACGACCACTCTGTCAAGAGTGAACGACTAAAGAGAGAGATTCGCCAGTGCAGAGAGTTAAGGTCTACGTTGTTCTCTATTCTCGACAAATCTACTGCTCCTTCTTACATGAATTCACAAATTCAATATATATGCTCTGCCCATGCTAAAAATCTTCGTTTCATCAACAATCGTCTTCTACGATGTCCTTCTCACCGGTCTGGCTTTAAACATCTAATTCACATGCTTCCGTAAATCTGTATCCGTAATTCCGTACCCATCACTAATTCGAGAGACAAACATAAACACAAGGAAACAGTCACACGTAAACAAATAAAGGCAAAACAAATGACCACCTACCACCATTTGTAATTCACCATTATACTGGAGCTTTAGGAACTACGCGCTATGTTTACATGTTTTTCTCACACCTCACTTCCCACGGAACACATTAGTTGGTATATTTATGATTTACTTACGCCATTATTCTTTATGATTGTACTTAAGGGTTGCCTCATCTCGTGTGACTTAAAGGGTGGACGGAAAGCGAGATGAAAATTGCGTGTGCGTGCGTGTAATGCTACACGGAAAAAACAAGTGAATGAATTGAAAGAGATAGCTGTAATTAAGACTAAAACAACCAAGCTTTCGATGATAGAAGACAAGAGAAATTAATGTAGGTAAAATCATCTGTTTCTAGCCGCTACAAAAGTGAACTAACTTCGAGATCTATCGAGCGGTTTACGTTGTGAGGGATACAATATAAACTGATTACTGCACCTGTATACTAACGGTTACATTGCTAAAGACAAAACCCAAAAAAACAGACCCAGCAATAAAATGTTACCTGCTTCAAGATCATCGACCGATTTGTTAATGATAGTCAAAATAATTATTAACAGTAGGTAGATAGTCATCTAACAAGTGCACGAGTCAATCATATTACATAAGCATTTAAAAGAAAAGAAACCAAATCACTCTTCCGTAATAAATCTTGTCGCTTCTTTCCTCCTCTTGTACCACGCGATAAGGGTCAGTGCACACGGTCATTTGATTGCCTGACGCGGTTGATGCAACCGCAAATGCATTTTATTGAGGGCAACGAACCGCGACCGGATCGACAGATCATTTTGATGCATCTGCGCTGATGTGTATTGCGTTCGGATACATGGGTGCAATCGACTAGTTGGAGTGGCTTTGGAAATGAGACGATGCACGCAGTAATGAAAGGTGTATTCCCATAGTAAAGCAACTAGGAAAATATTATTGTGGTTTGTATGTTTTGTTTTTATTTGAGGGGCCCGTGGCTAAATAATAACAGTCGCACAGGTCGATCGATCAGGTTAAGCTACGCTTGCCGCGGTTGGTCTGTGGATGGGTGACCATCTTTACATACCGAGACCCCTCCGTGCCTCGGAAAGCACGTTAAGCCGTTGGTCCCGGCTGTCATTCGTAGATCTTTGACAGTCGTTACGGGTAGTCAGAAGCCCGAAAGTCTGACAACCAGTCTTACCAAGGGGTATCGTATTACCCAGTAACTGGGTTGTGGAGGTCAGATAGGCAGTCGCTCCATGTAAAATACTGGTATTCAGCTGCATCCGGTTAGACTGGAAGCCGACCCCAACATAGTTGGGAAAAGGCTAGGCAGATGATGATGTTTTGTTTTTATTCCCCGTGCAAATCTAAAATGAGGTTACAATTCTAGAAAATGGCTTTACGAACCACGCATATATGTATCATTACATTTAGTATGCTTTTAAACAAGAAACTTATAACGAGATTCTCGCTTCAACAATATATGTAAGTGACCACAAAAACCCATTAGAGCCCTGAACGTTACACCACATCTTCGATAACTACAAACCTAAGGACATTATCCGAGATTGTGTAGGTATCAGACAAAAACAAACATCATAACGAGCCAATCATATAATCGTTAACTAGTGAAGTAGTAACACGAGGAATCGATTCGTCAGACTCGGATATAATCGATCATAAACATCGATTGGGTCGACGGACTTTAATAAATGTTTCGCGGTCGACATGTTGCGACATTGCATTAACTGATGAAGCTTGGGAGATGTAAAGACATGTCTAAAAGGAAGATCGTAGTGACGGCAAAAGCGATCACTTTTGTTTTTATCGATCGGCTGTGAGCCTGTGACTAATGAACATAAGGTAGGATAAAAAGTAAGGAGAAACCAAGATGACAAGATAGTTTTTCTTAATGCACTGAAGATTTCAAGTCCTTTTATTTCGTTAAAAGACGGAGTACCTTGTATAAATAATCAAGATTGCAAGTCCGTTTTTCCATCAGAGATTGACACACCAAGTATGAACACAACCTTACACACATGCATTGAAAACTTAAAGTACTTTCAGATTTCAACACTGCACACATGGTGGAGTAACCATTGATAATGTTATTGAGACCATATTGTTTTAGTGAAACGAACTAACAAAAGGAAAAGAAGATAAACTAATAGATTCTAATCTATCAGATACTGTAACACTCGTATTGAGAACGTTTGACTGCGCTCCAAATAACATCTTCAAAAAAACATGCACACGACTATGAGCTTTACTGCGACTTGAAGAGTGATGATAATAGCATGCATGTTGCTTTGAATCTTGTTATAGATTTTGATGAATATATATTTTGTAATGCAAACCGGATTAAATGGAGTCCATGTTGTAACTTCAGTTAGCTACTCTTATGTCATAAGGAACCTGTTCTAAGATACGCATCAAACCTAAGCAGGAAATCGTAGACATTGAAAATTAATCAAAACTAAATTCTCCATTTACTGAAGCACAATTTACTGCATCTGTTGATCTGTGTTAGCTACCAACCGAGTAATCGATTAAACGTATCTGATACGTGAACGCATCGGATATTGAAGGTCACTCGATTGTCCCGAGATTAGAGGTGGTTGTTAATCGAGAGACTAGTTATCAATGCATTGTTCCATATTGCAAAAGCTTTGGTATTTTTAATTTTAATAGATATAACAATCGATCAAACGCTGAGGTCTCGTTTACCATTTACGGCGAGTTTTACAAGCAAGGTCGGATTGCTACACTTTATCTCAATATGACTAACGATTCTTTATGGAAAATTACATTGTTAGTTGATCGAAAGCAATTTGTACCGACAATGCTTCAAATTTCAAATGTGATTAATGATTTGTTTACATGAGAAAACGCTTAATTAAATTAAATTTGATTGTCTACTGGTATACCTGACTGTCCAGAATCATGAAACTAGTTTTCAAGCTGTTCACTGGGCAAATAGTGTTCCAACATTAAGCAAACAAAACTAAAATTTGATGTAGTTTAAAGTTCAAGTTCTTCATCTTCCAAATATAACAATAGTTACGACGTCATAAATACATCAGCCGGTCGATTCTGGAAAAATCTCACCGTGATAACTAAGGTGAAGTGAGCTTAGAGTGAGCTGTGAGTCATGCTGACGCTAGGGATTGACACTATTGACGACTCATTCCACGCTAACTTCACCCAAGTTTTCACGGTTACATGGTTACAGAATCGCACGGCTGTACCATTTTACCTAGAAGACCTATAAACCCCGCAACCTTGCACTCAGATTCTCAGGTCGAAGATTTCACGTAACCGATTCCCCGCGACAACGACATTAGGTAATAGGGTTGCAGTACTCGATGTCGCAACTCCAATGACCGACAAGGTCGAGGCTGCGCGTGCGCCGGAGGTCGTGTGCATTAGCGACCTCTTCGACTCGATACAGCTTTCTATATTTTCTATGACTGAGTCGCGAATTGATTGTTTTCTTGTTTCTATTTTTGCTTGTTTAATTTCGCTTTCGTTCGTTTGTTTGTTAGTTTTTGTTCTTCTGTGCTTACAAATATGGTTCGACGTTAGGCCTCATTTACGGAGACGCGGGGCGTCTCGCGTCGCGTGTGGCGTGGCGTCTCGCGGCGCGTCGGACGTTTTTTCTGTTTACGGTGGGGCGGCGCGTGAAGCGGCACGCATCATCGCACGCGTAAACACAAACTTATAGCAATATACGACCATGTTCATAGAGAAGCGAGACGGGAAGCGTGGCGGTGCCCGTCGCGGCGCCCGCGGCGAATCCTCTAGCGTGTAGCGTAGCACGCGGCGGGCATCGCGGCGGCGCACGCTCGCCTCGATCAAATCGACTAGTTTTATGTTGGCGAAAGATGGGAGTGCACGTGTCTTCTAAAAAAAAGTCGATCATATCATACTCCATTGCGACGGTGACTACGTCTGTGTTGCGCGATTTCTAAATAAGACTGACAGAAGATTCCGCCTCGGACATAGCTTCATCGAGAATTGCCGCTGCGTGCGCCGCCGCGATAAACGCCGCGTGGGACGCGTCGGTGCCATCCGCGGGCTCGGCCGCAAAAAACGCCCTAATTCAAACAAATGCGTCTAAAATCGCTTCTCCGTAAACGCACTCATACAACGCCATATATTTGAATTCAGTGCGGGCCGCGCCGCTCAACGCAACGCGCGACGCCCCGCGTCTCCGTATATGAGGCCTTTAGAGCTTTTTATGGATTGTGTTACATCACTTGATACAGTAGCAAGCTTAGTTACATTTGTTTTTAATTGTTTATACCTGCACCCTAATTGCGTAACACACTATTCCTCTCAATTGGAATCATTTTGAAGCATATTGCTAATCTATTGCTCCATATGTTCGTAAAATGTGTCTACTCAACAACGTAAATAACGCAAAGAATTTTGTTGAACTGTCAAAATGAAATTGAAACCCTTTGCTACTGATAGTGTGTTACGCCATTACTCTGCTGCTTTATAGTTTGAACTATCGTCATCTGAGTTAAGGTATATTTGATTTTTTAACCATTCTATATTGCTGACCATTTGCAACGAAATTACTAACATCAATATGAAATCAAACAACTTTAAAAATTCACATCGACAAAATGAATTTCAAATCATCGCTCGTAATGTAACAACATTTATAAATAACCAGCTGGTTGATTCTGTAAAAATCTCACCGTGAAATCATAAGTGAAGTGAGCACTTAATGGTGGTAATCCCTAGCGAATGACAGCTCACTCCACGCTCACTTCACCCAAGCTTTCACGGTGAGATGGTTACAGAATCGCACGACAGTTAGCATTTTATCCTGCATCTTGACATGGGCGTCCAACGATCGAGTTACTCAACATATCGAAATTATCTGTCGAATCTTAAAGAAATGGTCTCGGTCGGTCGACCTTTGATTGCGCCGGCGCGCCGTCCGATGCATCGAATCATCGATCCGAGTGAAAGTGAACGATTACTGCAATCGAGTTATTAGGTAGGCTGATGTAATGAATAATGATCACTTGTTACACTTTTTATCGATTGTAACAATTGTTATGCGATTACGATTCAATCATGAGATGTTTGCAGCGCTTCATTGCGTGGTGCAGTTTACTGCGGTCTCCTGCAGCGTTGTTGTTTATTTAACCGACTTCAAAAAAGGAGGAGATTCTCAATTCGGTTGAATATTTTTTTTTTATGTTTGTTACCTCAGAACTCCGTTATTTGTAAGCCGATTTGCAAAATTACATCAATTCTTAAATGAAAAAAACTGCATTTCTTTAATGGATAAGATATGCCTCAGGGACCACCCAATATAAATGATATTAACTATGCTTTGGTAAGTTTTGAGTTAGCTTCAAGAATACGATTTTTTTTTCAATTTAATTTATAATGATGATGTTTTAATAACTTCCTGTCACTGATATTTACATAGCAAGTAGTGTTATATGAATTTGTGTGAGGTAGGTACAACTGAAAAGTGAAAACGTTTTTTACAAATAAAAAAAAAACAACCGACTTCCAAAATAAAAACACTAAAAGTAAAAATTTACTTTAATTTCGGGAGTCGGTGTCAAGGAACGAAAATGCGGAACCAACGACACCGACTTCTGAAATGAAAGTTATTTTTTACTTTGAAGTGTTTTTTTTTAATTGTTACTACGAGCAGGTTTGACCCTAAGTGTGTTGGTATTTTCACACATCTTAATATTTTATTTATAGTTAGAAAGAGCCAAATCTTCATAATTATTTTTATCATGAAGGTCCTGGGTTCGATTCCCTGGTCGGACGAAGTGTTATTGGGTTTTTCCATTAGGAATTTCTCAGTAGCAGCCCATGTCTAGATTTGTGCCTGGCTGGTGGCAATAGGATCGCCCTCTATTACATGGGACATAGTGATTATTGGTGAAATGTGGTGTATTTATAGGCAACCCTCTTACTAACCCGTCAGAGATTACATACTTGATGTTATTTTATTTTGACTCACACCTGGCTCTTCTTATCCTAATTTGACAAATATTTTACTGTTTAAGCAGTACAGTTATGGAATTACTTGCCCGTGTCGGTAAGTCGTGCTCAATCTTTGTCCACTTTTAAAGTTATGATAAAATAAAAAAGCACTTCCTCTCTCCCTAAACAGCATCATTATATGTTCTTTACTCTTGTTTCATGTCTATTATTATATGTAGATATTTATTTAGATCAGTATAATATAATTTATGTATGTATTCATTGCATCGTGTAAATGGTATACCACGGACTACCGTGTACAGTACAGTGCCGTGTACAGTGTGTACAGTATTTGTCTCTCCTTCCCTTCAACTTCATCCTTCTCAATCCATCCAAAGGTTGTCTTTAAAAGATCGCTCTTAGCGATAAGACCGCCCATTGTCACCCTTTGCAAAATTTATATATTTATGTCTGTAATTTATATGATGTACAGACGCCAGCTCATCAAGCTACCCGAAACTGTCAGATTTTCCCAATCAACTTTGAACCTTATTCTTTAGCGATAAAGTTGAAAATCTATTAAAGAAATCTGACAGATTGTACTAGCTTGATGTGCTGGCGTCTGTACATAATAAAGAGTATTCTATAATATTCTATTTGATTCTTTGTAAGCCCATTATTGTTATTTTACGCAATAACTGCTTCCTTAAAGGTATGTGTCTAATGCAATACAGAATGTACAATGTACAGTACATAGTTCTAGGTGATCAAGGTAGCCATTTGCCTAACGGCCGTTTAATTGCTTCATATTAATTGCGCCGGCGCATGAAACAAGTTCTTACTTACTTAATAGACTTATGGTATTGATGTAATGTTTTAATTCACGCTGCATTCAAGTTCTAGAGATATTTACCTGAAACAAAATTAAATATATAATTAGAAAGAGAAACGGATAAAGTAAATGCATCATTAAAATAGAAACGGTCTATGAAATATTTCGAAGTATTTAATAAGTAAAAAAAAAACCTTTTTATGTAGGATTCTTCATTTCATTAACAACATTTAAACGTAAAAAAATACTCGTCAATAAACTAACAAGTTTACGCAAAATAACATTGAAGAGTAGGTATATGTATGTTGCATACATAACTGTCAGACTTTATTATTATGAAAACGTGTCACTCAGTAATAAATTCACTCAAAAATGTCGTAATAATGCTTAAATCGAAGAAGAAAAGAATCGTACTGAAGTCCACGAACATTTATCAGTACTAAAAGATTCCATTAAAGATGACAATCGTGAAATTAATCTTAATTGTAATTCTGTGATCAGGTTTAAGTGACAGCGAATGACTTTTGGCAACCTTAATTAATTAGCCTTAACATCGGTAAAGGCAGTTGCTTTCTTTGACATTGAGACCGATGTTTATGTTTGTGATAATAGTGCAGTATGTAGGTATGAAGCCTTGTATCCAATGTCTCGTGTCTTGTCACCTTTGTTATACATCGCCGAGACACTTGTCGCAGGCGGGGCTTTTTATGTTCCCAGACATGTCACTTCAGGCTATCTGTCGTCAAGTCGCAGCATATTGGTCGATGGTCGCCTATTGCATACCGTCCGCTCACAATTATTTTGCCTCTGACCGCAATCTTATTGTAACGAGAATAAAGATTACAATTATTTTGACAGACTTGTCAGTGGCAAAAACCCAACAGAAACCTTATTAGTATAAGAATAAAGATCACTGCGATTTTTACAGTGATGCAAAATTAAAGGTAGAATAATAAATTGTGGAAGGACTGTAAAAAGCGTTTAACGGACTCCTGTCATCTCATACAATTCATTGTATGTACACAGCCATCCTTAAAGATTATGACGAAACTACTAGTTTTTTTTTTTTAACCAAGCAGGTTCAACTCTTTTGCGCCTAGCCAGACTGAAAGTTGAACCAAACCAAGTTGGGTAACGTTTAGAAGTATGATGAAGCTTTGAGGCAACATGTCCCTAATCTACGCACGTTACATTAAAGCAATCATAGATCACACGTCCATCGGTCAAGTAATGAGTTTAAAGTTATAAATCAAAAGTCGTCGGCACAATCTGTAAACTATAGTCAGCTGAGCTGAGCGTTGGCAGTAAACCGTAATCGGTGAGTTAGATCTCACCGCAGCTAAAGGACGTATTTGCCTTCATCACATTTGGCATACGTCATTGTTTGAAAAGGTCGAATTCGTGGCTTGAATACAAAAGGATATTTTTAGTATTTAACGGGACTTAAACTGGGCGTGGTGACAAGTTGAGAGCAAGAAATTATATTTGTGCAGTTAGGTATTTAACTTAACCAGAAAGAAATCTCAACAAAATGATACATAGGTAATTGCCTGAAGGTTACAAATCTCCTAAAAGCGGATGCAACCAATTTGCCATCATGATTCTATTTAAAGTAATTGCTGAATAATGTAGTCAGAAACACCGAAACCAATAGATTTCTTAAGATCAATTTAAATAAACTCAAAAGGATGACGAAGCTAGAATTTGGCAAGGACATTGCAAATTCTCTTCCGAATCACTGCGAAGCTATGTTCGGAGGCGCTATTCAAGGCTTCATACATTCAAGTAATGTTACTGTGTGTTTTTACCGCTACGATACTTGAAGTATGCACATACTTTAACGGTGATTTTAAACAAGAAAAAAAAAGAAAAACAAATACAAAATGTGGGTTACAAACTCACAATGAATAATTCAACGCAGAGGTGACAGCTTCGCAAGATTCGGATCAAGATACTGTTTTAGGATTATTTACAACGATCGATAATACGGGATATATTACTTAAATTAATATTCCGGATACAATTAATGTATCAGTTTCAAGGTAAACCGTTCGATTTATATCGAAAACCAGTAAATTACCGCTACTAAGTGCTGTCAATTGTATGATGACAATGATGAATGTTTTATTACAGACAGACCTCAAAACGAGAAAAAATAGGACAGGTTTGTTTGAAAAAGAATCAGTATTCAAGGCTTAAAGAGAAAGAAAACACGGGGAGTAAGAAAACAAGATAACATACAATGTAAATCCCTTTCGTAACATAAGATTCAATAGAAATTCAAAGGGATTAACTTGATTCAATTTCAAGGCGTTCACTCAAATGTCTCTCGTCTATACTTCACGGTTGTATAGCCTACAGGCAACATGCTAGACGAATCGCTAAAGCCAGATGTCATTGAGATAGAGCTTGCAATTGTTCGCAGAGCTGATGCCAACAATGGTTTACACACGCATTGTACTGTCCGCTTGAAGAGTAACGCAGGAAGCTGAGGCCATGTGTCTAAACCTTGGACGGGTGAATAGCAATGAATGGACTGACCCTATCGACGCTTAACATACAATAGTGAACCCAAAGATGAGACTTAATTGATGTTGAAAGAATCGGTAGTGTTGGAAGCGGAACTAAATTATAATTTCCGCTCTTGTAAGACAATAGATCGTTAAGAGGTGTCGGTTGTATAATACAGGTGCTACTAAGTTTTGTCTCCTATTTGCTAGTGCTAAACGAATGAAAATGTAATTTATTTTGCAATTTAACACACCAACGGCCGAGCATTAGGTAATAGTCTGACTTTTGTTTACATTAACTTGTTTGATCACTGGACTTAATTTAGCAAAGTTTTTCTTCTATATTCGCAAATTCATTAAACAGTAAAGTCTTGTCTTTTTCAATAAACTTTTTAGTCTCCAACGCTATTCAATCAGCAAAGTGCAGTATTTATTCAAGCTTCAATAATAATCTTTTGTATCTTGAAATACGACATTTCAAATTAATTCTGACAGGTCTCACAGTAACAATATTCTAGTATTTGTCAAGGTAAGCTATTAATATTTTTGATCTAGTATTCTGACCTTAGACATTACTTTCAAGTCTAGTCTAGAAAAATATTAATGTAAAAATACATGTCAAATTACATTATAACAATGAAATCTATACTTGCTAAAACTGTAAGGAAGTGAAAACCAGTCTTACAGTATATGTAAAATTAGTAGAACATTTTATTGAAGGTCCTATTACAAAAAATGGTTCCACTGTTGTAATTTTGTAAGTCACGTAATTTTGCAAGTTTTTCTGAAGGATAGTGCTCCGATTACATGCAATGATAAATGTTACGATACGTGTATTTTATGTATATTAATGTTAATTGAGACCTTATGTATTGCTTCAGATTACAGACAGTGTGAAGTGTTGCAACATTCGAAATTCAGAATGACCTCCTCTTTTCATTCAAAATTTAAATTGGGCTTATTATTTTATTGAGTCCGTTGTCTTTACCTGGTCCTCAATGAAAATCAGCATTTAAATAATATGTAAAGAACATTACAACGACAAGATCTGCCGAGCCTTTTCCCAACTATGTTGGGGTCGGCTTCTAGTATAATCACATGCAGTGGAATACCAGTGTTTTACATGAAACGACTGCCTACTTGACCTCCACAACCCAGTTTCTATAAGACTGTTCGTCAGACTTTTTGGCTTCTGACTATACGTAACTAACATTAAAATTTTATATTTCTGTTAAGATTTAAGCAAAATTAAAGAAGAAACAATTATTACTTTTCCACAAAACAGTCGTAATTAAATTCTTGACACACAGTATTTTGCAACATTAGCGTGAGAATTTTATGGTCCGTGTGAATTTATTAAGCGAATAATTAGTATTTTATTTATATGAACGCCAGCATTTTAACCATCAAATTATTATAATTAGACCATTCATAATCCTCTGGTAAGAAAACAAAAGTGAATTAAAAAAATTTAGAGAATCCTACGAATAATTATTATCCGTAGAGACAATCACTACCGTCTGCACTTCTTGTAAAATGTTTACAATAATTTCAATGTGTTAAGTTTGTAAAGCTATTGTGGGCTTTTTTTAATTATTATTTATCCTTTAGATTCAAATCGCAGTTAACTGCTTAGATTAAAATAAGGTATCGCACGATCACTTCATCGCAGACAGGCGCGACACGACAGAAGAACCATTTTAGAAATTGTGTCTTAATTTGGCCAGCCATGAAATCAGCGGTTACTATAGCAAAAAAACCTTTACCTTATCTCTATTAGTATTTATTCACTTTAAAGTAAATGAAAAAGAAACTACGTCATTTACATTAGCGTTCGGTACCTAGAGGTATTTGACGACATTCCTGTACTACCGAAGTACCGCCATCGTTAGGACACGCGTGATTTGTTTTTATATCAACTAGTTTCGGGTTACTTGAATTAACTACACCTTTTAAGGATCTGAACAAGTTGCCAAATTAAATACATTCACGTTTTTAATGGAGTTTATTTGACTATGTATTTGATTGCGCTGGGAAACCTGTGTGAATAAGAAACTTTTAGGAAAAGCCAAACATTTTTATGGATACCTCAACCTAGCTCTAACTTTATTATTCATTTTATTTAGTATTTTATTCTTTATGTACACACAGTAAAAACATATGGATATGACATAGTAATAATTTGAGTATAAAGGTACTGCTTATTTCTTAAGAAATTTCTTCCAGCAAACCTGCGAAAGGAGAAGTAAAAAAAAAATGTAGATAATAACTTTTTTCACAATCAAACTGTAATGACTAGTAGACATGCCCATGGGTTATTGTCAAAATATTAGCTTCTACAGTCTACACCATCTTAGGACTAATAATTTTCTTTCAAGTTTTTTTTTTTTTTTTCAATGCTTGGCGGTTGACCTGTGGGTGACAATCTGTACATACCGAGATCCCTCCGTGCCTCGGAAAGCACGTTAAGCCGTTGGTCCCGGCTGTCGTTTGTGGATCTTTAACAGTCGTTACGGGTAGTCAGAAGCCCGAAAGTCTGACAACCAGTCATACCAAAGGGTATCGTATTACCCAGTAATTGGGTTGTGGATGTGAGACAGGCAGTCGCTCCATGTAAAATACTGGTATTCAGCTGCATCCGGTTAGACTGGAAACCGACCCCAACATAGTTGGGAAAAGGCTGGGCAGATGATGAATTGTAGGTATTTACCCGATTAGCAGCACCAGTCACTGAGTGAACCACTTTTGACTTTAGTGTGTGCGTTGTCTAATAGTCAGTCACAAAACGGTTTTGTAAGTATTTTAATCCAAAGCTTTTACTTCATTTCCAAACCTGCCCAACTGCATTGGTTTCTATTTATAGCCTCTTCCAAACGACTACTAACCATCGGCCTCTGACGTCATCATAACTCAAACATTATACAATATAGCACCAAGTTCAATGCCGCTGGGCAAATGTCTCACAGAAGGTGAAAGTTAGCTACGTCATCGAGGTAACCCAACAAATGTTGAAATACCCAAGCAAATGGTCCGTCTGAGGCAACCGCGTGCTTTATGATTTATCCGCATTATGTGACTTCTGATCATGAACTTTCTGTTATATTCGCCAATAGGTTGCAGATATGGAAAGTTTAAATTGGTTTGTTTTATGAGAAGAATCACGAAATAGAGGCATTTCAACTGCACTAAGTCTTCTGTATTTTGAAAGATAATTTTTCAACCAAGAACTTTTAAATTACAACTTAGGGCTAGCTTTAGCGCTTCCTAGGCAGTCAGCCATACCTGTCTAATTAGTACCTACCGTATTTTTGCTGCGTTACGAGTTACCTATTTTCATTCTTTCATCATATAGATAAAGAAGAAAGATCACGAACAAGACATTTAAATTAATTCTCTTCTGTTCTTTTCCTAAAGTGTTTTATATACTCAGTGTTCCGTAGTAGCAATGTACTGACTTTTTGTAAGAACGAAAGGAATTCTAGTAAGAAAGTATCATTTATAAACCCTACATTAAAATGATATTACTTTCCAATTCTCTGACTGTAATTAATATCGGCATTATAATCGAAATATCTGTGTGATTAATCTTGAGGCCCTTTCGTATTTACGAGTATAATTATACTTTCAAACATTTGTACATTTTAAACTTGATTTCACTTATGAGAGCTTTACACGAATAATTATAGGGGTCTATTAGATAGATAATCCATTTTTTTTGACATGATACCTAGAAATGGGCATTTGTGGCCTGATTTCATTGTGATGACCTATCTTGATCCCTAGTTGAACACGGGCTATGTTAGAGCTTATGCCGTAGGTTAGAACAGCGTGGCCCAGAGATATTGGCCCCGACTTATACAGGGTGAAATTGAAAACATGCGACAAATCGAAATGAGAGATTGTAATCATCATTGTGAACAACTTTTACTATGAGATAAAACCTGAAATCGCGAAAAAAAAATCAGCTGTTCCCTACATTTATGTTCTCATAACTCGTCAAAATGTAGGGAACAGCTGATATTTTTTTTTCAATAACCCAAGCAGGCACTTTATGTTGAGTAATTTATTTCATCACCACTGCTCTCCAAACCATGAAGGAAGACATCGTGAGGAAACTAGAACCGAAAATTCTAAGACGTGACATCCCCCATCCCGCACTGGGTCCGCGTGGTAGATTACGGCCCTCTCTCTCACAGAGAGGAGGCCTATATCCTAGGAGTGGAAACATTATAGGCTGATTGTGATTACGTAGGCCAACAGAAAAGCCATCCAGCCTAGACAATAAGGCAACAGGACTGACTATTTTGTTTTTGCGACAAGATGATCCAAAATATCCTTTAGAAACCGGGTTTGCCACTGTTAGACTGTTCTTGTAATACATCCTATCCTTGTAAAATCCTCCATCCACACCATGTTTGGATCACTTAATGCTCTAACCCAATTTTGGCGTCATTAAGGATACCTTAGCATTGCAAACATTTCGAAACATAACGCTTGTTAGTCGAATCTGTCATTATAAAAATGAGCTCTTTCTGCCACTATAGTTATTTGACAAGGCCGTGCATTCAATTTCAAACGTATGTTACAATGTTGTGTATGAATTTGATCTCTTTATTTTACTGTAGGTAAGTCATCATCTGCCTAGCCTTTTCCAAACTATGTTGGAGTCGGCTTCCAGTCTAACCGGATACAGCTGAGCAGGTGCCAGAATTTTACATGAAGCGACTGCCTATCTGACCTCCACAACCCAGTTACTAATACTATACCACTTGGTAAGACTGATTGTCTGAGTTTCGGCCTTCTGACGACCCGCAAGGACTGTCAAACATCCATGAATGACAGCTGGGACCAACTGTAAGTATTGAATTAATGGATTTCAACTTATTTCTGTTGTACAAAATGCGTTTTCTGAGAATATTGTAACTTTTTTCTAGGATAACTATCACTTCATTGTTTAGAATCCTATATTTACTGAATGTTTCTATCTTTGACAATCTTGATTACCGTGACAACTATTATTATTCTTGTCTAGTCTTAACCTCAAATTATCTTCAGAAAGCCGTTAACTTTATAAATAAAGACATCGGCTGTCAAACATTGGCAAATAAAAAACTGAGAAAAGTCACGTAATTTTTTTCTTCACTGTTTTTTTTCTTTTTATTATACTTGAGATAATTTAAACTCCCTAAGTACCACTTTCTTCTTTGATAATCTTTCAAACACTAATCTTCCTACTAACAAGACTCTCTGTACTAATTTATCATCCGAACAGAGTATCGCAAACATCCATAAGAATGTGCAGAAATTAATAATAAAGCCAAGATTACGGTCATCCATCACATCTCTAACAATATAACTTATTGTAGTGTCCATTAGGTAATCAGTTATATCATGCGCACACGCACCACCTACTTACATAAAATTTAACAATTACTGTTTGTCGGAAGTGTCATAGTACGTCGCATTTATTATGCAAGTAATTTTTTTGTGGTTTTCGGACAATCCGTTATGAATAGTATTGTGTTTAAATTTCACATGAGTTCGATAGTCTAACAACCAATATTTTTTTATGGCGTGAAAACTAAAAGAGCCTTGGGTATAAACGAGGATGGATGGAGTGGGAGAGGAAGGCCAAATAAAAGATGGATGGGTTGTGTGAGAAATGATATGAAAGGAAAAAGTAAAATAAAAAAAGCGGATGATAGCGTAACGGTTGACAGGGGAGAACGAAAGAAGAAAATATGTAGCGCGAACCCCACGGGTAACGTGGGACAAGGGCAGATAGATGATGTCAAAGCTAAAGTTAATAGAAAATATTCCTTCAGAAAGTATTTCGGCCACGGCAGCCAATCTCAATGGAGACTAGCCTTCGGCGCGTAAGATATTATAGTGCACCAGTTTACAAGTGTGCTAGTTATATTATAATAAGAGATTGGGCAGCAGTATCCTCATGCTCATAGGTGCTATTAATGTTGATTATGTCGATAAAGTGAATAGGGAACTTTACGGCAAGCCTGCACTAGGCTCAACCACATCATGGAGGTCAAAAGCGAGATTTGATAAATCCATTAGATGCGAGAGGCTTAAGGACAGGAAAATGACTTGCAATGTAAAAGACCTTAAGACAACATTGAGTTTTACGGAATGATGAAGAGAGAGAGGAGTTCTGAGAATGAAATAAACATATAAATGCTGTACGCATATTCTTAAACCAAATCAATTTCACAATGGAATTTACTTCATCGGCAGCTTTGAAGGCTAATTATAAATGCTAAACGTGGACAATGCCCTTAGATCTATCAGATCTTAACCGCGGTCTTTACAGTTACGATGAATGAGCTACTTGGCCTATTAAGTTAGTTACATTAAGTCCTAAGCATTCACTGCATTGACAAACAATATATTTAGTAGCTTTGTTGTACATGATCGCAATCTGATCAAACAATTTGTTGTAATATACGTTTATTACTTATGAATATATCGTAAGGAATGAATGTATATTAGAACTAATTGAATGTTGACAAATTCAAATTGCTTTTTTAACTTAAATTTGCAGTTGTAATGTATGGGAGAACATGATACAATGTTAAGTTTGTTCTTGGGATAAATTCATTCCAACTACGGAACCCTTCATTGTGCGTGGTCCGACACGCACTTGGCCTGACGAAAAGTTTCAATGCACGTCGGTACAAATAAATAGTATAAATATATTTTTTATTTGTTACACTGGATGCTTTTTTTAACAGGCTCCAAGTTTTTACAGGGTGTTCTACTCATAAATATGAACAATTTTCACTATGGGACCAATTCTGAAATTACGAAAACAAAATCAGCTGTTTAATAGAAAAGTTCAATACCTACTTGACCAAAATGTATTAAATAGCCGATTTTTTTTTCATGATCTTAGAGTTGGTCCTATAGCAAAAGTTGTTCATATTCATGAATAGAACACCCTGTAAAAATTTGGAGCCTGTAAAAAAAGCATCCAGTATTTATTGATATGAAAAGACATGAATTCTACATTAAAGCTTCTGATATTATTACCACAATGCAGATCAACACATATCATTGTTACTATGTCCATAAGGACCAATAAGTAGGTACATTGTTATTGGTCCTTACGTACGCAACACACACATACAGGTGTGCAAGAGAATTTTCCAAACGACATATATTATAAGTCTGTATCATTAAATGTGGGCTAGTCGCAAGTGAGCGGACTAGGCGACCTCGAGCCACGCCTTGTAAGGGATGGTTGCCACGCGGAAACCAAGCTGCCTGGGAAAATGTATGACCGCAAAATTCCTTCACTTTTAACGCAAGAATATAGCTCAGAAGTTAATGACACTGGAGACGTTTTTAGGTTTCGTCGGTTGTTGTAGCAAGGATAAAAAAGGCTATGTCTGATTCAAAGGATTGCGAAATATGTTGTGGGCAATCTCCCTTCACTAAGTTTAAAGTTTGATGAAGCTGTGTTTTTATGGTTGGGAATGTCCGTACCATGACTGGCCTCAAAGATGAAGAATCATTGAGTAAAAGGATCACTAAGCAAAAGAAAGAAATTACGTTTATTGTGATCTAAATTTTCCCGAAGTTTTTTGCTTTAAAGTTTGTTTGAGTTAAATACACACAGCTTCGAATTGTCCATTATTACTATCGTAAAATAAATCTCAAAACTCATTCACAATCATTCAGTACACTGGTATTTTAACCGCTGCAAGATTTAATAAGGTTCTTTTACTAAATGCAACATTGTTCTAAATGTTAAAGTGTTGCAATTGATTTACCGAATGATTTAATCAGTTTCTAACCAGGTTTTATCAGATTACGATCGTTCGACATTTAGATTCAGTTTTTTTATGGCTGGATATGCTCGTGTGGCCTCAGGCTTTAGTTATTTCAAGAGTACTAATATCTAATACCTAGTCACTTTGTCTGTACCGAAGTAAATAAAGAGTTAAGTAATCACTTAAAGGAACTGTTAAAGTAAACACTTAATATAAATTAAAATCTTCTGTCTGACACAGTCCTGTTGACATAAATTCATGTAGGTACAGTCGTTTGATTATGCAAGGAACTAAGTGAGACTGCCTTGCCTTGATGTAAATGCCTGCAGCTTAAATCAAGTGTAACTATATACTATAGTAATACCTAACAAATTGAAATTACTGTCGTCGGAAATCGTATTTTTTGTTGTTGTTTAATGAAATGTCAAATCTTGTGATAAATGTTTGTCTGCTCTACTTCCCATAAACCGATTGAGTGGTTTTGCCTATTCTAATACCAATACCTACATCGTGTTGCTCATTTTATAATGGAGATAGAAATTGGTCCTTTAGTACCCTAAAGGAATTTCCTAACTCAAACTTATTACAGGTACCTAGTACATCAGACAAAAATGGATCAAAAATTAATTCCAAAATACCACTTTTCAGTTCATTATAGTATTGCACAAGACGAAAAACTATAAACTTTAATTTGTCGTACTTACGTTTTTGATTTATATTATAACAAGGGCAAAATTCAACTAATCCAATTAACCAAGTTTATTTTACTACCAATAAAACCATTACTTAGGCACGCACAGTCGTCTACGTATTAAAATGAACCTATAAATCCACTTGAATTACATTAATCAGGTGCCTAGTGAAAGGGTAGGGATGAAACCAGTCTTCGACCTTCGCGTGTCCAAGGCCTTGGACAGACGTCATTTGCAACTGGACTTCCGCATACCATCATACAAGTACACGCTTTTAAATTACTGGATCAACACCACAAAATTATACGAGGACTATAAAATTCACATTTAAAAACTTGTAAATTGTCTTGGGTAATGTTTCTTTTTTTTATGAGAAAGCTTACAGTGCAGTCTTAATTTCGTTCCGGATAATTAGTTTACCTTCTCGCCATATAATTACGGCAATTACATTAAAATATATACGCTCTGATCGAATTCGAGATGCAAGTCGACTAATGAGTGTTGACTTACCGCGACCTCGATTATTCTCGAATCGAATGCTTGTTTTGTCTTCATTAATCGATGTATATAATTACCTGTAACAGAAAACAAATTCATTAACATTTCATTGACACTCAACGAAGATGTTGACATTTCAGTAAGTAGGACGTACGAGTAGGTACTCTTATATTCTGCGCGCACGCCCTTACGACAGCCCGCGCCGGCCTTTCGACGTAACATTGTGGTGGCGACTGCTTGCATACGAATTTGTATGATATAAACAAATCTAATTTAGTTTGAGTTAATTGAATTTTAAGGCTTGGTGTTTGGCAATGTTATTTGGAAAGTTTTAGCAAGTGATCAAAGTGAATTGAAGTCAGCGTTATTATTATACGGAAAACCTCGCTAGCTAGCCAGCTACCTCAGTCAATTATGAAATAAGGTAGAAATGTTATCAATATCAAAACAACTACAAGGCAAGTGCCTTTGGTATAAATTCTCAGTGATCTGATGCAATACTAATTAAATTATAGTGACAGACCACACGATTTCCTAGATGCGGTACCTACGCCTTTATAAATGTCCGATTAATTTGAACTGATTGAAATGAGAACATAGATGTGAGTTGACACGTGTCAGAGTCGTAATCACGACATCCACGTCGAGGTCTTTAATTACATGACGCTCGGCGGCTGACCAAAACCTTGGGAGAAAATTGTAGGATGTTCGTTCAATGAAAAAGTTACGGATACTTTTGTTTACACCTTGAAGGTATTTATACAGTTCGGCCGACGAGAAAATGCGTTCTTGACACCTGTCAGTTTCATACAAACGAACACGTGTTTTACGAATTTGATATTTGTTAGCTACTAGAATTGTCGCACACACACAACACACAAACACAACACAAGAAACACGTTCTCTCGACGGCCGGACTGTAGTAATACCTTCTGTTATTAAACTTAATTGTTCCTGGATGTGAGCATTGAACGTCAAAGCTTAAACATAATTACAGACAAGCTCAATAATTGCATAGAAGATAATAAAGTCGTACTCAGCTTCATAATTATGGGGCTGCGATCTTAACGCATAAACACGTGTTTTACTGACAGTGCACGTCACTACAATATATTAATGGCAAATCCATAACGTAATCCAGTCTTTGCATAATACCGATATCTCATAAAAGCTCTACTTTTCAAACCGGTCGTTACGACCTTGTATCTTAGAAGTAGGCGTTCGAGATCTGTCAACTGTTATGAAAAGAGAAGTGTTGGTTTAAGATTAAATAAACAAAGACGACGTTGCAAGGTTAGTGCGTCCGCCCCAGCTTCCGGCGGAACAGAATCTTGAAAATCTAGACAGTCAATTGACCATAATACATGGGTGTTTGACCTCGTATTGTGCTTTCGGCTACGTTCACATAGGAAGCAATAAAGCCGAGAGTACACAGTTATGGAATCGTTTTAATTGCAGCTAATGAGTGTATTCTTTATATTCTTTATACGCAATGTTCATAACCTTGTTGCGAAAGATTTGGTCGGCTCCACAGTTGTTATACCTTTGCCACAAACATACATTGAAACGACAATTGTAATGAGATCCGGTTATTTTTGATCTGTCCGATACTGTCTTCCGGATATATGATATGGGTAAAATAATTTATGTGGATTACATGTGTAGGATTGATCAATATTTATTTTGTTATATTTTGTTTAACGTTTTAGAGTAAGTTTTAAAGATTATTTTATTTTATAACAAAAATATTTTACAAAAATCCGGAATTACAGATAAAGTAGCAACCGTATCCACTGACATTTCCAAAATCATCACAGTTGTTTGTGTAGTGAAGAAATTGTTCGGAATCTAACAATAACATTATGTTTTCGACTAAATTAAACGGCAATCATGTCTTACACTACCAAATGAGATTAACTAACTTAATTTTGTAACAACCAATTCATTTTTATGCCTATACTAAGTTTACCACGATAACAAATACCAGACTGACAAGGGCAATAAACATTTAGTCAGTATTTCTGTATCTTAAATTGGCTTACACTAAAATTATAGCACAATATTACTTCTTTTAGAACTTAATATCATCATTTTAATTGCATGAGCGTTGCTTCAAATCCTCAAAGCGTTGCATGCAATATAGGGGTGTCAAGTCAAACTTATCGCGTGAACACATCAGGGATTTCACGTTTTATAAATTGTTGCAATAATTCAGCCTCCCAGGCTTCGGTAACTCGAGCCGAGGTAACCTGAGAGTACCCGAAGGCGATTTCGTAATAGTCGTATGCGCAGGCCGTCGTTGCCCGCTACACGTTTAGTTTTAATTAAAACAGCATTATGGTGGCCATAGCAATGTTCGAAATGGACATTTGTAATTGGTTACAATTTTCTTTAGATTGGAAATTATGTATTTAAATATGATTGCTCTTACTATCAAAGGCACTTAATTTTCATTAAAATTGAAGCTGCATTAAATAAACTACTGCTTTAAATTCTACGAAATACTTTTATATTAAAGTATTTTTAATTGCTCGCTAGATCCAATGTTAAACAATAGGCACTCTGAAGTTTTCGGTCTGTCAACATAACATTTGCATAATACTAAACTGACTCTGACACTATAATTAATAAATAGAGAAGTGGAATTAAAAAAAAACGGTCAAGAGCGACTCGGATTCACGCACCGAGGGTTCCGTACCATTATATATTACATTTTCATTTTTTTTTTCTGAAAAAGTGTGCCGTTTAGAGACATCGTTTTATTTTTTCTTGGAATATTTAAATAATCTTCTATCACAGATTTTTTTTTTGATCCAAACTTCGGAGATAAGGGGGAACGGTATTTTTTTTTCATCTAAAGTCGAAAACTAAGCGTCCTAAAAAAAGAAAAATGTTTGAGAATGTGCAAACAGCACACTTCGAACTTTTAAGACCCCCCGCTTTCCTATCCTGTTGCAAAAAATAAATATATTTTTATTTCTTACTTATTTACAAAATAGTTCGGCGAACGTCTAAAACTATTCCAAATTTCAAGTTGATATAATTAGTAGTTCTTGAGATATCCAGCTGTGACAGACAGACAGACAGACAGACAGACTGCGTCACACCCTCAGGGTTCCTTTTTACCATTTTGCTACGGAACCCTAATAATCACCTGCTAGCTAATTCAAACAAAACTAGACCACACACGGCTTAAGGCACTTAATCTCTAAAGAATTACAACATGCATTCACTCGAGTCACTTGCTAACTAATCTGTCTGCTCCCTATAGTGTTAGCACTATACTCTATAAGGAGCACACAGCTTAGAAGGCGACTAAAAGACAGAATAACTTAAAAAAACCTCACGCCATTTAATATAACACTAAACAAAAGTTACTTAAAGGCATGAATGTATGAATTTTAAAACATTTAAGTAATTCTTAGCTCATCTGGACTGACTGTTGTTTCATAAAAGAATTATAACCGCGTTAAATCCCCGCGACGCAAACACGTTGTTGATTTCTACAAATTTCCTTTCCAAAACGGGTCTTTGTCTAAACACATGCCAATGACATGCACACTCAAAGAAAACTTCATCAGCCTATACACTATACAGGGTTATTTTTAAAACACCAACAACCTCTTAAGAGGTCATTGTACTCATCATTATGAACAACTTTTACTATGGGACCAAACCTGAAATCGCGAAAAAAAAATCAGCTGTTCCCTACATTTTGACGACTCGTACGAACATAAATGTAGGGAACAGCTGATTTTTTTTCGCGATTTCAGGTTTGGTCCCATAGTAAAAGTTGTTAATAATGATGAGTACAATGACCTCTTAAGAGGTTGTTGGTGTTTTACAAATAACCCTGTATAAGTACTGTCGCGGACTCGCGGTCACAGTAACTTCCTACCGCGAATAGAGTAACAACCACACGAGTTAACCACCGTTAAGATCTTACTACGGAAGAGTGATATCGAGATACGGTGGGCAGTGAAAATGCATTCCTTGCTGGATCGATGCGGAAAGCGGAGAGAAGCGCCCGACCGGGGAGCGACGATTAGTCTGTGTTGATTTGCTGGATGTGACAGGGGGATTACGAGAAAGTGTATCTGTTTGGTGATAAGTAGATAGAAAAAAATATTTCAGTGAAGTCATGAAATAAATCCTATTTATGACTTTATTAAAAAGCCACGACACTGCTAAAAACATGAATGGCAATTTGTTTCAGTTTTCACGTGAAAAACTATTTACTTCTATGGCCAATCCTGAAATGGTTTATTAATTTTTGATAAGTATTCATGTACAAGGTGCAACATTTTTAAGCAGAATCTTCTTTCATAAATGAATTAATATTAATAAGAAAAGCTCGTCACATAATATGAAACAAAAAAGACTTTGCTTTTTTTTATTTTTTTACCACCTACTCCTTGCTTAATAGTTAGTTATAGGAAAGGTAATACCTAATGCTACGTCCAATTACTCTTCGTGCTCTAATTCACAAAATAATCTTACTGGATTCATGACGGAAATCACTGTCTCACATCTGTCACATCTAGTAACACGCGATCTCTGAATCGTTTTCCTTACTCTACCATTAAACGTGAAGACTCGCACGCGTGATAAGCAGACGCGGAACAGTAATCTCAATGAAATAGAAACAAACTGACTTTTAAATAAAACATAACATTGTAATTATTTTGTTCAAGAATCACGCGCAGCTAAAGTAAATAGGTAAATAATGAATGACAACGAGTAAGTATAAACGAATGTAGACTGAAAACGTTTTAATAAATGTGGCTAACGTTATTCAATAACGCTTATTGCAGTTTATTTGTAGTTCAATAAGTATCCATGTATCATAGTGAAGCTGTTTCATATTTCAGAAGAGATTATTTAATTGTGTTTATTTTAGTATGAAACTACATTACGAGCCACTTTCAAGAGCTTTACTAAAACATCAATCTTACTGAAAGAATTGACTTATCATCACGATATTTTGGCTTACAGATCAGCGAATATAAAGTAACAATCACAATATTGATTCTCAGAAGTCATTAAAAAAATAAAAGTCATCAAAGAAATCTCTGCAAATAACGCGTATTTGAATGACCAAAGAGATTCGATACTGCACACTCATGCATCCGTCAGAAACCCTTGAATTAACGACTATAAAGCGCCTGTATATTTCTCTCAATATATGTATTCTTAGGTAAATATATGTTGGAAGATATTACTGTTATAATAAACAGGCATTATCCTTGCTGAAACTGTGGTTTGTAGCTTCGAAACTATTAACTGATCATTATCCATCATAATAATGTATTGGGTACTATTTGAGAGTCTAAAAACTCGAAACAAAATTCTACGCATCTGTTCAACGTAGCATTATTATTAGAATGCTTAGTTTAATGGTAAACAGCATCCCTGCGGCATTGATTGCTTCACACGAGTATGTTTGAAAAATTTGTCTGTTCAACAACGTAAATAACGCAATGAATGTTGTTGAACTGTCAAAATGAAACCCATTGCTACTGTTGTTTATGTGTGAGAATTTTCTTGATTTTATCTTCACATAGAATTTTCCAATGTCGGATTTTCTACCGAAGAATTTTCTCTCGATTTCGAATTTCCGGTCAACGTAAGTAACTTTTGCAGAATGCTCTGAAGTTTGATGTTATCGGTGCAGATCAAATTATAGGTTTCAAATTATAGGTTTCAAACTAATAAATCGTAATTTACTAACTAAGAAGTAATCATCATCATCTGCCTAGCCTTTTCCTAACTATGTTTGGGTCAGCTTCCAGTCTAACCGGACGTAGGTGAGTACCAGTTTTTTACATGAACAACTTCCTACCTGACCTTCATAACCCAGTTACTGGGTAATAATAATATGAACTAATACTTAATATTAGGCAATATTGTACACTCTGAAAATTCTGCTAACAATATACTAAAATTACCTAAGGTTGTTCCATACATACATGCCCCATTCATCATTCCAAAGAAGTAAATAAAGTAGATTCTTAAAACAGATATATTTGCAGCTCAGCGGAAATTTCAACACCTTATACCAGTCGTGTATTAGAATTAGCATGCTCAGATCTAGGGTTACGAAAATACTTTAAGGCACAGCGGCTTTACAGCCGACTAAAAGTAGCGATCACGACGCTTATTATATTATATAATATATAGGTACTAGGAATTCGTGACAAAACCTATCGTTATGTGGACAAACGTGGGTATATACTTGCCATAGGTACAGACGCCAGCACATCAAGCTACTACAATCTGTCAAATTTCTTTAATAGATTTTCAACTTTATTGCTAAAGCATTAGGTTCAAAGCTGATTGGGAAAATTTGACAGTTTCGGGTAGCTTGATGTGCTGGCGTCTGTACATAATGTGACAATTTTATTCTTAGGCAAGACTGCGTTAAAACCTAACGTAGGGGCCGCCAACTGTGAGGGGTGCTACACATATTATTATGTCCTCGGGTCTCATTTATTACATGTCGCGGTTATTATGTACTCGGGTCAGCATAATTCGGCACAGCTAGGAGGTAAAATCAAATCAAGCTTAGGAAATTGCCACTCGTCGTAGCTCGAATTATGCCAAACCGACCGGAACATGATTAAGCGACGGTAGATGCCGGACGAAGTTTACCGATCGGCATGAGCCCAATTAAAGCCGAATATGTGCTGTAATGGTTTCAGGTCTATTTTTTTGTTTAACAAATAATCCCGAATCAAATGTGCTGACACAAACATATATGAGAATTAATATATGAAAAACAAAGGACAGTCAGTTGACAGCTGACGTCTTCTCATATATTTTGAACTTGACGCTCACAGTCGACAGCTGAAGACACGTTTGTTGTGAACGCGGTCTAACGTCGAACATATATGGCTAAGTAGGTACCTATTTAGAATAATATACGGGTCATTTAAATAATTTTCTTGAAGTAATGTACGATAATGTGTCTGTGAGAAAGACTAAAGTAAGCACATAGTAAAATCAAAATCATCAAAATCAAAAGTCATTTATTCAAACTAGGCTGAGAATCAGCACTTTTCGAACGTCAAAATTACAAAAGACAGTCCCCCAAAACGCCCGCCCTTCACCACTTCCTAGTGCTTTCGCTGGGCAGTAAGTGAAGTGAATGTGCTTGGAAAGATAACTTGACAGATGCTGAAATCATATAGCCTTAATTATGTTGTTGTTGTTTATGTTTTTTATGTTGTTATGTTTTGTGTATGTTTTTTTTTTAATGTGACACATTGCTGGTTGGATGAGAACGGTAGATTCCTTTATAATTTACCATTCAAGCTTCCTGAGATCCTGATGATGGATGGCTTATTGTTGATCACATGAAACGATGAAACAATGTTTATTATGCAACAATGCAGGATAAAGCTTGGCTTACAGTTGACTTAAAAAAAATCCTCGAATAGGACTTTCTCAAGATTTGAAAAGGGTAAGATATTTTAACATTTTCGAACAAAACATACCAAACCATTTCCTTAGATATAAAATCGTAGACAAAGGAGCTAAGTAGGTTCAACCGCAAGACATCACGCCTTGCTTGTTAATCCGTGACAACAGTTTACGCAAGCAGGTTGTAACTTTACAAAAGCCCAAATAAACGACATAATATTTATTACGTCGTACATCAAAACTGTCCTGAACAATAATAATAATAAGTTGAAATATCGTGGAAAGCTTTGAAACAAGTCAATCAAGGTGTCTACACTGTGCCCAACATTATCCCCCAAAAAGGATTTATTGAAATGGCTTTTGAAATAAATCAGACTACAAAAGGTCCTGATGTGTTGCAAGAGATTTCAAGCACCATTAAAAATATAAATTGAATGATGACGATGATCAGTCGACACAACGAATCGATGGAGAAATTTAATATGTACAATAAATAATAAGCACCACTTTTGAAGAACGTCGAGAATATCTATAGAGTTAAACCTGGTTAACTGGAATCTCAAGGGACGTAGAATTTTTTCTCACTTATAGAAGCTTCTCATTTATCCAGTTTCCCAAATAGGCAGGTTAACATCACAGTTGTCTTATTTTATTTGTCCCACTGTGTGGGCTCTATGTGGGTCATATATAAAATAAACAAGAAAAAAAAACCAACAAGCATAAAAAGAAACAAGCATGTCATAACTTGTCTAAAAATGATAAATTGTCTCACTTATACTTATACTTTCACTTATTGAGCTACGAAAAAATCTATGAAATCTCAGTTAACGAGGTCGCCCTTAGCTCTATGCGCTGGCGTATGGCCAACTGCTTTGACCGATGCGCAGAGACTTGATCGTTTTCTCTTAGCGTTTTTTTTTACTTCTTTTTTTTCTTTTTACTCGACTCCTAACGGTCCTAGCCTATAGCCTAATTGGGCTATCAAGTCCAAAAATATTTTTTCAAATCCGACTGCTACTTGCAGAGATGTGTGAAAAACTCTTCAGCTTTATTATTAGTACTCGTACACATAGATTATTATTTTCTTCATCCGTTTACACATCTCCCCATATACTTATGTACATACATATGTATGTATTTCGTAGCCCTGAGTGCGCAATTCGTTACGGTCTTGTTTGTACACATTGGGTCGACAACCTCTCCTCGGGTTGTGAACATAACGTTATGAACTCCTACAACAATGTAAAGGTAGCATTCATCTTTATCTATTAGATATACCGTAGCATCATGGATATTGAATCTTCGAATTCTGTCTTGCAAATCTTCTTCTTTTTTCTTCGTTTTTCAAAATACATCATGTATTGCTTCAAATCAAACTTTTTATCTTTTCTTAGTGAGTTATCTAAAGCTAAAATTTCCCATATCCCTCAAGGATATGGGAAATTTTAACTTTGGCAAGAAATGATGCCACCACACTTACGCAATATCGATTAATAACAAAGTGAATCATACAACTTGAATCACGAAAAATGAGGCGTAGCATCTTCTTGATGTCCCATATCACTCACATTATGAAATTCTTAAAGAATTCTTACGAATATGGTCTTCGCCCTTCGTACAAGACGTCTTGATGTGTTGCATAAGTTTTTTTGAATATCACGCTTTTTTTATACACGTTTTTTTTATTTCTACTAGCTGATCTTGGTGTTTTAAGAATGCTGATACGTAATGTTGCTTCTATCACGTTTTTCACCTGAGGTGGTATGTAAGAAAGTTCTACTATGGTGTCCATTTTTATTGCCCATGAGTTTTGAATTCGGTGTATTGAACTCCTTGAATGCGCATTGCAATGTTTTGGTTATTGAATTGTATAGGCGACAGACAATGTCCTTGCTTTTTCTGTGATTTCTTAATCTTATGGTATTTGAGCCTAAGGGATTAATTATTTTCAATCTTTTTATTGGACGTCTTGTTACAAATATTTAATTATTTTATGACTTCCATATTTATTACCTGTTACTCGAGGTACATATATATTACTAATAACTATTTCAATTACTCTTGGTAAAATAACTTATCTCCCTAATCACTTTACATCTTTTATTTTTAGCTTTAAAGTTCAATTAAACTTGCGTAATACCAACATTTGTAATTACACCGACGCAAAAACGATAAAAGTCATAAAAGCAATCGATCTATATCTAAACGTACATTTCTCTTTGCGATCAAATCGACTCAGCTTTTTCTTTCAATTCTCAATAAATTGACGATGGCACTTCGATATCGATTTAAGAAAATCAATAAATAAAATTACATCATCGAAATCACTTGGATAGTACATAGTTGAAATGGAAAACTTTGGCATAAACGATGAGAAAGAATTTATATTAGGTAATAACAATTTTATCCGCATTGGCAGTGCACAAAAAAATACTTCTATTTATATCCATAATGTTTTTAAAGTTATTAAAAACATCGACGACAAAATTAAAATATTTATATAAGATGAAAGTAGAGTAGAATATGTTTCGGAATTCATATCACGATTTCAACAATGACATTTGCTCCAAATACACCTAAAATGTGACCAACAAACCTCCACGAAACTTTAAGCGCTCCAAAAACTGCAATAACATTACATATTCCAAAAGACTACGATCTAGATCATGATACACCTGATAAAACTTCAATGTAGGTATAATACATTTTTTTTTAAATATATAAATAATATGTATGAAATGAAGTCACCATAACTACTTTTAACTAACCGCCTTAATGCGCCCGCAGACTATAGTAGCGACTGTAGTAGAACAATTTCTTTGAAAACTTCATGGAAATTGTGCTACTAGAGTCACGTCGCGCCGGTCTGCGGAAGCCTTTCAATATTTGAAGCTATCTTTATCTGGTGCTGGCTTAAAATAGACTAATACTAGCATGAAACAATTAGCGCTTTGCCTCTTTGCTTTTTTCTTTATTTGGCTCTATATCTCCACAGTAGCACCAAAACAATTTCATAGACAAGGACGTTCTGAAAGTTTGTTTTAAATTAACTCATTACTCAATACAAAACTGTTCTGTCTACGACAGACAAAACTGCGTGCGCACTATCTTTACTTCAAGTCCTTAGCAGTCAGGTGGTGGAAATTCATGAAGCAATTGCTCCAGTTTCCAATGTTACATAAACCACCTTATTGGACAAGTTTCTTGTTACTGTGGACATTGTAGATCGTTTTATGGCGATTTTCGTAGTAATAGTTTATGGGGTACAAGAAATGTTGGATGTTGCAAGTGGTGTGAGAGAATGTGAAGTCTATTCAAATGTATGTTTCAAACTGATCTTATTTCAAGATAAACAAATAGCAACTTTATTTTAATGATAATTGATTTCAGAGTGACTAGCACTTTTGAAAAAGTTATAAAAATGTTTGAAATCGTAACTCAAACTGAACTTCATTATGTTTTTTAAGTTACTTTTCCATAAACTTATATTTGTTTACATTGATGGCAAATAAGTTGCAAATGCAGATTAATGTTAGCTCTAAGGATGATGATGAAATCAAAGAAAATGGAGAGGATCTAAGCGAATAATTAGGTCAGTAATACGCTAAAATTAATAAGAAAAAGAAGTCGAGGGAAGAATTACGAAAAACACTAGAAAAGAACCTGAACCATACATTTTAAACAAATAAATAAAACAAGTAGCACATTTTCGTACAAGAGAAGTTCTTAACAAAACATAATAACGAAACAGAGGTTCTTTATGTAACATTGACATTAGCACAAACCTTTGATAATAACATAGTTCACACATGGTCAACATGCCCTCAATGCATTCACATATAACCTTCTTGTTAACAAACAACATAGAGAGACACGACAATCGCGTGGTTGTGGAGAAGCTAACAAATACTGACGGAAATCGGAACGAGTTTCAAGTTAAAGAAGATGTCCTTGAAGTTTTTTTTCTTTACTTCCTATGCAACTAGTTGTATTGGTTGCGGAATCTTGATAATAAATCTCTAAAAAGTGTATTGACTTTGCCGTCTGACAAATTTTTACAAACGTCACCGTAAGAAGTGAAATGATCTTGATGTAAGCTGTCAATAAGGGATTGACACAATTATTGTGTCAATCCCTAACATCAGGTGGAATGAGAGCTCACTTCACCTAAGTTTTTTACAGTGAGATTTTTACAAAATAAACCAGCAGGAATCGCTTGGATTGAATATTTTTTCACTTATTGAACTGATGATATATCTAAGTATCTTACAAATACAAAATTCAGAGCATATTATGTGGTTTTTTATAGAATGTTCGTGGAGTTTTAGAGGGAAATTCCAATTGATATTTCAGCATATTTTATCGACCAGGAAGAAATTAAAGTTCAACGTAGAATTAGAAACAGTTGACTCACCACTAAGGTCCAGTAAACTACTGTGTTATTTAACACAAACCGATGCAGGTTACATATTCCTACTACCGAACAAAATGTGCCCTAGTTCGGACCTTAGTGATGGCGAAAGATAAATATCGATTTAAATGTAACTGACCAGGAAAGACTGTGGCAACGGGACACGTTTCGTAACCTATTGTCGATATCTCGGTAAGATCTAAGACAGTACTGTTGCGAAATTATTGATATTTTCCTTACGTAAAAGTAGTATCGAGATTTGGAATGATTTCTATCGCAGATATTGAAAAAATATTGTTCATTGGTTATGTAGCAGTCTCCATTTCAACTGACGTGCGTTATTTGAATTAATGTCCGTATTGCGTTCGTTTTGCTCAGATTATGCGTTTACGCATATGATTTTCACGCGGAAATATTTACGACAACAGTCACTCATCAACATAGACTTGTATAGAAAAGATATTTAGTGAAAATAATACGACAAACTGCATTCTGATTGAAGGTATACTGTTTCTAATAAATTGCACAAAATCACGACCATTCCGTAATATAAAGTAACAATTTCTGTTACAAATACAAAATACCATAACAAAACGTAACACCCAATTTTTTATTTCATTTGCAACTAACTTCATAACAGAACCACAAATTGAACCTACATTACCGATTATTATAGATGATAACATAACCGATATTTCGCAAACGTTTCTGAATGGAGTCGGGTGACAACTCGAATCCATTAGCACAGGTTAATTGGAACAAGTGCATTTTATGTAATGTCTTGCTGAAACTCTTGTCTGACCGTAGTGACGTGATAATGTAATTGATTCGGAACTGGTATTTCTAGTTCAGTATGGCACGGTACAAATTAAGTGACAATGTACCTGTAGCGGTATGGGGCAATATGTGTCGAAATCTGAGACTAGTAATTTTGTATAGCTATTTTGGGTTTAGTGTTATGTTCTAATAATAGGGTTGTGCTCACGTTTTATACCTTCAGTGATTGGTTTCACGATAAACAGTGTAACAGTATAGTTTCACACTATCTTTGCTTATCACTGAAAGCTAAAATGAAGAAATTGAGAAGATATGCTCCTTGTCTAATTTCAATTAATTTTGATAATATCTAACGTTTTCATGATAACCTACGTTTTAATTAAGTGTAACATAAGATAATCAGCCTGGAAAGATCCCACTGCTGCTGGGACACGGCCATCCTCTCTTTGGACCGTATTTATTTGCCCGATATTTATTTCGTTATTTTGTTGGCTTACCAAATCCTAAATCCTAAAGCTAGCTCGTCACTGACACTTTTCGTATTGATACTGATAACTAAGGCGAAATATATTATTTATTATGCTATAAATACACCTATATTTATTTCCACCATTTTATGGTCACAAGCTGTTAGCTATTCAACATATTATTATTTATCGTGTCGTGTCCTTTATAGCAAAGTGGGCCAAGTAATTGTTTATAATAAATGCCTGTCAGTCGCCCGCAGACCTTGGAGTCGTGATAACGGCCATTATCAATACGATCGAGCCGTAGGACATGCTGGACCTTAAATCTAATTGGTAACTGCTTTTGATCAATGGCACGTAAATAAAAAACTTATACTGCACGTAGACATGTTAGTAGTCAAATGGAAGAATTAATAAGGACTACACGGCGGCGAAACGTATTTTTGTAAATTGGGAAAAAGTGGAAGGGTTCACGCGAAAAAGCCTTCGAGAAAAAACACTACTTCAATCATTATTTTGCCATAACGTCAATATAGAAATTGCTTTTTTTAAATCCAACATTATTTTTTTCAACCTGGCAATCAACACCAAAAGTAGGCATCCACGCGTGTTTCATTGTTTAAAATTCAAATTGTATAACAAAAAAATATTCCACAGATAATCTGAATCCTAACCTACTTACTGACTTACGTAACGCATTCAAAGAGGTTCTAATTAATAATGGTTGTCATTACTGAAAGAGTTGTTACACTGACTTTTTAAGCTCCATTTTAGATTGATTTATTATCTAGAATAAAAGAAATAATATCTGACAGATTACTATCAATAACAACTGTTGTTTTCCGTTTAAGAAATGTAACAGATGTCTTTTGAGTTTTGATTGTTGTGCAATTGTTTCGCGTGCCGCCTGTCAGTTGTTTTGAATGAAAGATTGCCACGATATTTTACAATTTGTACGGGCGAATACAATGTATCTAGTCTAGTTAGCGATATTTAAATATCTTAGTAGTAATATATCATTGTTTTAAAATGTGGCTAACATTTCTTTAGTCACCAATACAATTAGTAGTTTTTTTTTGCTCTTGTATACTTTTTTAATGAAGTGACTGCCATAGTTTTTGTAAGCTAACAATTATATAGATGTAACACGTCTGTTTTTGTTCCCATACAGCAGTCAGACTGTCATTAATCAATGTCACAGAGATTAAGTCTAGGTAGACTAGCTTACTTGAGTCTAACATATTTAACTTACGTTTTAAAGAACATCTGTTGGGACTAATAGTGATGATGATTACCTGTAACAAAAATAATAAGATACCGTTAGTTTTGCCGTTTTAAAACCATGCAGCAGAATCATTTACACATTCCACGATAGAATTGTTGCTTCATTCATCATTCTGTGTTTTTCTTTTTACTTTTCGTTACTTAAGTGCCTGATCTGATAACGTTTGCAGAGCCAACATGGCCAGAGATCGCACAAGAAAGGGAGGTTTGGAAGGACAAAGAGGTGGTATTTGCCCAGCAGTGTAACACAATACAGACTAGAAAAAAAAGTGCATGGAATACACGGTGGTGTAAATAGAATTTTAGCAAACAAGCTGTGACAAAAACCATGAAAATGATTTTTCATACAAACGTAGTCATTCACGTTTGTATGAAAAACCATTTTTATGGTTTTTCATACAAACTCGAATGGCCACGTTTAGGTTATAGGTTAACCCCAAATCACCATCGATTTTACCCATAATTGACATAACTATCGATTTGTTCCGCTCGTATTACCGTGAGTTCTCGATTCTAACATCGATTATTGACTCCGATAAAAGGCCTTCACTTACAACATAACACTTTGCACCAGTTTTTGAACATAATTTTGGTGCGACGCTATAAATCACTGTCATCGATTTCGCAAATCGATTAATTAATCGATTACAAGCTCGTTAATTAAGTGTTTGTTTAGCAGTCATTAATTATTATTGCGATTGTCTTTTGATGTTTCAATTAGGGGCTTCCTCGGAATGCGTTTGACTGTAATCAATATTTTTTGGATTTAATTACGTTTTTTTGATTACCGTAAAACGGGGTGAATAGGGATGCAGGGGTGAATCGGGACGAAACTTTAAAGTGGATTTTAAGGTTGAAATAATATAGTTTTTTTGCCCGAAAGGTCTCTAATGTGTTTACTATATTATAATTAACGATTAAGTGTCCCTGTTGGCAAAAAAACTATATTATTTCAATGTTAAAATCCACTTTAAAGTTTCGTCCCGATTCACCCCTGCATCCCTATTCACCCCGTTTTACTGTAGTCAGTAGTAGGAAACCTGATTATTTCTTTGAAATGAAATGAAATGTTTATTTATATAAGTAAGTAAATATTTTAGGACACGTCAATATTTTGTTGGTAAATATTTTAAAAACAAGATCGCGCCGGCATTTTCTAGCTGAAAATAATATCCCTGAGAAGAAATGCCGAAACAAAATCAGAATTCATGGTTTCTTCCTCGTTTAAAAGGTACCTATGCAAGCTCAAAATTTAAATAGTTTGATATCTGCCTATGTCTTCTGTAAAAATGTCACCGTAAAAACTTAGGTGACTATAATTTTATTATGCTTTGACACTAATGACAGATCACTTCAAGCTCATTTCAACAAAGTTTTCGCGGTAAGATTTTTACATAGTGAAACTGCTATAATTAGACCATCTCAAGGTTATAACTGAAATGTTAAAATTAGCATTATTGTTTGCTTAAATACAAAATCTAGATAATAGATCATCTTAAACAATACAGTTCAGGTCAAGGTTTCATTTGAATAGGAAAGCCATTTCAAAATGTAGACTTAAATTCATAATCTAAATAATTAAATGCACTGGAATATCAGCTGTGTTTGTCTTTTGTTTTAAGTTTTGACATTGATTAATGGCTCAAATTATCCAGTACTAGGTCCCAAATACTAAATAATAAGAGGCATTCATAGGTTGATGTAAATTAATAGATAAGAGAAAGGCTTGACACAGCCGCAAGCTACCCGAAACTGTTAAATTTTCTCAATCAACTTGGAACCTTATGCTTTAGCGATAAAGTTGCAAATCTATTAAAAAAAATTACAGCTTGATGTGCTGGCGTCTGTACATGCAAAATTACTGACTTATATTTTGTAGTGTGACAAATCAGCTTGCATATTAAATTATATCAAATTCTGGTTTAACAGAAATTATACTGTAAGGTATACTCGTATATAGTAAGGTATATATACTGTAAGGTTTACGATCGAATGTGTGGCTAGTTTTTATCAGACGGGCCTATGCCCGTCTGATAAAAACTAGCCACAGCAGCAGCAGCAGCAGCTAGCAGTCGCCTGTAAAGATGTTTATATTTGTATGAAAGTCTATACTTTCATACAAATATAAACATCTTTACAGGCGACTGCCGGATAAAATGAAACTAATAATAAAATGCTCAACATAGGTTTTTCTCCGAAAGTTGAGCGGTAATTGGTTGTCTTGGTATGAGTATGAGATGCGCACAAATGAAGAAAATGTCGTGAGAATAGTTTTGAGTATGGGATGCATGAAGAAGCTTCCTCGTGTAGCGCAGTTGGTTCCACCAGTTACTCAACTGAACCGAGCGCTCGGCGCATCCTGGACAGTGACATCCAACACCTTATTTGACTGGCCAATTCTTCCCTTGCGGTGGTATGACTAATGCCCACTTTGATTGCGACCACCCTCCCACCGGAGTCTGACATCAAGCAGCCTGCTGTGTTTCGTCGATGCGTGGGAGTTCCAGTGCCTTAGGCATCTTCTGGGCACGCTCGCTCCATCGTAAACTCATCCATCGCTTTCCATCAAGCGTGATCGAGCTCAAGGGCGGGCCCGCTCAGCAACAAAAAAAAGTGGATGGCAATAAGTATAGAAGAAGACCAACAAAACGATAGATCGAATTTGTGAAAGATGATATGGCTTGAAAGGGGGTGACTACCGAGATGACGACTAATAGAGATCAGAATTTAGATCAAAATTTTCCGTTTTTACAATTTGAATGCATTTATTTTGAAAAATTAATTGTGTCTCAAAAAATCGGAAAGAATGTGCGCAATTTGGATAGAGTAATGGCACTATTGAGCTGACGCTGTGTGAGCGTGCGTGTTCCATCGCCGCCCGTTCGATGTCCACCACGCACAGGATGGATGGGAAGCAGCGCATTAAGTAATTTTTTGCTCCGTTGGTGTAATTGCTGTATGGCGTTCCAGTAGGAGGATAAATAAATAAATCAGCCGGTCGACTCTGGAAAAATCTCACCGTGATAACTAAGGTGAAGTGAGCTTAGAATGAGCTGTGAGTCATACTGATGCTAGGGATTGACACTATTAACGACTCACTCCACGCTCACTTCACCCAAGTTTTCACGGTATATGATTACAGAATCGCACGGCTGCAGTGCTATTCTGTAAAAATCTCACCGTGAGAACTTAGGGGAAGTGAATGGGAAGTGAGCTGTCATTAGGGATTAACACTATTGACACTGCTCACTTCAAGCTCACTTCACTTATGATTTCACGGTGAGATTTTTACAGAATCGACCGGCAGTCTTTTCCCGACTATGTTTGGGTCGGATTCCATGATACTCGTACTAATAGAGAAAGAAGTATGTAAGAAAAAGTCATGTTGCGTTGACCCAAAATCAAATGGAATAAGAACAAGAGAATGATGATGATATCTTTCTACGACACGCGACATCAAGTACTATTCAGGTTTTCGGCTGATTTCTTCATAATTACATACGTCATCTAGCTAAGCGCATCCCACGCCCAATATTATGCCAGTTCACGACCCTCATTTGTTTATCATAACGATTGATGTGAAACACATTATTAATATTTGTTCAGCCATTTAGCTAAAACAGTGGGCGGTCCAAGTGATATTGCATAGTAAAAGGTAATCCCAACTTCACACTGTAATTTATCTTACTCATCATTGGAGTGGCAAACCTTTCTGGCTATATTTATTTTATGTAACTGGTATATTTCTAGAAAGAAGACCGCATATTGAAAAGCAAAATGTGGGACATCCCTAGTCATGTGAACATTATTATTTAAAAAAGGAAAATTCAAGTTCATAAGTACCTACCATAGACATATATATATGGACTGGAAATACCTACGAAAAAAGGGTGCCTACCTACAACTCATATTGTCTCAAAAAATGGCTGCCATTGCTAGGGTTGTATCAATCAAGGAACATTGGTGTTACTATAACGAGTATCGATACTAAATACGAGTCGTACTAGTTATCACGTTTGGATCATAATATAGTATACTAACTTATAGTCCGTTCTAACTAAGGTTGCCTACTTTATAGTAACGTATCCTAGTTTATTTTCGATAAACATACTTTATAATTTTGCATAAAAATACAGTATGCGAAAATACTTTATTTCTAATCTTTTGTTATGCGTAAAAGACTCATATGAACTATTTATCGATAGGTACAGACGCCAGCACATCAAGCTACCCGAAACTGTCAAATTATCATATTAAATTATTATACCATTCTTTATGTCGGGGATTAATATTTTCTTCACCAATAGCCTCTAACCACTTTTTCTTTAGTCCTTCCTTTTTACGAAACCTATAAAAAGTGCAAGTCTTTTTATCAATAAATAATTTTGGTTACAGCTATATTATATTAGCATATGAAACTAAAATCAATAGGAAACGTCAGAAGCTATGTGCACGGTTCCAATTGGTGGTTTCTATGGAGAAGAGTCGGCAAGAAACTCCACGGTTACTCAAAATAATTGGCTTTTACAATGTTAATAGGTAGGGGAGGACAGTGTAGGCCTGTCAACAAGTACCAGGTACTTAAAAAAATAGAAGACATTGTAAAAGCCAATTGTTTTTAAAAGAGTAACCGTGGAGTTTCTCGCTGGTTCTTCTGCATAGGAAACCACCATTTGGAACCGTGCATCTAGCTTCTGACGTTTCATAAGTGCCCATGTAGGTTTATGTGAAAGAAAATATTTTGATTTTGGTGCTGTGAACCACGGGCCGGACCTAGCAAGGTCAATCGGAGCTAATAAGACGCAGGACTATTTATGTTAACATAGCAGAATATACCGATATCGTTCCAACGGAGGAACTAGTTCCGGAAACTATTAGGCAACGGTACAACACTATTCTATTATGACATATTATTGTAAACAAACGAATTAATTAACAAAATAATAAAAAGGTCTGTTATACGGAAATTCACCCAAATATCAATACTTTAGCCATAAATTCATGATCGCGTTACAATTATATCATCGAATGTCTATTATTGTATGTGTTATTGCATGAAAACCGGCTACTAACCTGTGCAAAGAAAGTTGAGGTTGATTTTCATCCTTCCTTGCACCAGACTTCACAATACAACACACAGGCATGTTGCATTGCTGTTTTTCAACATTTACATGCAGTTTTAAAGGTAAAGTCCTCGTAATTTTCTCGCAAATCTCAATAATACAAAAAATAAACAACCATTTGACAGCTGAACTACCACGAAACTTGGCGACAAAGATGGCTGCTCTGGCACCTACCTACAACCGTGTTTAGAATAACAGGGCATCTCCTGTTATATCCCATCTCAATGGTACCTACTTGTAATTTGAATTTCGAATCTGAGGTAATACGCCATAAATGATGCCAAAAAGATCGGGTCAAGAAAAAGGTTGTAAGTATTTTATGTCATGCTTTTTGCTCTGTAATTAATTCTAACATCATACCAAGGTTCCACGTTGTCTTAAAAGATTCCTCGTGGGTCAGCAAAAACGATTGATGATTTTACGCAAATTATTAATGCAAGTGTCAAATACACAAAAGTAATCTTTCATAATACATATATGTACAGACGCCAGCACATCAAGCTACTACTATCTGTCAAATCTCTTTAATATATATTCAACTTTATCGCTAAAGCATAAGGTTCAAAGTTGATTAGGAAAATTTGACAGTTTCGGGTAGCTTGATGTGCTGGCGTCTGTACATAGTTCCAACAAGCTTGTCAAAACTCAATGTATAATGATAACCGAAATCTCTTGTTTTTTACCAATAATGATGTCATTATGGTCACATTTACATATCTACAATTCTAATATTGAATTAGCGAACTGGCTTTTATTTTTACACGCAATACTACTTACGATATCTTGTTAGATGAACTCATCCATGAGATGAGTAACATTTTAATAAGGCAATTTAGTATTAACATAAACACAAAAAAGATCTTCGTAACGACATAATTGTCAATTAGGTACCTACAGGCGCCAGCACATCTAGCTACTACAGTCTGTCAAATTTCTTTAATCTCTTTTCAACTTTATCGCTAAAGCATTAGGTTCAAGGTTGATTGAGAAATTTTGACAGTTTCGGGTAGCTTGATGTGCTGGCGTCTGTACCATATGAAACTGTTTGTTAAATGTTTAGTAACATAAGTTTACGTCTCCTTTTGCCGTAGAATTAGACAAAGAAGAAATTCTTGATGTAAGATTCCGAATAACTCTTGCCGGAGCTGGGAAATGATCAGAAGCCGCGTTTGCGCCCACTAGCCCAACGAGGATTTTATCATCAGCTGCCAGCCTATAGTAATTGTCTCTCCTTCCCCTTTTTAATCAATCCAAAGGTTGTCTTTAAAGAATACCGCCCATCATGTCACCCCTTGTAAAATGTCTACATTTATGTCTGTAATTTATATGGTGTACATAATAAAGAGTATTCTATTATATTCCAGCCTTTTCCCAACTATGTTCGGGTCGGCTTCCAGTCTAGCCGGATGCAGCTGAATACCATTATTTTACATGGAGCGACTGCCTATCTGACCTCCACAACCCAGTTACTGGGTAATACGATACCCCTTGGTAAGACTGGTTGTCAGACTTTCGGGCTACTGACGACCCGTAACGACTGTCAAAGATCCACGAATGGTAGCCGGGACCAACGGCTTAACATGCTTTCCGAGGCATGGACGAGGATTGTATCAATTGAATCCAAATTAAAACTTGGAGACCCACGAATGCCAAATCCTTATGATTAATTGGATAAATATTGGATACCTGACGAACAAAAAAATTACACAGACGTTTATTTCTAATGTCATTTAAACTCGTAACTCACACCTACTCATAGTTTTATGTTTCAATATCATTAGATTAACACAATTTTACATCAAAATAACACGTGCATACTTCACAATTTCCTACACAATAATTGTTTGTCATAATACTGCAAATAGTCGATAATTACCTTGACAATATTAATCACACCATTTAACTTGTCACTTCACTAGTTCCTCAAGCATTGATAGTGGCCAACTTTCCAATCATCGAACAAATTAGTGAAAATTTAACTTAAAAACAATTGAGTAGTTTTTTCTTTGCTAAAACTAGAAATAGTGTAGCTCTGTGCTGTTATAAGGCAGGTTACAGTGTCTAGGTCACGGTTAGAGATCGGTTACGGAGGTTTTACAGTTTAATTAAATCGAAACTATTGACCAATGAACATATTATTGCATTTATGACTACAAACCGTGTGTCCGATGGGTCTTTTCTTTAGGGGATATATTTTCAAAAATCCTTCCTTGGTACTCACCTTCATTACAAAAGGAACTCTTGTGCAAAATTATATGCTTCTTCTTCTGGAGGTGGGCTGAAGGTTTTTGTCAGTGAACGAATTAATGATCTTATGTTGATTGGGTTTGTAAAATCTTAATTTATTACGAACGGAGAACAATTGAAAGTGTTATTTTTTTTACTGGTCATGATTCGATGTTTACTTGCAGTCTAGATATATTTTTGTTTAGATAAGTATTTATTGCAAAACATTCGGTTCTATAAACCACTTAGATAGTTTTATCTTGTGGTTTTTGTATGTACCTATACTTTTTTTGGACGTACAGCTTCTCCCATCACAAGAACTAGAAAAGTTTAAGCAAAAAAATAGCACATATAACATTATTTGTTTATTTAAACTTGACATTGATTGATATAGAGAAATCAAACAAGATACAAAAGTCAACCAGACGGTCTATTCTGTAAAAATCTCACCGTGAAATCATAAGTGAAGTGAGCACTTAATAGTGTTAATCCCTAGCGAATGACAGCTCACTCCACGCTCACTTCACCCAAGCTTTCACGGTGAGATGGTTACAGAATCGCACCGCAGAACTAGAAACATATTTGATCAAAACATACCATAGGTTTGCAGTAGACATATTATATAAATAACTCTAAAAATAATTGTATAAGAAAAAACATTAAAATGAAATATAAAAATCTCGAGAAAGTAGCCATATCAATTAAATTCTATTGGAAACATTAAAACTGTTCGTAGGCTCCTCTTATACAAACTTGATATATCTTAGATACCGATTCTGAAGTGTCTTAAAAAAAATACAATATTTGCGGGATTTTGGTATCTATAAAAGAATAGAATACAACCGGAAAGATGGAGAATCCACCTTTCTGGCTCACTGAAAGCCGCAATTAAGCAAAACAAGTTCGTATGGACCTTTTCTTAATAACAACTAACAGATATAATAAAAAATAATAAAAAAAATGACGCCTTCACAATTTAATAAATTAGAAAGCTTTTAATTTTAATCTTTCACTACTTATTCCCTATTTGTACATTTAAACTCTACAGACACTAATGCAAATAAGATCTACACATCACTATTATTTGAAATCCAGTCATGTCAATGTCAGCATTAAAACTTCACAATCGCAAACTTCTTTTTCCATGCACACTTCCAAAACCACCTTTATTGTTATAGACATAAGAGTAACACCACAATAGCAAAGAGAAAAAAGTCGAAATTCTCCCCCGAAATCCTCTTAAACTGTCGCAGATCATTATCAGTTGCGTAAGAGTTTTCACCGAGTACGCATGACAACATTGCGGCAAGGCGGCCATTGTACAATGGCGGTCGCGGAAAGAATACACTAATAATAAGGCGATTAATCAAGCTCTTGTTTGTTACATGAACGGATGTGAAGATACTTTCTATGTGAGGTATAATATAATGCACAATTGAACTGTGATCAGTGGTGTGCTGGGTTGACAACTGTAGCTTTGCAAGCGTGGTTCCCACTGCCACATTGAATAAGGTTTAGCGATTCCTGTAATCGAGGGGCTTGTGGCTAAGTCATAACAATCGCAAGGGTCGATCGATCAGGTTAAGCTACCCTTGCCGCGGTCTGTCCGTGGATGGGTGACCATCTTCACATACCAAGACCCCTCCGTGCCTAGGAAACCATGTTACGCCGTTGGTCCCGGCTGTCATTCGTGCCTCTTTGACGGTCGTTACGGGTAGTCAGAAACCTAAAAGTCTGACAACCAGTCTTACCAAGGGGTATCGTATTACCCAGTAACTGGGTTGTAGAGGTCAGATAGGCAGTCGCTCCATGTAAAATACTGGTATTTAGCTGCATCCGGTTAGACTGGAAGCGGACCCCAACATAGTTGGGAAAAGGCTAAGCAGATGATGAGCGTTTCCTGTAATATAAGCTTCTATCCATATCATGGGAAATAAAATTATGAAGGAATAGAGTTTCCTTTCAAACTTATAGTTCGCCGTTGTTGTGACGGACTTAACGATAGATTTATGTTTTCTGCGAACTTACGATTTATACAAATTGATATTGTACAGTATTTTTTACTTAGCTAGAACGGATTACTTTAACGTGAGCAATAATCTCAAGCACATTATTTTCATCCAAGTAAAACCGCGTAAAAAGTTATACTTACCTGATAAAAATAATGGAACAAAAGGTTCCCCCAAAATTTGACCTTGCCAACTCGAAAACGTAAATGTGAAACTTACAAGTAAAAGTTTAATAATATCTTCATAAGAGTGTTATAAAAGTTTGACACTGAAAGTGGAAGTGAAAATACGAAATCCAGTTTGAGATTTTAGTTTGTCATCTTAAGTAAGAAGTTTTATAAGCCGAATGAGATGAAAAGAAAGATTTCACGTTGCGGCTGTTTGCTTCCCATGTAATATAATAAGCTATAATGTCATTCATAATAATGTTATTATTAGATCTGACGTAGTTTAAGACAATAGAGCTCCATTTACACGATGCAAGTTTCTCGCCTGTGGTATATAATAAAACTGAAGCAATATATGACTTGCATCGTGTTACACACTGTTAAGACGATGCAACTAATTGCTTCTTTGACTGATCTTATGCATAGTGAAATTAAGGCTTAAGTTTGCCTGAATTTCTTTAAATGCAAAAGAAGCAAACAAATCCACAAGAAGCATAACAATCTTAAACGAATGTGTCTACAAGAGTAAGAAAAATATTTTACCTAAATGTAGAAATAATTTGGCCACTTAGCCTCATATTACGAGTAACCATTCAGAAGCCACAGACCGTAGCACACTAAATCTCCAAGTTCACACTTTATCTCTCTTCAAAATCATTAGATAACCTACAGATAGAACAATCACTATCAATACCACCGTCTTGTTCGTGCAACTCGTACTCGTGTCAGGGCTACAAAGAAAATTAAAACGTTCATATACGCCTCGACCAACAAAACGGGAAGGTTAATATGTACAGACTTACCTAATTAAATGTTTATTTAACAATTATTTTAACCTCGGGTGCATCCTGTGTTTTCTCTTTTTTATTGTTGGTCAGCACGCGGGTGTTTAGTTGTAGTTGAAGAGGTAGTTTCATTAAATCTCGATCAAATGTAATTTAAGATTCTTTCATCAAGAAGAGCGAGACATCATTGTATTGCTCTTATCCCAATTTATTTGGGGTCAGTGCAACTGTCTTCTGTCTTTTTCACATCTTCCTGTCTTCATGTCAAGTGTAACCAGACTGTTTATATGTAAATGTAAAGCCTTCAATGGTGATATATTTTATTGTTGTCCTCGATACGTTATATCGGGACTTAGTCCAGCTATATACGCTCGATATACATTGGGAGAAGGACTTGTCCTAAGTTCGCTGTGGGGAATCAATTCAGCCAAACGCACGTTACGTTGGCTTGGGACATCCAGTCGTATGTGCGTTGCATTGATATTATTAAAAAAAAAAACAACATTTTATAAATAATTATACAGATATAACATTGTATTTTTTATTATGCTTTTGCACTTAATTTCTCACATAACATTGAGTATTTAGCACATCGCGCCTTATCTAGATTGTTAATCAAGGGAACTATAAGAATGATATAACTGTACGTAACACCTTGAAACTGAAGTGCATCCTACATATGCACCCACTAATCAAACTATAAGGACGTTTATTTAGAATAGGTAATTGCGTGACGATGAGTAACGCTATTAAAAGTGAGTCCGGCTTGTATATGCAGTAGTCATAGGTATTTATACAGGGTTTCCCTGGAATTAAGGATCAAATCGAATAGGGGCGTAGGCAAGGTCATTTCCAAACGAATTAACTCTAAAAAAGTAAGTGCAATTGAATAAAATGTATGCTCGAACATTGTTTTTTTTTTTGCCAGAACGTGGCCTTTGCAGTGTTTTTTTTTTCTTGTTGAACACATGTTTTCTAGTTGCGTAAAAGTATTACCACAGGAAAGGTCCACTTTTCTACGATATTATGAAAAAAAAAATTGAATTGATAGTTTTTTTATGATTTTTCTCTGAGCACTATGCGAAGTGATGGAAAAAAATTGATCATAATTTTTGAACCGTAAAAAAATTCACCGACATTCGCAGGGTTAAAAAGTTTGGGAATGACCTTGCCCATGCCCCTATTCGATTTGATCCATACTTCCAGGGACACCCTGTATGAAGTTAGTAAAAAACTACGAAGAATCACATGTATAGACGAGCACCCAAAATAATTATAAAGTAAAACATATTAATTCAGAAATAGAGCACCGTAATCGAACAATACCAAAACTAAAACTAGATTATAAAAACAGGTTACATCAAATCAGCTGGTCATCTGGTGTAGCTAATAGATTCACCTCGCGGCCGCGGGCGCAATAAACTTTTTTTTGTATCTTTATAACGAGTTCACCCAAAAACTAGACACCATTACGAGTTCATTTACACTACGGACGAGTCGTCTTCCTTTTGTTTATGTTATAGTTTCGAAGCGCCGGAAGTTTCTTATGTAACAACCACGGAAAAGAAAAAACACTGGAAATAGCAAGTAGGCGTGGCAGTGTCGCCGCTAGTAAATACTGCAGTACGCACTTGCTGTTCAAGCGCTCTCATTCGCAAACTAGACTGCGTCAACATACAATTTAAGTTAAATATTATTAAAATGCCTTATTGTGCCATACTGGACTGTAAAAACCATAGTCGGACTAAAAATCTAACTCGTGGAGTTGTATCATACCACCCGGTAAGTATTATTTACGGATTTATTTTAATAAAATGAAAAAATAAAATTTCGTCAAATATTGCACAAGATATACAAACAAAAATTGCCCTTGATGTCATGACAACAAAGTTGATTTTCTTTTCCCGGTTATTAGCCTTTCTGGAATATTTGCTTGTCTACCTATACTTTTAACGCTATCCAAATAGTGCGTGACTTTATCGATAAAATCAATCGATATGTTTTACATTACCTTTTTAAAATAAAAGTACGGTATTTAAATATGCATGTAAGTAATATAATACAGTTAATATATTATATATTATATTATACCTTTATCCATAGTACGTTTGTATGTTTTCCATAACAATTTAAAAGTGCCCGTAAATGTTTTTAATAAATTATTTTATTTTGATGTTGTATAATACTTTTTTTACTGTTTTATATTGTCTGAAACTCACATAGCAATCTAATAATAAAATATTGCGAGGTTTTCAGCGTTTTTTTTCAATTACCCTGTAATAATGAAAAAATGAAAAAAAAAAGGTATTTCATTTACATGCAAATACCCTTTTTAATACGTTTAAAAATTGCCCTACGTCATATTAATTTCATTATTTTAATATTATCACACTATCGCATACAATATTTTTTTCGCATTATATGTTTTAAATACGTTTATATACTATCGATAATATTTCGATCGAATTAGGTTACATCGCTATTTGAGTAGCAACCTGCATTCGTGTCAGTGATACACCATTCAAATACCACCCTTATTTTTACGTACTTACAGTTCATACTGAACAATGCCATCTAGCGACGAATGGCAGTACTTGGTAGACCAATATGTATTTCTTTCTTGTTTTTGTCAATTTGATTTATAGGTTGTTGAAATTAAAGTTGCATTTCGTATAATATTTTATTTTGCATTTTGTTTACGCCCTTATTTTTTTTTAGCCAATCGTATCTTCGGGTTTGTAGTAAGAGTAAATCGTAAATGCATGAGTTTGGCGACACCGGTTCTGGTACAAACATTTTCTCATGCTAATTCCAGTTTGTTTTTTCTGTTTCGTGGTAACAACAATAGTTTTTGCGACAAAGTGTTCCGAGAATTCTGCATTTCCTTCTGCTGATTAATAATTAAGATATATTTTTTATGTGCTGTAAAATTGCCCTAAGGAGACGTTATTAACCTGAATTTGTTCATTCCAAATAAAGTATGTCGAAGTAGAATTGTTGAGTGATGTAAGTTTTGTTTGGTATTTGTGCGAAATCGTGCATGAATATATTAGACTTCCTCGTCTGTCTAGCCTTTTCCCAGCTATGTTGGGGTTCTCTTCCAGTCTAACCGGATGCAGCTGAATACCAGTATTTTACAGTACTGTACATTATATCACTAACGAATTTGGGTTTTCTTTCTGAAAAAGGCAAATTTCGTCATTTTCTTGTTACAGTTTTCTTTCACTTTTCACCATTATAAATCTTTGTTCTTTCCATGAGCATGGACAATCTATTCTGATACATTTTACTTTTTGCTTCTGTGTCAAATATAAATCCAAGACTGTTACATTTGACCTTTCGGAAGCCTTAAATGTCTGATTCTATTGCCATTGGAGTTAGATAAGTAGGCTGCAACCCTATTATAAATGTTAATTAATATAAATATAATTTGGTATTATAAATAGAAGCCCGCAGATGACCATTACTCGAACTAAAGTTCCTTTAAGCGCTATAACAACCCTGTAAAGTGGTAATCACGAACCTTGGCTTAGTGATAATCTTTGACATTTCTTTGCCAAAATTTCGATAGAATGACGTCTATGGCACCATCATTGCGTAACACACTTTTAGGCACAATCTGAATAATTTAGAAAGATATTGCTGATCCATTGCTTCATAAGTTCGATTTGTCTGCTCAACAACGTAAATAACGCAATGAATGTTGTTGAACTGTCAAAATAAAAGCCATTCCTACTTTTTGTGTGTTACGCAATTACCCGTCAGATCATCGATATATGAGATAAGGAGACAGCTGTTTTATGTGTTACTGATCTTATGGTGAGAATTTATGTAAGTTCCATTTTATTCGCTCACCTTGATTAAAGATCACCTATTTTTAGCAGAACCAGAGAAAATATTAATTTAAATTGCATCCTTTGACGTTATTTTGAGGTCTCAGGTAGCCTTAAGGCCACTGACCCGACCTTTCATAAGAAACAAGATTAGTGTATCAAACCTTAAACGCTGGTACCTAAAATATCACCTTACTTTCAATAAATCTCATACGATAAGGAAGGAATTTCTACTGAACATGAAGAATATTATAAGCCTTACCTTTTCTTGTAAAGTCTCGAAATCCATTACCCACCCACTGATTTCTTTCGTTTTTTTTTTTATTTGCAACAAAATTATATCCCGAATATTTTTTATTTAGTTTTAGTATTTATGAGCATGGTAGGTACTTAAATTAAATCATAAAGGTTGCTTAGGAAGAATAACATAAGAAGAATAATATTAAGGGCTGATTTAACCAACGCCAGATAATTGTATCGGAGGAGGAATAATTTTAAATTTTAGACAGTTCTTCTATACAACATCTGTCAGACGTCAATTTTATTCTACGAATAAAAATTGCCTGTTGAATGAAGAATCAGGCCTAAAATAAGAAAGAGATTATTAATTTTAGCAACATCGCGTATCTGTATCTAATGTTAACACATGGTTATTAAGTATTTTTTTATTCTGATTTCTCCGACAGCGACTGCATTTGATGACTTTTTAGGGTGGTTGAGAGCTTAGTTGTGCTGCTTTGTTTACTCAAATATATCGTGTAAATGAAAGACATTTAAACTATTAATTATTACGAATTCATCATTTAACGATGGAGTTTCTTGTCCATTTGTATCCATACGTAACTACCTTTTGGAAGGGGCGAATAGAATCAATTCAATTATATTTGAATGACGACGTTCAAAAGTTCCTTTTATGTGACTATTTAAAAATGATTTAACTTTGACTTCATCTTTGCAATAGTTACCAGTGAAAAACCAAAGCTTAAAATAAAAGGTTGTCTCCATAATTTCTAAAATAAGGTCTCTTCTTCTTATTTAAAATTTTGCATACGTTACAGACTCCATTCTAAGTAGCAGTTTATACCACAATATTCTTTTGCAACTGGCAACATTCTTGTACCAAAAACCAACGAAACTTTTTTTTTTAACTTGACCCTTTTGACAAAGGCAATGACCCAAACAGGACTTGCCATTTTACTTTACAATTTCATAATTTATGATATGACGTAAGAATTTTAAGATTTTCTAAAGTTCATAAGGTTAAATCCTTCTTGCATTTTGTAATGACTAATAACTACCTGATGTCATCTTCATATCGATTGTAACATGCTTATTAATAAAGATATATTGTGCATTCTGGGTTGTAATTATGTAAACCCGTTCCGAGGATTTTATTGCAAGATTTCGGTTACACATTCTTGAATAGGTAATTTTTTATTGTTAAAGAATAATTATTTATTTGCTAAGCATTACTATCATCATTTAATATTTTGAATTTTAAATTCTACGTTGTACAGACGCCAGCACATCAAGCTACTACAATCTGTCAAATTTCTTTAATAGATATTCAACTGTATTACTAAAACATAAGGTTCAAAGTTGATTGGTAAAATTTTACAGTTTCGGGTAGCTTGATGTGCTGGCGTCTGTACATACATACATACTATTGGGACTAGCTACTTTAAGTCCCATTTGTATGTGTTTTAAGTAAGTTAAATCCTTGACATGATCAACGGTCATAAAGGATGTTTTAAAATATTATTATTAAAGTCTCTGTTAAGATCGTAAAATTTGAATATGTCCATTTAAGTTAAAAATAATTTTGAAGATTAGTCACCACGTCCAGTCAGAAATCTACCAAAATATTAATTACAGTCCGGCCGTTGAGAGAATGCGTTCGTGACACCTGTCAGTTTCATACAAACGAATACGTGTTTTGCGAATTTGATCTTTATTCGGTACTAAAATTGTCACTCTGACAGGTGTCAGGAACGCATTCTCTCGACGGCCGGACTATACTCGTACGTATGCATATGGCAAGAAATACTTAATACCTACTCATCACTTTCTTCGTAAAAATCTGATAACATTTCTTACATAACAAAAATGTAATTCAACCTAAAATCAGGTTAAAAAACAAGAGTAGGCCTACCGGTTCTATACAAAACCACCTTACTTGTTGTGACCGTTTTGGAGGAAACCTACATTCAATAGTAAGCTGTTACGTTATTTGTAGACCAGACATAGCCGCGGGCTATAGTCAGTCGAGCGTCTATAAGGCGATGACCGATGGCTAGCTTGAATTGTGGTATTTGTGGCCTGGTTGACCTTTAGATACGACATAATTTAGTCTGAGACGCTCAATGAGCTCAATCCTCGCACAAACTTATAATTAAATTAGACTCGACATAATGAACGGCCGGGCCATCATTATTTGTATTGAATTTAAATTAATTTTAGTAGGTATGCATACTAATGGCAATACAAACTTCAATTCTGCGGATAGCATTAGAAATAATTAAAGAAGGTACAGACGCCAGCACATCAAGCTACTACAATCTGTCAGATTTCTTTTATAGATTTTCAACTTTATCGTTAAAGCATAAGGTTCAAAGTTGATTGGGAAAATCTGACAGTTTCAGGTAGCTTGATGTGCTGGCGTCTGTACCTACAAATTGCTATATGACTAAGGCATGCCTTGATGTTGCCTAATGAAAATGGGTGTGATCAGAGCTGTTGATGATTACAATGCAACACTGTAGAGGGCAGGAAAGGGCGGTGGTGGCCCAGGGGTAACGGTCCTGACTTACGAGTTGAAGGTTAAGGGTTCGAGAATGCAGGGAGACGCTTTACTTTGTGTAGATAATTTCATCACCACGGCACTCAGAACTGTGAACGAATACATCGTGAGGAAGCCCGGCTGTGCTAGAACGAAAAGCTCGAAGACATGTGACATCTACCAACCCGCAGTGGGCCCGCGTGGTAGATTACAGCCCCTCTCTAAGAGAGGAGACCCGTGTCCCAGCAGTGGGAACATTATGGACTGATATGCAAAGGACATCGGCGATGATAAATTAAAATAAAATAAACAAGAAGAGACAAAATTAATTCTGTACGTTTTTAATGCCCAATATTCTGTGGCTTGTTTGACATTTGTGAATGATAGCGTGACGGTTGACAGGGGAGGATGGAAGAAGAAAACGTGTTGCGCCGACCCCAAGTTACATGTGACAAGGGCAGCAAGATGGTCATGATGTAGTTACACATATATTCCCTAACTTGTAATTTTTTGTGTTCTTTCTCTGCGTCATGTTTACCGGAAATAAACGTTTCTTTTTTTTTCTTTCTTTACTTTTTTCTTTCTTTTCCTTCTTAGTTTGATATCTCTAATTTACTTCCAGATCTTTTACACCAACTTCATTTGCAAGTCAATAATAGCAACAATTTAAGTGCAATTGAGTCACCGCTTAACAAATTAGGCGCCAGTACAGCCTAGATTTACGAGTACCAACTTGAAATTCCCAGGGTCCACACAGAATTAAGGATATCATTACGTAGTAAATAACAATCTCGACCAGAATTATTATTTCGTATTTTCGAGGCTTCTACTTTGACAGGCACGTGGGTAGCGATACATAATTATTGAATTATTTACTGCTAACAGTCTGTGTCGCAACTTGATAAATGTCTCATTAAGCAAACTTCTACATATTTTAGCTTTTGCAAAACTGTATTTTGTAAATTGTTACATAAACATAAACGGAGTATTGATAAACACGCTTATGCGTTAACTAGAAAGGTAATGAAGTGAATAAGTGGGCAATTATAAGTTTTTTATTCGAGTTTAGTGAAATGAGGTTAGTGTTTTTCACCATACGCTTTGGTATTTACGTTTTTTTGCGGTGGCAATAATGTGACAATGAGGTTGGTTTTCCAAACAATTTTCTGCTTCTGCGTAAATTAAGCATCTTCATTGTCAATTAATTAGAGATGTTTATCACCTGTTCTTACTCGATGTATGTTTTAATTTAAAGACACAGACAGCTTTGATGGAAAATTATTGTGGAAATCTGTACTGGTTATTTTAGGCTTCTATAGTTTTTTTTTTATCTATATCACTCATCTATGGACTTACAATCAAAATTATGTGATAAAGTCACTTTTTGGAACGAAGTTCCTTATCGCGCACTTGACAAATGAGAGCTAGACACTTTTGCTATAGTCTGTGTGTTTATGTGTTTACAAGCGTATGTCTATTTATAGGTGTATTACGAGTACTTACCTGTATTTGATTACAATTCCTTTTTATTTTTATTGAGTTCCTCTCAAACGTTGTTAATTTATTTCATTGTGCCTGTTATTTAATAGGTACATAATATACAGTGAAAGGTACTTTTTTATCTTTTTATTTGTAACGTCATATTCAGTTTAAAAAGCAAGCTCTCTTTTTAAAATGCGATACGATTAAGTACAGTAAGTCTTACGTCATCATTTATCATCATCATTGATTTGTTGATCATAATTACCGTTTAATGTCGATACAGTCACGAATTTCATTTAAATTTTATTTTTTATGAAGTTATAAATCTGTGATTGTAATTATGTTGGTTAATTACTAATATTTAAAACATTTGCGATTTTATTGAATAATTTATGATGTAAAAATATTTAAATTTACATTTCCTTGTTGAATATAAACGTTTGTATTAGACAGTTTTTTTTATTGCACGAGTTTCAATTTCCGGAGTAAGTTTAACAGGAACTATTATCATAATCAGCCTACAATGTTAAATAATGACACAGGCCTCCTCTCGGTGAGAGGTAGTGTGAGGCCGTAATCCACCATGCGGGCCCAGTGCGGGTTGGTAATGTCACATGTATTCTAACCCATGGATCTAGGGCATGCCGGTTTCCTCACGATGTTTTCTTTCACCGTTTTGAAAGCAGTGGTGATTTGACCGTTTACGTAAGAGAAATACGACACTGTACTTTGCTTTCCAAAACGAAAAATAAATTAAACAGTCACACCACTAAAAAAAAACGTAGCCAAATCATTACAGCTGAATCCAACAAAATATAATATTTTTGACCAAAAATGAAATGAATATCTACGTTTTAAAATTAAAAACAAAAGACAGCGTTCTAAACCTAAACACTTCTCAACATTTTTACGAATCCCTTTTCCATCGAACGTTGCATTTTTTGACGTGGCAACAAAACACTAACAAAATCATTTTCATGCCAACTGTCTATTATGTCTTCATTAATGTTCCTTGTACTATATACACAGATGAATATGGATGGCAAAGTGGACACGCTACAGTGGCTGCTAGTGATGTGTTTGAAGCTATTTATATCGAATTAACTTAATCCCAACAGCGACAGTTTGGTATGATTGGCATTCGGAACGGCTGGTAATGTTGGTTTCCTCGATAATTATCTGAGGGAATTTGCTGTGTTTTGCTTGCTAAGAAATCGATATGTCGGTAAAAACGTCTATTTTTAAGCGGTCTGACTGACAGTTGGTAGTTTCTATCAAGAAGGTTGTAGATAAAAGTGGAGGCAACACTCTAAATACTCAAGTGAAGACGACTGTGGTTGGATACTCTCTTTCTAAACACACACATAAGAACGAGACAGAGATATATGTTTTCTCTGTCATATTTACGTATTCAGAAAGAGAGTGTCCGACCACAGTCGTCTTCACTTGAGTATTTAGAGTGTTGTCTCCACTTTTATCTATAAGCTTCTTGGTTTCTATGCTAAATGAACTTGAATAGACTTTACTTATCTGTCAAGCAATCAATGAGAACTTTTAAACTCTTTAGCAATTCATTAAACTCTATTATTAGCAACCTCAACACCAAGGTTAATCATATGGAATTTTAAATACACATATCACAATACTCAATTTCCGTACACATACTAATTAATTAAAAAGTACCTACCTCTACCTACCTACCTACTTATAAGTTATTTAAGTTCTGTCTATTGTTCTTACCCATTGTTTAAAAGCACCGGATAAAGTGGTTTCACACAGTTCGGAAGTTACCTCATACGCTGAGTTTTTGTGTCTGTTTGTGTGTGTGTTACTTTGTCACGAGTGCTGTCGGAAGGGAAACAATACTGTGTGTATGTTTGTGTGAATATTTATGATTATTACGTCGTTTTGAGATGAGTGATTGATGCTTCTATTATGTATAATGTGATGTGATATAAGGTTCTTTCTGTTCTTATATTATGACGGGAAAACGGTAGTGGGAAATATTATGCTACGCGTCAGAACACTTTCCGGTATATACCTCTCTCTCGAGTACATAGTCGTATACAACGTGTAACGTTAAATGCGCAAAACCTGAAAATAGTTTGATCAGAATAACGAGCAGAATTAATTGAACCACTTTTTAATGTAGGTCACATTTTTCAAAAAATCTTCATTAAAAACGTTGCCGTGTCTATTTATTAATAGGTCAAGCAAGCCAATGTTAGCGTGGCGCAGCGGCCCGGTGACTACTCCTCCCTCGATAAAGCGTCGTCGCAGACGCAAGAAACGATCAGAATGGCCAGTAAAACTAAAACAGCACATAAAACCATTACAATTTTTTTCATGACTTATTTTCTCTGAAATAGGTCAATTGAATTAAAAATCAGTTGGGGTGTCCGAGGTTTTGCGCATTTAACGTTACACGTTGTATATGTGAGCTTTATCAAATGCTGCACTAGGCAGGTAGACCATACTCTTCAAGACTCCATAAACTATTTTTAATTAAAAAGTGAGCGTTTTCTTAAATGTGTTATTGATTTGTTACCATGTGTTGTAGCTACAGATTATTGCAGCCAGCTTCAACGTAATAACTAGATTTAAGAGAGAAAATGTACATAAAAAATCCGCAATTATTTATATTTTTCATTTATGTTTGGATTATCAAAAACTCACACATCATCAAATGCATGTTAATATGTCACTGAACACCAATTCTCACTCACAAACTACGTGCTAAAGTGTGTCGGAACAGTTGCAAAACACTCAATGCTACGAAATATGCGTGTACGCATCCTTGAATGAGTGTGTTTGTCAGTAGAGTCTATATAAAGTTTTGTTTCCGATTGATGTTATTTCTACTTAAACGAATATCAACTTTATTTCGACGTCTATTAAGTTGATTTCAGGATGACTACTGCAATTTAAACAGGCAAAAAATGTTTGAAGTAGTAGTGAAATCTGAACTTTGTGACTCAGTTTTAAAATTGTTCTTCCTAAAATGCCTATTTGTTTACAACATATTCGGAAACTAAATCGCGAACACAGTATAGAAGACGGGTGGCTCGTAGAATCAGATTGGTTTCATAACCACTGGTGAACTGAATCCTAATTTGACTTATGTAGTCACACATAGTAAAAATCTCTTTTCCTTGATAAGTGTGTTGAATTTAAAACATTGTGTAGCAGTGGGTAATGTTATAGTAAATAGGTGTGTTAATTTTCCTTTAATGGATTCGCTTTCTTTTGTTATTGTTTGCTACAGTGGTGTACTGGTGATGACAATAAATCGATTTATTGTAGTTTATCGATGCAGAGGATTCCTTATTTTCGTTTATCTAAACAAATGCTATAAAGAGAAAAGATTTGATTGTTTTTTGCTAGTTACGCTTTCACGCTAAAACGGCTGAACGGATTTGGATGAAATTTAGTACAAGGGTAGACCATGACCTAGATTAAAACATAGAATGCTTTTTATTCAGATATTCCCACGAGATAGAGATTTACGCGGGTAAAACCGCGTGGCGCAGCTTGTAAATAATAAACTTTAGGTAAAGATGAATTATGACGCTAAAAAGATGTTAATTTCATGGACGTTAGAAGTAAAGACATTACAGTAGCGATTAGAACTCAATTAAAGCACATTACTTGCTTACTTTAAATCATAATCATCATAATAATAAATGAATTATTTTCTTGCACAACATTAATTATATATTTCAACTGATTAACCTACTAATACCAAATAACATTGAAATTCAATACGAACAGATTTCTCAGTAATTTGAAAATAATGATGTGATTAAAATAGATAGAAAAGCACTAAAATTTAATTAAGTTCCTCAAGTATACTCGAGTTATGGTTAGTTTTGATAGGATCAGATTTATAAGACAGTGCTCACACTATATTAGACAACAGTTTTGACTGTTTTTTTTTTTGACAGAACAGGCACCGCACAATATGAAAAAGGGGGCTGCCGGACAATATAGGCTTTGATGATTTAATCTGAGGTTTCCTTTGGAATGCACGTCATTGGCATATCTTTAGACAAATAATATCCGCGGCGTACTTGTGTAACACACTATCAGTAGCATTGGCTTTTATTTCGACAGTTCAACAACATTCATTGGGTTATTTACGTTGTTGGGCAGACAAAATTTTTTGAGCAATGGATTAGCAATATCCTTCAAAGTTATTCAGATTGTGATTGGTGTGTTACGCAATTAGAGTGCTGCTACCACTGATGTGTGACCTACTGTATAAAGAAAGCGACTACGTGTTTAGAACACTCTTTGTGCGGTACGGACCTTAAGGTTAGGTGTGTCACTAAGAGGTGGACTGCAAGTGACAGTCTGGAACAGCTTCAGAATATTTCGGGTAAAACTTGACTCCGGTCTACGCGCAGCCTTATCTAGTATGTGATCATATAGTTGAATTCAATTCACGGTAATGTATGGCTGTTGGCCAGTTCTTGTAGGCTAGTTACAAAATGTGTGGCCGATGCAAGACATGAGCTTGAGATAAGTATTGAAAATATCTAACAATAATAATAATAATAATTTATTTTCTCTCAAAAAGGTACAGTTTTGATTCTAACATCAAGTTTCAGTTCAAGTTTTATGTATCATAATTAGCGAGCAAGGTATTATGTACTATTAATTTTAGGCATTTAATATTAACTTGCATTCATAATTATTACACGATGTTAATTACTTACAATATTTTGTACATAATTATCTAACATGTATGGCATCAAAATAGTCCTCATTCGGCCAACAAATTACTTATCTTAGTTTAAGCAATATTAATTTTAGAGATTCATTATTAGCCTATTCAGAAATATATTCCCACGCAGTCGTAAAACTCTTTGGTAAGAAAACCTTTACTAGTTAAATAATTATTTATATGTTTTGTTCACTTTAGGTGTTTCCTTCAGCTGTTTCAATTAGGTATTAGCCTGCCAATTTTCAACATATTTGACATTAAGGGCTGATTATTCAATCGACCGATATTTTTTTATTCGTGGAATAAAATTGACGTCTGACAGTTTTCGTATGGATGGACTGTCAAAAATTCAAAATTATTCCTCGGATAAAACCATCCGGCGTCGGAAAAATCAGTCCTAAGTCTTCAAATAATTTAATATCTTTAAATAATTTTCCTGTCTCCAGTAGATACTTCTAAAACGCTGTCACTTGAAACTTGTTACCAACTTAACTTACCTACTAAGCTAAGTACATAGTCAGTAATGCATGTGCATACAACATGGCGTTAATACAAGTAGCAATGGTCTGTTGCAAAATGATTTATGATTACAAATAATCTAACTGCTTCGAACGGGAACACCTACTCATGCATTCAGAGTTTCAAACCTCTATTGACTATACTATATCATTAGCCATGCTAGTTTTGTGTGTATGTATGTATGGTTTATAATGCCGTCTGTAATTGACCTACTAAAGATGAAGACATAGACAGATAAAGGAGTTTATCTATGAGCGAAGATCTCTAGTCATTCAAAGAAAGATCAGGCATTAATCACCAGGACTGCTCACTGGCGATTCCGGACTATTATAAAGTCCAGGTTTTCCTTTCATTATTTTTCTACTCTATGTATAGGTAATAAAATTTCATTAGTCGAGGTTGTACTTAGAATGCAACCCAAAGGAACCCTTTATTCCTCTTCGAAAATAAAATAATTATTGATACTTAGGAAAGTTATAATTCTTCACGAAATTAAAAAGAGAAGCAAGGAAAATAGTTTTCCCGATTTTAAACATTTACAAACAGCGTATAGTATTCAATTACCTAACAAACTATCGATCTTAAGGTGGAACTAGTCGCAAGCTCGGACTCACTGGTGGACATAGCTAAAAAGCATGCTGTCTCACCTTACATCGTGTTGACAGAGATAGTATCAGTGATGAGCGTATCAGTGATCAGCGATGAGCTGAGAGTTAGACGCTAGTCTACACACACAACATCTAGTTATCATGCACGCAAACAGCGTTCCGAAATTAAACGCGCGTAAAAAAATTCGAAAAGTTCTTTGGAAAATCGACTTTTGTGAAAAAACCGCTACATAAATTAATTATAAATAAAGTTTATTAAACTCTTAAATAACTCAACTTTGTCGGTACTGACTTTGTTTTGAGGATTTTACAGTTATTTTATTACTTATTCACACCCAAAGTTACGTTAAAAATAGCAAGAAAAACTAATTTTTGTTGGCTCATAGCTTTTTAATGGCTTTTTATTTTACTATTCTGTTTCCGTACAGACAAAATAAATAATAAGAAAAATCGATATCATGTTTAACTTTGGATACACAATGTCAAACAGAGGAGTAATACCCTCCCGAAATTTGTATGGAAAAAATAATGACTAGTGCCACCTTAATACCTCTTTCTTACTTGCAGTCCTCCCTAACATCCTTTAAAGTTCCTTCAACAGTTTATAAACAATAATTACCTACGATCTCCGTTCTTATAACGTTGTAAACAGAGAAAGGTTACTGACCTAACAGTTAACATTTCCTTTGAAATACTGGCTAAATGTTAAACCTGATACTTTGTATATCTTAACTACAAACGGATAACGTCACTATAACTTTAGATTTTATCACCGGACACTTTAAGACAATTTAATTCATACTGTTAATTTTTATATTACAATGAGAATATGATTGCCTAATAGGTACTTAAATGAAATAGAATCACTTTATCAGCAGGGAATGTGATATAAAATTAACTCCAACTCCATAAAAGAAGACACATATTGCATTTAGAATATTGTATGTACTTGAAAAACAATACATGTTTCAACAAAGTAGGATGAAAACATTGCTCAAGTCAGTTAGGATAAATATAAATATGGTACCCAGCTCCCTAAATGCGCGACACACTTTCAGGCACAATCTGAATCATTTTGAAGGATACTGCTATGGATTTGCAGTCTCCTTCAGAATGATTCGGATTGCTTTATAATTATGTTCGAAAAATTTGGTTGCTAACTACGCAGTGAATGTTGTTGAGCTGTCAAAATGAAAGAGATAATTATACTACTGTCAGTTTGTTACGGAATTATACCACTGTCTCAACTACACACTCACTTTCGTAGAATCTGAAACGAATTAGATGCCCATTCCTACACTATTAGAATTTAATATAAATATTTATCTTCCTCAAAACAACTAAACCTTAGCGTAAAAAAAAATGGAAACGTATTCAAAGAACCCATCATCTCCGAAGGAGACTACGGACTACGTGGAGATCTATTTATCTTGCCGTGGCGTTTGGGATGCTCAGAGGGATGCCTTATTTGATATCTGTTTCGTAGACACTGATACTCCTTCTTATATTGCACGCCCTGTCGCCTCTGTACTAAAATCGGGCGAAGATGTAAAAATAAGGAAATATTCAAACGCTTGTGAAATGCGACATGCGACATTCACCACCCTTGTTGGATCTGTTGACGGAGTCTTCGCCCCACAAATGTCTACCTTCGTAAATCATCTTGAAGCTGCAATTGCTGACCGCTGGAATTGATATTTTAGCGTAGTGATGGGTTGGCTAAGATCAAGAATCATCATCTCAATAATACGTGCCACTAGCATTTGCATTCGTGGCACAAGGCATAAATTTAAACCAATAACCAAGTTATTCGGCTTCCATGATGGAGCAGCCCTACCTAGTCCTGCCGTGTGATTCTATAACCATCTCATCGTGAAAACTTGGGTGAAGTGAGCGTGGAGTGAGCTGTCATTAGGGATTAACACTATTGGCACTACTCACTTAAAGCTCACTTCACTTATGATTTCACGGTGAGATTTTTACAGAATCGACCGGCTAATGTGAATGCTGCCAAAGAATTGAGTAGACTTCAATTACAATATATCGCGATAAACAAATAAATAAACTTGCTTTATTCGTTAATTAATCATTAATTTAACAGTACCTACTATTGTTGGATTATTTTGTATTGTATTAAAGCTTTGCTAAACCTTAGCGTATGATAATAATGTTCGATTCAAACCAGTTAACCAGTAGACATTATATAAAGATGATAATTCCGTATAATTCTGATGTTCATGGTAGCATTGACCTTAAGAATTAACATGCAAACTGAGATCGAAAGTTAATTTTATTCGGAGAAATGCGAATGCATTTTAACATGCATTCACACTTTAAATAAAGAAAGAGGAATATTTTTAACTAATATTTTTACCACTATTTTGTAGACTTAAACTGAAAAAGTCAAAATTCAGCATAATTATCTTTCTTTTATTATATTTACGTCATTTAAAAGCTAACAGTCTTAAAATGTAAAAGTATACTAAAAAGGAGAGTGGAATGAATCATGTCAGCATCGGAGTCAACAGGAAAAGTGCCCAAAAGCTTTATCTTCCTAGGTTTCGCATTTTCTTAGTACTTTCACGACGTTTTTGCTAACCAAGAAAATCAATTTAAGTATATAGGTACCGTTATTAATTTACTTTATGATTACGTTCAAATACATATAGTCTTTAACAAGTGTTTTTTTTTTATTGGCTTCTAATACATGGAACTTGAACTTTATTAGCAAAATATGGGTCTACTATGGGTTCTTCTCCCCATAACCCTTTAGGAATTACAGGTGTGATGTTTGTTATGTGTATATTTTAAAAAGTATGTCGAACACAGAGCGGTGGCATTTGATCTGCCGTCTGTCGCCATCATCACCTTATTGGACGCTACATTAGCCCGCCAATTTTCCTTCAAATCACGCAACCTCACTTACGATCACTTACAAAATATCAATTTATTTATAAATAACCTACCAAATAGTACGTCTTCTTAAATGCATCATTAATATAATAACATAAAGGTGTTATTAAATGATAATCTTAAAGAACTATTAACCTTTAAGATGGGAAAATGCGCGCGAGTTTGTTTCAAAACACTGGGTTTGTAAGGCATTGTACCACCTCACTCGTGTGAATGACATGGGAAAGACTTGTACAATAACAATTATTACTATGTGTAATTAATTCTTTCTTGGCGCCCAAGGGTGCTTACAGAACCCCAAATCCAAGACTGCGATTGACAGACAATCCTTGATACTTTTGTGATCTTTACTTTGACATATCCGGGGACCCTCACAGGACCGCACTTGGCCGTTATGATTGAGCACGTTTTCACTCTACAATCATCATCTTCATCATTACCAGATGTCTTTCCAATCGTACGTCATTCATTCATATGCCGAAATCCAACACCGCTGGTTCGATTCACTAATGAATGAATGCAATAAAGAATTTGAATTTCAATTCATTTTTCACTCTTGATTAATTTTGTGTCCAGACGTTTCATTTCGGATGAAATAGATAAATGTATAAACAGTGAAGCTTCTGCTGTCAGTTATGCTACGATACATAATATGTAGGTTCTTAAGAATACATGTTTTCTTTGGCCAGTGTTGTGAACTTTAGCCTCAACTAAACCTATAGTCAGTTGCCACATGATTAAAGGGCGCTTACGTAACTAGGTTTAAATATCACTTAGAGGCGTTTCTTGCGTCGTAAATCAAAACCAAAAATAAAAACGTACTATTTTATTGACGCTAGTAACAATACGAGATTTCACACTGCTATGTACTCGTATGTACAGACGCCAGCACATCAAGCTACTACAATCTGTCAAATGTATTTAATAGATTTTCAACTTTATCGCCTAAGTATGAAGTTCAAAGTTAATTCGGAAAATTTGACAGTTTCGGGTAGCTTGATGTACTGGCGTCTGTACATGTGCTACTGTAATGTAGGATTAAGTTAAGGTTTCATCAGGTAGTTAATAAATTGAAGTAGTTAACATATACAACGTGTAACGTTAAATGCGCAAAATCTGAAAATAGTTCGATCAGAATAACGAGCAGAATTAATTGAACCACTTTTTAATATAGGTCATATTTTTCAAAAAATCTTCATTAAAAACGTTGCCGTGTCTATTTATTAATAGGTCAAGCAAGCCAATGTCAGCCCGGCGCAGCGGCCCGATGGCGACTCCTCCTTCGATAAAGCGTCGTCGCAGACGCAAGAAACGTTCAGAATGACCAGTAAAACTAAAACAGCACATAAAACCTTTACAATTTTTTTAATGAGTTATTTACTCTCTGAAATAGGTCAATTGAAATAAGAATCAGTTGGGGTGTCTGAGGTTTTGTGCATTTAACGTTACACGTTGTATATGGTGGAAAGGATACTTTGACGAAAGCTTTTTGGATTTAATACAGAAGACACTAGTGTTGAAATTTTCTATGCGATTGCCAACCCACAGTGGGCCTACGAGGCAGATTATGGCCTAGTCCTTGTCACAGAGAGGAGACCTGTGTCCCAGCAGGGAGAACACTATCTAATAATATGTGATGATAAAAATATGTTTTTTTTTTTAATATCTTGTTTGTATCACAAAGAGCTAAAAATACATAGGTAAGGATGTCACCCTTGAAACTTTATTCGAGGGTTCAATGGTCCTCGAATCATCTGAGAAAAAATCTTTCTCACAAAAAGTACGATAAACTTTCTCCCCTGGGAAATAAAATCAAGGTAAATAACACGTATTGCTTAATTAAGGTGACAATACGAAAGTACACGAATTTTTCTTCCATTCATACCTTAACGTTCGAATAAGATTTTCTCTCACGGCTTCACGATCAGTAAAGTATTTACCTGTAAAAAAAAACAAAAGGTCGTTATTAGAAAGTGAAATAAGTCACATAAGGCCTTTGGAGATTAAACATTCAGTCTTTTGTTTTATACAAGAAAGCATGGACAGAGATGATAGAAACTTCTTTAATGTTGGCGCCGGTTGCGTGGAATGAAAATACACTCCCGGACACGAGCATTTCCATGGAAGGCATAAATGCCAAAAATTAAAAAAAAAGATAGCTCAAAGGAAACGATGTTATGTAGTTGTGAAGCCGTAATACTGGCCACCATTTTTGTGTCTCCATTGTACCTAATTTGAATTCACGGTCGTTCAAAAACATGGAGTAAACAAAAAAGTGCATGGTGGCTCGATTTAGAAGTCCAGGAGTGTATTTTTTTTTTCGAGAATGTGCCTCCAAACCGCACTTATCAAAATTTAGTTTCGGTGCGGTTAGTGAAATAGCTTAGGTGGCGTTCAGTCAAGTGCTATTGAAATCGGTGCACTGAGTGGAATACCTCGAAAATATTAAGTACCAGGAATTGTAAAACTTTACAACTATTATTCTTTTTAAAAATAAATAAGATTATTCATTTGATTGAATCTGACCACTTATATGACTATACTGAGAAATACTTATGTGTATTGTGGTTTCTGAAACCACCTAGTTACATGCAGTGGGTGTCTTGTGTGGGTATTAAGTATAATCATGACATCATAACAAGATAACCAATCTGTTCACCAAGTGAAGTTAATGTGTAAGTGGTTGGGGTTTGGTTGGAGGATTATGACAGTGTCCATGGTTTTCTTCTTGGCGGGTGAAAATTACTGTTAATATTATCTCTATTTATTTCATACTTATTCCTCAACTTCCCGTCTATGTAACAGTCTATGACAAAGTCAGATTTAATAATAATAGTAACATTAAATTTAAAGAATACCCACGCAATAACTACAAATTAAATCCTAAATTTGAACAAGAAACAGCTCCATTTGAACGAATTATGTCCTAAAAGGATTAGCCAATCGGACTCCTACACCAAACAGGCTTCAACAACAAAGAGGCTTATGTTACCTCACTTTAATTTCACGTAATCCATACGCAAATGACGTGCAATTTACGGGCCGCAACCGCATTTCTTATGGGAAAACGGTTGGTTACACCTGGCTTCAGGGCCGGATTGAGTGAATGGTACGATTTGGTCAAGGGTGCTTAAATGTGAATGTTGATCGCGCTTTGTTTCTGTAATTTTGTTAGGTGGTATTGTTTTGTGGAATTGCAACAGTCGTCTTCAGACTAGCATTTTCTCATAGTGTAACATTGGATTTGCGGTGAGAGCTAAATAGTATAATATTATCAATCTTAATGTCGATGTCTTTGGTTTTGCAAGAGCGAATATTTCATGAAATATACCACCGGGTTTCTCTGCAGTTTAATAGGACATCTTGCAGGCAAACCAACCGATGCCTAAAACCATGCTCAGCTGAATTTGTCAAAACATTGTTTTTTGCTTTAGCATCAGAAACTAATTGAGCATCATCCCTCCTCCCAAGTCCTTCCCTGCCACTTGTTGTAATATGAAAACCTAACCATAGTCACCGCGGCAGAGGTTACCAACATTCTGTGAGAAGAAAACTAATTGCAGAGATTCGCAACCTGTGAGAGTGTGAAACAAAGCGAGTTAGCGGCACTGCGCAGGCGCAATACTCGTCTAATTGATGATTTCATACAGTAAGTAGCACAGTTTTGCAATATATGCTTTATTTTCTGTGTGTATTTACATAGTTTTTATTTTTTATTTAAATAATTCTCACGACAGAATTAAATAAGATAAGACAGTTGGGATGGATACAGTTTTCAAATATCAAAACTAACATTATTTTCAGCATAATCGACTTGTAGTCTTTCTGGGGGCATAAATCAAAATCAAAATCAAAAGTCATTTATTCAAACTAGGCTGAGAATCAGCACTTTTCGAACGTCAAAATTACAAAAGACAGTCCCCCAAAACGCCCGCCCTTCACCACTTCCTAGTGCTTTCGCTGGGAAGAAGAAGTGGCGCAACAAACTCCCCAGCAGCACAGCTGTCTGTTCAGTTAGAAAATACTTGACTGAATACAATACAAGGTATGCAAAGCAATTAACATTACAAGACACAGGACACTAAATTCAATTATCTGCCATATGTCAGCTAGCAACGCCAATATACCAAGAAATACAATAAAAAACTATACGTAGGTACTCAAGCAAAAATTAATAAATGAAAATTAAATAAAAGCCTCCAGGTATGAAGGGCGTGACCGCTAACATATTTATGCAATGCTGGGTTCTGTTTACATAGCTGTCGCTTGAAGTCACAAATGATAAACTAGGACCATCGAAGGAAACTAAATAAACAAGTTATTACTAATTATAACAATAATAAAACCATGGTCAGCAAGACGACCAGTCACCACAAGCAGCACCCGTTCACGAGCATAACGCAAAGATCAGCCACTACCCCCCTCGCCATATTTGAGGGAAGGAGGCAACCCGACCCCCGACGCTACCGCAAGCAGTGACATCTGAGGGAGCATGACGAACTTGCTGCCGGTTGCTCAGGTAAGAATAATATGATCAATCGTCGAGGTCACTAGCTAACCACATATTGCAATCAACTCATTAGAAAACATTTAAATGGGTTGATTATGTCAATAATCATGTCATAACATCTAGTCCTTCGATGATTGATGAATAAGAAATATGGATGGATGTGGATGACCATCTTTACATACCAAGGTCCCTCCATACCTCGAAAAGCAAGTCAAGCCGTTGGTCCGGTCTGTCATTATTGTATCTTTGACAGTCATAACGGGACGTCATAAGCTTGAAAGTCTGACAACCAGCCTTACCAAGGGGCATCGTATTACCTAATAACTGGGTTTTGGAGGTCAGATAGGCAGTCGCTCCATGTAAAATACTGGTATTCAGTTGCATCCGGTTAGACTGGAAGTCGACCCCAACATAGTTGGGACAAAGCTAGGCAGATGATGGTATTTACACTTTCAGGAGCTACTTTTGGAACAGACCGTAGTGTCTCATCAGAAGAGAGAAAAGCCGCTTACGAGTAACGAGACATAAAGAACGTTGGGTGGTGCCAAATGAGCGTCATAGAAATTCTCAATTGACTGTTATACTCGTAAGAGCTGATAATTATCGTGATGTTTGTAATTTGAACGAGATAAGCACCAATTTCATTATATTTTTACATTCCCAGATGATATTATCGTATAAAAGAGAATGATGAACTTCGTAAAAAACATAATTAAAGTTCGAAATAAAAACCTATTGTTTGTAGTCAGGTGCTAATTTGTAACAGATTTTCGTGATATAATATTTGCAATTTGTTCATCCACTGCTCCCCTTGTAAAATTGCTACATTTATTAGATGACTAATTCTCGTAATTAAAAGTGTTCAAAATCTAGTGGCAGTCTCATCTCTGCGACAATCAATGTCAAAAATTCGTCAAAAAGCAGTGCTATTCTTTAAAAACCTCACCGTGAGAACTTAGGTGAAGTGAGCGGGAAGTGAGCTATCATTAGGGATTAACACTATAGACACTGCTCACTTCAAGCTCACTTCACTTATGATTTCACGGTGAGATTTTTACAGAATCGACCGGATGTATGTAAATAAGAGGTATTTTTGAAATATTGAGACTGAGATCATACTGTAAACGTTCTTAAAATTACGGGAATAGCCCCTCTGTTATATTTATGGTGTACATACTAAAAAGTATTCTATCTAGGTATCTATCTTTCCGATTTCAAACGGACTCTCTTTCTTTTTCTTCCCTATCTAATCTCTTCTTCTATTATTCATATTTTCCTTCTATTCTCTCTCTCTCTGGTCGTAAGCATTCCCCTTGCTGTTAGGTACTGTCTATTTGTTCTATAGAACAAACTATTCTACCTCTTTTATAAGAAGAATAATCATTTGTACATGTGATTCGTACGTGTTTGTTTGAGTTTTTGCATCCATAGTTTAACACCTATCAAAGTTTCGTTTAAGAAATATACCTACAAACATGGGCTAGCGAGTTTTGTGTATTTTTAGAGGTGATTACAAATACGTTTTTAATATGATAAAAAATAAAGCTTTCTTAACAAATTGCATCATCGCTTTATAAAGCCGAAACACAACGCAAATGTTTTTAGCGGATCAGTGTAATCAGTTATAAGGTGTGGTGTTGTTAATGTTTTAGTTAATACTAGCTAAATCATAGTTCAACCCAAGCCTAAACATGACGTCACTCATGTCTCACTCAATATTATCAAACACTGAGGAAGGAAGTTCCTAAGACATTTTTCTAACTAACGTTATCATTGGAAAGTCAATCTTATCTCCAACAACATAAGAGTTATTAAGAAAACTGCGTAAAAAGAAAGCAATACAATGTTTTTTTTACTAACAGATTGACTAATCACCAAACCGGATCTCTTCTAACAGTACCTACATTTAGTATCATTTCCAATTCTCTTATTCACATAGACGTATCTACGAAACAAAGATAAAACGCAGCTTTTTGGTGACAGCCTTCACGTTTCGAGGTGATCTTCTTCAGACTAAAACTGTGTTGTCACAACAATATTTAAATCGGTCAATTTGAATTCCGTTTTCGAATCGAATGACAATAGTATCAAGAGAACACTTAAATACGTAAACGTTGATCGACTTTTGTTTTCGATGTTACTCGACCAATGTGGATTTTCATGAAAATTCGCTCCATTCGGGACCGTACTACAAAGTAGGTATTAATGCCATCATAATAATCATTAATTCCATTGCAAAAAAGAGATGGTTCTATCGTCCTTTTATAGCCCCGTCTATCTCTCACACTGGAAAAATTATAGAATTAATACGTCATAATACGGACCCAGTTGATGCCACTTTGACAAGAGGTTTTCCGTTTCAACAATGAATGTAAAATATATAATCGTCATCATATATTTTCATCAATAGCATGCTCATGTGGTCATCATTCAATCACGACTAAAGGAAATATAGGACCTTTAACACTTTGACAGTTGCCCGGCGGCCTCAAGAGCACGTTGCTTTAGACCGCTTTCACATTTAGGCAAATTTAGCAGCGCGAACGTCCCCAGTCAGAATTTCATATCATAAACAGAAGCGCGCCGGTCGCCGCGTGCACTCAGTCGGTAATGAGCTGGAGCACTTACTATCAAAATCAGGAGCAAAAATGTTCCCCGTCGGAATCCATTTTTTAAATGGAGTACGCCACACTCTGGTCTAAACTGCGGCGCGTTCTAATAATTTGAAGGCATTTGCTTCTGCCGCGCTACTATCGCGCTACTAATGGCCTATTATGCGGCCTTAAACCAAAGACGATCGAGATTTGAAGACTCGTCACAACCATGTGTTTTTAATATTAATATATTTTTGCAATAAAAATACGGAATAATGCAAACTTTGACATTGACGCAATCATTATTCGTCCATTTAAAATTAATATTACGCTTTGACATTTACTAGTTGATGTTTATGATGGTTATCAGTAGATTTGACAACGAAATATTTTCCTAAGCTTTATTTATTTTAATTAAGTTAGTATTGGTTCGATTGCTCACGTAGCAAATACAAAGCTACTAATAAAGTTATAAGTGCTATTCGGAAACATAATAATATTTAAAAAGTATTTAAACGTAAAATGTATCAGTTTATGGAAGAGATCTGACGTCTTGTTGTTACAAAGGCATGCACCCCAACCTTTAAATGCAATGTTGACAATGACAATGACAGACCTGTTGGTCTAGTGGTCAGTGGCCCTGTCTGCTATGCGCAAGGTCGTGGGTTCGATTCCCACCTAGGACAAATGTTTGTGTGATGAGCACGATCATTTATTCTTTGTCTGGGTGTAATTTATCTATAATATGTACGTATTTAGAAATATATATTTATGTATGTTTATCAGTTGTCTAGTACTCATAGCACAAGCTCTGCTTAGTTTGGTACTAGATGGCGTTGTGTGAAAGTTGTGGAATATTATTATTATATCATTTTCACAAGCCTGCATATAATACTAACATCTTTTGCCCACTGTACACAACAAGCAACTGTTATTGCACAATAATTTACGGCAATTTGACATCGACTTCATAACACTAAAATTGGCAGCAAGTGTAAATTTATGTGCACTACAAACACTAAAAAAGTCACCTAATCCAGGAAGCTAGGGAACCGCTCCTATAGCCTATTCAAGTACATCTGATGAAAGTAGTTCTGAACGTTCCTGCTAACACTGGAGGTATACCCGGAGACAGATGTGATAAGTGACATCGCCATAAGACGATGTTTCGTAATATGTGCATTAAAATGCCCATATGTTCACCCGTCAATGAAGTGACGGGTTAATCTTGTATGGTTTAATATGAAGTTTGTACTTTGGATACTGAATGTATAAGTAACTGTAAGAAGTTGAATTTGAAGTGACCAAAAAGTGAAGTAAGTAAACATTATTGGTAGAATCTGTGGTTTCCTGATTTATGTAGTTATTATCTAAATATATCGCTTTCAGTTGTATATCTCTTCAACGCTTTATGCCTGCTCAAGAAAAGTTGTCTGAGTTGCAGTTGCTAGATACGGTGAAGAGGACTATATGTCTATTAATAGATTTGAACTTTAAAAGAACACTCTGTCCACTAATCATCATACCCTACGTACTCTTTAAAAGAACTTATTGATACGAGTACTACTGACAACGCCAAATTTGTAAATTTTTTTTTGGAATGAATTAAAAAAACGAAATAGCGGCGTTAGTTCTGAATTTGGCCAGATCCTTGTACATATAGGCTGACTGACATAATTTTGATTGCTGACAAAAAGACGACACACGGACCAAATAATGGGTGTTTAAATATATGAAAAAGGATCCATTCCAAGGTTGCCTGGAAGAGATCGCAGAAAGCGATAAGGCCGCCAATTGTATGTTTTGTAGTAATAAGTGTATCTTTGTTATGTATTTTCTGGTATACAATAAAGTATATACAAATAAAGGATGTTCTACCACTCCCTAAAGTTTTTGCTTAGAAGATCCACTGATCGAAAAAAGTCTGTTATTAAACCGTTCTACTCTTGCTCCAAGCGTCATTAACTTAGATATCTTACCACACCTCATTCTGCTAATGAACCATCGTCGACTATCTAGAAAGTCCTTGGACCATAAACGAGTGTGCATTTACAGAAGCTTAAGTTGTAATTGCACTCCATACTTAATGAAGATGATCAAAAGATCAAAGAAATAAATCTTCCAAAAATTTTATTAGAACAAGCGCTGCTTTAGATTTATCTAGTTTTTTTTTTAGATTTCATAAAAAAAATCAACATAAATATTAAAATAATTGCAAAAACAGTAATATCACCGTGTCGGTAATCTGGTATAAATCAAATTATTAGCTTCTATTATTTTTCCTATTGACAGCGATGCGGACGAATTTTTTGATGCCCTTTGATTATTTGCCCTCCTATTTATATACTTTTACATATTATTATTATTTTAAGACTGTTAACTTTTGAAATTATGTAAGTAAATATATGTTTATTGTTGTACAGACGCCAGCACATCAAGCTACTACAATCTATCAAATTTCTTTAATAGATTTTCAACTTTATCGCTAAAGCATTAGGTTCAAAGTTGATTGGGAAAATTTTACAGTTTTGGGTAGCTTGATGTGCTGGCGTCTGTACCTACATAATGACTAGCTTATATTTCTAAGGTGTGACCAAATACGCAAAAACGTAACCTTGGATTGGTCTTTAGAGATGCAAATGTTTTTAGCTTCTTCGTATTGTTCACAGTTTAATCATATTGTATAATAATAATACACACATAAGTTATGACGTCACGCTTGTAATCCCCAAACGGTTTATAGGCAGAGGTATCCTAAAATACACCCAGATTGCGCTAGATAAGTTGAAGTCCCAGGTCATAGGGGGCGACCCTAGTGCCATTAACCGGACACAAGTCCATACTACGGGCTGCTACTGATAGCTGGAATTTTCTAGACAAATTCAGATATTTCCAGATGGAAAAAACGCAATAGCAATGATGTCGATGCTGTGATGTTGTATTATGTCTGAAGATAAATACAGAGCGAATACTATCGGTACTATTGAAGACAAAAGTGCATGGAGAGCCTAAGGTCGACTTTTGACTGTGAGGTTTTGCATTACGTTTCATTACTTTTCAAGAGACGGCTAGATGGCGCTGTTCAAACATGAAAATAACACTGCAAAGCTTAATACCTTATTATGCAGAGGCACATAATAAGGTTTTTAATATCTAAAATAATTACTAAGAAATAATAATATATTTATATTCAAATAAACATAAATTATTTTATTTTCTTATTTCCGAGTACTTAATACAGCGCCATCTAAACCAAACCAAACCAAATAAGCCAATTGGCATATTAGTTAATTCGACTACAGATGGCGTAGATCATAAATAATAGAAATCCCTACATTCACAAAGCAGCTCTAATTTTCGCTTAGTTTAATAACAAGAACGGTAGCTCGCGTAGATAAGCATGACGGTATTACAGAGCTCGTTCCACAGGGCACTGGTTCGAATCTCAGTTCTAATTACACTTTTTTATATTTAATTATTATATATTATAATTTATATTCTATTTTTTATATTTTTAAACGTTTTTTTTATTTTTTTTTTTTTATAAATAATATAAAAAAATATGAGGTATAAGATGTATAAATGAATAAAGGCATAATATACTACTATATATAACATTATATAAATATATAGATGTAAGTTGAAGAAAATAAATAAATTAATTAATTAATGTCATAATTGGTGGTAAGTATTAGTATTATTAGTAAGAAACATTTATGTAAAAATTTAGATACATTTTTCTTACAGATTAAGATTTACTAAGTTTAATTCTCGTAAAGGATAAGAAATGAAACTATTTTAGTGATATTATAGTTTAAGACATTTAATTCTCAAAGAAGAATACAATTTATTTATTTCTTCCTTTCTTATACAGTGTATAACCTAACCTAACAGTTTTACACCCAATTGACAATTATTTAATTCACTTTTTATGAGAAATACAAGTAAAATTTATCACTGAATAACTCTATTACAAAATGGAAGACATTAAAACAGTAAAACTGTATAATAGATATTATAAGTATCCTAAATCAAAACTGTGTTGTGCTATTCTTCTATTATTTAGTTTTATTTACATAATGTTATAATAGCTTTCACTATATATGCAACCTTAGTTCTGTAAATAAATATTTTACCTATTCATAAATTATAAAAATATTACGTTTTGCATAATTATGGTTAGTGGTATTGACTATAATGATTGATTTGTGCATTATGTTATGACTAAGGTCCATAGCTTAAGTATTCGTTCCAGAACGAGGAAGAAATTGAAGCTAAACCTAAAATCAATAACAATTGTAAGACCGGGTTATAGCTGTCATTTTGGGACCGAGTTGTTTATAATAATAAATAAATAATTTATTATATTGGACAGGAATCTATATTTATATTGTTTTTATTTTAATTTCTTATACTATATAAGAAATCAAAATCATTAGTGTAATAACATTTTGTTGTTATAAAGTAGTGAATAAATATATCCCACTTACACTAAATTTGATCACTGTAATTTATCAAATAAATTATAGCTACCCCGGTCTTTGTTATTACTCAATCCAATAGTCAACACTTTATATTCTTTTTTTAATATTTCGTTACCCGCCATTTTGATCGATTACATTTTCAATGGGGTTTAAATCTGGCGATCTCGCAGGCCAAGCAATAATCCGTATGTCCGATTGCTGGCTAAACCACTCTTGCACAATTATGGAACGGTGTATAGGACAATTATCCTGCACGAACGTTATCACTGGCATGTCTTCTACACGAAAAACACTCTGCACGGTGGGCAACATGACGTCATTCAGCACATCTATGTAGTTTACACTGTTTGCACGACTGGGTATTACAGAAAGTTCTCCTGGTCCTGCAGCACTAATCCATCCCCAAATGTTCACTGTTATACGACCGGATTCAGAGTTAGGCACAACGTGATCACTATCATAACGCGTATTATTCCTACGCCACAATCTAACTCGCCCGTGCTGGCTAGACTTGAAAGTCTTTTCATCACTGAAGATGACGTTGCTCCAGTCGAAATTTTTGTATTTCAAAGCGAACTCCAATCGTGCTCTTTTATTAGCTTCGGTTAGCAATGGCTTAATAGCATGTCGACGATAATGCAGACCTTCACTATGAAGAGCACGACACACCGTCCGCAAAGATGTATCAAACAACTCTGAGTAATATCTTGTTGGTGTAAAGCCATTTTCCTCATAACCTTTCACCATAAGTTGACGCTGGTCTGAGTCAATATGGCGTCTTCTGCCAGATCTACTACGGTGTTCCAACGAACCCTCTTCTTGAAACCGCTTTATCCATAAAGTGACAGTCTTTACCTATAAGGGAAATATATTATTTATTATTTTCGTGTATCGATAACCATGGATAATAAAATAAATAACGAACAGTGATTTTAAAACATTACTTACGTTTAAGCCAGTTTCTCTCGAAATTTCAGAATAATTTAAGCCTTGATTATGCAATGCTATTATTTGGGCCCTCGTAGCCATATCAATATTTGAACGCGAACTCATGATAAAAATAAATATTAAAAACTTGTTAAACGCAGTCGTAACTGAACTCACTCAAAGATAGTAAAGAACGTTATGATTGAACAAAAAGATTTAATTGTTATGCAGTCAATATTAAACTACCCTCAATTCTTTTGAGATTTATGATACGGGTTAAAGTCGCTAAACAACTTCAATATAACAAAGAGTAGGATAATTTCAAGTCACCGCGTAATGACGCGATGGTCCAGTGGCTAATGGTGGCGGTAAATTTTATGCCACCGAGTTCAAATCCTAGTTATTACGTGCTTTGCTTTATAAGGTTTGTAATGTCGTAGGAGAATTTGTGTTAAAATTAAGTAATATTGTAACAAGCAAAAAACTAGATAATGTTCTTTAACGAGAGATGTATATTTTCCAATCCAACTACTATACTAGCGCCATCTATGTCATCCAAGACATATTATTAAGGCGATGAAACCCAGTACAAACGATTTTGGTTTGGAATTCTCCATGCACTTCTGTCTTCGTTAGTACAGATGTTAAGAGCTAATACTTAGAGGATTTATGCATAAGCTGATTATCTGTTTTGAAAAAGAAACGTTGGCTTCACATAGTTTGAAAATAATTATGTAAATAAGTTTCTACAAGTTTACAGAGTGTTACGGAAAGAAAGAAGAAGAAGAAGTCTATCCTTGATTTATCTTTTCTTTCCGTCTGAATCACATTATACAAAACAGGCAAAATCCAAGTAATAATAATACAACTAACAATATTTTACTTACAAAACCAACCAACATTCACTTTGTTAACAAACGCGTTTAAACAAAAATTTCCCTGGAAAAATCACGCTTATTATATCGCCGACACTTCCAGTTTGCAACAAGGTGAAAACGCAACGACACCGGTGTGAGCACATTGACGCATACACACGTACGCTCACGTGTGTCTGTGTGGGTTGGCTCTTTCTTCATAGTTCAGTGTTATTGGCGCAAGACACATTTCTTTGACTATTTTCGTAGTTTTAGCTTATAAATAAGTAGTTTTCATCCTTAAAATGGATTCGTTTTCTCCTCTACCGATCACTTTTTTCTCCTGACATTTCATTTTATTTATATGTATCTATGTATTATTATTAATTCTTGTATTTTATAGTCCTTTCCTAGCTATTTATCTGGTATGTTGTACCTGCCACATTTTGTCTCTGCATCACCCTTAGGTTGACTTAAGTCCGCCTTTGTACAGTATTTTTTTTTTTACTTGTGCATATAGTTTTAATAAATAAATAAATAAAACCTAATCCCCTATTAATAAACACGGAGTAAGGTTATAATGTATACAACATATTGACCATATATTTTCTATATTTTCAATTGACTATACATTTTTCGAGGTTCAAGTTTGGCAAGGGGTCAGCGTTTGTAATACATGCAAAGATGGAAGTGGTTGGTGTGCAAATTTATTGAGTGGCATAGATCTCACAGCTGCTTGCGTATTTCTTTATTGCTGTTCAAGATAGAAACGGATATTGAGGTCGATGACGGTTGAATGCCGTTATTACAGAAACAATTAAAAAGTCATTGTGTCTTGCGTGGATCCACGTTCCAGAGAGTTAACAACTTTCAATATTTGAGTAAAGTAAATTGCAGGATTCAAGTACGATCACCTTCAAAACGTTAGTCACTTTTGGACTTTGTCGCTTTAAACTCGTTCGTTGACGCGTCACATTTTTGCAGTCGCCATTTGCATCGTATAACATGACAAAGTTAAGGTTTTTGTAAGTCGACCGTACATAGAGGAGTACCCTAAAGACTTAGATTTATCATATCAAGTTAAAAAAATCTAATGATTTGTATCAAACTTTCAAGTCAAACACTTAATGATTTTTTATTTAAAAAGCCAATGACACCAGCCGTGCGATTCTGTAACCATCTCACCGTGAAAGCTTGGGTGAAGTGAGCGCGGAATGAGCTGTCATTCGCTAGGGATTAACACTATTAAGTGCTCACTTCACTTATGATTTCACGGTGAGATTTTTACAGAATCGACCGGCTGCTTCGTAGATATCTATTTTGCAATTCAAAACCGTTATGTAGGTACAATCTTAGCAATAAATAATATTGGCAGTTATACTCTTATTAATAACATATTTCTACTTTAAGTCACATAGGAGTAAATAAAATATATGAGCGGGTCAAGGGGCAGGTATACCGCAAATCCATGATACGATAGGAGTGAATAATTGTATTCTTTTTGAGAAAAATAAATTGTTTTAAACTGTATATTATGGTTATAGTAAAAAAAAAACTGTTGAATTATTAGTACAGTTTTTTTTTTTTAAATAATATTCGGTTTAAAACATTTATAAAAGAAGTTTTTAAAAACAGTGTTTTTTTCAGTACATAAATCATAAAAATATCTTTTGAATTGATGAACTAAAAAAATCGACAAAAATATATCTAGTAATGATAATATTATGTGTACAACCTATTCATCAATAAATCATTATCTACTTGATGAAATATTTTGTAAAGGATTTAAAGTTTCTGATTTATTCTCTTTTATGAGTATACGATAAATGATAAATGATAAATGATAAATGATAAATGATAAATGATTTATTTCTGTAAGTAGGTTTGTACAAACACTTTTACATGTCAATCATATTTTTTTAAACTAGATGTGGTCGGCGTTTCCTATCTGACTACTCTGAGAAGAAAGGCCGAAACAAACTCAGAGGTCACAGTCTCTTTTAAAGTCCAGACATAATCTTGGTCAAATAATGTGAAGACCATGTAGATTAGTGTCTGAAATGGTCTTTTGAGTAAAGAACCACACAGATTGAGCGGACCTGTCCAGTCAGTGCACGCATTTGTCAAAAATCGTGCAGCTCAACTCAGAACTTGAGGAGCCTTACGATTCGACGAACAATACCAATGAAAGGACATTTGGGTAGGCCGCATAAATGACTCAAACTGCCAGATCATGATTAAAACTAACTAAGAAGGAAAACCGAAAAAAAGAAATGACCCACATAGTCTTCACACTCACAGTAATAATAATAAAAATAAGATACTTTACAAAGTAAATATCCATGTCATTGTTTATATAAAATTCATCAATGTCAATGTGTATATAAAAATCCGGATATAATCTTTGAGGACCATGTAGATTGGTGTCTGAAGTGGTCTTTTGAGGAAAGAACCACACTGAGTGGACCTGTGCAGTCAGTGCACGCATTCGTCAGTAACCGTGCAGCTCAACTCAGAACTTAAGGAGCTCAACGATTCGACGAGCAATACCAGGGACAGGACATTTGTGTAGACCGCATACACCACTCAAACTGCCAGACCATGATTAAAATGGAAACAATGACCCACATAGTCCTCACATTCACAATAATTAAAATAATATAAGACTTTAAACAGTAAATGTTCATGTCATTCTGTATATAAATACATATTTAGAAAGAAAAAAAAAATAAATAAAAAAAAACAAAAGTGTAAATCAGCAAAATAAAAAATAAACAACATTCACTGTCTAGACCTATTGGAGCAGCTCAATCCCAAGCTTTTTTGTCCTCAATATAGTCTTTTACAGTATAATAGGCTTTCTGGCATAGTTTTAGCTTTATGAAAGATTTGAATTTATTAATGCTTAGTTCTTGAATGTGGCTAGGAAGTTTATTATAAAAATGTATACATTGGCATCTAAACGAGCCACCTATTTTCTTAAGCCTTGTTGTAGGAACAACATATTTGTGTTTGTTCCTAGTATTAATATTATGGATATCACTGTATTTTTTAAACAGATTAATATTTTTATGTGCATACAAAAGATTATCATAAATGTACTGAGAAGGCACAGTCATTATATTAATCCCTTTAAATTTGTCTCTGAGGGAGTGTCTGGGACTTAATTTATAAATCGAACGAATTGCCCTTTTTTGTAAAATAAAAATTGTCTGAATATCAACTAAACGGGCTGTCTCTAAATCAGTTAAGTCACGAATTTTCCTAACGGCGTATGCTGCAGAGCTAAGCTTTTTTGACAATTTATCTATATGGGGGCCCCATTGAAGCTTGGCATCCAAAGTTATGCCTAAGAATACTGTGGTATTTTCGGGTTTTAACTCATCACCCTTTATAAGAACACTAGTTTCTACTTGTCTAACATTTGGTATCGTAAACTTAATACATTTCGTTTTTTTTTCGTTAAGAAGTAGGTTATTAACATTAAACCAGTTAACTACTTTTGCGAGGGCACTATTTATATTGTCAGTAACCAGCTGCTGACGTTTGAGTTTAAATAAAAGTGAAGTGTCATCTGCAAACAACACTATATCATGTTCGTCCCTTATGAGGTAAGGCAAGTCATTTATATAAATAAGAAATAAAAATGGGCCAAGAATTGAGCCCTGGGGGACCCCCATTTTTACTACAGATCCGGGTGACCTTTTTCCGTTAACATCAACTCTCTGAATCCTATCACTCAAGTAAGAAGTAAGAAGATCCAGAGAGGCGTTCCGAATTCCGTAGTAGTGAAGTTTCCTGATTAAGGTTTCATGAAGAACACAATCGAATGCCTTGGACAAATCGCAAAAGATGCCCAAAGCATCGCATTTGTCCTCCCATGCATTATAAATATGTCCTAAAAGTTCAACTCCGGCATCAGTAGTTGAACGACCCCTTGTAAAACCGAACTGTTTGTTATGCAGTAATTTATTTTTGTTAAAAAATCTTTGCATTTGGTTTAAAATAAGCTTTTCAAAAATTTTACTAAAGGTAGGTAGTACTGAAATAGGTCTATAATTAGTAGGGTCTGATGTACTACCCGATTTAAACAATGGTATGATTTTACTATGTTTCATAAGATCAGGAAACTCACCACGATCAATACAATTATTAAATATAACAGCTAAAGTAGGTGCTACAATGTTTATAATTGACTTAGCAACATCCACAGAATTACCCCATAGATCTGCAGTCTTTTTAACATTTAACATGTGAAAAGTTTTAATTACATCTGTACAGGTGACATATTGAAAGTGAAATTCAGAATCACCAACTGGAACGTTTTCTTTAAGTAAAGACTCTGCAGCAGTGGGTGACGAGCTTAGAGATTTAGTTGTGGACACGGGAATCTCTGAAAAGAAATTTTCAAAGGCCGCGGCGACTTGAGAATCTGATCTAATTACATTGTCATCAATAGCAAGGCTGTAGTCACTACTTCGGTTGCAAGACCTTCCTGTTTCGCTATTAATGACATTCCAAGTCATTTTAATAATGTTACTACTATTTTTAATTTTTGAACTCAAATAACGTGACTTGGCTATACTACAGACTGTTTTAAATATTTTAGAGTAATTTTTAACATATAAATTAAATTCAGTAGTGTTTATACAAATCCGTTCATCATATAATTCATAAAGTCGTTTTCTACTTTTATGTATACCAATGGTGGCCCAGTCACTGAAGGAAGCGTTACTATTGACTGATAATGTCTTTGGAATGAATGTTTTATCAAATTGTGTGCAATACATATTAAAAAAATCATTATATTGTTTGTTAGGGTCATCATTAGTCAACAGAGGTAATTTACTTAGGAGTTTAGTTTTAAATGTTTCTAAGCGTTTAGTTGTTTTTGGGTTAACAGTGATATCTTTTTTAATAACTTTTTTGTTTTGATTTGGAATAGTGATCAGCTGTCCGCAATGATCTGAGTCTATTAAATTAATCATTTCTTTGTGGTTTGGTATAATATCTGTATAAATGTTATCTAGGCATGTGGCACTAGTAGGAGTTATTCTAGTGGGCTCCAAAAATAGGTTAGCAAGATTGTATGACTGAAACAAACTTATGATTTTAGTACTTAACCCAGAATTTTCTAACAAATTAACATTGAAATCACCACAAGTGATGATGGACTTGTTTGTATTACAGATTTTGTGCAACACTTCATCCATAACCTTTTCAAAACAATCATACAATCCTGAAGGAGGTCTGTACACACTTAATATAATGAACTCTACGAAATATACGTAGGATATTTATGAGTTTAACCGCACCTGTCCTCGATAGCGAAATATTGCATATTACGCTTGATCAGATTACGTTAATATTCTACAGACGCCAGCACATCAAGCTACCCGAACTGTTAAATTTACCTAATCAACTTTGAACCTTATGCTTTAGCGATAAAGTTGAAAATCTATTAAAGAAATTTTCACCACCAACTTCCAAACTCCGGGCCGTTATTGAGACATTCCTAATGGAAAAACCCAATAACACATTGCCCGACCCGGGGATCGAACCCAGGACCTCCACGCTCAGCAGTCACGCTTGCAACCACGACACCAACGGGGCAGTTAATATATTTGATAATTTTACAACGTACTATAGGATCCAGTCATAAAAATCTTAGCAACCAGTTAATGAACATTAGTGGGACGAATGGTGTGGATTCATCCCACTAAACCCATTTCCGTCGCACTAATCACCTACCAATAAAATTACCGTTCGCAAATACGTCAATTGTGACCACAAATATGTACATATTAGTAGAACGGCAGTAAACCGCTTCCTTCCTACCAAACGACACTTTCTTTCCTTCGATAAACGGAATACATACGTTACTCAGTACTAATTACTTGCACAAGTATTGCACAATGTAGGAAGTGCTCCATAAGAAGCATCTTGATTGATAGTTTGATTATATTACTACTTCCATGAGAGTTACGGAGAATAAAGCGTGGAGGCGTTATGGAAAAGTCGACGTTAATTGTACAGGTGAGCTGGGAAAATAAGACTGTGACAATCCTACAGTATTGTTAAGTTCATGAATACTTTTCTATGGGCAGACACTGCGGCATAGATCATTAGAATAATCAGCCTATAATGTACAGACGCCAGCACACCAAGCTACCCGAAACTGTCAGATTTTCCCAATCAACCTTGAACCTTATGCTTTAGCGATAAAGTTGAAAATCTATTAAAGAAATCTGACAGATTGTAGTAGTAGTCGTCTGTACCCACTGCTGGGACACAGGCGTCCTCTCTCCGAGAGGGAGTGGGCTATAATCTACCACGCCACATTACCTCATTGTTGTAGTGGTCGCAAGCGCTAATGCTGAGCATAAGTTCCTGGGTTCGATTCCTTGGTCGATCAAAGTGTTATTGGGTGTTTTCCATCTGGAATTTCTTTGTAGCAGCCCGGTGTCAGGATTTATGCTCGGTTGATGGCAATTGGCTCGAACCCTATGAAATGGGACTAACATAGCTGGAGAATATGAGGGTGTAACTACAATAAGTGCATCTCTGCCTAACCCTTTGGGGATTACAAGCGTGATATTATGTTATGTGTAAATAATTTATACCAACTACAGTACCCGAGCGACAAAATTACACTTCCAGATTTAGAAAGACGATGTCACACACGTATGAGTGACAGAGACGACGCTCTACAAAGACGAACATTTTCTAAATTCGATGTGACGGCCGGGTACTGTATACTCGACCTCGTAATTGCTTTACCACCCTAAGGTTGAATGTCACTTTTTTCTATTTTTGTATTGCTGAATGGTCCCGCTCTTGACGTCGATCACGCCTGATGGAAAGCGATGGATGAGGACTATGATGGAACGAGCGTGTCCAGAAGATGCCTAAGGCACTGGAACTCCCGCGTATCGAAACACAGCAGGCTGCTTGACGCCGGCCTCTGGTGGGAGGGTGGTCGCAAACCAGGCGGGCATTAGCCCTACCGCCGCAAGGGAAGAATTGTACACAATCACTACTGTACACAATTAGCATCGCCATACAACGTGCCAATACTGCCAGCCTTTTAGGCACTTTTCCTGTTGACAGCGATGTGGACGAATTTTTGATGCCCATGATTTTTCACATAAATCTACATATTAATATTATTTAAAGTATGTTACCTTAGTGAAGTCGCAATTTACGGGGAATTGTTGTCAACAGTGGTAAGGTAATTGCGAGGTCGGCTGTATCTACATTACGACCAAAAATCTTCAGATGTAAAGCAATTAGATGACATCTTCGTTACGTAAGAATGCGCGATCTCGAGAAATGCGAAAGTGCCCATTTCTCCTCAACATAACGTTGAGAGTGTATGGCTGACAAGATTTCTCACTGACTTTGCATATTAGTCATAATACGCTCGAGCTTCACGTGAAATATGATTTGGCTCGAATTTTATTCGGGAAATACTCGGCCTGACATTGATCGTAACCTTGAGGGGATTAATAAATATGGTCGGTAAAAAAAATCTTTTATTTTAAAGCGGAAACTTGGGTCATTTGATAAAACGTGTTTTTCTTAATAGTGTGTGAAGAAATAAATCCAAATATTTACGATTAGCACGTCAATCGTGGAGTAGAAAACAGTCGGAATTATATTTGATCTAAGCGATTATCTTCCTGTTAATTAATTATGATAACAAGCAAGAAACTTAAATTGATGAAACAAACAAACAAAAATAATAATCATCGAACGTAATAGGCGTATCAATCAGCAATATATTTAAATATTACAATACAACAGCGTAAATTCTGATTAAAAAATGTAATCACAGACAAATTTTGGGTATATTGAACAATTGTGTAAACTAGTTAATTGAAGTAAACATGTCTCGGAAAACAAATAAAACCGTATGCCTGGCTCTCATTTGTAGACCTTTGACAGTCGTTACTGGTAGTCACAAGTCCGAAAGTCTGACTACCAGCCTTACCAAGGGATATCGTATTACCCAGTAACTGAGTTGTGGAGGTCAGATAGGCAGTCGCTCCATGTAAAATACTGGAATTCCGCTGCATCCGATTAGACTGCAAGCTGACCCCAATATAGGTGGGAAGAGGTTAGGTAGATGATGATGAACAATGATGTAAATGCATACCAAAACTGATACATCTCTATATACAGCACTTAAATCTTGAATCACCGCAAAACGTAACATCTTAAGAGAAGCACGCTCTCTGGTCAAAGATCGTAACTAAACAACTGAACAAACATCGCATGATCAGATTACTGTTCGCGACAGTACGACTCATTAGCACTTACGGGTCATCTGTTTGTCAAGTACTGTTGAGTTCACAAGTGAATGAATAATGTTGTACGCTCAAACGGTTGTGAGATTATCTGTCACTTGCACTTTTGAATGCTGAACGTACAATTATTATTTAGATTTTTAATTTGATAGCAGTTAATACTTCCTTTTTTCAAATACTTTCACCTAAATGAGTGCGTGAAGTGGATTATAGTCAGCTCAAAATCATCTCAGCCTATCGCAGTCCCCTGTTCGACATAGGCCTTTCCCAGGCTAAGCCACAACACCCTGTCCTCCGCCTTCTGCATTCAATCTGTCCCATCCACGTTTTTATGACCATCATCGGTACATTTAACTGGGGGGGCATCCCACACAACGCTTGCCGATACGCGGTCTCTACTCCAGGACTCGTCTGCTCCACTGGCCATCAGTCCTTCGACAGACATGGCCAGCCCACTGCCACTTGTTTTGTTACTCTGCAAGCTATGTAGGTAACTCCGGTTCTTTTCCGGATACCTTAATTTCTGATTTTATCCGTCAAAGAAACTCAGAGTATAGCATTCATCAGGAAACTGCTTATCCTTTCTATTTAGCCTATTCTGTTCCAACCGGATTTATGAGATCTCTTTTATTGATAAGGAAATAAATATCATATTAAACTGTCAGGGTTCCTTCCGTTGCGCTCGTAAGTGCTGTTTATTGATCAATTAAGTAATTTCATTTTATTATAGGGGAAACGGAAAGAAAATACAATAATATGACAAATGTCATTGTAATATTTTATTGCTTCTCACTGCAGAATATTTATTTACTTTCGCATGTAACATTTTAAAGTGATAAATAAATGAACTACTTAATGAATTTAAATATACTTTTCATTTTTACAGAGTTATTGATATTTTAAAGGAAAAGATTGCATTCTTTTATAATGTGCGTTTTATATGTGCAGAATTATGTAGTGGATGATTTTGGTGTATGGTAAACACCAACTTAAATGTTTGTGTACTACTGAATAAATAATCAAACAAGTTGTTTTTTCCATGTGCTTACACATTTACACAGGCTAGACTATGACGCTTGTAGGGATCAATAAAATATTTTCCCTGTCATGTATCTGTGCTTTCATCAAGAACAGGTCTTTAAAATGCTTTCGTCATGTCAAATTAGTTAACTAAGTTTATTTTACAATTAAAGATATTCCATTTCTATGGTTGAATTCTAACGTATATAGAAATTACCGTGAATACTTCTACAATATATGCACATTAAAGACTAGAAATCTTACCTGTCAACTTTACATATTCTACGTCTTAACCTTTGACATAGACATAAACAGATTACAATATTTACAAGGTTTTAATTTAATACATTAAATTTTACTTCATTTTAACAAGTTTTGGCTTAAAAAAACCGCAAACATGAAATAATAAAGGAATAATTTGAATACCAAATGCATTAAATCATTCAATTATATAGTAATTCGATCCTCAACCGAAATAATAATAAAAACACCTTTTATAAAACAATTCTCGCGCCATTAGTTAAAGACAGCACTGTTCCAAAATCGATTTTTCGTTACATAATCGATTACGCAAAACAAAACCGCAGCGATTAGCCGAAATAATTACCGACGGTGACATTGCATCACCCAGTCAACGCGCGAGTGGAAAAACACCTGTTTAATGCTCTTGCGCACCAAAAGAAAGTCACCCACACCACGCACCATTCATGACCGTGAAAGTACACGGAACGTTGAAACAATAAAAAAAAAATAATTCCGTGACTACGTCGGACTACGTAAGTTATGTAACCGATAGTGATCGTCGTCTATAATACTTAAGTATAACAATTTACTAGACGAGTTAATTAATGAAATGAAGTTACATTTACTGTCTGTAAGTCATTTTTGGACAGTTGAACTATAGTTTATGTATAGAGTGGAATTCTAAAATGTTGGTAGCTGTTACCGAACTCACAGAAATATTCAAAAACAAATCTTTAACAAACTGGGCATAAGCCTGTGAAATTTTATAAAAGAATAAAAAAGTCTTGGAGGAAGGTATACAATTCATACTCTCGAAGTCATATCTATTTTAATATAACAGCCGGTCGATTCTGTAAAAATCTCACCGTGAAATCATAAGTGAAGTGATCACTTAATAGTGTTAATCCCTAGCGAATGACAGCTCACTCCACGCTCACTACACCCAAGCTTTCACGGTGAGATGGTTACAGAAACGCACGGCAGATTTGAATTAATACGAGATCGCTCAGCGCGCTATGGAACAGGCTATTCTCCGAGTTTCTTGGAAGGATAAATCAGAATTCAATGATCCGGAAAAGAACTAAAGTTGCCGACATAGCTTGCAAAGTAAGTAAGCTGAAGTGGCAGTGGGCTGGCCATGTTTGTCGAAGGACCGATGGCCGGTGGAGTAGACGAGCCCTGGAGTGGAGACTGCGTATCGGCAAGCGTAGTGTGGGACGCCGCCCAGCTAGATGGACCGACGACCTTAAAAGGTGGAGAGGCCTATTTCCAGATGTGGACTGTGACGGGCTGATTTGCAACTGAACTCATCATCTGCCTAGCCTTTTCCGGGTCGGCTTCCAGTCTAACCGGATGCAGCTGAATACCAGTATGGAGCGACTTCCTATCTGACCTCCACAACCCAGTAACAGGGTAATACGATAGCCCTTGGTAAGACTGGTTGTCAGACTTTCGGGCTACTGACGACCCGTAACGACTGTCAAAGATCCACAAATGACAGCCGGGACCAACGGCTTAACGTGCTTTCCGAGGCACGGAGGGGTCTTGGTATGTGAAGATGGTCACCCATCCACGGACCAACCGCGGCAAGCGTTGACCTGAACTATCGACCCGTGTGGCTGTTATTACTTAGCCACAAGCCCCTCTGATTTGCAACTGAACTGGAGACAATATTATCTCTAAACTTTATTTTATTTTTCAAAACACACGTAGGAATACCACTACAAATAATAACCGCAATGATCAATGACAAGCGCGCAAGGTTGTTGTTAAATCTATGTCAATAAAGCCTACACGCGTGTTAACGTTGACCATACGTCCATTCGTCAGATGGTCGTAACCGATGGATGATTATGTCATGATATCATCGGTCTTCTTCACACCTAGGTTATTTTGTTAATATTTTTTTATTTATTTAAACTTCGCACAAAGGGTACAAAGGCGGACTTAATGCACGGCACGGTTGGCGCAGTGGTTAAGCGATTGACTGCTGCGCTGCGTTGCGGGTTCGATTCCCGCACGGAACAAACATTTGTATGACCTACAAGTAGTTGTTCCAGGTCTGGCTGTTTGTGTATGTGAGTTTAAATGTTTGTAAACGCACCCAGAATACAGGAGGAATTCCTAGTGTGGGATAACGCTTTTAAAAAAAAAGAAAAAATGAATGCCTTAGGCATTCATCAACCAAGGATGATGAAGAGATTAGATAATGTTTCTTGAAATATCCATCATCTGATTATACTAGAGATTACATGATACGTTGTTTGTGAATTATGGCTTTATGTGATAAACTCCGACTCGACTCCTGTATATTGCTGGAGTATTTTGATGACCTAGTAAGTCATAATATATTAGTACCTACACTCAACGACCTTGAAGGCTTTGGAGGTTCCCAAAAAATTTTGATTTAAAATCAAATCAAAATCGAAAGTCATTTATTCAAATTAGGCACTCAGCACTTTTCGAACGTCAAAACTACATAAGACAGTCCCCCAAAACGCTCACCCTTCACCACTTCTTAGTGCTTTCGCTGGGAAGAAGTGGCGCAACAAACTCCCCAGCAGCCCAGCTGTCTGTGCAGTTAGAAAAACTTTGACATTGTATTTACATGTATTTAGTAACTATTATCATCACATTTCCAGCTAGTAGGACCGTAGTCGTCTTGAATAAAAATTACGCGTTTCATTTTAATGACAATAGATTACAGACTTTCAGGACACTATGTGCAATGACTTCACTGAACAATGAATGCAATTATTAATTCGTGACATCTGCCCATCGCAAGATTCTCATGCTCTTATGCAAATGTTATCGTCAACATATTAGGCAAACTTTGACATATTAAATAACTAAATAGAAATACTAGTAACACTGCAAAGACTTGAAGAATTTTTGCAGAGAACCTGTCTCGATAATCATAGGTCACAGCTATGTGGGTGTCTTTTGACGAGTTTCTACTTTACTAAAATTTGTAATGTGAAATCGTCTTTAAATATTAATTGATGCCTACGACATTACAATGCGCGTGTTACTTTTAAACATTCACAGATTTTTTATCTATCCTCGTCTCAATCCGATTGAAAATAGAGCAATTACCGAGAAAACAAATTTTAAAAGTATGCAGACACTGAAGAATAGATGAAACATTAGGTAATTGTCAATTTTAAACTATTTTCAAATACCTACCATATTACATTGACAAAGTTATTAAAATTTAAAATCAATTATAATTACGTTATTACTGAGTTATTAGCCAATACCCTTATTGACTAACAACTCAGTACCTAATAAGTGTACTCAGTAAGTGAGTGTTATAGTTTACTTAACCTTTTAAGTAAACTATAGCACTCACCCAACTCTATTAAAACCCCATTAACGCTCCAATGGCAAATAAACGTATCCGCTTTCCATAAAATAAAATAAGTTACAGCAATTAAGATGTCGAAACATAAAGCTTACAACACTGTGAAGCAATAAACTACAGACTGCTAACCCTACAAGTATTGCAACAATAGATTTAACAACAAAATAATTGATTTACACATAATACATTTAAGGGCAAGCTTCGTGCGGTAAATCAGAATGATAGAAATCGCACGAACATATTATGTCAATAATTAAAAAGTTTAACTGACATAAAATAAGATGAAGATGGAGGTACGAACTTGACGCCTAACGAAAGGACTGGCCTGCAATGGCAGTGGGGAGACGTATGTGGAAAAGGCAAAGGGGAACCGCAGCAGTAGGACATTACGGACTAAATAGGAAGATAGATTAATAAACATAAAATAATATACACAGCATTACTACAAATACAAATGCATACTACAAATATCAGCTGCTGCAGGTGAAACGAAAAACATTTCGTATTGACCGTATTTAAAGACATCATAAATTGTCGTGACATCACTTACAACATTATTCATCTAAATACACCAACAAGTCATCATCTGCCTAGCCTTTTCCCAAGTATGTTGGGCTTCCAGCCTAACCGGAAGCAGCTGAACACCAGTATTTTATATCGAGCGACTGCCTATCTGACCTCCACAACCCAGTAACTGGGTGATACGATACCCCTAGGTAAGACTGGTTGTCATACTTTCGGGCTTCTGACTACCCGTAACGACTGTCAAAGATCTACGTATGACAGCCGGGACCAACGGCTTAACGTGCTTTCCGAGACACGAAGGGGTCTCGGTATGTAAAGATGGTCACCCATCCACAGACCAACCGCGGCAAGCGTAGCTTAACCTGATCGATCAACCTGTGTGGCTGTTATTATTTAGCCACGGGCCTCTATCTACCTAGACCAAGAAATGCTACTTTTTTTTTAAATTATTTTTTTAATATTTGGGCGGCAGTCACAACAAATTGGTTGACCTTTAACTATCTGTAAAATTAATTAATCAAAGCATATCATCCTTTTCCAAAAATAAATAAATCCTTTTCCAAAAATGTGTTCAAAGGAACTCCTACTCATAACCATATTAACCATACGTTTGATATTTTTAAAGTATTATCTCATATTTAACTGCAGCTTATAAGGAAAATATGTATTATACGACCTAGTCTTGTTTTAATGAAGTAACAATAAAATATGCCATGGTCAGCCTTGACCCCTTTGACATTTTGGTCACAAAGTTTATGGTAATATTCATCACTAAAAACGTGCGTGAGCGTCATGGTCGTGTGTCTTTGCTGTCGATATTTATATTTGTGTTGGTTATATAACTAATTTATATTATGTTTCGAAAGAATTACACATGATACACACACAGCACTACTTTTTCCAAAACCTAGATTTGGGGAAAATATACTTAGCGTATCTTCACTTGAAAGATAAAAATAATAAAGGTGTAGGTATGTGCATTTGGAACATTCTGTGACAGCCAAAATCTAGAACAAACATTCACAAAAACACCTCACATGATTGCATAGAAAAACGTTTTAAAGGACAACATCCTCGGATTCAAAGTCTATTTATTAATAATACTGGTCGATATTCTAGAAGCACAAAGCATCAATATCACTTAGACACCTGTCTGTCTATATCTCTCGCGAAAGGCAAGCTGCTGTGGCCGACAATGGCTACGATACACTGCAGCTAAGACATTGACTAACGACTCGCAGGTCGAAAGGTTATACCGCTCGTTGAGATACTGCGGTCGAACCCTGTTTGAACTTAGAACAAGAATGTTGTTAACGCCTGGTGTCAAGTGTGAATTTATAGTAAAAATGTTGTTAACCTCTGCATATTAAAATGCTAGCTAGAAATACTGAGGGATATTTTTAATATATTCTTTTTAAGACCGTAGCTTAAGTGCAAGTTAACCTTGAAAAAGTTTTCTTTTAATCCTCAAAATGAAAATACAAATGCAGGAATTCGTGTGTCTTTCGTACTCGTTTCATGGCTAAAATTAATTTAGAACCAACACGACATACTGACTGACAAAATGTGGATGAACTACAGGTACACCTCTGTTAGGCAAAGGAGTGCCTGTAGTTCATCCACATTTTGGGATTACGGGCGAAATGTTATGTGATTAATTAAGACGTTTTATGGGGGCTAAAAATAAAACAAGCAGACAAAGCCGGGTGGCACTGCTAGCTTAACTCCAATTGCTAAATTAAAAGTATTAAGTAGCCAAAACAGAGCTAGCTTACAGAAAGATTTGTGTCAGTGTCATGTCAACTGTCAGACTGACAGATTCGATTAAACTTAACAAAGAAAGCGAATATCAAATATGATGGCCATTCATGTTATTATAAACTTTTCCTATCTTTCATAATCATCAATTTTACTAAATTGAAAAAGGCTAAAAGGGAATTGCGTTATTTATGTATTTACTGTACAGGAAAATAATATTTAAAAGTACTTTAATGTCTTGGCCACACTTTCATGAGCTAATAAAACAAGTTACATTGCCATGTAATCACGTTATATTCATACTAATTGTTGTACTTACTCGTATAAGTTTACACAAGTTTTCTGTCTTCTACATCGTTTAACACGATTTATTTGTCAACTACGCACACATTAACTAGCATTGTTATGCAGTCCAAATCACTGATTTCTGGTGCTAAAAATGTGTACACCTAAAATTCAGTTTGCGTTACTTAAATTTCGACATTTAGTCCTAGGTCATTCATAACTATTGCGTAATATTTCACAAACAATTTCAATCAACGAATTTTTCTTTCCGGGAATATAGCTAATAATAACGTAATATCTAGAGCAGGAAAATAAAATTAATATAAAAGTTTTTATAGTGCTATCAAATTGAATGGTCCAAAAAACTAAATTAAAAATATTGACGTAAGAAAAGAAAATGATTAGTTACAGTCGATCTAAAAAGCTACAGTCTACAAATATATTTCAAGATCTTGATAGTTGGAAGAGTAATATATTTAATATGATTCACTTCGAAGCACGATTAACTAAGCACATTGTTTTAACTATCCTCGACCTTACCCCACTTTAAGAAACACAAACTCTGATTGCTTTGTTCCTACATCTGTGTCTAGAACGAGACAAATATACAGACAGACATGCCTCGAATGCCTAATACTATCGTTTGTGAAACTGCAGTAGCCTTGGCCGACATTATTGAACGACTATTGTAGGATTTATGGCTATAAATTTTGTTTAGCAAGTATGTTTTAGATCTTATATTATATTATTTAAGAACTATTATGTAAAATTCCGATTGTGTATGATGCCGCGCCTATTCTCTTTCACAAAACAATTCTACTACTACGACGAATGTGGTAATACGCTATTGCTGTTAAAACCATCGTTGTTTGAGACAAATATTGCGGTGAATTAATGAAGACTAAGACATTAAAAGAATTTTGCGTGATAATGACCCAAAACATTAGTATGCTTCAGCTTGTTAAGCGATTTTCTATACAGTTCAGATCAGCCCTAAAGACTAGACCAATATCAATTAAAGCATTTCTCTTCTTCGTTTTCCAAGTCCTTCCGAAACCTCATAATCCCATAGCAATTTCGTGTTGTTACATTTTTGATACTAGTCAGTCAAAAGATAACCAATTTCCAATTACTTAAAATTCATAACAGACACGCACATTACGTACGTATTACATATAGCCACATAACATCACCATGATCATACGATTTGTCAAGAAAGTGACAGTGCCACTCGCCACAGTCACACTAGTACCAAGCAAGGCGGGAAAGTGACCATGAGCCACAGTACACTACAGAACCCAGTACGACAACTGGAAAAACTGTTTGCATAACAAAAGCACCGAGAATAGTGTCTGTATGCGTATTAAGTAACTATTCCTTTTGTTGGTCGTCTGGTCAAAAATGATCGTCAATGTAAGAAATATTATTGCACTGTGGTTTGTATTACAGAGAGGCGTAACGCGTGGAACAAAGGGGCAAATGCCGGATTTTTTTTTGGTGGAGAAAGAAGGCGTAAAATTTGCTCGTGGCTGTCGCGACATTATTTTAAATATGTATAAAATGAAGTAGAACATGAACTGTGTTATAATTTATATATTTATCTGACCGTATTTGATTTTCAGTTCTAGCGAAATAAAACAGAACAGTTGCATGCTACTCCTGGAATCCCGGCCATTCATGAGCTGATATTTTAATCTTTGCGCTGAATTTTTCACTAAAATTATTCATTAAAATATCAAAATAGTTTCTAGAAAAAACCAAAGACATGCAATTTTCGTGTTATATTAAAATAATCCAATCTATAAAGATACACCTAGACGCCACACGCGCATATCACACGGATAAAATCAACAATTCAAATTATCAATAAATTAAATCATATTAAATCAAGCTTAGAACAAGATCTTTCGGACGTGGGACTTTAAAAGCATAATTTAAATAAACATTATCATTATTGTATGAAAATAAATTTAAAACCGGATTTACACGAATTCAAAACGTTAGGTACCTACAGTCTTAATTTATTGTATGATTTTTATCACCTTATAGCAAAAAAACTGCAAACAATACATCTTTGCCACATTGACCCAGAGACATTTGAATAGCATTTACGGGACTCTATAGTGTATGAGTCAGTTGTCATTTACCTTTTAAAGAATTTATAGATATTTTTTCACATTTCTCATGACCATAAAATTTTCTTAATTTTATATTATTATTACGCCATATTTTATTAATGTTGCTTTGTCTTATGTTTACGCCTCCTCAGTCTAGACTTTACAAAAAGGTGCAGAATGATGAATATAATATTTATGTACAGACGCCAGCACATCAAGCTACTACAATCTGTCAAATTTCTTTATTAGATTTTCAACTTTATCGCTAAAGCATAAGGTTCAAAGTTGATCGGGAAAATTTGACAGTTTCGGGTAGCTTGATGTGCTGGCGTCTGTACTTAAGTTTATGACTAACGCCAATAGTGATTATTGGACTTTTTAGCATGTTTTGATGCATATACAGGAAATGTCTCGTTGATATTTTGGGCTCAATAACAATTACATACCAAATGCAAGTTTTTACTTTCTGGACTCTCTCATTCTTTCTCGCTCTTCCTTTTCAATCTGATAGGTTTAGCTCAATACCAATTAATAAGCACCGCACGACAAGTTTTTAAGTTCTTTATTTTCGGGCATAAATTACTAAACTAACAGAAAGACACAAACATCTTATAATTACTAAACTTAAAGCCACAATGAAACGCAGCAGACATAAGGAAAGAACTATCAAGATATCAATGACTTTGTAATCATTTCTAACTGACTTTTTCAACAAATCATCGTTACATAATGTTTGCAAGTATCAATAAGCGACTAATATATTTACCAGCCAATCACAAAAAGGAAAATGAATGATAAATTTTCACCGACAGTTGTGCGCGGGAAATGTTTGCGGCAGCGTACGCGCGCATACATCGTTGAAAAAACAAAGCGGAGATTACGCAAAAAAATACGATAGCAATTATAGACATAGTTATGAATTACAATGCGTAAACCTTTTACTGTTTATATGAAGTAAGCCTGTAATTATAACACCGCAGGGTAAAGGCCTTTTTTATATAGAAAAAGGACATTGACACTTGCGTACAGCGAGTGATTTTAGACCTTATTTCCTCAAGATATTTTCCTTCTAGGCCCCACATTTGCGTCTCAAAATGAACTAAGATTATGTACATACGTAAATAATTATGATATTTAAAAAATAATATTGCTCCATGGAGTATTTTAATCGAGGTATTGCCTAAGCTAAGTATTGCGATAGATGTATGGACTTTTTCACCCGCCATTTTTCCCATGCGCGCGCAATGAAAACTGTTGACAGCGCCTCGGGCGTCGCAAACGCAACTGGTTATAGAGAACGAAAGTGATTAAAAAATATAAATGAATATTTAACTTCTAAACTTATAATTCGAAAGTACGACTTTTTGTTAGAATTTTTAGCAGGCTTCTGTTTTATATTTAAGACTTACGAAATGTCAACTTTTTAAATATTTATTTATTGACTTGGCCGGCATTGAAAGTGGTATGATAATGACCGAAATAGTAATATATGCATTATTTATACAATTTTGAAACAAAATATGACGTTATAAAATTTAGACTATACATATTCAGAGCATTCTATTTGACGAAATTATTTTAGCAACCAAAAAATACTTTTTAATTGGGAAATTATTTTACGTAAGTTTCGTACGGAAAAGTAATTATAGCCACACAACGTTGCCGTGCGCAAACATTCTAAATTTCCTACACCATTCAATTTCATGACTGCACATTTTTACACCGCTAGACCAATTAAATCCACCCACAAAAAAAAACACAATTTTCAACGAAAAAAAATCTCACCTGTTATTATCGCTAGAGTAAGAAGCGCTACAGCGCTGAAAGACCTCATGTTTGCAGTATAAGCACAGATCACGGTCTTTGTACAAAATCGATATCGTACACAACACTGGCACTATCACCACCGACGCATATTACACAGAGGACGCGCGTAAGCTCAGCGCGTGTGCGCAGAGTGATCGTTGGCGCGGCGAGGTGCGCCTGCGCCGGTGGGCCGCGGTGGGCCGTGGTGGGGAGTTGCGATACAATTGTTACACTTGAAGGCTGAGGGTCGGGTGGTGGTGACAGCGTTTAGATTGACTTTAGAGCAATAGGAGTAAGGTATCAGTCTAAAGCACTTGTTTTAGAGTTCGGTTTCCTTTGGCATAATCCTGGAGTACTGTTTGGTTTTCCGGCTTTGAAGGTTTAGTTGCATTTCACGTTGATGTTACGTGATTCAGATTCAGCCTTAGGTATCTCTATCAAAGCAATAGACGATAACTGTTCATTCATTGCTATGTGAATAAATGTATTCTTCATGAATGGATGTTGAAGCTGTTTCAGAATCACACTAATATTATAAAGGCGAAAGTTTGTGAGAGTGTGTGTGTGTATGTTTGTTGCTTCCTTACGCTTAGACGGCTGGACCAATTTTAATGAAATTTGGCACACAGATAGTTTATAACCAGGATTAACATACTTACTTTTAACTAACTTACATAACATACTTTTTATCTTGATATTCTTACGGGTTGGAGACTTATGCGGGTGAAACTGCGGGGCACAGCTAGTATATCATAATACTCAAAAAACATTCCACTTCCTTCTTTACCAGTCGGGTAAAAAGCTCAAAAACACCTGTGATTGGGTTCGCTTCCGCCACCGTCTAAGGCCCTAAATACCGCTGACAATGAGACTTCGCCCAAGGGTTACGGAAGCGAGCGAAATGTCAGGGATTTGGCGCTAAGGCGGATATCGAGTAGGGCGGGATAATGCAACATTCCGACTGACCGGCCAGTAGATACTGTAGATAGCAACTAGCAACGTTGCATTATTCGAAACTGAACGTTTTCTGAACATAAATTCTGTAATACAATGGGTTGAGCTGATAAAATCGTTGTTTTAAATGATACCGAAATATACAGGGTTATTTGTAAAACACCAAAAACCTCTTAAGAGGTCATTGTACTCATCATTATGAACAACTTTTACTATGGGACCAAACCTGAAATCGCGAAAAAAAAATCAGCTGTTCCCTACATTTACGTTCGTACGAGTCGTCAAAATGTAGGGAACAGCTGATTTTTTTTTCGCGATTTCAGATTTGGTCCCATAGTAAAAGTTGTTCATAATGATGAGTACAATGACCTCTTAAGAGGTTTTTGGTGTTTTACAAATTACCCTGTATAAGTTTTTTGAGATTCTGTTTTACAGTATAGCGGTGTATGGGCGGGTATTATTATTATGCTATGTCCAACATGACTTCTTAGAAAGTACATATGAATTGAAAATTTCACATTGGTACTTGTCCGGATTTGAACCCACAAAGCATGAGAGGCGAAGGCATTACGACCAGGCGATCACCACATATCGCAAGATAAATAGAATAATAATTGTTTTTCTATGAATTTTGTACGGCTAAGGGATCAACTAAAGAAGTTCCAATTAGTTATGCTTATGTTACTAATAAAAACACGGTTACGGTAACACGCGTATACAACGTGTAACGGAAAGGGGGTATCAACCCTGAAGGAGGTGAATGTGCTCATGAAACTCAACAACTTTCCCCAAAGAACATAGGTCGAAATATGAAAAAAAAATTTGGCCCTCCCTTACAAAACTGACTACCAGCTGATTGATTTACTATGGGAGGGCCAAATTTTTTTTTCATATTTCGACCTATGTTCTTTGGGGAAAGTTGTTGAGTTTCATGAGCACATTCACCTCCTTCAGGGTTGATACCCCCTTTCCGTTACACGTTGTATATAAATATTTATTAAAATCTTTTTTTTTTTTTTCAAACCATAGTTAATTCAAATAATTGATAACAATTCATTAATAAAAGTGAAATAATTTATTTCCTTGTAGCAATTTAAAAGCAATTGTTTACCCTAAGTTTAAGGTGCGCGATATTTCATTTAAAGACCAATTTACGTGTTTCATGTCGGGCGCGTTAACTAAGAAAACAAGACTTAAATATTAAGGGAATAAAATCATATATTATGAAATGCTTCCGGCCCCTTTATACTTAAATCTGTACGGCATTTATTAGCCATAAATGGCCCGAACTATTTATAAAGAAGTCATAATAACGATATGGCAAAGCTTTTTATTGGTGCTATTGAAATAAATAAGGCTCTACTAAAGAGGAAACCACAATATTTTGAACGAAAAGTAACTTTTCTCGATTTACGTAGGTTTTCAAGTTTATGTGAATGCGTTGATGTCTTTTGTATGGAAGTCCAAACAAACATTGTTCGAGACAATTTATTTTACAATTTCGTCATTTTTATTATACCTACAGGGGTAAAGTCTTTGCCCTCTGCTTCAGTCTTGTGGACTACACCTAACATTGCACCTGTATTATTCAAGGGGTAGTTCGGAGGATCACATTCCACCAATTATGCTTAAATCCCATGTATTTGGGGCAAAGGGGGTCTCATTATTTGGAATACGAGTAGAATATACACAAACTCAGCCAGAAAATTTATCTAAGAATTAAAACAAAAATCATGAAAATCAGATCAGTAGTTCCTCTGTTCTAGGCGCACTAACAGACAGACAGAAAGAGGTTGCGTTTTATAATATGTAAGGAAAGAATGATGTCATCTATGGTATAATTAGTACAAAAAGATGTCCTAAGATTTTAGCCTAAGAGGTCGCATCGCGTATCATTACAACATAACATAACATTCAGCCTATAGTGTCCCACTGCAGGCCTCCCTTTCCTTTTCCCACCCAACTCGATCCTGAGCCAATATGGGCCAACCCCTGTTATAAGAGTCAAGTAAAAGCATTCTTTTATTTTAACTTAAATAAATTATAAGAGGGCTAAATAATAACAGCCGCACAGGTCGATCGATCAGGTTAAGCTACGCTTGCCGCGGTTGGTGTGTGGATGGATGACCATCTTTACATACTGAGACTCCTCTGCGCCTCGGAAAGCACGTTAAGCCATTGGTCCCGGTTGTCATTCGTAAATCTTTGACAGTCGTTACGGGTAGTTAGAAGTCCGAAAGTCTGACAACCAGTCTTACCTAGGTGTATCGTATTACCCAGTAACGGGGTTGTGGAGGTCAGATAGGCAGTCACTCCATGTAAAATACTGGTATTCAGCTGCATCCGGTTAGACTGGAAGCCGACCCCAACTTACAAGGAAGGTATCCCGACGTGTCACCTCCGATTTTTTTGTGGCTGATATATGTTATTCTCTATCAAATTTTAAGAGACACGTATTTTTTTTTTTTTGCCAACGCGCCTTTTTTGGGGGTGAAATAGCCCCCTAAACATTACCACCTTTCGGGGCAGTTTGAAGGTTTTACATACTTCTAGTGGAAAAAAAAAATGTGGTAATGTTAATGTATTATATAAAAGGTGATAATGTTTAGGGGGCTATTTCACCCACAAAAAAGGCGCGTTGGCAAAAAAAAAAATACGTGTCTCTTAAATTTGATGGAGAATAACACATATCAGCCACAAAAAAATCGGAGGTGACACATCGGGATACCTTCCTTGTTAGTTGGGAAAAGGCTAGGCAGATGAAATAAATTGAATAATAAATGCCTAAGGCATTAAGTCCGCCTTTGTACCTTTTTGTGTGCGAAAAGTTTAAATAAATAAATAAATGTAAATAAGTTGATATAAATTTTCTTCGTGCTTGATTAAACTTGATAAGGAATGGTTAGCAAAAAGAACCAAAAAATACTCATAATTTTCTCGAGGAATGGAGACTTGAATTCGTTATGTTCCTATTGCTTACAAACGGAACCGTGTTTTAACAATAATAAGAATACGGATTCATAAATACTTTATTCGTTATTATGCGTTACTTATTACAATGAACTAAATCTTAGGTACACACTAATTCGCTTAGATCATAACAGATATTCAATCAATTTCCCCTGAAATAGCGTCAGAAATCATTAGACAATAATCGCTGCAATTACTTTAACGACATTTAATTTGCAATTACTTTATGACTTTAACGACGTTTAACTTTCACTTTCGAATAAAACTTCAGCTAAGCAGCATAAGTCACTTTTTTAATACCTAAAACTGCTATTTTTACTTCCAATTTCAATAAAAAGGAAAGGTCAGGATGTCTATTCAAACTTCCTCTTTTGATAGAAATTGAACTTGAATTGAACAGATCAACAACTTCTACTTTCGATCGAAATTTAACCAATCCACTTTTTTTTTCGTTTAAAACTGAAAATAAGAATGGCAGGACTCTATGTAATCTGGGTCACATTTAGGCTTCAAGTATTACAAATACTCTCAAAAGATATATCTCGGTATTTTTTATATTTTTTTATATTGGGTTTCGCAAAAAAAGCGTTAATACACTAAACCAAACCCTATGACAGTAACCCAAAGCGCAGTAAACCGTATATAACGTTTAAAGACTAAACAAAAAAAAATACAAATTTTTTACGGTCAACTATAAATCTATACCTTAAATAAAAATAATAAAGGCCTTAATAAAAAATAAAAAAAATATTTCTTAATAAAGTTAGTCAATCAATCAATCAACTCAGCCTACCGCAGTCCACTGCTGGACATAGGCCTCTCCCAGGCTGCGCCACAACACCCTGTCCTCCGTCTTCCGCATCCAGGCTACCCCTTCTTTAGGTCGTCCATCTAACGGGGGGGCGTGCCACACTACGCTTGCCGATGCGCGGTCTCCGCTCCAGTACTCGTCTGCTGCTGACTGCTCGGCCCCCTCCAGTTATTTCCAGTTTTGTCTGTATTTTTTTGTCACAAGCCATACCTAATCAGCAATCTCTACGTAACGTTAAGACAAATCAACCCAGGTTTAATGTTCACTTTCGATTGAAAGTAATTTAATATTAGATTTCTTACTTCAGATCATAATACAATAAATTCATACAATACAATAGTCAAAAGATTTCCTTTCGATCAGATTAAAAGCCTCGAAAACTCCAATACTTCCACTTTCGTTCGAAACAGGCAATGCACCAGTGCAACATTACACAATCGCCCAAAAACGCAATGTAGGCCGCGAAACACTTTCGTTTTCGCGCGAAGTGAACCGAATACCGACGGTTGCCGACGATGGTCGATGTTAGCCGATCACGGCCACGCTGTTCGAATTACTGACATACATAGATGCATGATTAAAAATGATCGCGTTTGGAATTCGGACCTTATATTGTTGATGACAACATTCGATAGCAAATGAATGAAACAGTAGGAATTATTTAAGTGAAAAGTATTGACATAACTGTTTAACAATTCCGTACAGCTTACAGCTTACCAGCCCCAGTTCTTCAGTTTCTCAAAAGTGCAAGAATGTACGGATAAAGTCAAAGTCAAAGTATTAGTACACACACACGCACGCACGCACCCACGCACACACACACACACACACACACATACACACACACGCACGCGCGCGCGCAGACGCACTTGCGCACACACACACACACACACGCGCGCACGCGCGCACACACACACACACACACACGCACACGCACATGCAAATGCATACGCGCACACACACACACGCACGTACACACACACACACACACACACACACACGCGCACACACGCACACACATACACACACGCGCACACACATACTTGGGATGCTCCTGTAAATGGTTCATGGTCCATGGCACCTCTCTGGAACTGGGCTATAATCATCATTTTTGCAATGGCTGAGAGAAGCTGCTTGATAGAATACGATTATCAGGTGTCTATAAAGCTGGGACAAATACTGGCTAAATTACTTACTTCGTCTATGCAAGAAAGTTACCCCATTTTGCCAAATGTTTGAAAGAAACTGCTTGACATTGATTTCCAAAGTGGTCCAGGTGGACCCCCAGGGGTCCACGGGAGACGCAAATTTCCATAGTTAGATCTAATCTTCACATTTTTGGTCGAGTTTTGGGAATATGGTAGAAATGTAGCTGCAAGGGGTCCACCGGAAAAGGCAAGTTTTTTAAAGTGATCTATGAGAAAAAAAAGTTTGGGAACCTCTGCTTTAAGCTAAGCTGGAAGAAATACTAGCTAAACTACTTACTTCAACTATGCAAGTAGTTACGTCCTATTAATCCCTTCATATTTTTTTATGACGTAGCGTAAATTACTTTTAACGTCACTATTTCTAATTAACATATCTAATAGATCCTGTTACTAAGGTCAGGGATAACGACATGATGTGTATAAAGAGTAAGTCATGGTATCAAACAGTACATAGGTATAAGTATTTGGGTATTTCCATAGACGCGACTTTACATACGGAACTACTCAAGAGTGGCCGAAAGTTTTTGTCCATAACTACTCATATATTGATATTCTTAACACGTATATATGAGTACCTTGTGAGTGGCATATTTTAAATTCATTACGCAGAATTGGTAGAATAGTCTGATTGTGAAATAGGCGTGTGTGGTAGCACGACAAACCATGGAGACGTCATGTCTCATTCAAAGTTTGTGACATCATCTCTCTATAGTGTCAGCCTATAAACGATGTACCGTGATAAAAGAGTTCAAAATCAAAATCAAAAGTAATTTATTCACACTAGGCTGAGAATCAGCACTTTTCGAACGTCAAGCTTACAAAAGACAGTACCCCAAAACGCCCACCCTTCACCACTTCCTAGTGCTTTCGCTGGGGAGAAGAAGTGGCGCAACAAACTCCCCAGCAGCACAGCTCTCTGTTCAGTTTGAAAATACTTGAATGAATACAATACAAGGTATGCAAAGAAATTAACATTACAAGACACAGAACACTAAATTAAATTATTTGCTGTTACGGTGACCCGTGGCAGAGAGAACTGAAAGAACACGGGTGAGTTTTAGTCAGTAAACGTCTGACACGCCCTAGCTTCGCCCAGAGCGGGAGAAGTTATTTGATAATTTCCCAGACAAAAAAAAGTCTATAAACGATTACTGTTAAATGTCCTCCAGACCAAATTTCGGCATAACGACCAATCTCAGCGGAAACTAGTATTCGGCGCGGGAGATATTATACTGCACGACTCTGCGGAGACACAGGTGCACTCACTCTTCCCTTACGCTCACAGACCGACCAAAAAACAAAAAAGTAGACCGTGTGGTGTGTCTAAATACAGACCATTTTGGGAGACACGTCCCAATCGTCCGTTTTCTTCGGCATACTATTAGGATATCTAATCGAAGCAATAGCATCTGACTTAGGTACGGCTGCACACCCTTATTAGTTTAAGGTAAAAAAATCTTAGGTAATTTAAATTTATTGCCGCTAAACTAAAAATACGGCGTGCTAAAATAGACAGCTCAACTGTCTACTTTAGCACACCGTGTTTTTAGTTAATACGTTGTGCTAAAGTAGACAGTTGAGCTGTTTACTTTAGCACGCTGTATTTTTAGTTCATTTTTGAGTGGACATTTGTCATAAAAAAATATTATTTTTATTTGGTTGCATTGGAACACACGCTATGACATTAAGTTTGGAGTTCATTGTCGAAGATTCTGAAATGAAATTGACATTGTCAAAAACCAATATGTTCCATAATAAAACAATAAATAACTATGCATTACAATATAAACGAAATAATGTATACGTTACAAATTAATGTTACACCTGGCCTTATTTATTTATTAGACAATACACGGTAATAATTATAATTTTAAATGAATTATTAAATATTCAGAGCAATTACGATATTTTTAACATTTTTACTACTTTTTAGAGCAAAATAATTGGGAGTACAGTCGGTGTAACAAGCAACATAATAACACAACTCAAAATAGTTTCGATTGTTTTACAGTTCTCGAATTTATTTCGTTTTACGTGAATTGAATTCGAGCAGATTTTTCTCGGGTCGGTATGAGCAGTCAACTGTTCTACAGGGGTGTCTCCAATTACATGCTATTTAAATGGAAATGATCATGCTATGATCAAAATATTTGCACATCAGGAAAATTATTATAGTAACGACGTTGACAGTCTAGAGATTTTTGGACACTTAGAGACTTGTTGTTTTGAACGGCGTCATTGCCAAAGCGGATGTAAGTACCGTAATTACTTTATCTAGTCTTAAGTTATCGTGGCTACACGATAACAGCCGCTCGGCTCGATCGAAGTTTAAGCTACGCTTACTGCGGTCGGTTCGTGGATGGGTGACATTACATATCGAGACCCCTCCAAGAATCAGAAGTCACGGCTGTCATTCATAGATCTTTGATAGTCGTTACGGGTAATCAGAAGCTCAAAAGTCTGAGAACCAGTCTTACCAAGATGTATCGCATGTAACTGGGTTGTGGAGGTCAGATAGACAGTCGTTCCATGAAAAATATTGGTATTCATCTGTCGGATCCAGTTAGTCTGGAAGCTGACCCCAAAATAGTTGGGAAAAGTAAAAATATTGCATAAAAAACATTTTCCGCAATGCTTTCAGTCACGATTGAGCCAGACTGTACCGTTACACATAAGCAAAAAAGCCAAAGGCCTACATTACAGTAAGTGGTCTTTTTACATAGTCACCGAATTGTTAAAAGTTTATGATAATCATAAAAGTAGGCACCTACATAATTGTGGGTTACCAAATATTCGGGCACAAGTTGTATAATAAGTAGATCAGATAAGTAGGTGAGATATGCCGCGATATTGTTGATACATAATATAAATTACCTCAATTGTTTTGTCATAGGTCTTACTGGGGCTGCTGATACAGTCTTTATGCCCTGGGGCTGCAGTTATTGTGGGTGCTGAAAAGTTTATGTAATTTAATAGAAGGTGAAATACATTCGAACTTTATTTGTCATCAGCATCATATTAGTGACTGGTTCATTGGTCGCAGGTGCCACTGGTGAGCATTAGGTCCTGGGTTCGCTTTCCACTTCAGGCAAAGTGTTATTAGGTTTTTGACGTGATAACGTCTTATTAATCGAAGAACACCGGCTGCACGCACGAAAATGCATGACACAATGTCACGTTCCGCCTGATAGAGATACAGAAGCACGATCGGCCTAAGCGTTCGGCTTGTGACGCATCTATCCCTCTTCCACTCCATCGGCCGATGCATCTGAGTAAAAGATTTCTTATGACGTTATCATGTAAAATTATCGTCCGTAAACCGACTTTACAGACAACCAATTTTTTTTATCTGGGATTTCTCAGTAGCAGCTCGGACACTGGATCTGCGACCGGTTGGTGGAAATGGGCTTGCCCGTATTACATGGGACTCAAACGCAAATCGCAAAATATGGGTATACTCTAGATATACCTTTGCCTAACACTTCGGGTAAACAAGTTGTGACATTAAGTAATCATATTAGTGAGCCGAAAGATGGCTGTGCTATCTATAGACTGATATAATGATGGATTTATGGTGGTACTTCAGAAAGCTTAACTTAAGTACTTGAGTATCGTTCCTCGTGAGACTATTACGATAAACCCTAACGGTCTGGCTATCGTCCGTCTGTCTAGTCTTAAGTTGTTGGTGTTCGCAACTCCACGTCAATGCGCGTATGTTGCGTAAAAAGTCGCTTGTTCGATCCACCCCAGCTCCTCAAGGAAGGTCCGCAACGCCTTGATGTTACTGACCGTCTCACGGAGTGTACCTGGGTTGACGAAGTACTTTGCCCTGTACGTGGCGATCAGCGGGCAGTTAAGAAGCACCGTCATCCTCCATGCAGGCCCGGTACTGCGGACTGTCTGTTACTCCTATGACAAAGAGATGTTTATTAAATGACCCGTGGCCAGTTAAAGCTGCAGTAACTGTACGCTGTAACTTGTTAGTAACCTTAAAAAAAATACAAATAACATAAAATGACGCCTGTGTTCCTCGAAAGGGTAGGTAGGCAGAGGTGTACGTACAGTACAGATGCCAAGACATCAAGCTACTAGAATCTGTCAAATTTCGTCAATAGATTTGCAACTTTATCGCTAAATTATAAGGTTCAAAGTGGATTAGGAAAATTTTTCAGTTTCTGGTAGCTTGATGTGCTGACGTCCGTAATAGGGGGCGAGCTTATTGCCATCAACCGGGCAGACATCCAGACTTCTGGCTGCGACTGAGAAATTGCAGCCGGACAAACCCAATAATACTTTAACCTAGCCAAGAATCGTTTGTTCATTCTTCCTTTCATATTCAGTCCATTCTTCTTTGAAATGCGCTTCCTCTTTATATCAGGACAGCCACTAGTCGGTATAGATTTAAGCGGAAATTGCAGTTATTTTCAAAATATAATATAAAATTCCAATATAATATAATAATCCACCACTTTCACGCAGCGCCATCTAGTCCCAAACTAAGCAGAGCTTGTGCTATGTCTAAATATATACAACGTTAAATGAGCAAAACCTCAGACACTCCACCTGATTTTTAATTCAATTGACCTATTTCAGAGAGAAAATAAGTCATTAAAAAATTGTGAAGGTTTTATGTGCTGTATTAGTTTTACTGGCCATTCTGATCGTTTCTTGCGTCTGCGACGGCGCTTTATCGAAGGAGGAGTCGTCACCGGGCCGCTGCGCCGCGCTGACATGGCTTGCTTTACCTATTAATAAATAGACACGGCAACGTTTTTCATGAAGATTTTTTGAAAAATTTGACCTATACTTAAAAGTGGTTCAATTAATTCTGCTTGTTATTCTGATCAAACTATTTTCAGATTTTGCGCATTTAACGTTACACGTTGTATTATACACACAAATATTTATATATTATAAATATAATATATATTATAGTAAATCGGATGAATGTATTTATAACCTATTTATGTATTTGTCTAGTTTTTTATTTTTTTTATGTTTATCACTGTCGTGTCAACCAAAGCACCTGCCATCTAATCTCTTCACCACCCTTGGTTGATTGGTAGAGAATGCCTAAGGCATTAAGTCCGCCTTTGTACCTTTTGTGCGAAAAGTTTAAATAAATAAATATATTACTGGCTGATAACATTTGTTTCTAAACCTTTTTATGTTTTCTCTATAAGTGAATTGTAATTATTTTGAGAAAATAAATATCTTTAACCGTATATAAATAAATCGTACCAAGGAACATGCTCAGCAGTCGCGCTTGCGACCGCTGGACCAACGAGCCAGTCATTTTAATTAAATTGAACTAAATAACCACATACGAAGAACTGGACGCTAAAGCCTACGATCTATGCGCTGTAATGATAGTAATTCGTTCGAAGGACATAGAACGCACGCAGCAAACTGTAGTTCTATTTGCCCTTACTCAATCAATTACTTACTAGTTACAAGTGAGTATCTACTTAGTTTTACCTACCAATTGTAGTTGTTGTACGCAGTTTGGCGGTATATGACCTCCTCACTAACTGATATAGGAAATAATTACTGACAAGAGAAAACACCACACTTACCACTTGGATTATGTTGGACAAAAAGGCTTTGAGACAGGAATCTGCCTATAGTCATAATTTTGAAATATATATAGGTACAAACTGAAGTCTTCATTCTATGGCGCTAGGCAGAAACTAAAGAATGCCATCTGTTACGATCCACCCGTTGAAATATTAAATTTGAAAAATAATTAAAATACACTCTGGCTCTTAAACTAGGATCTCCTTCTCCGAAGGTGCACGAAACCAATAAAAAAAAATTGATAGACAAGTACAGCCGGTCGATTCTGGAAAAATCTCACCGTGATAACTAAGGTGAAGAGAGCTTAGAGTGAGCTGTGAGTCATGCTGATGCTAGGGATTGATACTATTGACGACTCACTCCACGCTCACTCACCCAAGTTTTCACGGTGAGATGGTTACAGAATCGCACGGCTGGTCCTAGTTACTTTAAATAATTTGAATTATGTTCTAAAGCTTATCTAAATCTCATCTCTACAATGTTTTTTTAGCATAGCTTATTGTTGAATATGCGCCTATTTTCAAAAACAATTTTTAAATTAACCCAATCACTTAGGAGCACCTCAAGTACAAAGCCATTGTCGAAATAATAATTAAGTAATTTGTTATCATTTGGCCTCATCTCTTAAACAACCAGGCAACCAGACCTCTTTACAAAACCAACTACTTTGTAAACACAGGTCTTCAAAAACTGGCTTCTATTAAAGTATGTATTGTAATAATTTCATCAATTGTTCAATAAATCACTCAGAGTACCTACTCTTGTTATGTACTCTTAATTGACTTTTTATTAACCATTTAGTGTTTCGCAAATCTGTCGAGAACATCAATGCATTGTGTAGAGTTGGCTGTAAAATTCTCAATAAATGTAAAAAATGTTATAAATGTAAATGTGTATGTGTAAAATAATAAGAACTATAATAATAAAAACTGAAGTATTTTTAAAGCAGCTTTCGGAGGCAACTGTTAGTATGTAAGCTTTTTAAATTGGTAAGTTCATATTTTTTTTAGATACAGCTTCTTATGGTCTATTTTACCATAAAAAGCAAGCAAAAAACAATAATAAGAACAAAGTATTTATTCAGTAACGATGTGGGTGCACCCACCTAAAACACGTACACAAAAAAACCTATCAAAACTTCGACATGTAACTCCAAATCGAAATTAGATCAGTCCCATAACTCCGTACTTACAAATTTGCAACTACGAGTACAAGGCTGTCTCGTGAATTATGCGGAAATCCTTCAAAGAGTCGCACGCGCAAGTTCGCGCGTGATACTAGATCACTTATCGAATTCCACACGTCGAGTTGTATCGTCTCTTGCGTTTATGACGCGAGTGGGTGATGACTGTCACGTTTCGTTATGGAATACATGATCTATTTTGTAAACTTTACATTGGAATCGTGATGGATTCGGTTAAAGCTAGTTGGTAGGGTAGTTGATTTTGGCTCCTGCGCAAATTGGCCAACGTTGGTCATGTCATTTTAAGTTACATATAAGTTTATAACCAACTTATTCTACTTTACTGCTACATTAGGTTTAGTTATTAGAAGACTCACTAGACGCCTGACGGAGGACATCGCCGTCGAGGCGAATCTGGTGCGATGATTTGAGAAAAAGATAAAGCGGACTCCTTTGCCCAGCAATGGAACACAATAAAGGCTAACAAAAGAAAAAAAACGACAAGACAAAAATTTACAAGACTCGTCGTGTGATGGGAATTTATCTCAAGTTAATTTAGAGCAACACTAGAATGCACAAGTCACAACTAGCATGACAGAAGACGTGATGTTTGTGTATTGATGTGTGATGTTGCTGTATCCTGTCAGGGTTCATAACTTATTTCAGTTTTGGGTACGGTAAGAACCCAAAATTGGCTCCATAGTATTTTTATCACTTATTATAAAATGGAACAATACAACCTAACGTTGACATTTTCACGGAAAATCAACTGACTCCAGTACACGAGTAAGAAACATATTAAAAGATACCTACGCCATTTATGCAGAAAAGCCGGTCGATTCTGTAAAAATCTCACCGTGAAATCATAAGTGAAGTGAGCACTTAATAGTGTTAATCCCTAGCGAATGACAGCTCACTCCACGCTCACTTCACCCAAGCTTTCACGGTGAGATGGTTACAGAATCGCACGGCAGTTTTAAACATTCCACGTGTACAACATGTCCAAACTCATTCTATCGACATGAACATTCATTTACTAAGATTGAGGTCATGAAACAAAGCATTTTCTCAATTACTGCTTCAATTCTCTTTGGCAACGACCTTATTTAGTACCTAGCTGCTATTAAGCGCACAAAGCGCTGCTAAAACGTTACTGACGGTTTTCTGAATGCATTACACGTTTTAGATATGGAAATAATTAGTAGTAGGGCTGTCTTGTTTTGACTATGTTAACTGTATGAAGTAACTGAACTTTGTAACGACTAGCCGGGGTAATCGCGTAACACACTATCAGTAGCAATGGGTTTTATTTTTACAGTTCAACAACGTTCATTGCGTTATTTACGTTGTTGTGCAGACAAATTTTTCGAACATTGAAGCAATGGATTAACAATATCCTGCAAAATGATTGAGATTGATTAGTGTGTTTTGCAAGTAGGTTACGGGATTATTTCGAAAAATTTGTCTGCACAACACAAATACTATCTCAGGATGCATCCTGGGATAGTATTTTTTGCTCTTGTTTGTTTTTTTTTTGTTCCAGGTTTTAACTTCGACTGTGTATGGAATGTATAGGTAAATGACATCTGTTAACGAAAGCCTTTCTCATTAATGTTATTTTATTAACACCCATCTCAAATCTTAATTCAGAAAACGCAAAATGATTTTGAAAAAACTTTTCTACAAAAAAACAACCGACTTCCAAAAAAAAACTACAAAGTGAAAAATAACTTTAATTTTGGAAGTCGATGTCGCAGGTTCCGCATTTTCGTTTTTTGACACCGACTTTTGAAATTAATTGACTTGCTATGTGGTAGGGTGTACGGTGGTATACTGAACACATCTGCGTACTGCATCTGCGTTTATAGGGTACAGACGTGATGTTATGTTGTGCGATTGCGTAAACAATGCATACATATGCGATAGCCGCAATCGCGGTTGTTTTACTGGTATTTATTGAAGAGTTCCGTTGTCTGTCTCCGAAACTCATCACCAGATCTTTACGAAATTTATATGGGTCCATTTTGGAATAAACCTCTATCGAACAAAAAAAGAATTTTGCAAATTCGCTCATATCTGATGGAGTTATGCCCGAGCATACATTAAAAAATATAAATATATACAACGTGTAACGTTAAATGCGCAAAACCTGAAAATAGTTTGATCAGAATAACGAACAGGATTAATTGAACCACTTTTTAGTATAAGTCAAATTTTTCAAAAAATCTTCATTAAAAACGTTGCCGTGTCCATTTATTAATAGGTCAAGCAAGCCAATGTCAGCGCGTCGCGGCGGCCCGGTGACGACTCCTCGCTCGACAAAGCGTCGTCGCAGACGCAAGAAACGATCATAATGGCCAGTAAAACTAAAACAGCACATAAAACCTTTACATTTTTTTAAATGACTTATTTTCTCTCTGAAATAGGTCAATTAAATTAAAAATCAGTTGGGGTGTCTGAGGTTTTGCGCATTTAACGTTACACGTTGTATATATACCTATACCTACATATAAACATCCGAATTGATAACCTCCTCCTTTTTGAAGTCAGTAAACAGTCAGTCTGAAACTCGATAAAGGTGCTACTCGTATATTGGCGAAAAATAAAATCATTGAAATGTCTCAGAATCAGAATCTTCAATCTAGAGCTGATATTATCATAATATTATCGGCTTAGTAGTTGTCATCCATATATAATTTAATATAAAATCAACCAATCGCAACTCATTAACGCTTCCATTAGTTACTGGGACCTAATTTCAAGGAATTATTCATACATTATTACAATTATTATAATAGCCAGTAACGGCCTTGCCAACGGCCTCTGCGTCAGCGGGGGAACCTTTTCAACTATCACCAATGTTGAAGTGACGAAGTTCTGTTTGCAGTTACGTTTTTATTTGTGGAAAAATATTCTAGAAAGAAACCTGAACGTGGCCTATTTCTCGGCCAAAGAATTAGCACCGCCATACAACGTGGCAATGCTGCCAGCCTTTTGGGCACTGTTCCTGTTGACAGCGATGTGGACGAATTTTTTGATGCCCTATGATTCTTTTTTCGTATACATGTACATATTATTATTTTAAATGTTAGCTTATATTATGTGAATATTATCTTGATTAATAAAAATAAATATGTCCATATTTGAAAAATTATAAAAAAAACCTAAGCTGAATGGCAAGTTAAGTTTGCATTTTTCTTGAGCAAAAGTTATTTTTTCGAAGATATTTTAGGTGTGTTACATTTTCCTGATATTTAAGGCGGTTGTTCTAAGTGAACGGCAAACTAGTTTAGGTTTTTAACATGCTGATTAAATATTAACCGTAACTGTTAAAATATTTTTGTCTTCCGTGCCACGGTTTAGTTCGATAAAAATACAGTTGCCTGCGGTCAAGAACGCTATGAGTTCAATATGGTCAAATATTTACATCCGCATTTTTTTAATTCCATGTTTAGATTTTGAACTCGTGTTTATAACAAATATTTATAGTTTACTGGGTTGAAGGAGACACATCTGTGTAGTAGGTATTTTTCCTGTATAATTAACTAGTGCATTTACAGTTGCTTATGAATTGTGATCTATACAAATTGTTGTAATGTGTGTTTGTAATATCAAAATAACAGCTTTTTACTATAAGCATATGCAGCTATATACAGTACCTACTTATAACAATTTTTTTTTTCAACTACGGCGGTCTGTGTGTCTGTTCCGGCTAATCTGCGAAACAGCTGGACCGATTGATCGATGACGGGGCTTATACTGGCTGATAGCTGATGTTATAAGGAGTAACTTAGGCTTTATTTTAGAAAAACCATTACTAAAGAGACATTATTGTTTCCTGACACCCACAAGAACGATGTCGTGGGTACAGCTAGTTACAAACACAATTAGGGCCCTTTCCCACGGCAAAATCCCGTTTTTTGCAGGTACGGTTTTTTGCAGGATCCCGTTTAGTGGTGTACGTGTTTAACATAATACACATACGTGTATAACATACAACTGCGAACAGGATGCTTGTGTGAATATGTATATTTAAAGACCACTAAACGCCACCACCATCGGCCACTAAACGGGATCCTGCCAAAAACCGTACCTGCATAAAACGGGATCTTGCCGTGGGAAAGAGCCCTTAAAGCGACTGCCTATCTGACCTCCACAACCCAGTTACTGGGTAATACGATACTCCTAGGTAAGACTGGTTGTCAGACTTTCGGGCTTCTGACTACGCGCAACGACTGTCAAAAATCTGCGAATGACAGCCGGGACCAACGGCTTAACGTGCTTTCCGAGGCACGGAGGGGTCTCGGTATGTAAAGATGGTCACCCATCCACAGACCAACCGCGGCTAGCGTAGCTTAACCTGATCGATCGACCTGTGCGGCTGTTATTATTTACACGGTCCCCTTATTACTAACTACGCAACGGATTTTGTTACGGTTTTCACTATCATTTAGCGAATTTATTCCGGAAGGCTTGTGTGTATCTGATATAAAGAAAACGATGTTTTGTCAAGTCGCAAAAACTATGCAAAGCAGGGGCGGGTCGCTGGTTACGAGATAAAGAATATCCACTGAATATTTAAGAGACATATGTAGCTTGCAGAGTAAGCAAACTAAAGTGGCAGTGGGCTGGCCATGTCTGTCGACGGACCGATGGCCGGTGGAGCAGACGATTCTTGGAGTGGAGACCGCGTATCGGCAAGCGTAGTGTGGGACGCCCCCCAGCTATACAGCGTGTAACAGAAGGGGGTATCAACCCTGAAGGAGGTGAATGTGCTCATGAAACTCAACAACTTTCCCCAAAGAACATAGGTCGAAATATGAAAAAAAAAAATTGGCCCTCCCTTACAAAACTGACTACCAGCTGATTGATTTACTATGGGAGGGCCAATTTTTTTTTTTCATATTTCGACCTATGTTCTTTGGGGAAAGTTGTTGAGTTTCATGAGCACATTCACCTCCTTAAGGGTTGATACCCCCTTTCCGTTACACGCTGTATAGATGGACGGACGACCTAAAGAAGGTAGCTGGGGTAGCCCTTTCCAACCGAGTTGAAGTGATCGTGAGTTTCGACTTTACAAAATTCTGAGCATGATCGAGCGACTATCAAATTATTCCTGAACCTCACGTGTGTGAGGATCTGACTGCTGAAGACCAGGTTGAATGAGATTTTTTCCAGTATTTTCCCCAGGACCTCTGAACACTTTCCAAAGGATTAATAAGTTTTTGCTGATTTATGCAAAATTTTTAATCCCGCTTGCAAAGGGGTATACTGGATGCGGAAGGCGGAGAACAGGGTGTTGTGGCACAGTCTGGGAGAGGCCTATGTCCAGCAGTGGACTGCGATAGGCTGAGTTGATTGATTAATTGGTTGACTGAATATTTTTACACTACTTTACAATTTAGCCTTCAACTTCAGTTCTTGGACATAAGAATTTATGTCTAGATTATGTCACGTCGTATCCACTGCCTAGCCTAGAATATTATCTGCCTAATAATAGTAATCTAGATACGGACAAGTCATTATGCGGTCGCCGGCATTATTTGCAACAATGTACAATCTCCGATCTAAAGTATGTTGTACATGGGTTGTAATTATCACTTATGGGCATAATAAGTCTGCGAGCTAATTTCGCTTTGTTGTTTGATTGTTGTGTTAACAGCTTTGGTTAACTGCAAGTTTAATAAGACAATTTGTAGACGTCTAATGGCTTTTCAAGAAATCTAGCTTATTTCTCCTTTATTGTTTTTTTTTTTTTGTCAAAACCGAACGACTTCTTCTAACAACGAAATTAATGCCTAAATAAAATCGCGCTATTGGATTTTCAACTCTCGGCGGTGTGCCGAGCGTTGAAAATCCTACAGCGTGACACTGTTAGTGAATACAACCATAATCAGTCATAGAAATGCCTTGTTAGTGTACTTATAAGACACATTTACGCATCCTAGTTACACACGTTATAAAGAATTTAATGGACACTGAACGAGACAGAATAGAAGTTTAATTGTTAAATTACGCCTGTGAATGTTGTCTTGACACCTGCTCAGATGGAGTTTCACAGATGACTCCACTCTGGAGTCTAAATGTGGTGCTGTCCCACAGACAATGGTGTCCAGCGTGTCCTGTTGTCTGGACGCTACTGAAGGTGCCAAGCTCGTAGCCAAATTATGGGCTGACTGTATACAACGTGTAACGTTAAATGCGCAAAACCTGAAAATAGTTTGATCAGAATAACGAGCAGAATTAATTGAACCACTTTTTAATGTAGGTCATATTTTTCAAAAAATCTTCATTAAAAACGTTGCCGTGTCTATTTATTAATAGGTCAAGCAAGCCAATGTCAGCGCGGCGCAGCGGCCCGGTGACGACTCCTCCCTTGGTAAAGCGTCGTCGCAGACGCAAGAAAGGATCAGAATGACCAGTAAAACTAAAATAGCACATAAAACCTTTACAATTTTTTTAATGACTTATTATCTCTCTGAAATAGGGCAATGAATTAAAAATCAGTTGGGGTGTCTGAGGTTTTGCGCGTTACACGTTGTATATATTGCCATCGCCACACTAAGAAGAAGATGTCTGGGGGCGTTTAGTGTCCATCATCATGTGTTAATAATTTCGAAAAATCTTTTGATGTGACGTGATTGGTTGCTGTTAATTCCGCTAACCAATCCTAGCAATTCAAAGTCAAACTCAAAGCATTTATTTCAGTTAAACTATTTACAGGCACTTTTGAAGTCGGTCAGTCAGAAAATATAAAGCTAGTTGCCCATTCCAAAGCGTAGAAGGTACCTATGGAGAAGAACGGGCAAGACTCCATGGACAGTCTTTTAAATTTTTAATGAGGAATTTATTATTACATGTGAACACGATGTAAAAAAATACGTACACGTTAAAAGCGTTCAGAGTACAGGAAATAGTAACAATACAAACAATCCAAAAATAAAACAACGAAGCATGCGGTTTGAAAGAAATAAAATAAACAGATCACAAAATTTATCAGATTTTCAGCATCGAGCGTCTTGAGGGAACTACACGGAAATGCATTTAAATTACCATAAATGCCACTGGGAACTACGTAAAGTGTAAAATATTTATATTAAGCTCATTTCCATGAAATCTCTTTAATCTTTCCATAATATAAGGTAATTTTTAACCTGTTTTCTTTGTACCTTTTGTGCGAAAAGTTTAATTAAATAAATAAATTATAGCTCAGAGCAAAAGCACTGGAAAAACACGGTGGCTTAAACTGTCCATAATAACACATATTTTGTATGCATGTATTAACTTTCTGTTTTTTTTTTTAAAAGGTATCAGAAACAATGGAATGTGTCCTCGCTTGCTTTTGCATGCTCATTAATTTAGACATTAAATTAATTGCAATATTTAATTGTTGCCGACAGTTTAAATAATTACTACTTACTATACACAATTTGGCTCAGCGGTGCTAAACGTAAAAGCCGTGGAATTTGCTGTGGGACCCGTCAAGGATTTATTAATGTGCAATGCTATGACTATCGCCTCTGCTGCCTGCCGGACATAGGGGTTTCTCAATATCGGATGCAAGCTATGGGCCAGACTAGGTAAGTGAGTTGGTTGGATTAAATTAGTACAACGAACGAGTTACAAAAAAAAAACCCTCAAAAATTGCGATCTAGACTAATATTGTAAACAGAAAAGATTTGATTTTTCGGATGTTTTTTTGTTACGCTTCCACGCTAAAACGGCTAAACGGATTTAGATGAAATTTGGTACATGGGTTAATTGTGACCAGGATTAGGACATAGAATAATTTCTATCCCGATATTACCACTAGGACGAGACTTGTGCCGGTGAAACTACGGGGCATGGCCCCAGCATCTTACAATAATACTTTTGGAGCTGTTACGTATTGGAACAATGATAAGGTTAATAAATAAGAGATTAAAAAGAAAAAATTAAGTAAATCAAAGATTTATTTAGCAGCTAGAAGATGGATTTGTCATTCGCCGGTAGTAACATCTTCGCTGGCATGCTCTTGTCTTATACAAGTTGTAACTTAAATAACGCACAACCTTTTAAGGGGTCATTGTACTCATCACTATGAACAACTTTTACTATGGGACCAATCCGGAAATCGCGAAAAAAAAATCAGCTGTTCCCTACATTTATGTTCGCATAACTCGTCAAAATGTAGGGAACAGCTGATTTTTTTTTCGCGATTTTCGGTTTGGTCCTATAGTAAAAGTTGTTCATAATGATGAGTACAATGACCCCTTAAGAGGTTGTGCGTTATTTAAGTTACACCTTGTATATCTTAAACTTACTTCGTTGATATTATGGACCGTGCAAAAGAATAGCTTTTGAATATTTTCGTCACTGTCGGACTCTCTTTTGAATATTTTCGTCACTGTCGGAGTCTCTTTCTGACATTTGAAAAAAAGTATAGTTTATGATAATTTCTACCCAACGCAGCGGCTTTTTTTTTATATTGGCAATATATTTATTAGACGCCATTTTACAAAAATGCCACTGCGTTTGGTAGAAATTATCATCCAACGGAATATACTCAGTACCGTAATCGCCCCAGTAAACCTTACTTAGTACTGTCAAGTAGGAAGGGTAACAGTAGAACAGCCTCCTTGGGTATCATAATTAAAAGCTCACTATAATTATTAAGACGTCAGGAGGGGCTTATGGCTAAGTAATAACAGCCGCACGGGTCGATCGATCAAGTTAAGCTACACTTGCCGCGGTTGGTCCGTGGATGGGTGACCATCTTCACATACCAAGACCCCTCCGTCCTCGGAAGGCACGTTAAGCCGTTGGTCCCGGCTGTCATTCGTGGATCTTTGATGGTCGTTACGGGTCGTCAGTAGCCCGAAAGTCTGACAACCAGTCATACCAAGGGGTATCGTATTATCCAATAACTGGGTTGTGGAGGTCAGATAGGCAGTCGCTCCATGTAAAATACTGGTATTCAGCTGCATTAGGTTAAGACTGGAAGCCGAAGCAACTCAAATTGTCCGAATACTCAAATTTCTACTGTCATTCGTTTGCATGAAACGGCAAATTGACGAAGGATATCAGTTTGCTTAGCAATTAATTTCCTTGACTGCACATTTGGAATAAGAATTGTTAATCGCCACATTAATAATTAAAAAAAAATTACCTTTTCCGCTTTCCGCAATCGCATAAAATCCATAACTGGTTCGTCTATGGAAATTTTGCGTTGAGTTGCTAATAACTCAACCAATAGAATATTTAAACGCAAAATTCACAAAATTACCTTATTATTCGCAACCATAGAGGTCCGTAGACAATTATCTTGCCTTTTCTGGGGGCAAATTGCCCTCAAACAAAGGAAATGAGATCACGGTTGTGCCAAAACTAACGTCGGGAACCACAAAGCCTTGTAAGGAAGATTGACTTAGCACAGTTTGCGAGCTTATCTTGATTTTCTTCTCAGGAAGTTAGTGCATCTGGCTTCTCCTTAATTGGTGAGCTAATTTCAGGGGTATTCATGATAGATCTGTGTGGCTTTTTCGTAGTTCGTGGTGATTTCTTACACTGAATTTGTGTGGTTTTTGTTTTGTGGTGGCAGGAGCGGCTGTCTTGCTAGATCCTAGGTTCTTCTTTCAATATATCCAGAAATTTACGTCTGTTTAATATCTAATTAGGGTCTTTCTTGTCAGATTTGATTTCTTGGGCTTGAAAGTAATTATCAAGACGGACAGGCAAAATTGGCCAAATTTGACGGCATGGTTGGCGCAGTGGTTAAGCGATTGGCTGCTGCGCTGCGTGCCACGGGTTCGATTCCCGCACGGAAAAAATATTTTTATGACCTACAAGTAGTTGTTTGTGTATGCGACTTTAAATGTTTGTAAACGCACCCACAATACAGGAGAAATTCCTAGTGTGGGGCAACGATATAAAAAAAAAAATGTTTACGAACATAGAAAAAGTAGCTTATAATCCTTTCGTCTTACTGCGAACTAGTCTGCCTCGTTGGTCTAGTGGTGGCAAGTGCTACTGATGAGCAAGAGGTTCTGGGTTCGGTTACCAGGTCGGACAAAGTGTTGTTGGGTTTTCCCACCAGGAATTATTCAATCTCTGCCCAGAGTCTGAATTCGTGCCCAGTTGAAGGTAATAGGCCACCTGATAGGGGGCCTGCTGATAGTCTCCTGCTCTTTCGACAAGTGTTGGGAAAATTTGGGTGTACGTACTATGTTTATAGACACAGCTCTGCTTAACCCGTCGGGAAAAAACAGGCGTGATGATCTGTCTGTGTTAATTCGTACTCTGAACTTTACTGGTGCTTTCAAAACGAGATTATTATTCCTTTTCTGTCAGCACAATACTTAGCACGATTAAATATGTACCAAAAACCGCTCGCCCGCTCCACAAACTAAACGCCTTTTACATTCCATCCATTTAATAACACATCGCGACCATTCGCAATAAAATAACAATAGATACAAAATACACGACCAACCTTATTATTGTTGGACAATGATGATACCGCCATTGCGAAGCGACGTCTCAAATAATGTCTGCGTTGAGTAACTGAGGCGAATTGGTGGAATACACCGTATTATGACTCCCACAGATAGACGCGACGCGACGGTGCGATGCGGCTCTGGTAGAACGATTTCCATGAAGTTTTCATAGAGATTTTTCTACTAGAGTCGCATCGCGCCTGTCTGCAGGAGCTTTTAAGCCTTGCATTGTGTTGTGCTAGTAGGTATAATATTGTCCTGTGCTTGAAATGGGCACGTATTGATGGTAACAAACAAATGGTACAAGGTTCTGCTATGGTTGCGATCTTTCCCAGTGTCGTAAAGCGCATCGTACACGACTAATTTCACGTTGAGCGGCTTTCTTGCAGCATTTCCGTGAGATATCGAGGAGCTATGGGGATTATACAAAGGACAGTATAAATCTTTTAGTACAAGATTTATCAACGACTCTTTATCCCAATTCTTCAGTCATGTGGCTCAGTCGTAGGCAACAATCATAAGATAAGATATGAAAAGAGAATGGCCTTTACACCAACAAATCACCACTTTTAGGAAACGAATTATTGATATTGGCGTCGATTCACTAACGACGGACTGAACAAGTTTGTTTGTAAACAAGGGTGTTTACAAACAAATTAAATTTAAGCTCAGTGCATCTTTTTCTTTCTATTTCATTAAAAAAGAACAGAATATATACACGCAGCTTAGAATGAAGAAGGCCACAAACTACAAAGAAAAACTTGTCTACATATTTTATTTGATAAACTACAAGAATTTCTCACGGCACTTATTTCGACAAGACTCTAAAACAACAGTCTTGAGACATAAAGGGCTTAGTGATTCGTTCAGCCAATCGATAGCACAAGGGTGTAACTGATTCGTTTTTAACCTCTGGTGGTACCATAAGCAACAAAAGTGATTTGCGTTTTTGCAGGCTGTTTTTTTTTTCATGTAGCATTGATTTATAAGGAGAAACTACATGCTTAAAATAAAAATCAAATAGTGTCAAAAATACTATGTACTAAGCTGTTTTTGGTGCTAATTGGTTCTCAAAATACATAGAGATTATATTATTTCATAATACAGTCAGCTGGATATATTACTCGTAAACTTAAATTTACGGTTAAATATTCTCCGCGAATAAAACAAAATCGGTTCTGTAGTTTAACTTTGGAAACCTACGTAATATCCTTCATTATTCACTAACTTACAATGCTGACGGTACCAATGAACATTGTCTCGGTAAATGTGAATTGACCACCAAAACAACAATGTTGCGCCACTCACACGCATGTGTTGTAAACTTGCCTTGAATTCAACCCGAATGATTGTGGCCAACGAGCAATGGTGTACCACTAGTTGTTACCTACCACTAGTTGATACCTACCAGTAGTTGATACCTACCAGTAGTTGATACCCGCCAGTAGTTGGAGCATATCTTTTAATAGCTATAAAGCAATGCCAAAATACCATCTTAAAATCTTATTAATCTGGACCTCACAAAATGGTGGATGTTGTAGTTGGTTTTCAGAAATTTCGAAGGTAAAATCAAAGGTTATCTATTCAAATTAGGCTGAGAATCACCACTTTTTGAACCTTGAAATTACATGAACAGTTACAAAACTGCCTCCCTTCACCACTTCCTAGTGTTTTAGCTGGGAAGAAGTGGCGCAACAAACTCTTCTGCGGTATGCCGAAACTTTTGAACTGTGTTATAAAAATGAAAATATATATTCATACCCTGTAATAAAAGGTCAAACACCACTGCAGCTGGTGAGAATGTAATCACGCCGACAAAGTGGTAAAATAAAATCATAAAGAAAAATTTTTTTTTTAGGGTACCTTTACACGTAATGTGACGTTTTTTTTTCTCGTCTACCCCATGGTGTGGGTTATCGTTGGATTCGTACGAACAATATAGTAGTATAATAGTAGTATTTTTGGATTTAGAGCTCCTTATGTGAAATAATAGGTCTTTACCTATAAAATTGCCGTTTTGTATGAAAAAATTTAAACGAATTTTTTTCATGTATTTTTTATTTGTATTAATCGAAGTAATCACCCATGCAATCAATGCATCTTTGCCAACGCAGTGGCAGTTTATTGATGCCCTTCTTAAAGAAATCAGCTGGACGGGAGGCAACAAATTCTTCAAAGGCATTTTGTACTGCCTCTCGGGTATTGAATTTTTTTCCCGCCAAGAAGTTATCCAAATTCTGGAAAAAGTAGTAGTCTGTAGGCGCAAGGTCTGGTGAGTAGGGCGGATGACGGAGAGCTTCCAACCCCAGTTCTTGCAACTTGGTGACCGTCTGCTGTGCAGTATGAGGTCGTGCGTTGTCGTGCAGGAGCAGCGGAGACGAGCGATTGACCAATGCTGGTTGGAGATGTGCCAGCTTCTCCATCATTGTGTTCAGTTCTTCACAGTACACATCTGCAGTAATGCTTACCCCGTTTGGTAAGAAGCTGTGATGAATCACACCGGCGCTAGACCACCAAACAGTGACCATCACTTTTCTAGGGGTAAGTTTTCGTTTAGGGCATTGTTTAGGTGGTGAACCAGGATCCAACCAACTTGCTGAGCGCTTGCGGTTATCAAACAGAATTCAGTTTTCATCGCAGGTAACAATGTGGTTCAAAATTCCTTCATTTGTGTGTCTGTTGAGCAGTGCAAGGCACGTCTCGACGCGTACTTCGCGCTGGCGATCGTTGAGTTCGTGGGGCACCCATTTGTCAAGCTTTTTTACCTTGCCAATTTGACGCAAATGGACCAATATTGTTTTGACTCTAACGTCGAAAGCTGCTGCTAATTCAGCCGTAGATTGTGTATCATCAGCTTCCACAATCGCCTTTAATTCGTCACTGTCGGTCGACCAGTCTTCAGACGACCGCGAGGTTCATTTTTCAGGTCGAAATTTCAAGAACGGAAGCGAGCAAACCAATAACAGGTGGTGCGTTGGTTTGTAGTGTTAGCTCCGTAAACGTCGTTGATGTTGCGTGCCGCTTGTGCCGCGTTGCTGCCACGACGGTACTCATATTCCATAATTACTCGAATTTTTAACGTATCCATGATGACGAAAAAGATTGAAATGCGATGAAAATGTAACACTAATCAATAAACAAATGACTACTTTTGGAAACAAAATTCCATGTTTTTAAAACAAAATTAATTTGAAATTAGAATTCTCAGCCAAACAAAAATTATTTTGATTTGAAATGGCCAGTACTGAAGAACGGCAATTTCATAGGTAAAGACTAATATTAAGCTTTAAAGTGCTAATTTTTGGATAATATTTTTGTGTTCACCAAAAATCTAAAGGTACATCTATGTATGCATTTCTAAAATATTGATCTTAAACCCGTTTAATTGTTTTACTATAATTAAACTACTCGGCCAACAAAATATGTTACATCAAACAAATTCCAAATTAACACCAAGATATAACACTTTTTTACTGTAGTGCGCTGCAAATATTCTATTGTAACTGCAATAACTATTTTATTCTTCCTCGAAAAATACTGATCGTGCACCAAATATTCCTGAATGTTACACAAAATATTTAGTATGCATCCTAGTACCGTATACCCATTTAAAACGGTTTTGTACAACTTTTATGTTACTGAAATAATTATAATTGAAGAACAAATAATGCATTTCGTAAAACATTACTTCTAAGACTTATATTTATTTTACTGAAAATGGTTTTGGCGCGCTTGCGACGCGCATATGCCTGCCTATTGCTCTCTGTTGTGCGACGGAGACGGCGCGCGGCGGCGTGGCGATGGCAGGCGGGACGGTTCGTTGAGTGAGATAGAGATATTGCAGGATCATAGGAGAAAGCGAGACGTTAGATACACGTGCGACGTTACCGGCATGCTTCTTGAGAGCGAGCGAAGCGAGCTCGTGACTTGGGGCACCCCGACACGGACAGGTTAGGTTCGTTTAAACCCTGCAGACAGAAATAGGGGCCCCGCGAAGCGGGGCTCCGTCGACTACGCCTTATTATTATTAAAGATAATAATTAGTGTACTTGATATACAACCTCGTTGTTTAATTTAAGAATGCCCATTTAGTGGGCGTCCTACAAAGGCAAAGTGCGCTTTATTGGTGCAATAATTTAAAGAAGTACTGCAGAGATTGAGTGGACTGATAATGTGAACATTGTAGGAGTAAAAACTTTGTTTAACATTTTGAATTATTATGGTTCGTACTGATTAGTATTAAAAAAACATTTTTAGTAAGCATTTTATAATGTGTTCATTTTTTATTAATAAAGCTACATTGGACCTTAATTGGTGTTTGATTCAAATACATTTTGCAGTGCATTATCTGAAGTAAAACTAAAAAAATAAATGCTTGTTTTTAAAATTAGGTGTATTACTATTTTTACAAATTTGCAACAGTTGTTAAATAGATGCTCGTTATGACATATTTTAATGAACATATTTTGGTGCACATTCAGTATATTTGGTGGAACACAGGCAAAATTAGGTAAATGAAATGGGAATAAATTGAAGTACTTTTAAATACCATCCCTATTTTTTGTCACAGTCAAGTGTGCCCCTGCCAGCTAAATGGTTGATTTTAATGTCTGGAAAAATTCACGGTAGTAACATACCGAAGTTAAAAGGAAAACTATCACGGCTAAGTAGGCTTAGCAAGTTTACGAGTAATAGTCGACCAACTTACATTTGCAGTTGTAAATTATGGAAGAACATTATCTTCAACTACAATGTTAAGTTTGTTTTTGGAATAAATTCATCCCAACTACGGAACCCTTCATTGTGCGTGGTCCGACACGCACTTGGTCAGTTTTTTAATTAGAGGATATTGCGACAACTGCAGACCAGCAAACGATCGATTATACTGATTGATAATTAGTAAATGATTGTGTTAATGCCGCAATTGTCATTGCGAAGCTATTAAGTAATTAATCGTGATTTGTAAAGAATGCTAAAAACCATTGTGCTTGGTTGGATATAGAAATTTTGTTGACGGTTGTTTCTCATTCTCATTTCTACGGAGTAATAATGTTGCACTAAAACGGTTCTGTGTGTTCCTAGTTACACAATCAACTAATAGGAAGGCAAGATATTTTCTTACGAAAACCTAGTGAAGAATTCTCACCTGAAGTACATTTATTTCACAAATTTTCTTTCAGTACAATGTATTTTCCTGGGCTATAGCAGTATTTAATTGAACAGAATGGAGATTTTCCCAACTAGGCCTACAGTTTGTCAGAGTTTTTTGGATTTATAGGTATTTTATGTAAACATACCAACTAGCACTGGGCCTGCGTGGTAGATTACAGCCCACTCCCTGGACGCCTGCGTCCCAGCAGTGAGAACATTATAGTCTGATTATGTGTATACAGGGGGGGATATAATATTATATACAACGTGTAACGTTAAATGCGCAAAACCTGAAAATAGTTTGATTAGAATAACGAGCAGAATTTATTGAACCACTTTTTAATATAGCTCACATTTTTCAAAAATCTTTACATACCGAGACCCCTCCGTGCCTCGAGAAGCACGTTAAGCCGTTGGTCCCGGCTGTCATTCGTAGATCTTTGACAGTCGTTACCGGTAGTCAGAAGCCCGAAAGTCTGACAACCAGTCTTACCTAGGGGTATCGTATTACTCAGGAACTGGGTTGTGGAGGTCAGATAGCAAGTCGCTCCATGTAAAATACAGGTATTCAGCTGCATCCGGTTAGATTGGAAGCCGACCCCAACATAGTTGACATAAGGCTAGGCAGATGATGATGTGTATACAAAAATATACGCAGTATTAACATTTTTTTTTTCTTCCAGATGTTTATAAATCTAGGTATCTTTCAGGCTATCTTTCAGCGGATGTATTAGAGTAAGATGTTAAATGACTTTATCAATCAATCAATCGTTTATCAATACACATCTATATTTTATATAATAGTCGATCGTAATTATGATATTGCCCCTTAAGGAAGATTAATTACAGCATTAATAATATAAAGCACGTTAGATCGAGTTAATTAGTATTAGATCATTATATGAAACACTTGTGCAATCTTGCATACGTGAATGTTGCTGTACGAAGGTGAATATCGTTTGTTTCGAAAATGACTGGAAAGCTCCTGTGTATGTTAATTTCCGTTCCGAATTGACGCTCTTTCATTTCGTTTTGTGTTTAGCCTAAAACCAGTCGTCCACAACGCCACACGATGCAACCAAACACAAACTATTAGTTCGCGTTAGTAATTCGCTTGTACAGATCGCCATTGAAATACTAGTGCTGTAACGTTCTGGCTACTCATTGGGCATTTGAGTTTGTATCATGTTACTTTTGAGTAGCATCGGGCCTTACTCATGTATCTACTTCGAGTCGCAATCGTCGACGTCGATAAAGAATTTTGAAAGGCACTAGGACAGGCTAGACTATGCTTAGGGATGGTGCTGTTTGACCGACTGTCGTGAGCTGTGAAGCTGCCCCACGCTGAGCAAATACCTAGCCATAACCTTCCAAATTACTCTATAGTTTGCTCAGTTTCTATCAGCCTGCAAACACATTCCGATCGGCACTCTAACTAATAATAATAATAATAATATAATAAAATATTTATTTCACAAAAACATAGCACTTTGCACTGTATACATTGTTTGAAAATAATATTTAAGTACATTATTATCCAATAGTAGACTCTATCTTTTAAACTAAGAGTTGTCTGTATCATAAAAAATAGGTTTCAGCCAAATGGATTCTGTTAATATTCACAACCAAAAACAGGTGAACTGCGTCAGCGAGGTCTCTCAGGCAATCAGCGAGTAACAAATAACCTTTGGCCAATTGTTGCGTACATGCTGCTAACTTGGCCAGTTTTGGCCAACACCGTGTCATTTTAGTCAATAAAAATGATAAATGCTTAACACATACTACATGCATGGCATGTTTCACGGATTTTGTCACATTTTGTAAGACAGATTCAAGAGAATCCGTGACATGTCTTGTCACGATAGTGTACATGCAGGACTGAGTTGCGCAATAATAGAAAGATAGAGTAGGTACCAGTAGGTAAACCGAAACAGTTTTTAGCCCTTAAATGCATGATTTATTGTATCGTATTGCAAAAAATGCTATTATATAGGTATTTATCTATAAAATTTAGAAAAAATATATATGATAAATATTTATATTCATAGAGTATATTATACATTGTTTTGACATAAATAGGTGCGTTCAGACACTAACAGCTATCACATTCTTAAAAAAATTAAATAACGTACTTTGTTGCCATATGGCAACATTATGCATTTAAGGGTTAAAGTGTTGGCCCACTCTCTACCCACACCCCACACTCTGATATTTTTTCACACAAATCCAAATCAATTTCTGCAACATTGATCTTGATCTACATTAGACATTCCCTATACCTATCTCATTCAGACGACAACGTTAAAATATTACTGCCAAGGCCATACAGAATCAGACAAGCAAAAAATACAAGTATTCGGAAATCATAAAACTAATTGGAATCACAGGATATTAGATAAATCGTAATGGTGCTTTGATAATTAAATTTTACGTGTTTAATTGTCAGTAATTTGTTTTAGTCATACAAAGTTAATAAACGGATAAGATGATTACTTGTGTAGGGAAAACGTTGATTGTTAGAGTAGGCATAAAACATTGTTGTATTTTAATAATCATGCCATGCAAGTCATTATTTATAGACAACTATTTTTATATTAATTAACTCCTGCCAGTCGATTCTGTAAAAATCTCATCGTGAAAACTTGCGTGGAGTGAACTGTCAGTGTCATGCCATTGATGATCATGATTGGAAATGTAGGCTTGGTCAATACCTAGGACCAAGCCTACATTTCCAATCATGATCGAGATTTTAATACCTTATATTGTTATGCTAATTCTATTGATCATTTTATATAATTTCAGGGTCCTGTGTATGTATTCCATACATTTTGATCGAGTAGGTCCCCGTATATACCGGCTGAGTTTTTTTATCGTCTGGACAAAAACAAGGTACTCGTATAAAAGGTGAACGGAGTAGAAGCCTATGGCAAGGAAATATCTTTTTTTTTTTTCACAAAATTTGGCAAGGGCTCGGAAACCATACTCGAACTCAGCATGACACAGATTTTCAGAGCATAATGTCGATTCATGTAAATCGTCGTAATCTTCCTTCCTTAACCCGCTCAAGTGTATTAAAAGTAACTCCAAGACGCCTAATTATATGAAAATCAATTCAGTAGATAAACCTGTTCATCGTCAGTATTTTCGCAAGCTGTCAACAAAAGCTCAATATCTACTTATTACAAATTGATTTACATTCAGATTCCTGAACAAAGAAAGCAGAGATAAGAAAGAATATAAGACAATACCTTTTTTTGTATAGAGTTTTGGCAATATTTCGGCGGGCGGGACTATCGGTCATGAAAGATTATATTGTTAAGACCGTAATGATAATGGAGCATTATGAAACAAACAATACGCCCCAAATAATATTGCATAGCAATGGTTAAGCCCTACTATGGAAATCAAGTTTGTTTGTAATCGAAAGTAAATTTTATTGCTTTAATTCGGGACCCGGTTTCATTGACGCAATTCGCGGTACACCGTACGACATTAATTTTCGAGTTTGGTGCGTTGCTAAATGCAAAATGTTGATATTAATAAATTGTAGCACCTATTTGCATGTGTGTCGCATGCACTTGCAACATGTTGGAGGTGAAATTACGGTGTTAACACAGTTTAAAGTGGAATATAAACTGTGGAACTTGCATGATTTGTAGTCGTGGAGCCGTAGTTCATAAACGAGCTGCATGTAAACACATATATTTTGTTTAATGTCTGCCTTTTAATCTTTTGAAGAATCGTTGACTTTATGCCTATATCTGACTTTAAATTTTACAGAATGAATATAAAACACATTTCTGTTTTTGCGTCCCTTTTTACCGTTTTGTCAAACTATGTCAAAATGGTTCACCAGCTTACTCATAACTTCTGAATCATACTCACATTCATGTTTACAACATAAGCAAGGAAAAGAACATGATAATATACTGTTACCTATCATCCCACTGATGGGCAAAGACTTCTCCCCATGACTTCCAGTGCTTGCAATCCAGGTCCAATATATGAAAATATAGCTGTCCTAAAATGCTAAGATGTGATTCGAAACTATTCCCTAATAACAATGAAAATCATTGCCCAACAGTAGCTTATCCCTAAACAGATCTGTAAACTCCCTAAATACACAAAAAAACAATAAAAAAAGTCAACTACCTAGTCAATTAATCACGTCCATTTTCATCGTGAACCACATCGCCAAGGACGCGTCAGTTCCCACATAACTTGATCTTTAGCCCACCTACCTAAGCCATGCTCATTGCAATACAAATTAGACATTCTGAACATGACGTGTTTGTTACTTTATTCACTTGTGCTGGAAAATCTTTACAATGAGCATTGAGCGCTGGATACGATAAGATCGTTATGGAAAATTGGGCACGGTCGAGAACGAATTTGCATGGAATTGTGGCGTTTTTGGTCAGTATAAGGGAACATATACACTATACAGTCTGTTGATTTTTAAATATTTTAACCAGTTTTATTTTGTAAATTTTCTTTTTTTGTTTTATTTTAATTTACATTTTTGCAGATAAACAACTAGGAAGGCTTTAAAGTTCAAATACATAATATACGTTCAAATGCTATTTATTTCAGGAAATGAATATCGATGAAATATTTGCAACAATTTACCCGCTGGGGATCATATAAAATATTTTTACTCAAACATTAATCTCTACAATATTAATTTTCCCTTCAGGCAGTGAGAACCAGTTCCAATGAAATCCGTCAACACCTAGCCGAAACAGTGGTCTCGAACGTCGTAGAGTGAGATCGGTAGATCGGTAGGTATTTGACAAAAAAATACAATATTACACTTACTACTACTACTAATTATTACAGACTAATTTATAACAATCATACTTAAGTATGATTGTTATAAATTATGTGAGCCCATATCGTTAGAAATACCGAAAAATCGGTAGGTTCGAGACCACCTGCCGAAAAGTGTTTAATTAATGTTAAGCATTAAAATAAAATTGTATTACAAATGGCCTACCTGATAAGAAAGACATAAAAAAATATATAAGTAACTATATCAATAAAATATTATGCCAAGCCCATAAAAATATATCGTGCACCAAGGTCCAAATTTTGATTGATATTAATTTATTACCTCAAAACTACCAAGAGTTTTATTACATTAGTGTAATTTAACACAATAACAAAAATGTTTATAAAGGCCGCCATATTGCTTTTATCGATTTTTGAACCTTAACCTGTTAACCGGGCGGGACGTATAAATACGCCAAACTTAAACAGTAGCGTGTACGGAATTCCCCGGTTTACAGGTTAACATTGCTCGTAGAGACATTTAAATGCTATTCTGTATTAAAATGTAATAAAATTTATTGCGTATTAGTGTAATATTAATATAGTAATGATAGAAACTGAAACTCATTTATTTTAATTAGTAAAATATTGATTAAGGTTGGATTTTGTGAACAGATACCTGGTTATTTTTACCTCTACTTATTTTTACCCTCTTAATGAACTAGGGGAGGCCGGGGCTGAAAGTTCCGATTTTCAAATAACATGAAAATTTATGATGAAAATGATAAGATTTCAATATTGATATTAAATTTTATTAAAAAGTCTTAATCGGTCTCTGTAATAGTAAAGTCATTTCTGCTAGTTTCTCTATATTTTTTTTTGTACAGGCATATTTTTGCAAAATTTCGGAAGGGAACATTCAACCCCACTTTGGGGCGAGTTGTTCCATGTGTGGGGCAAATTGTGCCACTTAGATAATATTAATAAAGTATAAAGATAATGTATGGTTTCTCTGGTTAAATAAAACAATAAATAATTTCTATAGTTAGGTTCATTTATTTAGTTGTTATGCAATGCTATAAACTTTAAAAAACAACGAAAAAACATTACTAGCTACAACTAGATTCACATTTTGTATTGGTTTACAAAAATTGATATATATTAGCTTATAAATCTTACTACCTACATACTTAAGGATACAAAAAATCGTACTGGAAAGGATACTCGAGATAAACACTTGTTTATAACTAAAAAATATTGGCAATTCCATAACAGAACTTAAAAAAGACAACAAAATATAACTGGAAATCTTCAGATGAAATGTTTCTTTTATTAATTCAACTATAATAGAGATTTATCAAGTTAAAAACTTTACCACAAACATAACTGCACTTATTTTAACTACATAACACAACAGCGGTTTTTACTTTTCTTCCATCTTGTATTGCACCATTTTCTGCTTGGCTTAATAACGTTTTGGATGTTTTCCCTCTCTCAGTTTTCCGTTTGTAGGTACGTACCATCCTAAAAAAAAAATACCGTAAAAATGTATAAAAAATTTAAGGATCGATTGGGGTAAGTTGTTCCGGGGAACAACCAGCCCCTTTAGGAGGGAACTTGTAGCCCCAAATTATATGTTTGTATAAAAACTATCATGCTAGCAAATTAACAAATTTAATTGAAAAAACATACAAGCTATAAGATACTGTACTGTTCGTGCACTTAACTTGATATCGGCTCACTGCCTAACTCGCCGCACGCGCGTCCGTCCAGCTTCGTGGTTCCAGGCAAAGTGAGTGAGGGAGGGGGAGCACGCCCCGCTCCCCCACCATACTATAGCGCGCGGCGTGTACGCATGAGACGACAGGACTATATAATATAATCAACAAACACTACATCTCTTCCTTATTTTAATGAAAGTTTTAGATATAATAATAACTTTTATTATATTTAGTAACATCTTCATTTGAGCATCATAACAACCTTCTACATTTTAATTGACATCACAAAGGTAATGTACTCTTTAGTTTAAAACTATTTTGATCAACCTTTTTCATTACCTTTTCCATAATAAAGAGTATTCTATTCTATTCTATTCTATTCCATTAACTTTTCAAATATCATAATCAACTAAAGTTTACGATTCAGCATAACATTAATAGCATCAATAATCTTTCCAATATTCTGGTTTTAACAAACACTTTGTAATAACTAACTAATTTAATACTTCCTTCACTTCCCAATTAATCTTTTATTATTAACATTTAACCTCATAACACTTCGCTTGTTCCTGTTCCTAACTTCCTTCGCTTTTCTAATGACAATTTATCAACTATAACTAACATCATGCTTCCTAGTTCTTAATTTTAAACATAGCCTAAATCATAACATCAGATTTTCATCTATTTTAGTAATTTATTCTTCGTTAGCAAGTTCGTCCTCTTCTTCTCTTTCTGGAACTTCTGTTTCGTCCTCTCTTATAACTTTCCATTCTCCTTCTACCTTTTTTAGGTGTACTATATTTCGTCTCAAACGTTGTCCTGTTTCCTCGTTTTCTACCTCAACATCGCCTCCCATTCGCGATTTAACTGTATATTGTGTTGGTTCAAAATTTGTACTAAGTTTATTTGCTTATATCTTTGATATATACTTTCTCTCCTGGTTCTAGGTCAATATCTTGTGCTTTCCTTCTTCTGTCCGCGTACTCTCTCCCTCTTTCCTTCTGTTCTCTGTCCTTGTCTCGTAAGTCCATGTCATCATTCCTATGCTCAACGTCATCGATCATAGGTATTTTATCCCTGATTTTCCTCTGGAAGAACAACTCTGCTGGTGTTTTTCCTGTGACTGTATGGGGGGTATTATTGTACATAGTCAGATAATCGACTAACGATTCTCTCCAGTGAATTTTATTTTCAGCCTGGCATATTCGTAGTCGTTTCAGTATACTTCTGTTCTGGCGCTCGACTTCTCCATTTTGTTGCGGCCAGTACGGAACAGAGTGATATAATTTTATGTCATTTTCCTTACAAAATGACTTAAATTGTTCACTAACAAACTGTTTTCCATTATCTGCCATTAAGGAAACTGGATACCCGAGCCTACTGAAAACTTCCCTCAGGAGTTTTATCATTTCCTTACTGGATATATCTCGACAAATCTTTATTTCTTGATATCTAGAGTAATAATCGACTACTACCAAAAGATAGTCGTTGGATGGTAATGGTCCTAAAAGATCGATTGCAATATCAACCCATGGGTGTGATGGCAATTCTCTTCTTTTCAAAGGGTGTGGTGCATTAGGTACAGACACGAGTGTGCATCCTTTACATGATTTAACCATCCTCTCCACATCTTGGTCGTATCTAGGCCACCACACTTTTGTTCTGAGTCTCGCTTTCATTGCCACGATACCTGGGTGTCCCTCATGCGCCGCTGATAGTACTCTGTTTCGCAATACTTTTGGTATAACGATTTTAGTTCCTCTGAGTAGAATTCCTTCGTGAAAGCAGAGTTCATTTTCAATCAGCTTGTAACTTTTTACAGCTGCATCCCACTTGCGCTCATGAACACCTTCTTTAACTTTTTGAATTTCTAGGTCTTCATTAGAAGAACGCTCAATATCACTCAATGATACCGCTATGGGTCTAACATGCTCGATTATGTTTTGTACATAATCGACATTTGGGGCACTATTTTCCGGGGTGAGTTTACATAGTCTAGAAAGAGGATCAGCAATGTTGTTTTTTCCCGGGCGATAAATAACCTTATACTGGTATGATTGTAACCGGAGCATCCATCTTTCGATTCTCGCACACGGTTTTGACTTTGGACTAAATATCACTTCTAGAGGCTTGTGATCAGTCACCAAGTCGAATTCTTTTCCGTAAAGGAACATGTGAAAGTGTTCTACCGCCCATACCAGTGCTAATGCCTCTTTTTCAGTCTGACAATAGCGGCGTTCGCAGTCGGTAAGAGTTTTATTTCCAAATGCAATAACACGTGGTCCAGAATCATTTTCCTGTACTAGAACAGCACCTACAGCAACCGGACTTGCATCGGCAAATACAAGTGTTCTATCTTGTACATTATAATAGCCCAAGTCAGATATGTCAGCAAGGTCAACTTTTAAAGAGTTAAAAGAAGCTTGCTGACTCTCTCCCCACAACTCACGTATATCAGCGTTTCTACCAAATTTATTACGAAGCAGTTGTTTAAGAGGTTCTGTTTTTGTAGCTAAGTTAGGAATCCATTTGCCCACGTAATTTATCAAGCCCATAAAGCTTTGTAATTCAGAAACAGTTGTAGGAGCCCTAAATTTTTTAATGGTACTTAAGTATTTATCTAATGGTCTTATACCCTGTTTAGATAGTTTGTGGCCTAAGAATTCTACTTCGTTTGTACTAAGAATACATTTTTCATGCCTTAATATAACATTATTGGCTTCTAACACTTCAGTGACTTTTTCAAGTCTGGCATCATGTTCTGTTCGATTTTTCCCATACACTAAGATGTCATCAATGAAGTTAATAACTCCTTTACAAGGTAAGAGAATACGCTCAAGAGTTTTCTGAAATATTTCCGGAGCACAAGAAATACCGAACATCATCCTTTTGTACCGGTAAAGACCTTTGGCTGAGATGAACGTTGTGATGGATCTGGAATCTGGATGAAGTTCCAATTGGTGGAAAGCATCACAAATATCTAATTTACTGAAAATAACCGCATCTCTTATCTTCGGTAGCAACTGATCCATCGTTGGTAACGGGTGGTTTTCGCGTTTTATTGCTGAATTTGCTCGTCGCATATCTATACATAGGCGGACATCTCCATTCTCTTTCAATATGGGAACTATAGGCGATATCCATTCTGAAGGGCCATCAACTTTTTCAATTATGTCTTTTTCAAGAAGTTCATTTATTTTAGCATTAACTTTGCCTTCTAGAGGAATTGGTATACGTCTATAAGGCTGTGCAATCGGTTTTACTTTATCGTCTATTGGAATGTGTATTAGAACATTTTTGAATTTTGGAAATACTTTACTTCGTATCTCATTTACTGCTACACCAATCCTTAATACTCCTAATGCCAAGGCTGTCTCTTTTCCTAATAAATTTCTAGTGCCATTTTCAACTACGTAGAAAATTGAATGCAGAGTTTTTCCTGCAAGTTCTATTGAAGATTTAAAAGCTCCTAACAACTTTAGAGGAGAATCGGATCCATATGCATAAAATCTTTTTCTTGGATTTTGTGTTTGTTCCATTACTTTTATCTTATTTCTCTTCATAACACTCCAAGATTTACTTGTAATCAAATTGTACTTGCAGCCGGAATCAATCAACATGTCGATTTCCACGCCTCCTATTTTACAGATTACAATATCATCGTTGTTCATGTTAAACACATAATCAATTTCTTCATCTGAATTATTATTTTTTTGTTCGTCTATGTTGTTAGTATCTTCTCTCGGTCTCTTGAATTTCTTTGTATCTTTATTGCGTGTTTGTTTTGCGTCTTCTTCTAGTTTCCTTTTAAGCGGGTTTGTCTTGCACTGCAGTTTGAAATGCCCGATTCTTCCACATTTTGTGCACTTCTTTCCCCTTGCTGGACATTTCTCATCGTATGCTAAGTGATTCCACCCGCCACATCGAAAACATTCTCTTTTTCCTCTTTGATTTTTATTCTTACTGTTACCTTCCACTTGATTTACGTCTTGATTTCTTTTCTGTTTTTGACTAAAATCTTCTAATTGTCTGTTTATTACTTCTAACGCATTTGCTTCAGCTATAACATCTTCAAGAGTCATTTTATCTCCATTTTTTAAGATTTTCTTCCTTAATTCTTCTGAACTGCATCTGTCAGTAATCTGATCCAGGAGCTGGTCGTCTACATCAACGAATTGGCATTTAGCAGCTTGTTGCCGCAACCGGACAACGAACTTTTCAAACTTCTCGTTTTCTTCCTGCTTTATCAATCTAAACACGTGCCTTTCGAATCTTTTACTTTGTTTGGGTGCAAAATACTCATCCAGTTTCTTAATTGCCATTTTAAAAACGTCTGTTTCAGCTTCTGAGGTATTTGTTGCGGCTTCGTCAGGAATGTTATAGAATATTTCTTGTAATTCTGATCCACCCCAATGTAAGAGACTTGCTCGCTTCTGACTTGGTGTAGTAACATTTGCAGCTTCTAGGTATACATACAAGCTTCTTTTCCATCGTCCCCATCTTACGCACACGGATGTCACCTCACCCTCGCACTCAAATTTTTCTAACGTTAGGTTTGCCATTGTTACCTGTAAATAACGAAATAGGTCACAAAACGGGCACCATCCGTTCTATGACTTCGGAAAACACATTTATGAAAGCTTCCATCATCACTTATCATAATACTTCTGGTCATGAACGGGCATCATCCGTTCTGACCAACAACATTCACCATAATACTTTTAGTCATGAAAGGGCATCATCCGTTCTGATCAACTTTTAAGAAAGCTTCCATCATCACTCATCCTAATGCTTCTAGTCATGAACCCGGCATCATCCGTTCTGACCAACATAATTCATCATAATACTTCTACCTAGTCATGAACGGGCATCATCCGTTCTGACTAACCTTTAAGAAAGCTTCAATCATTACTGATCATAACACTTCTAGTCATGAACGGGCATCATCCGTTCTGACTAACCTTTAAGAAAGCTTCAATCATTACTGATCATAACACTTCTAGTCATGAACGGGCATCATCCGTTCTGACTAACTTCCCTCTGAACGCAATGTAACCGTAATTAATAGAATAATTCAACCCATCACTCAACACCTTATCGCTCGAAATATGTAAACAATACGGCATCAACCGTTTTGTTCTACATTAAAACCATCATCTTTTTAAGTTTTAAGCAACAGACATCAGATACTCTGTATTTAACTAATTACGATAAAAACATATTTCAAATAATAAATACTAATTGTTATGATAATCAAAAATCAGCAGATTTAATCGGGGCTCGAACCCGATAGAATAGTGGGTAGGTAGAATAACTACAGATTTATAATATCCTAATTAACTGTATGTTTGTTATTGGTATGCCTGTATTATACATAACTACCATTTTTGTTGTTGTTTGTTTCCATTTAGCACTATATTTGTTAAAATGTAATTTGAATAATGTTTATATATGCTACAAAATGTAGACGTTAGATGGTATTGTTTACATAGTTACGTAACAACTTCCTTTTACGTTTTAACATGATCTTATCACATGATAAAATAAAAATGTTTAAAACTATATGATACTACCCACGTTTATATAAATAAAAATGACCAAGTTATGCATTATCATCAACGTATATTATAAATATTTAACTGTGTGTCCTTCTTCCCGCAAAAGTTAATTATCCACAACGACAAAGCAAAGTTTTGTTGAAGTAAATAACCCGCGTTAAATTATTATGAACTTGCACCTAATATTAGGTTTTCTTTCTAACCTTTCCTTAGTAGAAAATAAACGTTGACAATTTCGCATTTTTTCAATCAGAAAAGAGATAAAAAAAACACAGTACTTACAATACTCGTCGCCAAAATGTACTGTTCGTGCACTTAACTTGATATCGGCTCACTGCCTAACTCGCCGCACGCGCGTCCGTCCAGCTTCGTGGTTCCAGGCAAAGTGAGTGAGGGAGGGGGAGCACGCCCCGCTCCCCCACCATACTATAGCGCGCGGCGTGTACGCATGAGACGACAGGACTATATAATATAATCAACAAACACTACAGATACCTAACTAATGCCACTCTAAAATTGGAAAAATGTACATAAATCGGCTAATAATAAAGAAAAATAGACCAAAAAGTTTAAATACGAAAAAATTTACTAACGTGGTGTTCTACTAGCACGGTGACACAGCCACTCGTCCGACGCCGTCGGAGCAACTAAGATGGCCGCCAGCGCGGCGCGTCACCTGATGCTTAAACGACGCATTTCTCGTGTATTGCTACCTCTTTTCTTTACAAAGTTATTACTGTCGGAACAACGTGCCCCGGGAACTTCCAGCCCCGGCCTCCCCTACTTTATGATTGGGGGTTAGGATCAGATTTGTGGCAAGACATTCGTGTTTTATTTTATGATGACTGGCTTGTAACATGTATTTCTTATTGTCGAAAAAATATATTTTATTTTTTTCCTTTAAAACATATGAAAAAGGGTTGGCTTTTACCTTGGCCAGAGCCTAAGCACTGCCATACAACGTGGCAATACCGCCAGTCTCTTGGATACATTACCAGTCGACAGCGATGCAGAGAAGTTTTTCGACGCCATATTTTTTTAACCGACTTCAAAAAGGAGGAGGTTATCAATTCGGATGTTTATATGTATATATTTTTTTTAAGTATGTACGGGCATAACTCCGTCATATTGTATGGACGGATTTGCAAAATTATTTTTTTGTTCGATAGAGGTTTATTACGAAATGGTCCCATTTAAATTTCGTAAAGATCTGGTGATTAGTTTTGGAGACAGACAACGTAACTATTCAATAAATGGGTCAATTTAAAATCGGTGGCAGAAAAAGTCGTCCCCAAGCAAAAAATGTTTGTTTACCAATATTTTTAAAATATTAAAATTGTGTTTTAGTTAAAGTACAAATTAATTAATATATTTTCAAAAGAAAAACGGAGTTATTATTGATTTAACACTTTTTTATCAGGTAACAGAATAGTAATTCATGGTAACAGAGGTGTTTTACATACAAGAAAATTCTGTCCCACATCTCATGGCACTATGCAAAAATCACAATATCTTTTTATTAAAATTTTATTATTGTTTTTTATTAATAATTTTAATAACTAAGCGGATTTATCAATTAAAAAATACTATCCCTGCCTGTTTAATAAATTTATTGAATAATCTATGATTATTTAATATTTAGTCCCGCGGTCGTTGTAATAACTGTAGCACCTTTCTGTTACCATGTAAATTAGACAAATACTAAGACATGGCGCTACAGTTCCGTTCACAACAGTTGGGTCATAATGTTTTCTGTTGCTACGACTCTTTTCGAGGCGGGTGGGGCGCAGGGTACGCGAATCAGTCGTCCGTTAGTTGTGGTATGAGGTGCGTGGTTTTATTCTGTGTGTGCTATGTTACCGGCGTTTTGATGTAAGTATTCAGATATTTCTACATAATTTAATAAATTAAATATGGGATTAAGGGAATAATTGTCTAATCTGTTTTTATTTTGTCAAAATATATTTTTATTTTAAGAATAAATTACTCTAAGTGTTGAATTTACTACTCTGTTACTGCACAACTATGTTACCTCGTAGTGGTAACAGAGTTGTAGACTGGTAACAAAGTTACCATTATTGAACTGTTAGTAGTTGCAAGTCGTCATCGGTGTGTCTGTATATATTATAGGAGTCAATATTATTTTATAATCATCTAATTAATGAATAATTTTGTTCTAGATAATCCTACAATACATCGCTATGGCTCTTACTGCTGCTGAAAAGCAGCGACGTTACAGAGAAAAGCGCAAACTAAATCCGGAAAAGGTAGCAGAAACTAAGAGAAAGGATTTGAAGAGATATCTTAAAAATAAACGCTTGGTAAGACCTGACTTCGCGTGAGCATAGATTATGCAAAAAAAAAATGGCAAGCTGCGAATACCACAAGAAAAATCGACAAAGAGCTCTTCGAGTAATTATGAGTACGCCGGAATCAACGCCAGATGTTGAGACACCACCACCTTCTGTATCTGACAGGATTCCACGTGCTTTTTCATCGAGACCAGTTCGTCGTTTATCTACTCCTCAGCCATAAACTCCAATAGACAGTAGGGCAAGTCCCAACATAATATCTCCAAAAACCCGAGGTAGAACAAAAGTTAAAACAGACAAATCTAAACTATTTAGAGAAAATCTGATAGTCAAGGAAGAATTAAAGAAAATGAAGAAAACGTATGAAAAGTACAAGAAAAGATACAATAGAGCTAAAAAAAAAAAACTGACCAACAGCACGCCTAAGGAAAGCTACGACGTCTTATCAAATGCTATCTAAGAGCGGTTTAGTTTTATTATATAATTATATAATAAGTACCCAGTTCCTAAATATATTATAGTTTTAAGAAAGTTATTATTAAATATAAAAGGTTTTGTGATAGTAGTTCGTTAAAATTCATATAAAAGGTACAAATATGTTACTCGACCTACCACTCTGTTACTTTTAGGTCCCTAAATATATAAGACCAAATTTTGAAATTTTATGGAAAACTGATACTTGATTTCATATTTTCTATATGTAATATATACTATTCAGATTATCACATAGTATTATCGGTATGTTCTTAAAATTTCAGTCAATTTAAGTAATTTATAAAGAAAAATAGTTTTGATAAGACATACAAAGTAACAGAGTATATTTCATTTACATTATTATTAGTACTTAAGAATGAATACTGTGATTCCATGCGTTAAACATGAGCGTAAATATATAATTAATGTTGATTTCAAAGAAAAGTTACCAAAAAATGATTTGTGGTTTAACTATGAATAAATGTATGATGGCAACAGAGTTGTTTGATTTTCACCTCACTTCAGTTTCAATCACGTAAAATCCTGAAAGGTTACGCAAAAGATCGCGGCCAACCACGACATTGCATTTTACAATGTTATGTGCATGTCATGTTATTACCTCAACGCTTAAATCAAACTTTTTTTTTTTTAAGAATTCAAAATTTACTGTCACATTTTCTGCCACCGATTTTAAATTGACCCAAATACCAGTAAAACAACCGCGATTACGGCTATCGCATATTTATGCATTGTTTACGCAATTGCACAACATAACATCACGTCAAACGCAGATGCAGCTTCCTGTCACTGATATTTACATAGCAAGTAGTGTCATATGAAATTGTTTGGGGTAGGTATAACTAAAAAGTGAAAAATAAAACCTTTTTTATAAAAAAAAAAACAACCGACTTCCAAAAAAACACTAAAAAGTGAAAAGTAACTTTATTTTCGGCAGTCGGTGTCAAAAAACGAAAATAGGTTAGGTTATTTTTTATATTAATGGATTGTTAGTTAATTTAGTATGAGAAGTTTTTCCAATGTAATTCTATATTTTTAGGAAAAATAGTGTTTATTTTTTTATATTTCAATTGAATCCATGGAATTTAAACAAAACGAAAGAATTTTAACAATCCAGTTTGCAGAACGTTGTGAAGTCATCACTATCCGGTTAAAAACCAATACAGAGGACATTTCACAGTTAATTATTATGGCATGAACGGTGATACCAGACGTAAACCCAAGTCACGTTGAACAAAAAACTACGTTTAATTGGCGTGCTTAAAAACACCATATTAATTGCAAGTCACTTCTAATCTGATCTAATTCATTTGTATCCCAAGCCTCAACTATTCTAGAATGACCTTTAAATAAATAGTCATATTTAATAGGTACTGTGAGAACCAACGCCATATAAAATCTTAACTGGACACTTGGGTAAATAAACCATTTATTAAAGACCTATCTCGCCTCCTTGGCTTCTTAAAAATACAGGCCATTAAAGGGACAGCTATAGTTTTCGGCAGCTCAAGCAATGTTAGCTGGTAACATAAGTCCAGCTGGTAATGTCTTACGCCTTGGCATTTCGAAATTGGTTCATGTTGTTGACGCAGGACGATGATTGATAAATGCAGTGGATAATAATCAAATGTGTCCTTGTTCATTAAATGTTAGAAAGATATTAAATCTAATTGTACCAATGAGAAAGAAGCCTTGAATTATTGATGAGATGTTAAGATGAACTACTTTAAACGTAGCAATGATGAAAGAAGTTGATGAATCGCCACTTAAATAAAAAAGAATCAATTAACTCCTTTCACTTTTTTTTATATTTTGAATGCATATACTGACATAAATGTTAATATTAAATGCAATCATTTTAACAAATTATATTTTGAGTTTCAGAAACTCAAATCCGCAGCGAAAATGGGATCCATCGTGATATAGGTTCATCTTCCTCAGAAACTGGGACAGCGATGTCTTGAAAACTAAAACTTGGATTTTTATTTTAGGATGAAATAGCGTTACTTCTTTCCGCGGTTTTGTAGTGCTTCGACTATGTTTGCGGAGGCGCGAACCGATGATTTTTTCGCGATCATCCTTATGATCGCGAAAAAATCATCGGTTCGCGCCTCCGCGGCTTAATAGTGAAGCGGAGCGCTTCACTATTAAGTCGCTTACGAAGCAGCTCGAACAGTCTCCTGACGGTGTTGTCCGAGCGGTGGGACCTGTCCCTGATACAGAGGTGGATGCAGCTTCATGTTAGCGCCTCTCCTCGTTTTATTTGACTTGCGTTTTTGTGTGTATGTCTAATTTTGTTGTTGATTGTTTTTTATGTGTTATATTTTAATCTAATTTATGTATTTAATTTAATGGAATTGTGACATTAATTTCATTTATTATCATTTATTTTTTGTAATGGATTTTAATTTTAATTATTTTTTTTTTTTTTTTTATGTATGAAGTGAGCAGTGTCAATAGTGTTTAATCCCTAATGACAGCTCACTCCACGCTCACCTTACCCAAGTTTTCACGGTGAGATGGTTACAGAATCGCACGGCTGCTCTCAAAACGGTGAGGGAAAACATCGTGAGGAAACCGACATGTTCTAGAACCGAAAAATTCGAAGACATGTGACATCTAGAGACCCGCACTAAGCCCGCGTGGTGGATTACGGCCCACTTCCTCTCACCGAGAGAAGGCCTGTGTCCCAGCAGTGGGAACAGCAGTGCTATTCTGTAAAAATCTCACCGTAAGAACTTAGGTGAAGTGAGCGGGAAGTGAGCTGTCATTAGACATTAACACTATTGACACTGCTCACTTCAAGCTCACTTCACTTATGATTTCACGGTGAGATTTTTACAGAATCGACCGGCTGTATAGGCTGATTATGCAACAAAATACAAATAACATTATTTTAATTGATTGTCAAACGAACTGTAACAAATACAATAAATCTCAATGACAGCGAACATTATTTGTTACTTATATTACTTAATGGAACCATTATCAACAGGACCTTGCTACATTAGACTAGTTTTTAGACTTAAGGTCATAACACACGTTATAAAATTATTAGCCACGCATTTTGTCTGCATGACATACCTACCTATACAAAAGTATGTCTCAGCCATTGTAACATGATTATAATGACCCTAAGCTTTAAATATTAGTTGACTGTTTAACCCGGCGTCATTGAGGTGAGGTCAAAATTACCCAGCTGCTTTAAAAATTTCTAATATTTTTGAAAGTACTCGCGTGACGTTGCCGTTCTGTTCAGTAGCTGGAGCCAATATTGTACTTTTTTTTATTGTAATTTTTGAGTTATTTTAAAAGTTGATTAAACTGAATTAAAGGTTTCTGAATTATTATTTTTCTGTTTTATTATCAAAACCAGAATACCTTTATACTGAAATAATGACACAGTTTACGAATTTACTTAAAAAATATGGAAATACCATTTATTAAATATATGGGTAATGTTGACCCACCTCAACTTCCATGTAACTGTTTCCTACCACAATGACGCCGGGTGAAGTATACTGTTCTTAAGGTGGGGCTGTTGGTATTAATTAAAGCCTGAGTTATTAATTGTTATGATATAATAACATGGATTATAATAACTTTGTTGTAGGTCACAATAGTTTTATCTGTTGGGTACAGATAAAATTATTGCGACCTACAACAAATTTATTTTAACATGATTTTAACCCTTTACGTATCCATGAGTTAACATAAGTCTCTTTAATATTGTTTTTTGTCTTTTTCTACATACTGCAATATTAGTAAATACTGCATGCTAAATTTTCGACATTCATCCTTCTTTAAGAATATATTCAAGCTCATCTTTAGTACTTTGCTTGACGATATATTTTATTTCCGACATTATTTTAAATCTGGAATTTCCATGAGATCCCATGGTTCAAAACATTACTACCAGTCTGTGATATTTTTTTAGAGTAATTACGAAGTTTAAAACACAGAATACAACGGGCTTAGTACCTTTTAGACGCGGCCTAATTTTAGTTACGTGGATATAGTGGGAATTCAATTTAGAATTGTTAAAAATATAATTTAAGTTACGAAAACCTTAAGTATTTCTTACTTCTCTTAGAATTTAATAAAGCCGTTGGATTAATGTGACAAGACCTGCAAGTTGTATTTTTCTACATTTTTATATTACTTGTAAAACCTTTTCTATATTCGTATTGTTGTATCATGATAAATTATACGTGTTCTGTGGCGAAGAGATTATGTCTTTTTTTTCGCTACAATACTTTAAGCACGAATTTTCTGCTACTGTCCTTACCCCCCCCCCCCCCCCCCTTAATACCATAAAAAGCTAAAGTAGTGAACAATGAACCACAAATTAGTCTAGTATTAATACCTATAACAATTCATATCAACCTTTGTAAGAAAAACCATTCAAATAAAATGTATTATTATTCATTATTGTAATATAATAAATAAAATAACACCTCCAAATATAAGTGCATATTACCACCGCACATAGGCATTTGACATAAGAACGCTCTAATTTTGGTCGATTGTCCGCCTATCCTACGCCCAAGGTCCACCAATCTCCTAGACTGCCGAGACGGGCCGCGGTTTTAGGAAACCTAGTATAAAAGACACTATATTATCTGAATTGAAATTATTACTTCCTTGAGAACGATAAAAAATTTAATACACGTTGATAGTTACAGAATTTAGTTTTGAATACCTCGATAGGTAATGAGATGGTGATAAATATGTTTCGATAACGAAGTGTGTCTAATTTATAAGTGATAAAAAATTACAGGTAGTTTATATTTTTTGATCGCCCCGTTGGTGTAATGGTCGCGGGTGCTCACTACTGAACATGAGGTCTTACTTAGGTTCGATTCCCAAGTCGGGCAAAGTGTTATTGAGTTTTTCTTACTGGAATTTCTCAGTGGCGGCTTGGAGTTAGTATAATTTATGCCCGGTTGACGGCAAAAGGCTCGCCCCATATTACATAAGATTTAAAAAAAAATTTAAAGAAAACCTCAAACGGCACAAATACTCCAATCTCCTTGGAACATATATGTTTGAGCCGTTTGGGGTTGAAACACTAGGGCCTTGGGGTCCGAGTGCTCATCAAATATTTCGGGACATCGCCAAACGGTTGGTTGATTCTTCACGTGACCAGAGGGCTGGCCTATTTTTTGGCCAAAGAATCAGCATTGCCATCCAACGTGGTAATGCTGCCAGCCTTTTGGGCACTTACCCCATTGACAGCGATGCGGATGAATTTTTTGATGCCCAATGAGCTCCTGCCTTTTTCTTTATATTTTTTTTTTTTTGGTTTTTTGTTATATACTTGTATATAATATTTGTATATTTTTTAGTATTAATTAGGTATTAGTTGTTTTTGAATAATAAAATAAATAAACTTGAAAAAAAAAAATTAAAAGATTTAAACATATCTCCCGATATGTTTACTTTAGATGCACCTCTGCTAAAGCCTTCGAGGAATACAGGCGAGACGTTATGAGTTTTTTTTTTCTACGAAGGCAAGGGTTGCAAAAATTCTACGTTAGGTACTGATGTTACTACGTTAGAGGCTGAAAAATGGTAAAAGATGGCTGAAACATGACTTAACTGACACTCAGTTTCTGACAGCATATACGATTTCACCTATTGTTAATTCCCATGTCTAATATTGTTTATTGAGTCATGTTATTTCAACCAGTCTATTTATACTTAGGGCTGATTCTACCATAGTCAGATCTTTTATTCGTGGAATAAAATTGACTTCTGACAGTTCTAGTATGGAAACACTGTCAAAAATTCAAAATTTATTCTCAGGATAAGACTCATTCTAGGTATAAAAGTTTGGTGGAATGCGCCCTTACCTACTAATAATAAAGCCAAGGAGTTTGTTGTTTTTTTGTTTGAGCGCGCTAATCTCTGGAACTGCCAGAAGGATTTGAAAAAATAGGATAGGAAAGAACGAAGTAATAGCGCGGGCAAGCGATGCAATGCGACGGGGCACGGGGAACAAGAAATTTTACGCGAACGAAGTCGCAAGCAGAAGCTGGTCTATTATAACACTGTAAGTAACATAACAGTTGACAGTGTAGATTTCCTGATCAAAGTCAGTCTCAAATAAGCTTTCAGGAAACGGAGGTTAAATAAACTTACCAACATTAGAAAATACGCGTCCGGACAAAAAAATCAGACAGCGGACCTTTAGGTACCCCACAAAACGGTTAAAGGTACAGACGCCAGCACATCAAGCTACCCGAAACTGTCAAATTTTCCCAATCAACTTTGTACCTTATGCTTTTAGCGATATAGTTGAAAATCTATTAAAGAAATTTGACAGATTATAGTAGCTTGATGTGCTGGCGTCTGTACTTGCGACATTCTCGTCTATCGGCGTAGACAAGATACCAAATACCTTCGCCCTACCGGTAACTTGTACCTTCAAGCAACCGTCAAACGTACCGTCAACCGGACAACATTGGTTACACTTGCACTACGAAAATCGCCCTTACATATACGAAATAAAGATGCTGTCAATGTCAATTTATTTGAACACTGCTTACGCACTCATTCCACCGTTGACGATTAGCGAGAAGCGAGTAGAGTTATAGCAACTAAAACAAATTGGTGAGCAACGAGCAGCGAGTGTGCGACCTCGACGCGCGCTTACTAGCTGGTATGTACAGACGCCAGCACATCAAGCTACTACAATCTGTCAAATTTATTTAATAGATTTTCAACTCGCCAAAGCATAAGGTTCAACGTTGATTGGGAAAATTTGACAGTTTCGGGTAGCTTGATGTGCTGACCGACTCCTAGATAATTCAAAAATACCTGTAAATCATTGATTCCCAAAGTGGTCCAGGTGGACCCCCAGGGGTCCACGGGAGACTCGACTGGGGTCTACGTTAGATCTAATCTTCACATTTTTTGTCGAGTTTTGGGAATATGGTAGAAATTTAGCTGCAGGGGATCCACCAGAACCAGCAAAATTTTTAAAGTGGTCTATGAGAAAAAAAAATTGAGAACCTCTGCTGTAAATGGTTTAAATTGAAATGAATGCCTTGAGTTTAGTTTTAGTTTGAGCAGATAGGGTGGCAGGGACGTCAACGTGCAGCCTGTTCATGATTCTGAACCTCTTGCGTTTTAATCATTTTTAGGTTGTTAACCCTTTACCGCATAGGAAACCATATAAAAGGTTTGACATGTTTATAGTTTGTTTTACTCTAAAAAAATAAAAAAACTAGCGTATAAATCCTAATGGGGTTTGTTTTTCATATCATTAGCAATAATAAAACACAACTATTTTGTCTATCATCACATACCACTTGGAAATAAAAAATAAGAAAAATACACTAAAATTAATTCTGAAGCTTTAATAAAGACATTAACATTAAAAAAAAAATTGTCACTTATTAGTTTTTTTTTTATATAACCAGCATTTTCCAGTGCAGAACTCATAAATAAGTATAAATAAACCAATTATTAGAAAAAGTAGCAAGTCTTTAAATAAAGTATATCATGCAGTAAAGGGTTAAGGAAAATGCTCTTCTATACATTTTGACCGCGTAGGTATATCACTTTTCTATGAAACAGCTGATTTATTTTATTGGCTACGTTCACATCAGATTTCCAGAAAAAATAGTGGATATGGGATTTGTTATTGTCTTCAATTTAAATGAAAATAACGCAAGTTGAAGCATCCAATGATCCGATCAAATATGATTGGAAAATTGAATGCTTCACAATCTTCAACAGTTAATTGTGGGTTAAATATTTTCTTTCGAAAGAGTCTTAGCCTTAATTAATTATTCTAATTAGAGCAGAAAGATAAGCGCTGATACACTCCATTTATTCTTAATCCGGTAATAGTACACTGTAAAATGAAATATATTTTAACTTGATAAACATCAACTCGATATTAAAATCTTGACTGTAACAAATATACCTGAATGAGTAGATTACTTAATTCGCATTATCTTATTTCAAAATAAAAATATTTAAAAATACCCGAGCAACTATAGGAATTTCTCAGGAACAGCCCGGAGTCTAGATTTGGGCTGACGCAGTTAATGGAAAAAGGCTCGCTTTATATGGGACATGGGACTTATATTTATTTTTTAGTTATAAATTACTGGCAAAAGTGTATATGAATGTAATATGTATGTCACAGTCAAAGCCAGTCAAAAGTAGTTACGACTGATTTTCAGAAGCAAAACTGGATTTAACTTTTTGACTCGTATTAGTAAGTATCGCCAAAATTAAAACACGTGCGGAATTAACTAGCAATAACCACTAACGATTAGGAAGAGAGTGGGGGGTGTCTTCGTGGATTGCACTATCTGTCTCAGAATGAATAACTAAAAGAAAATGAATGAATTAAAGATGAATGAGACGATGTTGAACTATTTCTTGTACCTAACTACTCATTCGAACACTTGTGTTACCAGGAGAGTAGTAAGTTTGCATCCGGGTTGAGGCATATCAGTGCAATCTCTCATGTTACGAAGGAAGTGTGAGTTCTGCGTGACAATACGAGTACACGTTTGATAAGATGATAACGTTACTTAAATGTTTTTTAAAGTGATGCAACTTTTCATTGAGATGTCTTTGTTGCTTTCGTGAATTTTATTTTATTTTCTTTCAGTGGAAGGAAATTATGTAATTTATGTTACAGCTTTGATCAGGAAATGTATCACAAAATCTTGTCGCGATAAATTGCTGTCAAGACTACTGCTACTTACTACTTTAAACCTCATTCACTTCTCTCTAAAATTTTAGATTTAAAATTTTAGAGAAAAGTGAGTGAGTGAGCTTCCTGGGAAAACATGATCAAGTTAACCTACGCTTGCCGCGGTTGGTCCGTGGATTGGTGACAATCTTCACATACCATGCCTCGGAAAGCACGTTAAGCCGTTGGTCTTGGCTGTCATTCGTGGATCTTTGACAGTCGTTACGGGTCGTCAGCAGCCCGAAAGTCTGACAACCAGTCTTACCAAGGGGTATCGTATTACCCAGTAACTGGGTTGTAGAGGTCAGATAGGCAGTCGCTTCACGTAAAATACTGGTATTCAGCTGCATCCGGTTAGACTGGAAGCCGACCCCAACATAGTTGGGAAAAGGCTAGGCAGATGATGATGGTTGGACTAGAAGCCGGCTTCAAGATAGGCAGGTGATGAACATGGACCCATCATTCCATAATGATCTAATATGTATATAAAATTTAATGGCACACCGAAAATATTTAAAATGAACTGTCCAAACTTGTCTCTGCAACAACAGTGCTAACGAATCACCAATAAATACTTAGTATCGAAATCCAAATGTTCGTAATCCATTGCTGCGCTACAACAAAACCTTTTCAAAATAACAAAACAGAACCGTAAAAAACACGCAATGCACTCAAAAACGAAACGTAAAACTAAATTTTTCGTCAAATATAAACTAAGTTCAACAAATGAGACGTTTCACTGGATAACAATCGTGTTCTCGATTTACGTAATCGATTGTTAAAAGCTATTATTGTTTATGTTTTTGTCTAAACTCTAAAGGCGTGATTCACCCTGTTCTTGATTATGCAAGCAACAGACACGAACAAATTGGTGTACAATGTTAAATCGTGCTGATTTCTATTTCGTATTAATTATTTAGTTAAATTACCTAAACACGAGGGTTTTTAGTATTTCATTAACATCAGTAAAAGTTTTCCTGCCTTTAGTATTTTAAGTAGGTAAGTACTAAAATCTTATACCCGGTTTCACTATAACTAGGCGACACCTAAATGCAATGTCTAAATATTATTCAAATTCAAATATTTTTATTTCCGAATTACATCCATATATTGTTAGTAGAAGTATAACTTAGCCTAATGTTAGTATTAAATTAAATTTACAATAATAAACAAGTAGTGTACCATTGAACTGTTCGTTCAGTGGTACACCGCTTATTTGGATAAGTGTGTCTGTACACTTACCCACCTTCGTAAGAGGAGAGAGTCCCACCGGTCTGTAAACACATTCAGGATGCCACTGGAGGAGGAGCGCAAGCGCGCCATCATGGAAGCGCATCGCTTCCGCATGATCGCGGCGAACCCGTCGACGCACGCTTCCGCGAACATCCCTGACGCGCTACATCGCCACGGCAACCCCAAAAGCACCCTGAATGCGTTATTATACTGTACGCGGAGGTCGCTGTATGCCCGCTGGGTATATTTGGTCCACAGGCTGCACGTGTAAAGCGACTGGCAGAAAGCCTTAAAAAGCGTTATCTTTACAGGATCAGTACAGCGTGCAAACCTGCGGGCCAGCATGTTGCAACGGACAGCCAGCGACCTGCGCTCCCTGTCTATGTCAACATCATCTTTTAAGTCATCAGTGACCCAGTGGCCCAAATACTTAAATTAATGCACCTTTGAGTTTCAACTCTCGGCGCTGATCCTAGGGTTGAAAATCCAACGGCGCGCTTGCATTACAATCATTCTACATTTAAATTTGTTCCACAGGCGCAAAATAAATATAAGCAATTCACATTTCACTTTATCACAATTAATCAAATCCAGCCTGTCCCTTCCTGCCCTACCCCAGCGACGCCCTAAGCCGTCCTTACCCCACAGGGGGTGCCCTTAGCGTGAGGTTGATTAGATATTAAGTTTTTTGCGCCCTGGTTAGAGATCTGAATTTCTTAAGACAGTAAACCCGGCTAAGCAGTCGACAATCTTCTAGGTTGACCTGCAAGATGCCATAAATTTTAATACTTAATCGCATTTACACAGATACAATCACCTAACTTGGTTTTTAGGGTGCCGTGCCTCAAAAGGAAAAACGGAATCCTTATACGAGTAGGACCATTTTGTTGTCCGTCTGTCAGTCTGTGTCAAGACCCTTTATCTCGGGAACGCGTGTAGGTATCGAGTGGAAATTAAAACTATATACTCAAGTCTACAGTCTATTGAAGCTGTGAAAAAATCAAGCTTCTAAGTTTAGGCAAAAAAAAAAGATACAGACGTCTATGCCGCAAAAAACTTATATTTCGACACTCATAAGGAATCAAAATTTATAGGATACTTCCCGTTGACCTAGAATCATGAAATTTGGCAAAAAGCAATGTTATGTAGCACAAGTAAATGAAAAAATCCGAATACCGTATAATATACGGTTTTTTAAATATTATTTATAGTTACATACCTACAAATTTGTACGGAACCCTCGGTGCGCGAGACCGACTCGCACTTGACCGGTTTTTTTTTTTTTTTTTATGTGAAAAGAAAGATATTCAGACTGCAGGCGATACTACCAAACTTACCGTTATACCGTATACTTAAAGTCGAGCACATTTTTTTACATTTTCCGTACCAGCCCGTGCCCACAATTAGTGCACAAGGATTTCGTCATCAACAAATCATCGGCTAACATAACAATGCGTACAAATAGCTGTTAATTATTATTAATTATACCACATTTCAAGCTAAAATAGGCGTTTAGTTCGGTTTCGTCAGCCTGACTCAATCTGCCATTACAAACATTTGATAATACGCTATTCATTAATATTACCTCACACGAGTTACCAGCGAATATGGGAAATATAGCGTTGTACAAAAACACTTAGATATTGACACAATAACAATAGCAACTGGCAACCATATGCGCAAGAGTTGTGTCCATTATTCTGAACGATAATGAAGTTATATTTTCGTTACTTTTTTTTTTTTGCAAAAATTCAGCATATATGTTGTTTATTTATTTATATATTTGTTTACTTTTTATTTATTGGATCGCCAACAGAGGCTACTTAGTTACCGGGTGTCACCATTGTGTGGATACTGGATCGGATCGCCCGGAGGACTCGGTGAAGCATACGGTGGAGGTCTGGCCAGCTTGGGCGGAGCACCGCCGCGTCCTCACGGCGGCGATCGGCGGCGGCGATCTCTGGCGTCTGGCCCTGGTCCAGACCATGGTAAAGAGCGAGAGTGCATGGGAAGCCTTCACCTCCTTCTGCGAAGCAGTAATGCTTGCGAAGGAGGAGGCGGAACGCGTGAGCGAGAGGCAATCTTGGCGCCCTCGCACCCCTAGTCGCCGCAGGAGAAGCCCTGGGCGTCGGGAGTCAAGAGCCGAGGTCGACGGGGCGTTGTGTTCCACGCGCGCCTCAAAGAGATGTCAGCAGTAACTGACGGGGTCCGCTAGGGCCGATGCCTGCCAGGGTCGCGGGTTGTGCGAAAGAGTTACCGTGACCCTTGGCACAGGCAACTGAAGGAACACGGGTGGGTTTTAGTCAGTAAAAGTCTGACACTGGAGAAGGTATTTGATAATTTCCCAACAAAAAAAAAAAAAAAGGCGACACAGTTACATGCACGTTAACATAAACAGGGACAAATACAAGTGTGCGCTTTCAATTATAGATGACCACGTCATTTACTTCATCTAGGTAGGTACAACAAGTTTGACAAGGACGAACACATTGAAATAAATCAAAATACATTCAAGAAAGCTATAGGTAGCAATTGCAAGTGAAGCTTTAGGTAGTAGTGTACACCCGCATTTTATTATATTTCAGTCCCATTTAAGTAATAAGGAACGCGCCTATTAAAAAAAAAACAAAATTAAAAGTAATTTATTCAAACTAGGCTGAGAATCAGCACTTTTCGAACGTCAAAATTACAAAAGACAGTCCCCCAAAACACCCACCCTTCACCACTTCCTAGTGCTTTCGCCGGGGAGAAGAAGCGGAGCAACAAACTCCCCAGCAGCACAGCTGTCTGTTCAGCTGGAAAATACTTGATTGAGTAAAATATAAGGTATGCAAAGTAATTAACATTACAAGACACAGAACAATACATTAAATTATTTGGTATATGTCAGCTAACACGCCAATACACCAACAAATACAATAAAAGCTATACGTACTCAAGCAAAAAAATAACATATGAAAATTAAAAATGTAAGCAAAAACTTACTATATAAATAAAAGTCTATTGCAACCAACTGGGCACAAATCCAGACTCCGGGCCGCTACTTAGAAATTCCAGATGGAAAACCTAAAACCCAATAACACTTTGACTTTGCCAGACCCGAGAATCGAATCCTTGCTCAACAGTAGCGCTTGCGAAAACTAGAGCGACGGGGCAGTCTGTAGGTTACGTTGATAATATTTTTTAAACTCAAACTCAACTCAAACTCAAAGCATTTATTTCAATTAAAGGCACTTTTGAATTGTCAACGGGTCGGTCAGGCAGAAAGATGAAGCTAGTTGCCCCTTCCAAAGCGTAGTCGGTACCTGTGGAGAAGAACGGGCAAGAAACTCCACGGACACTCTTTTAAATCATAAAAATTGTTACAAAATTTTGGTTACATTATTCAAGTTGAAATTATACATGTGAGAACGATGTAGAAAGTCGTGCACTTTGAAAGCGTCCGTACTAAAGGAGATAAAAAAAAAAACTATTCAGAAATGAAAAGCCTTGGCGGTTAAGAAGAGATGACCAGTCCCTACTGGCGGCGCACATTCACGAACATAACGTATAGGGATCATAAACTAGATGAAGTCGATGTGTCCTAACTGACTACTCTGAGAAGAAACTCCGAAACAAACTCAGAGGTCACAGTCTCTTTTAAAGTCCAAACATACTTTTTTTTGTTCAAACATGTTTCAATAATTGTGTTTAATGGTCCCATAGAACATTTGCGTAATTCAATGGAAACAGTGAAAAATTATATATAAAACTAGCGACCCGCCCCGGCTTCGCACGGGTGCAATGGAAAAACACTGATAATTTTAGAGCCATTATTTCTCGTAAAAAGTATAGGATAAAAAATGGTTATTGTGGGTTATCCCTAAGAGATAGATATATACCATCGCGGATTTTTTGTAGACCTTTTTATGGTGTACAATACTGTAGTACATTATTTTGATCTATCTCGACGGGTTCAGCCAGCGTTTACAATGTAAGCGCAAAAAAATGTGTTTATTTACGACATCACATTAGAAACCTCTAAAATTATCAGTGTTTCCCTACTATATTATGCATGTATTATACATATAAACCTTCCTGTTGAATCACTCTATCTATTAAAAAAAACCGCATCAAAATCCGTTGCGCAGTTTTAAAGATCTAAGCATATATAGGGACAGACAGACAGGGAAGCGACTTTGTTTTATACTATGTAGTGATTGCGTTCCGGCCGCATCTCACGGTGTCTATTGTTTCGACGAAATTAAGCGCTCACATTTGTAATTGACACGGAAAACGCCAATGTTAACAAAATACTCATTAAACTCCTTGACTTAATGCAATAAAATGTACCCAACAATTGCGTAAAAAAGCTATCATCATCATTGGAAGCCTTGTTCTACCCACTGTCGAGTATGGGCCTCCTTCATTTTTTTTTTTTTGGTGCGCTTTGGAAATCCTCGTGGACTTATAACTAACTTACTTACCTTTGGCTTTCACCATCGTGGGGGTGACGGGGGAATGCCGGGCTCTTACCGGCTAAAACCACCGTGATGTTCAACCTCGGCCTATGGCTGGGGGCGCAGGATTTGCATAAGCAGTCACCGCTCTCCCGACAGGCCTCAACCCACTGTTCCTCAGCGGGTCCCACCTCCCCGTGCGGTCATTCCCATAATGGCCGCACCCACTCTCAAGTGGCGCGCGTGGAACACTGCGGTGCCAACTCGGGCCTGTCTGGTCTGACGACCGACGCTCCTAGTTCGTCGCCTGCAGGCCACCTCTCATGGAGGTCGCAGATCGTTTTGCGCCCTTCTCGGGCGCCCGGTGCGTCTCCTACGGGAGGGGTACGGGTCTCCTTCCTTTTGTGCCATGCTCTCCTGGTCTGCGTTATTTTTTCAAGATTTACACAATCACCCCACGTATGTGTAGTTTTCATTTAAATTAAGCTTAAGAATGTTTGATGAAAGAAACGTATTAGTTAAAAAAATATGCTTAATCTCGGATCTCCAAAATCTCGTAAGCCAGATCCAATGTCGAGACCAATGTCGAGGCCGATCTCGAGACCAGACTTAGCAAGCGAGATCTCGAGTTGCCAATCTCGGCTCGAGATTGTATTCCCTAGCCTACACTCCTCTAATGGTGTATATTTTCCTAGCATAAGTAGTGAAATTATTAAAAACAGTTGAAGGTGAAATCAATTGAAACAATACGCGACATTGAATGAAGAGGTCAATTATCGAATCCGCGACAACAACATTACAAGAGATACGTAAGAACGGGTAACACACGCTAACAAAATTATCCAACGAACATTTCACAACCCTAGTTGACTAGAAGGCTGATTTCATCACCCCATTCACACCCCCGATATTCTAAACAGAAAAGTTTGCACCTCCCTACTAATTCTCGTAATAAAATTCGCTCATGACCTTTGACATGACATGACAAAGCGTAAGTTTCGAAACTTAAACATAAGTCACACAAGTTCAATGGTAGATAGACACCTAAATATCGTATGAGTATAATAGAGGTCGATCGGTCGATCGGTCCTCGTGTTACATACTTCGTGATCGTTGACAAATGATTTCGCAACACCATCGATAATTGAATTAAAAAAGTCCTAAATCAAGGAGTCATTATTACATAAAACTTTTTTATGAAGCCTTCATAATTTCGACACGCATTAAAAAAAGTTCAAGTTGCCATTATGATATGAGTTCTTGAACCTAATTTCGTTCGAATCCGGGGCACGCGCAACAAAGACAATAATAGACCAATGCCGTTTCCATCACGATCTGTATTCGTCATATTTGCTGTTGAGTATATCGATTATAGGCATGTCAATGATCAATACTGGATCGTACGTATACGCTTTATCGATAGCCAAGGCTACAAGATTTACGCGGTCATAATTAGTGAAACGTATTAATAAAAGCGAACAATGTGATTAGACACACGCTATTCGATAGTAAATCTATTGTGCTTGTGCGCCATTGATCTGTGATTTGAATGCGAAATTGAATTTCACACTCTTACAAGTCTTTTATAGTGTAGGCCTTTAGGAGAGTTTCAAAGCAATGACAATGAACATAAAAGGTCGGTAATTAATTAATAAATAAATAAAATAAAAATAAAATTCATTTAATTCAGACTATTTTTGCATTTCCATATGAGGTTAGTATTATTGAATTTAAAAACTATGTTAGTCAAACGCATTAAAATTCAAAAATACCAATGTCAATACCAATATCAATGTTAAAATTAAAAATACATAAATTATTCAATTCATTTATAATCACATTTCAAGTATTCATACCTACTTATATCAGTTTTATTAACCTATCACACACTGCTGACTCTGGGCTTTCAGCGATCATCTTTAGGATTCTGTTGCCACTACCCCTAATTCGACGCATCAGTGAGGCTGACTTTTTGCGCATTATTTCGTCATCCAGTGGCGGACTAACCGGGGGGCGGAAGGGGCGGCCCGCCCCGGGCCTCCGGTCTTAGGGGGCCCCCAAATACTTCCGCGTTCTAAAACTAAATCCTAAACAAGACTTTAAAAATGTGCTTAGTACCTACATAATTTCATCAAGATATACTTCTTGACCATTTGCATCTTGGTTGCATCATGCGAGAGGAGTTTTTCGAAACATAAACTAATTAAAAATATCTTCGATGTACAATGGGTCAAGAGCGACTTGTTAACCTAGCCGTGCTTTCAATAGATTCGAAAAATTTCCAAAGAAATCGATTTCACAGAAGTTATTTCGGAGTTCAGTAAATTGAAGGCACGAAAACACATACAACACGCTACAAAAAAAAAAACTATCTTAGATTTATTTTATCTAATTATTTTTTTTGTCGATCGATTCGTATTTTATTTTCCTCACCCATATCCATTCCATATTGTAGGTATGGATGTTTATTTAGCTTCAATAATTTAATTCAAATTTAAATTTCACTTGCCATATTTTAACGAAATAAACATAAACACGTATTTATACATACAAATGTGAACTGAATAAACAGCTTTTAAAACTACATTTTTTTTTAATCTGGGGGCCTCATTCAGCTTTGCCGCTCCGGGCCTCTGACGGGCTTACTCCGCCACTGAAGTCATCCACACCCGCATCTGCAAATATCCCCGAGGCAATGCAGATTTGAGGAAGTCACACCAGAACCCCAAAGGCGTTGTTGAATTGAACTCTAAGGGCAATATACGCCTGCTGCGTGTAGTTGGTTTTTAACACGCTTTTATTAGTTTGTTTGTATGTAACTGACTCGTATTTATATTTATGTCTGTAATTTATAAGGTGTAAAGAAAAAAGAGTATTATAAATAATAATGAGTATTCTATTCTATTCTATCAAATCAGTATGAATTAAATACAGCTCCTCAAGAATCCAAACGAGGTCCGCCCACAGTAATGGTTCACTTATCTACACCTCTAATTAAAGTATCAGTTCACGCTTGACACAAATGCGACGCAAGCGCAAGGCTAAGCCCCGAACCACACGGTGACCTTTCACAAAGATTATTATTATTTTATTAATTATATTAATTAACACTTATAACGCGTACTGTACGAAGTACTTAGAGATCATTAATCACTGTAAATTATAGCATAATCTTAGGCAGATTTGCTGTTTTGTTTTCATGACAAATGATCCCTAATTTGTGGCTTTGAGTTCAATCAGACACATACAGCTAAGTACGTAATTATCTGACGTAACAACGTAATTTTAAATCTGCGGACAGGAGTATCAACTCAGCCTATTGCAGTCCACTGCTGGACGTAAACCTTTCCCAGGCTGCGCCACAACACCTTGTCCTTCGTCTTCCGCATCCAGTCTGTCCCAGCCACTTTCGTCGTCCGTCTAGCACTAGGGGAGCTAGCTGGGGGGGCGTTTCTACGCTTGCCGATACGCGGTGTCCACTCCAGGACTCGTCTGCTTCATCGGTCCATCGGTCCTTCGTTAAACATGCCCAGCCCACTCCCACTTCAGTTTACTTACTCTGCAAGCTGAGAAAGCTATGAAAAGTACCGGAATTACCTCCGGTACTTTTCCGGATAATTTCATTTCTGATTTCATCCTTCAAAGAAACTCTGAGCATAGCCCGCTCCCTGAGCGACCTCGGACAAGAGTATAAACCCAGATTATCTTTTGATTTTATACGAGAGTTTAATACGCCTGGTTATGTACAGACGCCAGCACATAAAGCTACTACAGTCTGTCAGATTTCTTTAATAGATTTTCAACTTTAGTGCTAAGGCATAAGGTTCAATGTTGATTGGGAAAATCCGATAGTTTCGGGTAGCTTGATGTGCTGGCGTCTGTACATAACCCTCATTAAACTGGGTTAATAAATGAGATTTGTAGAAGGAAATAATATATATACTGGCCCTTTATGTCGTCCATTCAGCGTACGGATTTAGGGTCATGACTGAGCCAAAATGACAGTAAGTTAGTAAGCACGTTTGATAAATCATTGGTCTGACCGCTACGAGCGAATCAAGTTTTTGTCAACATCTATAATAAATAGTATAATACAAAGTCGCTTTTCGTGTTTATCTGTGTGACCGCGTTGTTCTTCTAAACCAAGCTATGGATTTAGATAAGGTTTTCCTCATCATTTAGGGAATTTATTCCGGAAGGTTTATGTTCCTAATGAAAATAAAGAAATCTCGTTTTTTTTTTTTGTCAAGTCGTAAAAAACGTGCGTTCATGAGCGGGTTGCTAGTAACATATAAACTTGAAATTATAGTGACAATCATTATGGGCGTGTCTATTATTTAATAATAAATTATGGAGAATTATACCTTATAATGTGATAATGAATCCGTAAAAGACAAGTTGTTATGTATATTTATTTCATAATCACTGTCCAATCAAGAGATTATGGTCAATCAATTTAAGGCTCAACTATCATTATAGTACTATTATTTTTCTGCCTTTCTAGGGTTCCGTACCAAAATAGTAAAAAGGAACCCTTATGGTGCGATTACCTAAGTCTGTCTGTCTGTCCGTCTGTCACAGCTGGATATCTCAAGAACTACTAATGCTACCAACTTGAAATTTGGAACAGTTTTAGAAGAAATATTTTTTTTTGCAACAGGTACTGAAAGGGGATCTTAAATTTACCGATGGAAACGTATTATGGAGATAAAAATTATCCTATGTGTTAATCCAGCTTATAATAAATTATATCTGTGCCAAATTTCATCGAAATTCTATTAAAAGCACAATATTAATGATTGAAATACTATCGTGAATTCATGCAAGCCTAGTACTTTTGGTTAGAATACTGCTCAGAAAGTCGGGTCGAAAGACACGTGTCGCCATCTAACGTCCTAAAGCAATTGTGACCGTCGAAAGTTACTGTTCTTTTTCTCGGGAACAGTATTTCTTTTTTCTGTATGAAAGGTACTCTATGTCCTTTTCTATACCCCTGACAACGTATATATAATTTCATGATGATCGGTTCAGTGGACTAGGCGTGAAAGGGTAACAAACGCCGCGGTCACACAGACAGACACGAAAAGCAACTTTAATGTATGGATAGATGAACGGAGACGGGAACTTAGGTCACATATAAAGAACCCTAATTAACATACTTACAAACAGATTATATACTAAACAAACATAAAAACGTCAATAGAATGATAAATACGACCTTGATAAGTGCACCGTCTCACTGTCCGAGTGCCGGACACTTACACAACCTAGTGAAAGGTGTCTATTGTGCAACGCGCCTTATCAACTGAACTATTTCACTGAATGTCGGCTACGGACCTTATACACGGCGCGGCATCAGGTGGCCGGTGTTGCAAATTGTTGCCAATATTGATAACAGGTTCATTGCAGTGATTATTTTGTCATTAATTGCTTGTAGGATTTAAATGTAGCTTGTGTTACGTTTGTTGTCAATTTAATATTATCTAGTTTGCAATATGTTTTCGACCTGGCGGCTTTTTATCCAGCTGGGTTTCTCCCGAAATCATGGGAAATCTGGATCGAATCGAAATTGATTCGAATCAGTTTCAGATTGGCTCCAAGTCAAAAAGATGAAAATAAAATTGACACTCGTTCGAGTATAATTCGATATGACACAATTTCAAAGATGTCGGGAGCTGATAAGCTCTTAGGTTGTCTTTAGAAAGTAATTTCTCATTTAAACTTACTCTCAAATTAAGTTCAATAAACAAAAAATTTGTTGAAAAGCTACTATTTTTGTCAGTAATTAATTACATATTAGGTCTAAGACTATGACCATACAAACGGGGTCACGATTATGCCAATATAGCAACAATTCATTTGTTTTATCATGTCCCAGTCTATGACATAATGTACCCTGATCTGTGCACAATGTCAATGACTTTAATTATGTACTAATTACATTCCGTTTGTAATAATATAATCAAGATGTTTGTACCTAGTAAAATCTTTATAAAGGTCTACATAGGTCAGATCATTAGTTGCTTTGATATACATCGAGGTAAATTGCCTATTGAACAGACGGCCTAAGGCAATACGTCGCTGGACAAAGGCCACACCTAAGCTCTATATTTCGCAAACATGTATCAAACGACGCATTGTTCAAAGTAACATAATTTCCATAGTTGGTTACGTCGCCATAATATAAAATCAGAGTTCATGAAAGCCAAAATAAAATGTCATATCAAAAAAGAGCTAAGTTCAGAGCTTTTCAATTATTTTCTCGGAAACTTAAATAAGCACAAATAGTATACATTCCGTGCGATTCTGTAACCATCTCACCGTGAAAGCTTGGGTGAAATGAGCGTGGAGTGAGCTGTCATTCGCTAGGGATAACACTATTAAGTGCTCACTTCACTTATGATTTCACGGTGAGAGTTTTACAGAATCGACCGGATTGTTTTAAGAAAAGAGGCAGTGCAAAGAAACGTTGGGTGAATTTCGTGAAAGATGACATGGCTTGAAAAGGACGTGAACATTGATAATGATGCTCACTTCTTGTCATGTTCTTTGTGCCAATCCATCTACACTCTTAGAGACCTGTCTGAAGCCACTGCTTTCGCTGTCAATGTGTTCAAGATGTAGGCCCTATTTAATATAAAATGACAATGCTATTTGTCAAAACATGACAAAATTGACAAATTAAAAGCAAATCAGATTGTCGCCTGCCACCTGTCGCCTGTCGGTTTTATGAAATAAACCCCTGGTCGAAGCTCATTGAAATTATTGGAATGAGCAACACGACTAAGAAGATTGAGATGATGGCATTAAAAAGTCAAAAGATACAACATCGAAAACAGTAAACACTATCAATGCCAATGATAATGAACCTACTAAACTTTCTTCCATTTTGGCCTGATTTTGCAATCGACTGATAATTTTTATTAGTGGAATAAAATTGACGTCTGATAGTTTTTGTATGGAAGAACTGTCAAAAATTCAAAATTATTTGTCCCATAAAGTTATCTTGCGTTGGAAAAATCAGCCCTAACTCTATAACAATAACAATACACCACTGTGCTATCTTACGACGTAAAAGTGTCACAATTCTACAATAGAAAGGTTCTACAGGCTAGTAGGCATTTTATAAAGCTATTAGTCAGTGTTAGAACACCGGACGACTACACAATAGTGCCCCAATTTCTATTATCCAACCGTTTCCATCGTAAAATCCATTGGTTACGTGTTTGCGAAACGACTATAATATAATAGTGCGGATAGAGTTGTCACTACCTATATAATACTTAGTGTTTATTTTGGGTGGTCACGGATCAATTATTTTATATTAAAGCGAGAAATTGAAGCTATTTTTGTTTTATTTGCGCCGGTATTGGTGATCAAAGGGACTGCCTATGAATTCTGTAAAAACCTCACCGTGAATGCCTAGGTGAAGTGAGTTTGAAGTGAGCGATCAATAGTGTTGATCCCTAGCATTGGGTGGAATGACAACCCACTGGACATTCACACACATAAACATACACACACATAGAGACACACAACATCACAAACCCTGTTTAAAAATAAGACGCACATACAGTTTCACATAGAAATACAACTACAGCTACACAAAGAGCTGAGAATTTGTTTATGAGTCATTGGGAAGGAATGGCGAGGATTCCGCCTAAGAATTTTAAATATTACAGTCATCTGATCGCGAGACCGTCTTACTTCTAGAGAATGGAAACAAGCAACCCAGCAGGAATTTAGTGGAATACAATCTCTTGTATTCCACTAAATTCCTGCTGGGTTGCTTAATAAAAACTGGGTAACTGGGGTTTGGGTTGTTGGTTGGGATAAAACCCGTACAAGTGCTTGTAAAGGTATCTAAGGAATGCTTTTTGAACCTTTCCTAAAGCTAACGCCTACTGCTTCTCAAAAGGATTCCATACTAGAACTCAGCTTTGCTACGGACCAATGCCCCAAAACCAAGCTTGATAACATGGGGGTTGTGGAAGTCAAGACAATTCCTTAAAACAAAGCCAAGGCGCCTGAAGGACTCCTGGGCAGTGGATGTACCTAATGTGGTCGTGAAAAGTAAGCTCACGGTCGAATATGACTCCCAGATCTTTCATGGAATCAGTTCTTGTAATTGTATCTCCATTCAGTTTGAAAGTCTGGGCGCCGCATTAGACCGAAAGACATCACGTAGCATTTTGATTGATTGAATTCCATTTTATTTTCTAATCTACACGTATATACTGAATCAATGTCTGATTGCTGAGCTTGGCAATCGCGCTTAGATTTTATTCATAAAATAGTTGTGAGTCATCAGCAAATACTCTTAAGAGTGATCTGGCATTAGGTTAAGGCTGCCTGTCCATTGACGCGGAGCGAGGCTGCGGAGCGGAGAAACGGAGAAATATTAACCAACAGATAAATTATATTGAGATTTTATGGAATTCTATTGGTTAATATTTCTTCGTTTCTCCGCTCCGCAGCCTCGCTCCGCGCCAATGGACAGGATGCCTTAATGGCTCTGTTTCTGCTCTCCTGAGTCCTGACAGCAGACCTTACTGTGGTCAAAAGAATTTGGGGCGATTGCCGGAACTTACGTTCCGTTTTGAGTTCCGAAAACTTTATCGGAAAGAATAATAAACTTCGCAATTAAGTACAAGAACGTATTCCTTACAAGGATTCGATATTGAGAAATATATCCAATAGCATCCGGTCTAGTTTATGACTCAATTACTTTATACATGATCCAATTTATTTAATAGGTTTATACGTTCTATCAGAAAGGCCTAGTCGCTTTCAATTTTGCAGTTCATTAAATTAAAAAATAAATGAATGGCTCCGTGGAATAATTTTTAAGTATTTCATTAGTTGATTGAATTATCTTTCATTGGGTGCATAAAAAAATATAGTTTACGCTCAAAATTTTGAAAAATATTTTTTTAAGTCTGTTTTACGATTGTTTCATCATGATATTATTTTATTTTTATGAATAAGCTTTCCTTTGAACATTTGAAAATTCACTATTTTTTCTGGCTTGGAATCTGTATGTACAGACGCCAGCACATCAAGCTACCCAAAACTGTCAATTTTTCCCAAACAACTTTGAATCTTATGTTTTAGAGATAAAGTTGAAAATCTATTAAAGAAATTTGACGGATTGTAGTAGCTTGATGTGCTGGCGTCTGTACCTATACGCCTAACTGAGCGGTAAAAAGTCAGCATTTTACGGCTAGACACCGTAAAATGCTTAGTTTTTTGTTTCGGCAGTGCCTTTAATTGTGTTATTAAAACGATAGCACGAAACTGTTACATAAAACTACATAACATTCCATCAGTTCGATTCTGTATCTATCTCACCGTGAAAGCTTGGGTGAAGTGAGCGTGGAGTGAGCTGTCATTCACTAGGGATTAACACTATTAAGTGCTCACTTCACTTATGATTTCACGGCGATTTTTACAGAATCGACCGGCTGACTACGATAATACATCATTTTCAGAGCAAGTCACTATTATAGTCAAAATCAAAAGTCATTTATTCAAACTAGGCTGAGAATCAGCACTTTTTGAACGTCAAAATTACATAAGATAGTCCCCCAAAATGCTTGCCTTTCACCCAAAGACTATTATAACCACTTGACTGCGTATCCAGTGCCCCGACGCACGAAAACTATTAGTATTTTGTCGCCTATGTATAGGCTACGGTACTAGTAGCAATTTTAGTTGTGTCCAAGTGTTAGACCTGCGTGCACGCTAAATTAATATAATTTTTTTATAACGTTTATGCAATTATAACGCATCAAAATGCCTTCATGCGCGGTGAAGTGGTGTGGGAAACATTCTTAGACATCTAGTTACAAAAAGGATGACATAACTTTTCATCGGTACATAAACATTACGAAAAATTATTTTTGATTTAATCAGATTATAAGCCACTGCAGGGGTCTATTTAAAATGGTGGCTGGGTAAACGAGCACACTTTTTGAGTCGCGCGTTGATGTCTTTTGGAAAAGTCTCGTTCTTGTATTAGACAATTCTAATGCTTCTATCCCTTTCTTTCCTTTTGTATGTTTATCGTAAAAAATAGTGCTGTTATCTTTAATAGCTGAAAGTTGATATCGAGAAAAATAAAATGAATACACTTTTAATTCAATTCACATACTTTAATAAAATAACTATCTACTATTAACCGACTTCAAAAAAGAAATACCGAAGAACTGAGAACCTCCTCGGTTTTCAGTTCGTCGGTTTTTTTTTTTTTTTGTATTTTCCGGGATTTTTTAGTTCTTTCTGTCCCCGACCGGGGCCGATCAGTCCATTTCCGGGATTTTTTTTTGTAATTGATTGATTTTGATTAAATATTATTTCTATGATTTTGATTTAGTATTTATTATAATGTTAAAATCCATTTTATCGATATCGACTATTTTCTCTTAATGAAGTAAAGCAGCCCTAACGATGCAACTTGACCTTGAACTGACCAATTGCAGCCGTGCGTTCTTCCTCATCCCCCGGCCCGCAGTAGTGAGTCGTGTGCTTCGAAGAAATCGGCCCATACGCTCTCTAGTGGTTATATTCTCTATGCTTTCACCCCTTCCAAGTTCTTTAGCTGGGACGAAGAAATAGCCGCAACAAAATCCCCATCAGCACAGCTGTCTTTTCAGTTAGAAGAACTTGATTCTATACAATAAGTAAGTAATTAATATTACGAAACACAAAACATTAAATTAAAGCCATATGTTAGCTAGCACACGCCAACATTACCAAGAAAAACAAAAACTAAAAAATGTGACTTACAATGAACAGGTAAGTGGTACATCTGTATATAAATATAAAGTAATGAGGAAAAACACATTGACATTTCGGCTCCACAATCTCCAGAGAAGAATTACAAAAACTCAAAGGCATCAGGAAGTGTAGGGTGCAATCCCACCTAAAAGCCAATTATACCAATACCAATATTGACACGGAAACGATCTTAGTCATCTCCGAAATGTCATAATGTTTTAAAGCATGATCAGTTAAATTTTTAACTACCGAGCAATTCAGGAAGTCTTTGCCCACCAATGCTGAATTTAACGCTATACGAGATGCCTGTGCTACAAATATTTTTGTTGACTTTCTTTCCTATTTATCCTTGCAAATATAATACGATTTAGGGCTGATTTTTCAATCATCTGATAACTTTGTTCAAGGAATAATTTTGAAATTTTGACAGTTATTTAATACAAAAACTGTCAAACGTCAATGTTATTCCTCGAATAAAAGTTATCTGGCAATGGAAAAATCAGTCCTTAATGGAAATAAATAAAAAATCATTTTAATTCGAGTATCACTGACTCTTAATAGAAAAAATATACTCATACAGTCACATACACAACACTACTAATTCAATTTAAAAAATAATAATAATATAAAATAAAATATTAATAATTTATTAATATTATATATTCTTTTTTATTTAAATATATATATATATATTTTAATGTGGTTATGTTTTTGGCAATGCTTGTGAAAAAAAAAGCGCTTTGGGATGTTGATATCGTCAAAGTCGCGGGAATCACCTGAATGAGGGACGCCCGGAAGTATGGCAGAAAAAAGAGGAGGCCTATACCCACCAGTGGGTGATTCCGGGCTGCAATGATGATGATGATCATGAATGCGTATGGAATACTTTAATCGGTTGAGGGACAGACGGTCACGAGACAGAACAGAATTTTTATTGTTATATTTAGCGCCTTGGGCTAAGTCTAGGGCGTTTAGTGTCCCGCAAAGTATCAAATGTTTTCCAAGCAATATTACAAAAGTCCTGATTAGAATGCTATTTTAAAAAAACAATGCTTTTGATATTCCAATATTTATCAAATTAGTCAGTACATCATGTTTCTTATATACTATTAACAACCCAAAGACATGTACCTATATCAACAAAAGAAGGTGCGTCAGAGAATAATAACAAAAAAAAAAGACAATAAAAACAAAAAAAAAAAAAAATAATAAAAAAAAAACAAATCATAAAGACAATAAAAACATTGAGGCAAACAGCCGAAAGATTCCAGTTTGACTTGTCATAGCGTAAGGGAATGACAATAAAAATGGAGAACACAGAAGGAATCCTAGCCTCGAAACTAATCAGTCAGATGGTGTGAGTGAGAACAATTTAAAAATCCATCTTATTTCAAGATCCTCATGAATAAACAGATATGGTGTACAGGGTGGCAGGGACGTCGTACCATTGATTTAGCACATAATTCTAAAGGAGTATACCGTATTTGCGTAGGAAATTGCCCCTCAACCGACAAGTGCGCCCTCTGGCCAAAATAAACTAAAATGTGTCTTGAGCTTATAGCAAAAAGATTTATATCTCTAGGTTGACAGGAACATGTTCAAAAATGGCCTTGATGTTGCATTGAACTCTATGCGGAAATTGATTTTTGAACTGCCATAGGAAACGGAACCTTGTAAATCGCAAATATCTCAGCATAGGTTTATAGAACTAAATGGTGCATAAAATATATCTTTCCGTAAACGTTTGGTTCACCCATAAAACTAACTGAAAAACCTTGGTAAGGTAAAAGGTGAACTTTCGCTCACACGAGCCTCCAGCAACCCTTACATTTACACACAACTCACTCAGTTATCTGAATTTCTTCACCATCTTCATCTTCAGACTCCGCCAGTGGCAGGCCTTCGGGGAAGTGGTGGTTGAGGAACTCTGAAGGAGAACTTATGTCTGCTAGATTCCGTCCATAGCCTAGATACCAGATCACTGAGGAGTTGTGAGCACGAGGACTGACTGTCGTCGCGCCTCGAAGGCACTAGCAGTAGAAGGTTCTCACACTATCTACGTTTTGACGGTCGAGATCACACAGGAAGGCTCGAGCACAGAACCTCTGTGTCCATGATGAGGTGCAGTTTTCGATAGACTCCTTTTTCGTCGGTTATTAAAAAATAAATTAGCCGTTCCATACATTTTGATCGCGTAGGTATTGCACTTTTCTATGAAACAGCAGATTTTTTTTTTATAACCTACGAAAAGTCTCAACGCAGATTCAGAATCATATACTGAATTCACGGTTACAGTTTGCGCGTCGATTTCTATATGATATATATAGGATGCATCGAAAGCGTCAAGTCATGGGCAATGTAGTACGTCTACAATAACAGCTTATCAAGATAAAGATCACTCCAGTACACAAACAGTGACATTCACTTGACTTTTACAACTACACGAGATAATAGCCGGTACAGCCTCCGGTAAAGGTTTCTCTTCCTTGCTACAATTTGTATACTGTGACTTTATAAGGGCCTGTCCAAATAATCTATTAAATATAGGTACGTCAGCGCTCGGAACTTGCATTACAAATCTATACAACGTGTAACGTTAAATGCGCAAAACCTCAGACACCCCAACTGATTTTTAATTCAATTGACCTATTTCAGAGAGAAAATAAGTCATTAAAAAAATTGTAAAGGTTTGCTGTTTTAGTTTTCCTGGCCATTCTGATCGTTTCTTGCGTCTGCGACGACGCTTTATCGATGGAGGAGTCGTCACCGGGCCGCTGCGCCGCGCTGACATTGGCTTGCTTGACCTATTAATAAATAGACACGGCAACGTTTTTAATGAAGTTTTTTTGAAAAATGTGCCCTATATTAAAAAGTGGTTCAGTTAATTCTGCTCGTTATTCTGATCAAACTATTTTCAGGTTTTGCGCATTTAACGTTACACGTTGTATAACCATTAAGTACTCTGTTGGTTTCTGTGAAAAACTTTGACATTCAGAAAACCATCGTTGACTGGTGCAGATCTAAGTTTTCGCGCAAGGGGGAGCAAATATTTCTCCCTGAGGGAGAGGGGGTTGCCCAAGCTTTGAAAGCCTTTGGCACCTATTTTTCGTAAACTCAAGAATGGGGCCCCCTTTTCGAGGATGACTAGGTACTATACGGTTAGTACATATTCTAAAACTATATCTAATTTAGAGTTTTAGGCTGTATGGTCGAAGCATAGGGGCGGGGTCAACCGCGCCTGCTCGTTGATGAAGCAGATATTTTGAAAAGTTCTCCAGCCTCAAAATCTCTCTCTTCTCGTCGAGGAATATTGTACGCCAGATGACGCCATTTTCTTCACAGATATCTGTATAGCCATTTCTGGTTAGTTATACTTTCATATATCAGAGACTACCTATATTCAGAGCAGATATAACAACTCTTGCTATATCATTCAATATAACTGTTAAACTTTCTCAAATTATGATATTCTAATACTTTAAATAATAGTATTTATTAATGAAATTGTATTTGCCATCATTCTCTCTCCATCCATAATTTTACTAGCATGTAGAAGTCAGATTTTCAGGCTTACTAGTTGATTCGCACGAATTTACTCGCCCGAAACGGGCGAATCGTCACTTTTTAATAATATTATTTTTTCTATGTGCAACTCACACGGAGTTAATTTATTTATGGGCGAGTCGACAACTCCAGAAATATGTATTAAGCAATTGGCACATTTTGATATGTATGCAGTAACGTTAAGAAAAAAGTACACGTTTTATAATACTGCCGTGCTAAACGCAAAAGCGGTATCTCAGGAAAAACTAGTTTTGAGAAAATTGAAGTTTTGCCCTTAGTGCTTTGAGGTAAAACTGTGAAAGGGAAAACTTTTTTAAGGGTTTTTTTATATGTTTAAAATAAGATACCGCTATTTGGCTTAGCTTGTTGGATGCGTATTTCTTTAAGATATCCGATGCCATAAAAATCAAAGTCACGAATTTTTTTGAGCTACCGCTTTTGAGCTTAGCACGGCAGAATAGTTAACTCTTATCACTTCTGTGCGCTAGTTTCCTTTTTTCTGAACGTTACATACATATTTCTGGAGTAGCCGACTCGCTCACAAATACATTAACATCGTGCGAGTCACGCATATAAAAAATAATAACATTTAAAACTGCCGAGCCGGGCTGCCGGCCGAGTGAATTCGTGCGAATCGACTAAGAAGCCAATTTTCTATACCACGGCAATCGTGGCCATTGTATAACAAAGTAACCAGCTTATTCGCTGATAATATTCGATTATCTTGCCAGTACTTCCACCCACACAACATAAAACAAAGTCCATCAGTCCATCTAATCGATCAAGTTGCCATTAATCTTCACGTACACGTCACTTTCACGCGAAACCTATCACGGATATGTTTTGGTTATGGAACGATTATTTTTGTCTATGCTCTGGTACATCCGATTGGGATGCTTTAGATGTGGTGTGGTTCCATTTTTACGCGATATTTTGTTAACTGACGCCGGAGTGTGTGGCTCTATGCCTGTCAAGTGAACTGGAATTGAAAAGACAAATTGATGTACATATTACATATTCGTTACATCGGAAATAAATACTAGACATACTAGAAATACTAGAGAAATAAATTTATTTATTAGGTTAGCTAATACTTAAGCTCAGCTCTCCAGCCAGATGGGTGTATAAGGGTGCGTTTCCACAGAAGCGGAGCTGCGCGGAGCGGAGCGGAGACGTGTAGGAATCGTCCAATCACAGACGAGACGAGTGACGCGATGAGGATTTCAACTATTGTGATTAGTCAATTCCTGCACGTGTCTGCTCCGCTTCTGTGGAAACGCACCCTAACATTCAGAAGATCGCGGGTTAGACCAACCAGGGAAGCATGGCACAAAAGGGAGGAGACCTGTACCCAACAGTGGGTGGAACAAAGAAAAAAAAAAGAAAGAAAACACGTTTGTTTGCGGTAATCATGATACAGAGAAAGAACACAAACAAAAAATAACAAGTTGGTGGAATGTATGCGTCACATACACGCAAAACAGTCATCGCTCAGCATAATGCTACGACCCTATACGAGACAGAGCCCCAGTGCTGGTTTTCAGCGACAGCCGGCGTTGACGTGATGACGTCACTCGGTGCAGTGTACGATGAGATTTAGATAACACAATAAGAAATAAAATAAATACACAATACCTAGTTCTAAATGTTTATACAACATGTAACGTTAAATGCGCAAAACCTGAAAATAGTTTGATCAGAATAACGAGCAGAATTAATTGAACCACTTTTTAATATAGGTCACATTTTTCAAAAAGTCTTCATTAAAAACGTTGCCGTGTCTATTTATTAATAGGTCAAGCAAGCCAATGTCAGCGCGGCGCAGCGGCCCGGTGACGACTCCTGCCTCGGTAAAGCGTCGTCGCAGACGCAAGAAACGATGAGAATGGCCAGTAAAACTAAAACAGCACATAAAACATTTACAATTTTTTTTATTACTTACTTTTTTTCTCTCTGAAATAGGTCAACTGAATTAAAAATCTGTTGGGGTGTCTGAGGTTTTGCGCATTTAACGTTACACGTTGTATAAATATAATATTTATAAAATGGTAACATTCCGGGCAACGACTCACGCGTCGCCGGCGTTTAGTCAACCAATGATGTTCACGTTTATTTACTCCAAACAGTGCAATGGAAACACACCATTCGTTAAAACATCTGCCTCCATTTTATATTTAAACAATAGCCAAATTACATATTCAGTTCAGTTATCTAATGTGTTACAATTAATTGCTTTTATATCAATCGTATGGTTACGTCATCCTTTCTATAAGAAATCGGTTTACATCGTAATTACACTCGTAGGATGTACGAATACTTTAAGTATGACTGTCTAATTACTTAGTTTAATGACCCTGTGCAATAAGTAAATAGTATAGATTTGCAGATGGTATCTACATTTAGTAAGTTCTAAATAGAGCAATTATTTTTACATTGGGACTAATACTTAATTGGATTACATTTTTTATAATTTGTTGCGCACTGAATTCTACGAACTACGGGCAATTTCAACTCTCAACCACAGTGTTTACAGTACCTGTAGTCTATGGAGTAAAATCTCAACGTGAAAACTCAATGCGTAGCATCATATGGGATGACAGTTCACTTCAAGCTCACTAAACATTTCACCTAATTTTCCACGATGTGCAGAATAGACCGAGTGGACTGTGACTCAGCTATCCATTGCTTAGGCAGGAACATTTTGCCCAAATATACCTAAATATTTGGAAAAAGATGAACATCATGCTGAGATAGGGCCTCCTTTTAGCCTCGTACAGGACTTTCTGTTTTTATTTTCATTGTACTTTTTTCATTTTTATTTTTTATGTTTATAAGAGTGTGTTTAGTTTAGTTTCTGATATTCCTGTGCGAGTCGATCCGCCAATATTTAAATTAGGAATAGGTGCGCCTATTCCTAATTTAAATATTGGCGGATAGGTGCGCCTATTCCTAATTTAAATATTGGCGGATCGACTCGTACCTGACTTTTTTTTTTAACATTATCTAGTGTTACTATTAATAGCAACTAAAACAAAACATTTTCACTATATTTTTCTTATTTACCTGCTCATTACGGCAGTAGGCAGTAGCAGTGCCTAACTAGATAGCTCAAATTGAAAGTAAAAATGATTTAGCGATTAACATCTGTGTCAGTTTCGTGATCGATGAACCGGTACATGTTACACAATCTTATAGGCTATTTATTGCTAATCTAATTATTCTTAAAGTATTTGCCGATTATCTGATCTGCTGTTTAATCGACCAGATAAATTGCACACAAAATTGGCAAAATGGAAATAATTTTTGGTATATTATTTTACTTTCGATATTGTTACGTTACGAATTTTGAACATTATGTCGCAAAGACTGACTTTAAAATTTCAATTTCAATTAAATTCCAATTCATTCATTCAGTAACAATTCACATTGCGTTTGGATATAGTCGAGCATGAAACATAATTAGATAAGTATTATAATACATACATACAAATACAACGTGACGCTACAATGGCGACATTAAGGGCCCTTTCCCACGGCAAGATCCCGTTTTTTGCTGCTACGGTTTTTTGCAGGATCCCGTTTAGTGGTGTATGTGCTTAAATAATAGGTCTTTACCTATGAAATTGCCGTTTTGTATAAAAAAAATTAAACGGGTTTTTTTCATGTATTTTTTATTTGTATTAATCGAAGTAATCACCCATGCAATCAATGCATCTTTGCCAACGCAGCGGCAGTTTATTGATGCCCTTCTTAAAGAAATCAGCTGGACGGGAGGCAACAAATTCTTCAAAGGCATTTTGTACTGCCTCTCGGGTATTGAATTTTTTTCCCGCCAAGAAGTTATCCAAATTCTGGAAAAAGTAGTAGTCTGTAGGCGCAAGGTCTGGTGAGTAGGGCGGATGACGGAGAGCTTCCAACCCCAGTTCTTGCAACTTGGAGACCGTCTGCTGTGCAGTATGAGGTCGCGCGTTGTCGTGCAGGAGCAGCGGAGACGACCGATTGACCGATGCTGGTTGGAGATGTGCCAGCTTCTCCATCATTGTGTTCAGTTCTTCACAGTAAACATCTGCAGTAATGCTCACCCCGTTTGGTAAGAAGCTGTGATGAATCACACCGGCGCTAGACCACCAAACAGTGACCATCACTTTTCTAGGGGTAAGTTTTCGTTTAGGGCATTGTTTAGGTGCTGAACCAGGATCCAACCAACTTGCTGAGCGCTTGCGGTTATCAAACAGAATCCATTTTTCATCGCAGGTAACAATGCGGTTCAAAATTCCTTCATTTGTGTGTCTGTTGAGCAGTGCAAGGCACGTCTCGACGCGTACTTCGCGCTGGCTATCATTGAGTTCGTGGGGCACCCATTTGTCAAGCTTTTTTACCTTGCCAATTTGAGGCAAATGGACCAATATTGTTTTGACGCTAACTTCGAAAGCTGCTGCTAATTCAGCCGTAGATTGTGTATCATCAGCTTCCACAATCGCCTTTAATTCGTCACTGTCGACCAAAGTCTTCGGACGACCGCGAGGTTCATTTTTCAGGTCGAAATTTCCAGAACGGAAGCGAGCAAACCAATAACAGGTGGTGCGTTGGTTTTTAGTGTTAGCTCCGTAAACGTCGTTGATGTTGCGTGCCGCTTGTGCCGCGTTGCTGCCACGACGGTACTCATATTCCATAATTACTCGAATTTTAACGTATCCATGATGACGAAAAAGATTGAAATGCGATGAAAATGTAACACTAATCAATAAACAAATGACTACTTTTGGAAACAAAATTCCATGTTATTAAAATAAAATTAATTTTAAATTAGAATTCTTAGCGAAACAAAAATTTATTTGATTTGAAATGGCCAGTACTGCAGAACGGCAATTTCATAGGTAAAGACCTAATATATATGTTCACACAAGCATCCGGTTTGGCGGATACTGCAAACGGGATGCTTGTGTGAATATGTATATTTAAACACGTACACTACTAAACGGAATCCTGCAAAAAACCGTACTTGCAAAAAACGGGATCTTGCCGTGGGAAAGAGCCCTAATTAAACACGCGGTTAGGGCTAGTGGCCAGTAATCAGAAAAGTTATAACAACATAAAATAATTTCGTAATTTGAAAACTACCGCCTGCGCCGCTCGCCAACATGGGCTCTCTCTCACTTCCCTTCAATTCGCCTACTCTTTGCACGTTATTCCTCTTAATTTCATTGATGTGATGATGTTATGATCCGTGACCCCGACACGCTACAGTTCTTTAAGTACAGGTTGCTCCAAGATGCTATTTAAAAAATAAATAAATAATAACGTTTAATCACATTAATAATAATAATAATAAAACTTTATTTTCAGACTAGGTCCATAATATTGTTAGTATTTTAAAATATGTTTATAAAACGAAAACGGGAAACCGTATACATGTGTTAAATTAATGTCTCCATGAAGAGCGTTTGCGCCGTACAGCATTTCATACAAACTTTCAAGCCCTTGTTTTTCGAAATGAATGAACCGATTTTAATGAAACTTCGTACGCGTAAGCAGTATACAAAGGTACAAACTTAGTTAAGAACATTTTCGAAAATAGTGGTACAGCCAAATTAGACCGATTTTAAATTCTCAATAGAAACAGAGATTTCCAGTTATCTTTTTTTAAATAAGACATTTCGAAAATGTTCTTTACTAACTTTAGTAGTATGTATTGTTTTTTCTATGGGCCCTAGTTGCCTGAAATAAAGGAATAAATAAATAAATAAATTATAACAGTTCAACAACATCCGTTGCGTTATTTACGTTGTTAAGCAGACAATTTTTACGAACATAATTATAAAGCAATGGATTAGCAATATCGTTCAAAATGAATCAGATGGTGATTAATAATAAAAATAATAAATAAATAATAATTTATTCATATACTTTTTACAAAAGAAGATTGAAACAATATTAAAAGTGTATTACGCAATTAGGGTGCAGTGGATCCATCACGTGCAGCCTCCTGCAGACAAACGCGACGCGACAGCGCGACGCGACGCTAGTAGAACAATTTCTATGACAACTTCGTGGAATTTGTTCTACCAGAATCGTGTCGCACTGTCGCGTCGCGCTTATCTGCGGGAGCCCTTATGCCTTACAATTAAAAACCGTTCTAATTATTCATTGCACGACATACGAGTTACGACAGTCTTTTCTACTACGCTTACCTACATTAGTCGTATATTTGTCCCATGACCGCTACGGTGAACGTAATGTCACGCCGAGCCAAAGGTTAACCTACCATTCGCCAGCCCACGGAATGTCCGATCCAAATGCAATTTTAGCCTACCTAAATGCACTAACATTAGTATTCACTGGATTGTCGGTTCAGTTATGCTGGGCCAATTCGAATGCTTTATTGGTAATTGCCTGGTATTGATAATATACGATATACGCATCTTAATGATGGACACTACACGATATTGCAGTTCTACGTACTTTAATATATTATGTATCTTAAGATACCTATCTCATCTCACTTTTCAATAGAACATCCTCCTTTATGTCGATTCTGTAAAAATCCCACCGTAAAACTTGCGTGGAGTGAGCTGTCAGTGTCATAATATCCCACTGATGCTAGGGATTGACTAAGCAAACATTTACAATCATAATCGAGATTTTAATAATATATTTTTATGCTAATTCTATTGATCATTTTAAATAATTTCAAAGCTAATATTTTAATTGTCAATACAAAAACTTCGTCAGAATATCAATTTTCTTTTTTCCTAGATAAGTCCTTATATAAGGACTAGTCTTTATTACCCTAGATTATAGCGCCACCAAATATGTACTAATGTTTTGATAAACAAAATACTAGCCTTGAAAATATATAAAATTATCAATAGAATTAGCATAATTTTTTTTATTAAAATCTCGATTATAATTGTAAATGTTTGCTTAGTCAATCCCTAGTATCAGGTGGGATGACACTGACAGCTCACTTCACGCTCACTTCACCCAAGTTTTCACGGTGAGATGGTTGCAGAATCGCACGGATGAATAAATTAAAAGTCATGTTTGACATCAAAGTCAATTGTTTTTATCATACTCTGGCCCTCTCAACCCTTATCGAAAATTTATTTGGGGTGGGCGCAGCATGTCTTTTTTTTTATATATCTATCACTATCCGTATAAGTAGTCATCTCCTGCTTGCCATATTTTTATTATTTCAAACAATCCATCCATCATTCCCTTGGTCTGCCTCTACTTTGATAACTATTCAAATTCTTACTAATTTTTTTTAAGTAATAAAAATATTTAGTCAGACTCTTTCAAGCAGTGGTTCTTGGAAGTCTATCTACTCTAGCTTAACGGAATGTTGGTTGGAAATACAAACCAGTACCCAAATTGCACAATACACTATCAAATTCAATCAAAATCATTTTGAAGGATATTGCGTATCCATTGCTTCATAGGTTCGAAAAAGTTGTCTGGTCAAGAACGTACATAACGCAATGAATGTAGTTGAATTGTCAAATGAAAACCATTGCTACTGATAGTGTGTTACGCAATTACTCCTCAGACTGATGAAAGAAATTATTTAAACGCATGAAAGACGGTTGAAAGCATTCTTGTTAAAGAAATTATTTAAACCCACATCAATGTGGTTGAACATAGATGTGGGTTTAAATCAGGGGCGTAGCTACCGCTGTATCAGCCGTATCAATGATACGGGGCCCCCGAGCTACAGGGCCCCCAACGCGACTTGTGTAACCAATTTGTTTTTAAATAATATACAGAACCTGAAATTCTTGTTGACCAATAAGAGGCCTGTAATGAATGAATATCCAATGAAAATATTAACAATATCGTTTTATTAGCTTATGGCTTGGAACAGTGGTGGCACAGTGGTAACGGCCCCGACTTACGAATTGTAGGTTGTGGGTTCGAACCCAGACAGGCGCTTTAATTTTGAAACAATGCCCTCATTTAGAGTTTCACTACACTCGGGTAAGAAGAGCCCCCTACAAATTTTGATACAGGGCCCTTTAGGACAAGCTACGCCACTGGTTTAAATAATTACTTTAACAAGAATGCTTTCAACCTTCAGCATAATAATGTTACCACTGCTGGGATACATGACTCCTCTCTTCGAGACTACGTTGGGTCCAGGCCGCTATCTACCAGGTGGGCCCAAGCGGGTTGGTAGATGTCACATGTCTTCCAATTTTTGGTTCCAGGACATGCCGGTTCCTCAAGATGTTTTCCTTCACCGTTTTGAGAGCTTTCATTCTTTATTTGCCGAGGTAGGTTAGGCATTATCCTTTATTTACCTCTAATGGAAAAAAGAACAAGAAAACAAAAAAAAAAAAAAAAAAAGCCGAAACACAAAAAAAAACCCGAAACGCGAAACCCGAAACCCGAACCCAAAACTTTAAAATTGGATTTTGTTCAGTTGGTATTGTGTCTGTCTAATATGTCTATGCTCCACCACGATTCTGAAAACTACCTTCAATCAACTTAGCTTATCGCGGTCCACTGCTGGACATAGGCCTCTCCCAGACTGCGCCACAACACCCTGTCCTCCGCCTTCCGCATCCAGTCTGTCCCAGCCACCTTTTTAAGGTCGTCAGTCCATCTAGCTGGGGGACGCCTCACGCTACGCTTGCCGATACGCAGTCTCTACTCCAAGACTTATTGTCTATTCCAACGGCCATCAGTCCTTCGATAAACATGGCCTGCCCACTGCCACTTCAGCCTGCTTACTCTGCAAGCTATGTCGGTAACTCCGGTTCTAAAACTTACTTATTCTGTAAATTTTCTCATTTGATCTTTAACTGAAACCCGTATTAGTTTACAAGACATTTCAATAAGTTAGCCAGGTCCATCGATCATTCAAGTTTATTTAAATCAATTTCCAACAATGAAAACTAAATTCAATTAACATCTAAAAAATACTGAACTGCCTATAACGTTATTGATCAACGTTATTACATCCAACAAAGGCTTTGATAACGAAGTCAATTTCGCAAATACACAATGTACTTTCGAAGTCTTTCACAACTTTAAATAAATAATTGAAAATATAATAATAGATCGCCTACGCACGCCCGTGGTGTCTACGGTCTAGACTTGGGATTATGGATTACTCAACCGTTGACATAGCACTTTAGAGATTATGTAGCAAGTGCCGTTCATTCCTCTTGGTTGATTTTGTCTCTTGAAATAAGAACTGGGACAATCCGAGTAACCAAAATAACTCATAATGCTTATCACAGTCAGCGTGGAGATTCATAGACGACTCCGCCTTGGAGTGCTGTTTTCCACAAACGATATGACACTTAATATCATGTCCTACGTGTCCTGTCGTCTGTTCGTTACAGGAACTGATGGACGCTAGTGATGGCGCCAAACACGTAGCAGAATTCTGGGCCGAGTACATTTAGTTTGCGATCAACACGCTAAGAAGAACTCAACTCAACTCAACTCATCCTTCATTTGGAATTGGCGTAGCATCTCTTCTTCTTCCATCCATTTATACATGTATATTATCTTTATCACTCTCCTGCCATCTCAATTGATTTGGGGTCATCGCAGTATCCTCCTGAGTGCGCCATATTTATACTAGTTTAATATCGTAAACAAAAACTGCAACATCTATCCAATGACTAGGCTCGAATGTAAGAAAAGTGTTCAAGGATGGCTACAAAAACTTAATTATGAAGACACCGAACATCTGCTTAAGATACCTACTTAGTCACTCACTGTAACTCATACATGATTTCTCATTCAAGTCTAATTATTTTAAACTTACGACTTTACACATACATACACTACACATACATAAATTACACATACATACATTACACATCCCTAAACATTCACTCACCCTCACACACATGCGTTGTCCACTCTATTTTCTGTATAATTTTTACTGTTTTATATTTTTACTTCATTTCTCTGTGACAATGAAACTGCACTAATGCCCCTGCTGTCCCTCGTGGGAACCTGTGTATACACCTTTGTGTAATAACTTTTGTTGGAACACTGGTACTCATAACACAAGTTAGATCTTACTTTGAGTACCAGAGTTCAAAATACGCTAGTTTTTTTAATTTTCTGGTAACACAGTTCTTAGCGTATCATAGTTACTAGTGTTATTGTTCACTTTTTTGCGAAATAAAGAATTTTATTTTTTATTATTATTATTATACCTCAAGATGTCGGAAAGACCGGTTGTCCTTAATAACGGACAAAATGGGAGATGGCCCTAAGTTCTGAGATTATACAACATTTGAATTCTCATTGGTTGACTAAATCAAGTGTAGCAGCGCCGATTTTTAAACGTAAAACTAATATGTGTGTTAGGAAGTACGTCCGGGTATTACAAATGTATATCAGCCGTGCGATTCTGTAACCATCTCACCGTGAAAGCTTAGGTGAAGTGAGCGTGGAGTGAGCTGTCATTCACTAGGGATTAACACTATTAAGTGCTCACTTCACTTATGATTTCACGGTGAGATTTTTACAGAATCGACCGGCTGGACTTACATATATATACGAGTATGAGGACTTTATGACATACGATAATTTTTCCGTTATAATGACCTCAGGGATTCAGGAGGATACGTATTGTATACAACACTGCATTAACCTACAATCTTTATCATAATTAAAGATCTCGCATGTTTTTAAATTATAGGAAAGCTCGGCACTGTTAAATATTATTCTGTATTGTATTGGACTACATAATTTGTAATCGCGGTTTAAGGCAACAATCACGCTGCGAATATTAGACGGCAACTTCGGTTTAACGTACCTACAAAATAAAATACGTATGTACCTAATTATTCAAGTAAACAGGTTTACTGGTGTGGGATTGTCCGAAAAATTGTTTTTTAAATTTTTTGATCTCTATACTAACTTAGTTTATAAGTAATTTGTGCTACTAACAATAATATGGATGTGTGAGAATCCGAAATAAAAGATTTATTATTATTATATATTTTACATATCTCGGGACCATGAGGTCGCGGTCCTTTGGAAGGCGTACGAGGGGCCGAAGCCAGCCAATAAAGGCAAGAAATAGTTGGGAGCTCTGTTCCTCGTCAGTTTTCACTCCAGCCGGCCAATTAAGGCAAGCCAGAGGTGAGGAACAAGACTACTCCCGGGAGATAGGGTCCGTGGGGTCGCTACTGCCCAACAGCTTGCCACATGCTTCCCTGCGGATTTCTGTATCTCTCTTGGTCTGGCTCCTCACCCTAGACTAGTTTCGGCAAGGTAAACTCTTCCGGCACAGGCCTAGAGTTCGGAGCTCGCAAGCCCCACCAAGACGTCAACGTAGAGATGCGGCGGTGGGGTTATTATTATAATTACGTCTTTTCACATTACTCGGGACCCTGGTGTCCCGGACCTTTGGAAGGCGTACGAGGGGCCGAAGCCAACTCGTACGAGTAGAGGCCCGTAAGACGTTTTTAATTAAATGTGGCACCAACCGACGATTATCCCTGTTCGCACCATTCAAGTGCAGTCAAGGACAACCCCCGGTTGATGTAGGACTATTGCAGGATATGGAAACAAAGATATTGGATTATGGGTTTGAGTGGCTGAAGAGAACTGGTTAATTAGGACTGTTTATGTTTATTAGACAAAGGGAAACGCCCATTCTTGGCCATGTTTTGCCCAGCAATGTGATAAATGCAAAAAAAATGCCCATTTAGTAACTAAAATATTGCTATTACTTATTTGTCATGAAATCTCCGGAATTAAAAGCTGATTTAATCAAGAAACTCAATCGTTTATTGCCTTATTTAACACTTCCGGTCGTTGGTCCTGTCAAAGTAGGGATGACAACTTTTACGGAAAAAAATCGAGAAACTAAAACGGGTTACGTACCAAAAATCGATTTTTGGAAAATCAACTTTTATTACGTATTGTTTCGCTTTTGTTATTTTCTTTAGAGGCAAAAAAATGTTTATCCATATTTGGCCTTATAAATAGATACGATCTATTTAACCTATTCCGTGTTTCCAGTTTTTTTCTATATCGATTTTTCGATAAACCGATCTTATAACCTCACCCCTACGTCAATAATAATCGTAATTGACAACAGATTGACATTGACATTTTGTTTAGTGCTGTTTTCTTGCGACTTGTGATTTTCATTTCTACTAAGTTTGTCTATTTGATATTCCGACGACTTTGATTACCATGTGGTTACAACTTGTATAATTGTTAAGAATGACGAAACAAGATTAGAAGCAAAACGACAATATTCTTGCAATTGTATATCTGGTCGGAAGACAGTAGGGTGTTGTGCCCACGTGATGACAATTGTGTGTTTCTGGGGCTGGGCAAGGTTTCAATTAAATATAAATCCCCCAGTCTAATTCCTAGATGACGTGCTTGTCATTTATTTAAATGAGAACGAATAAAACTCAGAAACCTGTAAGTATGTCTTTTTTAACCTTGATTTTTATATATGATTTATAAAAGTCCAACCGAGTTCTATGTAAAAAATAGTGTTTATTTCTTTATCTATGTTGTGAACCCTAACGCCTATAATTTGTTTCTTTCGTGGGCGTCACTTGGCCAAAATCTCTTTATCAAATGGGCATTTCCCTTTAATCCTGAACAATAACCCTACCGATTCGTATAATAATAATTATAGCGAGGGTTTATTTTTTTTAGTTGGTTCGATTCCCAGGCGAGACAAGCGAATTTTAGAAGATCTTTGAATGCAGTGTTGTTTCTTTTAAAAAATAAAGGAACGTTTCCTTTCAGTAAAATGAGCTAACTAAAGGATTGAAGGTAGTTCCCCTCCAGAGCCCATAGATTTTTTCCAGCCTGTATAGTCATCGATATTCTAACTCAAAACTTTCCTCGCGGCATTTCCCTTGTCCATGAAGTACATGCCCATACAGATAATGTAACTTGCTCTAAGGTTATTATTATTCTTTGCCCATACTATAACAACCGATTTCACACAACCTCAGCAGCTGTTTTAATGAAATATTTATTAAATGTATAAAGACTCGCGTGACGTTGGCAGCGATCAGCGTCGTGAGACGCGTTTAGTTTGTATATTTCTAACTAGATGGCGTTGTACATTTACGTCACGTTTCTGAATCGCGGTGTCAAGATTCTCCGCCGTTGAACGACCCTCGCGAATTTCCGTAATGAATTCATACTTACCTGGCATAGGGGACACCGTGATCAATAAGGCGGTTCCCCCAGGGCGAGGCCTTCCCATTGCACTGCGGTTGGGTTGACCCCTGCGATTATCCCTAATGTGGATAACTCGGATGCGTTATTTTTGGTAGTGGGGACTGCGTTCGCGCCGTCCCCCTCAGAATTCTAAAAACAACTTCCTCACACAACTTGTGTTGTATTCACAGAACATATATACCCTAAGAGGGAAGAATAACTGCTCCGTACAAATTTTAGGAGGAAATTTTTCCTTACCGACTGGCGCCATCTATATTCCGCCCACGAAAACTAAGGAGTAGAAGCTAGGGCGGGAATTTTGAACTACAGTGCATTTTATAGATACTTTGTATTGCATTTTATGCACAAGTACAGCGCGTTTCTCGACAGTTTCCTACAAGATGGCCAATTTTTGCTCAGCAATAATTGACATCAACAATCACTATCGAGAAACACACTGTACTTGTACATAAAATGCTAAAATTTATATATACAGAGCAGTCTAGTAAAACAAAGATTAGTACTTGACTTTTTTATTTAGCATGTGAATAATTATAATTTACATAACAGATTAATTATTATATTATGACTGATTTTACATGAACTACGAACTCATCACGAAATTAAACACAAAATCAAACAAGAGTCACTGTCTCAACACCGAGTCTATATCTCACAAATACGCACTTAATTTCACCAAAACACAGGAACGCAGGAGCAAGCTCGACTCAACGCTATCAATGTTTGTAGAATTAAATGGAACTAGTTTATTTATTACAAATAAATAAGTAAAAGATAAAATAGTGCGCAAGCGGCGGCAGACATTTTTCTTGTGACGTCAATATGACGTGCGGACGTTAGTGTTGCCACACATTACCCTCCATATCATTTTTTTATTATGTCTTAATCAATTACATATGTTATATTTCTCAATAAAATATATTTGTGTAACATCAGAATAATAGCTAACGGTTTTTTCAAGGGTAATTTATTTTAAAAATCAAATAATAAGCTCATTATTATGGAAAATACGAAATTGTATTTTTAGTGGCAACATTATTATATTCATCTCTTTTACTCTCATGGCGTTGTCTTTTTCTTGTTTTCAAGCCCACCTACATACAGTTCGTAGAACAAAGTTGACAGACCCTGGTTGTATTGACTGTGTTTAAGTTATAATAGATAACTAACATACCTCTGTATTATATTATATTACGGTACACGTACTCAAACCTGTGTTGTGTATCGATTACTAGTGTAGTCCTAAATGTGCTGCGAAGAAATATAAGCATTTAGAAACATGCTACATTAGCACATTAAACACAAGTTAGCGTTTGTTTTATAAATTACACGTTCCAAAATAATTAACTCTTTATTTCCGACCACGGCAAATATTTATTCACTCGCAGCTCACCTTATATTCGAGATCGTGCCTACACAAACCTGCCAGTCTCATTATACAATTACGAGCCAAAACCACCAACATCCGTAAAACAACGCCCTACTAAATCTATATTAACAATATTTATCTACAATTTATAGAACCATGTTCATTTACATACAATGAAAATCGCCCTTATGACCTAAAAAATAAGAGTTATAATCCGGATTTGAAACGTGAATGTGCCACTATAAGGACCTTGGGATTTGAAAGTGCACGCAGTAACCGGAACATAGGTGTACTTACCCGTATTACGTTCCAGGAAAAGTCGAGAACATAAAAAAGCTATATTTTAACCTTCATCGTGTCGTTATGGGATCTCGTGTAATGGACTTATGACATGCAACCTTCCTCACATTGTGTCTGATTCTGATCTATTTTCTTTTCATTACCTACATAATTCATAAAGTAATTTGTGTAGGTAGGCAATTACCTAATAAACAATATCGAATTTTTCCATACTTACCTACTACTGCGTAACCCGTTGTTTTATTTTTGATGAAATAAATTATAAAAAAATGTAATTATACTTCACTGCTTCATTTCAATCATCATAATTATGAAATACATGGAAAGATACGAAAGAAAATAAGTGTAGGTACTTATACCAACTATGCTAACAAATACATTATGTATGTATGAAGGCAGGTACAAATTCGAAATCTTCGAAAGACCGTCTTCCTTTTCACAAAATAGGTTCTAGCTTAATAATTTTTCAGACTATCAACAATAATGCTGACCACTTTCCTTGGAAAAAAACTTGGTCGCCATAAAAAGTTCTGAAAGATTTAAAAACATTTTTTTAAACGTTAATGACATCCTCCAGCATGAATGCCAATGCCAGTAAGTAGGTTTAAGGACAAGAAGGTTTTAATTAGGAAAGAATGACTTGCGCTTTTACTTACCTATTTACGATTGGTGGTGTGATTTAAATTGTTAATTTTTGCCTAACATTGCCTCTTCCCTCAATCAACATAGATTTTAAAAAATGCCAAAAGAAACGGGTCTGGTTTTATTGGTCAGGCTGATACTGAGCGCCCACTCCCGGCCGCTATCCCACTACTGCCCGATGCGGGGACTTTTGGCTGCTGGGTTTCCCCCCTGGCCCGATTCGCCCCTCCTTAGTAGACCTGCATCCCCCAGACTCCTCCGGGGGATCCATATCTACACCGGGCTTAGTGTGGACGTCCAGTCAACATGGGCCACTCAGCACCAGGACCCCTGACCTCAAACCATCCTCCGGTTCCGACCTCCGAGTAGCCGGATTACAGGAGACGCCACGCTCCCAGTCGAAAGTCTAGTTGAAATTTTCCTACAGCCTATGTTATATGGTCGCTAATTCAAATCTTATAAAATGACATATTTATGTATCACAGCTTTTTACATTCTCGTGATCATTATACATTTTGAGATTTTTAATTATCTCGTTGTATTTACGATATTTAGGTTAAATTAGCTATGAAAGTTCAGCGCCATCTACCAATAATACATGAAATCAACTGTAGTGTACTCTGATGGATAATAAAGCCAGATTTAAAATAAAGGTGGCGTTATTCGCAGTTTTCGAGATATTTTAGTGATCATTTCTTTTCTTATATATTAATTAATCGCATTTGTGAGATAAATTTCAATCATTGTAACTAAAAACAAATACATGAAATCGAATAATTCATAAAATGTTACGATCACAAAAAAATAAATAAAGTGAAATTGAACCAACTCCGAGTTTGACAACCGACACAGCTGTTCAATTTGTTTCTTTTGTTTGAAAACTCAAGCAACGGTGCATTTTGAATATTCAAAGTCGTACTCATTTTATCTGAACAATATCGTAAAAGATTTACAGGTCTCGTTTAATTTGCGGTTTCCCAGCATGGAATCCGCTGGTTTTTTAAACTACCAAAGGTAAGTACCACAAACTTTTTCTCCTCTCTTCTTATTTTGAACTTGCGCGCTATATTGTATTGATTTTCTTTCCCGAAATAAGTTAGAACGATGTAAATAAATCATAAAGCGGACCTTTAGAATTTTCTTAGCATTTAGTTTATCAAGCAAGCTTTCAGTCGGAGTTTCAGGTGTTTTGATATCAGGAATTGTGTATTCTAGGAATAGTGTCGGGGGTTCGTCTAGCTTGACCCCTGTGAAGCCTAGACTCGGAAGATTTGTGGATGTTTACTCGCCCGAGCATCTAAATATAACACCGCGACCAGTAAGTAATTTATTTATAGCAAAATTCGATAAGTTCTTTGAATTTTATTATTGATATTTTGAATGTTCTTTGCATATTTTACAGAAACCAAAATTCACATTCACTGAAGCCAGGGATGATAGTCCAAATTTACGTACCCCTGAAAAGTTCTCTGGAGTTGAATTTAAATGCAGGTATGTGTATAAACACATGTATTAACTCTGACTCTCATTCTTCTTAGCTCAGATATTTGCTATTTTCTTTATAAACTTGTAACAAACATGTCTGCAGTCAGTTGTTATGGTGAAATAATAACAAAAACAACTTTTATGTTTGTCTGATCTATGACCAAGAAGTTTTTTTATCCCATAATTTCTTGTAGAACTGCAAAAGCCCAGCGCGGTTTCCGGAATGTGTTCAGCAACTGTTCCTTTGAAGGTAACCAAAGCTTTCCGCGCCTGAGCCGCAAGGCGCGACCCATGACCATGGAACTGGAGACACCCACCAAACTGAAGCAAGTGGTTGATCTTGTTAGAGGTTTGTATAATAGTTAATAGTGCTGCCTGATATTTGTCAGTAAACCAGTGAAGAATGGACTGGTATGACTTAAATGTGCTGTCTCTTTCAATATAGGGTTTTCACATAGATCTATAGCTAACTAGATATATAGATTATACTTTCTATTTTAAATAGTGCATCAAAAAAGAAAACAAGTTTAGGGAGCATAGTCTGTTTACCAAAACTATTCCTTTTTGTGGTAAAAGTCAACAATAAAATCAAACCAATCGACTACATCTTGAATATGGCAGACAAATCAATTCTCTACATTGTCCACAGTGGATGGGCCAAACGGGCTCCGATTCAACACATCCCTAGCAACTGAAGTTGCAGGATCACCTGCACCGTCTCAGACTGAACGCTTACAACAGACCATCAACCCAAGCAAGGCTGTCTTCACCATTGAACAAAACACTTCTAAGGTAAGGAGGAATGATGAAACTTGTTTCAGGTCATCATATTACCTGGCTTACCAAAGTACTTTGCCTTGTATGTGGTGACAAAAACACATGTGCCGCTGTCTTGTCATCCTACATGCAGGCCCTGCACAGCGGAATATCTGTTAGTCCTATGACAATGAGGTGTTTATTAAATGACCCATGGCCAGTTAAAGCTGCCGTAACTGTACTTAGCTTTTGTTTAGTTAGAACCTGCTTCGTGAGGCGGCCATCCACTGCACGAAGTGCTTCCTTAGCCTGCCTGCACTCGCCTTGGTCTGTCCAATGTTTGTCATGTTGGTCTCTGGTGCGTTTCCTTACCAGAGTGCGTAAATACCCGAAGACGCGCGATGGGCTCAGGTCCCACTATGCCATGCTCGACCGTCTTCTGGCAAGCTCTTCGGCTGCATCGTTGCCTATTGAACCGCTGTGTCCTTTAATTCATTGAATGGTTATTTTATTGATGTTACCCACCTCGTTGAGGTGCTGGTGGCACTCGTATATTAGCCCAAAGTCAACTGTATAACTGTTCAACTCTTGCGGCCAACAACTTGCGGGCAACAGCCATGCTGTCTGAGAGTATGCGGATTGAGTAGTCCTTTACTTCCCTGGCCATAATGGCTGAAGCAGCCAGAGAAATAAGCATGCATTTGGCCTGGAACATTGTGTTATGGACCCCAAATGGTGTGGCTATATGTATGTTGAAGTCCTCCGAGAATATCCCATCACGTGTGCCACTAACTGTTTTGCAATTACGCCTATTCAAAACAACCTCTTTGAATAATCTAAAAGAGCATTATGTCCTTATAGAATATAACACACTCTCAACACAGAACAGAAAAACCACTCTAAGATATTTCTTAATAAATACTTTACCAAATAACAACTTTCAGATTCTAATAGTAAACAACAAAGCCTGTTCATTGCTGGGCTACTCATCAGGAGAACTGTGTGGACTTCGCTTTTCAGACCTGCTCCGCAACAGGAACTGTAAGACGTTCAGTTTACATGAACCTGAAGACTGTGATACTTCGGAAGATGGGACTGTTATTTTGCTTAGTGGAAAGGTAATAACTTTTGTTTTTGTGTTTGTGAATGGAACAGCATATCTGTGTAACATATACCTCATAGATACTTTTATTGGTTAAATGTTGTTGAAGCAATATATGCCTACTATTTCTTAGCATTAAACCAGTGATCGTAAATCAACAACCAAAACATAACTAATTAATATAATACCAAATCAACTGAATATCAACCAACCTAGAATTACTGTGCTCGTCACTGTAAAGTGAGTGCAAGTGACATCTACAGAAAATTTTCTGAGTGAGATTGGGAAAAATTCAATATTTGTCCAATAAATTTTACTGTAAAGCTGTTTTTACTGTGCTAGCATGGTAATTTTTCCATTTCCACTGAAACGGACTCAGATATATGAGACAGCACAGTATTCTTTCTAAGATTTTTCTCTCCGTGTAGATACTGTTATTGGTTAAATGTTGTTGAAGCAATATATGCATACTATTTCTTAAACCAGTGATCATAAACCAACAACCAAACCTAACTAGTTAATATAATACAACTGAATATCAACCAACCTAGAAGTTAGTGCTAAATCACACAGGCATTAAATTCTATATGGTCAAGATGCTTCTAAAGGATAGTTCAGTATCGCCGCTCGTGGAGTCTATTTTAATGCCCCTTTATTATTATTACATCCCTTGTATAAATAAAAAGGCATACATTCTATTCTTAGGCCTGTTCTTCACAGCTGCTATCAACTGTTGACCTTTTCATAAATGTCAAACAAGTATAAAAATAATGTTGCAGGTAGTTGAACTTATATCAAAGGATGGTGGTTCAGTCCAAGTGTCGTTATGGATAAGGCAGCTGGATAATGATGGACCATGCTTAGTGGTGGCTGAACCTGTCAACTGTAAGAATGTTGTGGTAAGCTTTTAATTTTAAACAATCATCATCTGCCTAGTCTTTTCCCAACTATGTTGGGGATGGGGTCGGCTCCCAGTCTAACCGGATGCAGCTGAATACTAGTATTTTACATGGAGTGACTATAGGTACCTATCTGACCTCCACAACCCAGTTACTGGGTAATACGATACCCCTACGTAAGACTGGTTGTCGACTGTCAAAGATCCACGAATGACAGCCGGGACCAACGGCTTAACGTGATTTACGAGGCACGGGGTCTTGGTATGTGAAGATGGTCACCCATCCACGGACCAACCGCGGCAAGCGTAGCTTAACCTGATCGATCGGCCCGTGCGGCTGTTATTACTTAGCCACAAGCCCCTCAATTTTAAACAATCATGGATTGATTTTGTCAAGCACACTAATTGCGTAACACACTTTCAAATCACAATCTGAATCATTTTGAAGGATATAATCTGTTCATTAGTTCGAAAAAATTGTCTGCTCAACGACGTAAATAACGCAATGATTGTTGTTGAACTATCAAAATTAAAGCCATTGCTACCTACCGTTAGTGTGTTACGCAATTATCTCGCTAGTTTCGATAGCCTGATCAAATCCATTGTCAGTAAATCTTTTGTGATGGAGAATTTTAAACTTATTTCATTGAAGCAATTTGTCCCAAATATAGTAGAATTGAAATATGATAGATTATCAGACAAGACAAAAATACTTAAGACTTCCTTAAAGTATTTTTGTCTTGTCTGATAATCTGCACGCAAACTTTTACGTAATCCCCAAATTTCCAATCGACACCAAACTTTCTCAACAGATTCATTTTTTTTTTTTTTTAAATACTTCTCAACTTAAATTCGAGTTGCGTTTCGGCTTTAAAACTGCGGTTTCCTATAAGAGCTGTGACCGCCACATGTGGCCGTAATGTCTAAATACAGAGCGTTTTTAAGGTTTAAGAAGAACTTTATTTTTCACTAGCGACCCGCCCCGGCTTCGCACGGGTGCAATGGAGAAACACTGATAATTTTAGAGCCATTATTTCTCGTAAAAAGTATAGGAAAAAAATGGTTATTGTGGGTTATCCATAAGAGATAGACATATACCATCGCGGACTTTTTTGTAGACCTTTTTAAGGTGTACAATACTGTAGTACATTATTTTGATCTATCTCGACGGGTTCAGCCAGCGTTTACAATGTAAGCGCAAAAAAATGTGTTTATTTACTACATCACATTAGAAACCTCTAAAATTATCAGTGTTGCTCTACTATATTATGCATGTATTATATATATAAACCTTCCTCTTGAATCACTCTATCTATTAAAAAAAACCGCATCAAAATCCGTTGCGAAGTTTTAAAGAACTAAGCATATATAGGGACAGACAGACAGGAAAGCGACTTTGTTTTATACTATGTAGTGATAAGAATTGCATACATAATTCGCTTACTGAGAAACAATATCTAAAACTAAGATGAATAATTAGAGCGTATATATATATTGTATATGTATGTAGTATATATATGTTTGTTTTGTTATTTTATATACGTATATAAAATAAGAAAACAAAAAATAGCAAAGAAAAAAAAAAAGAAAAAAAGAATGTGGGTAAACAGATAATATATACTCGATCTACTAGATGTGGCATTAATGGCATAGTCTGTTATTAGCAACTTTTAAGACTATTTTATTTTTAATTTATTTTTCTATTTATATATTTTGGGTTCATACATGGTTTATAAAACATTTTGAGTGTTGGATTTTATTTGTTTTTGTTTAATTCAAATCCGTTAGAAATATAAATGGAAACGCTCTTCTTGGGAACCGTACCGTCTTAGGCTTTCGGAAATTAGAGGTCAAACATTTATTGACTGATTAGAGCAAAACTACCATGATAAAAACTTTTTTTTTTTCAGTTAACAGTAGAAGCCGACTCAGGCATAGTCCTATCGTGCGAGGGTGCTTCAGCGGCTGCACTATTCGGGGCAGAGTCGCGCGACAAACTAGTGGGAGTGCCTCTTGCTTCACTCATACCTAACGCGCGCCTGCCTTCTTATGACGCACCTATGCCAAGGAATATGGCTAGGCAGAAACTTACAGGTTAAAAAATTAAGTCAATTTTAGTATAGTAATTTTTCATTTCTTCCAAGTTACATGCTGCAAGCTAACCTAACTTCTTTTGATTCTCTAACAAATAAAATTAAAATGCTAACTACTTATGTTGTTGAAGCATCTGGTAATTAGCATCAAATCATTGGTGTACTCTTCCTACTCCTTTAAACATTAAAACAATATATTTCTTTACAGGAAGAACGCTGGACGGCGGGTGTTTCCCGCTATGCTTGTGGATATCAAAACCAGATACCACAGACAACTCCCTACGGTCCACTGTCTGTGGTGTCAAGTCACACAGACCTGTGTTTGAAGTCAATGTCAGGGTAAGAAATTAAAATACTTATCTATTCTTATATTTTCAAGCAAAGCTATTACATATTTAGAAAACAATACAGTGACAGGCACATCGATTGGGATGCATTAAAAAGCCTCCTCGTGTAGCGCAGTTTGTTCCGCCAGTTACTCAACTGAACCGAGCGCTCTACGCATCCTGGGCCATTGGCCAGTCGAATAAGGTGTTGGGTGTGACTGACACCCAACACCTTATTCGACTGGCCAATTCTCCCCTTGCGGCGGTAGGGCTAACGCCCGCCTGGTTTGCGACCACCCTCCCACCGGAGTCTGGCGTCAAGCAGCCTGCTGTGTTTCATCGATGCGTAGGAGTTCCAGTGCCTTAGGCATCTTCTCGGCACGCTCGTTCCATCATAGACCTCATCCATCGCTTTCCATCAGGCGTGATCGAGGTCAAGAGCGGGCCCATTCAGCAATAAAATATATATTTTTTTTTTAAATCGACGCGCAACATGCATGGATTCTATAAATGATTCTGAACATCCGCCCCAACGAATGGAATCTTTTATAGAGCTGTTTTTTTTTTCTTATAACCAACGCAAAATGTCTACATGTGTATTAGTGAATTTAGTCTAAATGTAGATTAACACAGTAGCTGCATTATATTTTTTTTTACTTTCATAAAGCAAACAACAGTACTTTCATTTTACTGTCATTCAACCTGACGGTAACACTGATTGACGATAGTCTTTACAAACCACGGTTCCTAACCCGGGTATTCTGCGGGGGTAAGAAGCTGGTAACATATAACAAAGATTAGACCAATAAGACCGAATCTAGCTCGCCTGTGCATTTCATGCTCTAAATGTGTAATCAAATGACAATTCGGAGCCGCACTTCAATTATAGCGCGCGAAAAGTACTTATACGGTATGCACAAATTGTAAGAGTACGATGCACGCCGGCGCCGAGTGCGCGGCGGGGCGAGATTTATATGTACTATATTCATTGGTAATACGAGGGGGGGGGGGGGGTAAATCAGTTTCCCTGGCTACATCAGGGGTGACAAGATCGAAAAGGCTAGGAACCACTGCTCTACAACAAGTTCATTCAATAATCTAAACCTTCCACATCATTCCCAGGTCACCTACAACGTCAGCGGTCTCCTAGTAGTAGACGAAAGCGGTATAATAACCGCCTGTAACCACCACTTCGCGATGCTGACCTTCGGCAAGCCGCACACCGAAGTCATTGGCCATCACATTGAGGATGTCGTACAGAACTTCTGTCAGGCGGCCGATATTGTGAAGATGCCTGAAAGAAACAGGAATATGACTCTGTCGCCTGTCAATAATGATGATAATCCATCAGGTATGTTGAACAAAATATAAATAGTTTAAGAAATAAATAAATAGTTTAAGAATTTTATTGAATTGTTCCTTGTGATAAAACGCGAATTTCAGTCAGAATTTTCTGAGACGATGTTGTGCACATCAAGCTACTACAATCTGTCGAATTTCTTTGATAGACTTTCAACTTAATCACTAAAACATAAAGTTCAAAGTTGATTGGGAAAATTTGACAGTTTCGGGTAGCTTGATGTGCTGGCGTCTGTACATACATGGGAGGAGATATCTCTTTATCAGAATTTTAATAAACTATAAAAACATTGATGTTCATAAGCGATTAGAAATGAAAAAAAAACCTGATTGTTTTGTATGCCCCCCCCGCCAAGTATAATTTTGTAAGTCTCAAACCAAAAAAACACAGATTTTGTAAATTATGCATAAACTATTTACTTTCCGAAATATAACCTCTTCATTTATTATTCCAGCATCAGACACCGACGACGATTCATGCGGTGCATTCAACGGCAGTCAAAAATCCGCCTGCATGTCCTTAAACGTCCATCCATCCATACTGTCCACCACGCGAGAGAAATCGTCCAGCGCTCTCTGTCTCGACAAGTCTTGCAGCATGGTCACCCACACCCCCACTCCCACACAAGACATGGTCTCCAGCATCAGTACTACGGAACAACGAAACGACATATCCGCCCTACCTGACGTCACATCCGGGATGTCAGGAATATCTATAGACGACGAAAATTATTGTCACAGCAGCATATCGAAGTCTCGGAGTGAGAATATATTACGTTCTGAACAGAGTAACCTTGCGAGGCCTGTTGCCAAGGCTGCGGAGAAATCTGATTCTATTTATTATACTTCACAACATTCTCAGGAAGTAACTCCAACTGGGAATACTCCTAGAGTAAGGCTTAACGATCCTTCTTTAAGACTCTCCTTCGATTCAAGTAAATATAGGTCCTTAAAAGCTAATCTACCAGGGAAAGATGATAAGACAAGTTTGTCTTTAGACTTCTGTGACTCAAATGAGACCAGTGCAGACTTCCTGACTCCTATAAACGAGATGCCGCCCCCAGGTTGTGAGATAGAAGACTTGCCGAAGCACAACGGTAATGAAAGCGTTGACAGCTTGAGTAATGATAACGATTTGGAGACACAGACTGAATCTGCACCCAGAAAATTGTATTCCGGTAAGCTAAATGTGTTTATTGGTATATTTATTTTGTTTTTTTTTATCTTATCATAATGCTGCACCGGGTGACGTCATCAAGTCAACACCGGCTGTCACTGTCCATCCACCAGCGCTGGGGCTCTGTCTCGCATAGGGTCTTAGCATTATGCTGAGCGATGGCCCTTTTGCGTGGATATGACGCATATTTTCCCCCAACTTGTTCTTTTTTGTGTTCTTGTGATTTGCGCCATGTTTACCGCAAATAAATGTATTTTCTTTCTTTGTTCATTTTTATCGTTTGTGCTGAATTTTTCAACACCAGTTTTTATTTTTTTTTAATCGGGGACAAAGTTTTCCAATACAAAATCTGTTACACGTGAATTTTATCCACGGGTAAAAGGTATCTGATATTGGAAAAATCGGCCTTTAGTCTAGTAAGCACGTAACAGGTAAAAATTTCAACCCTGAAAAACTTGAAAAATCAAATCTTCCAGTCTACCGTCCAACAACAGATTAATCACAACATAAACACGTCGGACTTGGGACTGGGCTGGAACACAAGCCTCATCTCTGTGAGAGGAGACTAAAAGTACACCTGTGCCTAAACCCTTTGGGAAAAATAGGCTTACCTAATGTTGTGTGAAAATAACTTAAAATACAATTTAATTTAATATTTTTTTTATAAAATAAAATGAAATTTCTTTATAAGAAACTGCTGCAAAACCCTATTCAGTTTCAGTCAGCTTATTCGAGCCGAAAACTGGCAATTCCTTAACTTTTTCTTCCTACAGACGACGCGCCCGAAACTCCGTGCGCACCAAAGCGCATAGTGCGCACGTTAGTGACGACGTCAACGCCGCAGCACTCGCGAAACAAAGCGGAACCTTGCGAGTGCGCGACCGACTGCCAACATAAAGACGGCACCTACAGGGGTGTCGTGCTGCACAAGGATGGAACTCATCTAAGTGAGTACTGTGATGTAAACATTGATAAAAAAAAAGACATGTGTGCAGTTCACACGCGATAGAAGTGTAACCTTCACTAAATAAATATTTATGTAAACGATACACGTGTACAATACACCACGGTTGTTATGATGCTTTTCCTCTAGCTTCGTAATACGCAGGCGCGCACACGTATTAAGACACGTACAACGTTCGGACCAAAGCGTCGTCGTGCGTAGCACGTACCACCACTATCAGCGTATTAGGTTTCTGCTTGAAGGCACCCAGAGCAGTACCGACAATCTACGTAAACTTACGAATATGCCCGAACGTATGAAGATGGGAGAAGGTACGGACAGCGCACAAAAAGGAGATCACAAATATAAGAAACAGTGTGTACTGCCTTCTATCTCATTCTCTCGCACGTTAAATCCTATAGATGTATGTGTTTATCTTTTTATTGTCGCTTTTTCGTTTTATTGAGTTTCAAATCTCAACGATGCTAAAGAAGTTTTCACTTCAAAAAGTCTTTGCCTTTTCCAATAAATCCCATGTCATAGGGGGTGCCCCTATTCTTAACACGTTCACTGTCCATGAGACCCACATGTGGGTCATTTTGGGTTGGAACGAGACGTCCGTGCCATACATGTGGGTCACTGCACTATTCATACATAATGCGTTCTTACTTCGTAGACGTAAAAAAAACATACTAGTAGTAATGTAATAGTAGTAGTAGTGGTATAAAGGCAAGTACCTCAGTGCACAGGAATGAAAAAGTAAATTGGACGTGTGAGTTAATTTCGACATTTTGGCTGGATAGTGAAAGTGTTAATAACTTTCTCGCTGTCTCGCTAGTCTTGCAAGCGAATGCTGGACGAACTAGACTAAAATAATTATTAAACTGTCTGTAACGCAACTGCCGCTCTTTTCCAGATGTCCTCTACACAGTATCAAGCATGCAGCTAAATACGGGTTGTCGTGTCCGCTGCGTGTGGCTCGGCGTACAGCTAGAGGACACGGTGCGACACACCACACTCGCGTCCAGTGTCGCGTCCACGGCCGACAGCTCGCTAGTCCTCGTTAGTAACATTTTGGTATAGTATGTCTTGTGTATTAGACAAGCATTCCAGATGTCCTAAACACAGTGTGGCTGGTTTGGCGTACAACTAGGACTCGGTGCGACACACTACGCTCGCGTCCACGGCCGACAACTCGTTAACAAACACTGTGGTATGCCCTGTGTATTAGTTAGATAATAGTATTACATTTTAGGAGTATATACAGGTTTAAATTAAATTATTTGGCGAACCTTCGACTCGTAATGGGTGTCAATATCTAACACGATATTACAAAAACAAACTGATTTCCTAAAGTCATGTTATATGTAACCCTATAGTAGCTTGAAATATGAGTTTTAAAAACAAATTTTTGTTTTATCTTGTTTGTATCGATACCATCTGTGAAGTTTCGCTAGCTAGTTATTTAGGTATAACTCCGAAAAGTTAATTGTTTTTCAAATAAATTTATATGACATTATTGCAGGACAGCTATCATATTTTTTTATCATATCATATATCTTTAACCAATTATGTCATCATAAAATTATCTTTATAATATTATATTATTATCTTATACACAAAGAACAAGCATAAGCGTGTCCAAAATTTCAAGTAATGAATTTAATAAATTCATGTAGCTATAAAAAGTGCATTCAAAATTCAACTCTATTTATTTTTCCATTAGGGTAACAAGTCGGCGAGCAGCAGGCCTCAGTCGATGTCGCTAGTGAGTCAGTGTGGCGACGAGCAAGTGTCCGGCGAATACAATAAACATTATGTTACGCTCAAGCAGATTGGTAAGCACATATGAAGTAATTTGAATGAATTTAATTGGACATCGCATTTTCTTCTATGACTGTCTGTTATCGGACTTCTCTACAAAATAAAGTGGTACATATTCAGAACAAAAGGAAAAGAGATTTCATCTTAAGAGTAGTTTACATTTTTAGCTCTTCCTTATACACCAACAAAAGCATTTTCAGGAATCTTGACATCACATCTGTCCGTGTGATCGCTTAAATCTTCTAAACCACACAAAGGATTTATATGCGGTTTTTACCGTCAGTTAGAGAATTTATTCCAGAAAGTTTTTGTGCGCATAATACATTAATATCTAACTTAGATATAGCACAGAAATCTCGATGTTTTGACTAGTCGCCATTGCACCCGTGCGAAGCAGGGTGAGGTCTCTAGTAAAATTATGATTAAAGACCATGCATAATGACCTGAATTCGGAAAAACGGAAACCAATTAACACAAGCGTCTTTAAAAATAACTGTGTCATCGCAACCGTTAGCTTGCCAAGTGATCACACTATCACACTAATATTATAAAGGCGAAAGTTTGTGAGTGTGTGTGTGTGTGTGTGTGTTTGTTACTTCTTCACGCTCAAACGGCTGGACCAATTTTGATGAAATTTGGTAAACAGATAGTTTATAACCAGTATTAACACATAAGTATAATACTTTTTATCCCGATATTCCTACGGGATCCAGACTTATACAGGTGAAACCGCAAAGGCGCAGCTAGTAAATCATAAATGATTTATTTGCTGTAAGTGCACAAAGTTACGAGCAGCATTAGTTCCAAGTTCAGTCAACAAAATAATTATAGCTGTGTTCATAATCTCGGATAATTAACATTCCATCGCCACTTAACAAGTTATCTACTTTTAAAAATAGTAATCCAAGTTGATTTTTGGGTGACCATTATTGTAACAAAAAGGTCCTAATAAGTTTTGGGTTGCAATGGAATTTGAACTTTGTTAGGTATGTGTGACATTCCGTTTCTTGTTCCATAACTTGAAAATAATCTCCAATTCCTGCCTCTAATATAACCCAGATTTAAAACAAAACGCTACCCTTTCCAGGTAAAGGCGCCTACGGCTGCGTCAAGATGGCGTACCGTCGGTCTGACAGATTACTGACAGTTGCCAAGTTTATACTCAAAGAGAAGGTGGGCGCACAGTTCTGGGTGGACGGGCCCGACGGACGGCGTGTGCCGCTGGAGTTGAGTCTGTTGCTCACGCTTAAACATCCTAATATTGTGAGTATTTGAATGTATTATTAGATAGTTCTGCCTAGCCTTTTCCCAACTATGTTGGGGTCGGCTTCCAGTCTAACCGGATGCAGCTGAATACCAGTATTTTACATGGAGCGACTGCCTATCTGACCTCCACAACCCAGTTATTGGATAATACGATACTCCTTGGTAAGACTGGTTGTCAGACTTTCGGCCTTCTGACGACCCGTAACGACTGTCAAAGATCCACGAATGACAGCCGGGACCAACGGCTTAACGTGCTTTCCGAGGCACAGAGGGGTCTTGGTATGTGAAGATGGTCACCCATCCACGGACCAATCGCGGCAAGCGTCGCTTAAACTGATACTTGACCTGTAAAACGAAAAATTAGTATTTACCTATCAACTGCATCTACAGGCTTAAAGCTACCGATGGTTCGTAAATAACGGTGGTTCGTACTATGCGCCGTGTCCAAGAGGAAAAACTAAATTCAGGACAATGGGGTTGGAAATCCAATAGCTGGCTGGCAGCAGTCTGGGTTTATGGTATCCACTACCGCTTAACGTAGTAAGAGCGGAAACAACCAAGAATATAGTAAGACAGCAGTTGGAATAAGCTAATGGATGCCGGCTGATGCTACATAACTTTTGGATCTCGAAACGCAGCGACTACGATACGCACTTTTTAATTTGTGTTATGTAAAACATGATAAACGGAGTCCTCAATGTACATTGTTTTGCAGGTGAGCGTGGTAGACGTGTTCGAGAACGAGAAGTACTTCCAGATGGTGATGGAGAAGCATGGCGCAGGAATGGATCTATTTGAGTTTATTGAGCGAAGACCGAGACTCGACGAGCCACTGCTAAGTTACATATTTAGACAGGTATTAATCTATATGTCAGTTACTTTAAAAATGCCTCGCACTGTCTCAATGTATAAAAATTAAAGTCAGTACATCCTGAATCTGCCACGAATTGTGAGACTTTTGTGTTACTTCCGATCGATCTTTGCTTTATACATTATTTCATAGTTAGTGTACAAGGTGTATTTGTTTTACACATCTTTACTTAAAAACTAAACAGGCTAACTGTCTATTCATATTTACAGATAGGACTAGCAGTCGAGTACCTTCACTCCCTAAATATCTTACACCGCGACATAAAAGACGAGAACGTGATAATAGACAACAAGTTCCACGTCAAACTCATTGACTTTGGCTCAGCGACGTTCATGAGCAAAGACACGCTGTTCTCCACCTTCTACGGTACCACAGAGTATTGCAGCCCTGAAGTTTTAGCGGGAAACAAGTAAGTTCGATGTTTGGAAACGATTTTAGATTTGTTAGTCATTTGACTGTTTATCACAAGATATTGGTCTAGAATTTATATATTATTTACTATTGAATAATTAATGAGAATATGCAACTTCTTATTTTGTACTTAATTAATTATAGTCTCAATATCGAATTAAGTAGAATGAGTTCTTCAGGTTGTCTGGGCACGATAGGAGTTTCTCAGAGCACAATACTTGGTCCACTTTTGTTACATTAGTAAACATGCTTTCAATTGCTTCGCTAAACATGGTTTTAATTGCAATAGCCGACTTGTTTACGTGAAATTTATGATCTCATACGAAACTGCTTCATTTCACAGATACGCGGGCCCTGAGTTAGAGATGTGGTCAATGGGGATAACTCTGTATGTGCTCACATTCTATGTTAACCCGTTTTCTGACATTGAGGATACAATACAAGGGCCGCTAGCATTCCCGCAGGTGGTTTCTGAAGGTAAAAATTGTTATTATTATTTCTTGAATCTGCTTTAGAAGGAAAAGTGCAGAGGTTAAGCAGTGCCATTGAAGACTCCTTTAGTTAGTCTTTTAATCAGTGTCAATCATCTTGATGTGATAATGCAATTTTATTGAAACTTTACTACTTTAATAATAATATACTTTATACGAACATATTTGGCACTTTAAAATTGCTTTGGAAAATTAGTAAAGTCGTTCACACTTTTGACATAATTTATTATTATTATATTATTTATTTATTTACTTGACAGACTTAGAACAGCTCCTCCGTTGGATGCTGTGCAAGGAGCCAGCCAACAGATGCACGATAACGCAACTGATGGCACACCCCTGGATACGGCAACCCGTCGTCATTGCCAACTACGTGTTCCACGAGATTGTCGACTGTGGTAAGATTCATTATTATTATTTGTGTAGTTCGGCCGCACGTCAGTGGTTACAAAAACCAATATAAGCTGGCCTCTTATTCTATTGTTTCGTACTACGCTAAGTCATCTCAAGGTCAACGTGTTAACATCGATGTGCGGTGGACTGTGCCAAGCTCACAATCTTACCTTTCAACCAAACAACCAGTAATACCAAGGGGTATCGTGTTACCCAGTAACGGAGTTGTAAAGGCCAGATAGACAGTTACTCCATAGTCAATACTGGTATTCAAGCTTATCTGGGACTGAAAGCCGATCCTAACATAGCTGTGAAAAGGCTATGATGATGCTATGCCAAAACCAAACCTAGAGAAAGAAGCTGAAAACAGAATGATTTTCTTTTTAATTAGTGAGGTAACACTGAATACGATGAAGTTTTCCAATAACAACATCGAAAAAGAAGTTGGTGTAAACATTTTATGAAAATATAAATTTTGTTGCAGATCGGCACGAGGTGAATCCTGAAATGTATTTCAGTGGTAGTCTAGGCTCACCTCGCAGCGGATCACAAGTATCACTTGCAGATCCACTAGCAAAAGGTAAGTTGTCTTCCCACACTTTTTATACGATTAATAACTCAATAAATAAAAGTATACAATAAAAATATGAAGTCTTAGAGAAGGCCGCGCTTATGGCGATCACTATATACAAGTTGTAACTTAAATAACGCACAACCTCATAATGGGTCATTGTACACATCATTATGAACAACTTTTACTATGGGACCTAACCTGAAATCGTGAAAACAATGACCCATTATGAGGTTATGCGTTATTTAAGTTACAGTATAAAATATATGTGTAATAATTAATTCTTTAAAATTTTTGCAGCAGTCAGTTAGTTTTGGCTTCTTATCCACATGCAAACCATTTGCACAGTTAATTATTACCGAACATTCTTATGTATAATTTTTTTTTTTTTTTTTTCTAGAGCGTTCTAATCCTTCAGAAGTGGCAATCCGATCAGACGGCAAGAACCTATCGCGCGAAGAGCCCAAACGGAATTCCTTAGCGTTGCATGCGCTCTCCACAGCCGACAGAGATGCGCAGTCCGACAACTATAGCCTTCGGTCTTCTGCCGATGTATGTAGACAATGTAATGTGTACTAGGAAAATTAAAAAGAGGGGATAGACATGAAATAGTGAACAAATGGTGTGATAACACGTAACCAAATACTGCAAAAACAGCTCTATCATTTCGTCATTCGGTTCGTTTTCGATTACTCCACGTGTTTAATTAATCCGCGTATCAATATTTTACACAATATCAGCGAATATACAATTGTTTATCTCTAGATCCGTTGGTTTTTTTCTTTTTTTGAGAAATTCATATTTTTTCTTAAATAAAACGCGTTCTAACAACTTTATTTTCATTTTTTTTAGCGGGTAGTAATAACGTGATACTGTCACGTTATTTCTGGCAATTCGTAAGAGTCGCTGTGCAGATAAAAATCAATCAGTTAACTAACTGTCAGTATACAATTTATCAGCATAGCTAATTAAATCGCTATGCATATAATATGTTGAGTATTAACACATTGAACGCCGTGGTGGTCACCGGTGACCAGCACTGAACGTTCCATATGGGCTGACGCTGATTCGCGATTTCGGCAAATTTTACACGTTATAATTTATTGGCTCATACGGTTCAAAATAGTCAAAAACCCCACTCTAAATAATTATTTCTTATTACCATTCAAAGAATTAACCAAAATAAACAACATAATCAGCCTATAATGTTCCCACTGCTGGGACACAAGCCTCTTCTCTTCGAGAGGGAGTGGGCTATAATCTACCACGCGGGCCCAGTGCGGGTTGGTAGATGTGATTTATTTCAGAAATCCCCACCAGTGGGGATTGCTATTTTTTTTTCTGATTTCCTCACTACTTTAAAAAAGTCAGCCTAGTGGGGGTTTTTGGAAAAATAAGTAACCATACCCACCATATGTTGTTGTTTCTAAATTATTAAACATAAAGCGTTAATCAATTTAATTATTTTAGAATTCATTATAAAATCACATGTCTTCGAATTTTTGGTTCTAATTAATAAACACAATCGATCAAAAATATTGCAACAGACTTAAGAATTCCTTGTACAATTTCTACAGATAATTAACTTAATAAGCATACCTCAACTTTTTCCCCAGATCTTGGACATATCATCAAAGCCGGTATCCGAAGCGGCGCTGACTGATATTAGTTCGGACGCGACCGGCCATGCGGCCTGCGACATCGATTATGATTGCGATCAATACGAGTGTGACAGCTGGGATGAGTGTGAACAGGACAGCTTTTCTTAAACACATAGTATACCCGCAGTGTATCTTGTATTTAAAGGTACGGTCCCAAGCTGCAGTACGACAACTCGGGAAATAAGCTCCGCCCACTTCTACAGCACGAATGTTCTGCGATAATACGCCTGTAGTGACCTATTGTAAGAAGTATGTAATAGGTAGACTGTGGTATAGCCAGGATACGTGAAGCTTTACTTATTTAAGAAAATTGAACATGCGACAGCATAAACTCTAAGGAGGTGACTGGTAAAAATTAAAAGAAGTTTATCTTTGCATTGTTAGATACAGTTGTGGATAAGATGGTCTATGATAAATTTTCCAAAGGAGACGAGAGACTTTCACTTTTAGGAAGATACAGTTTGAGTTAATTTGAGCTTAGTTCTGCCAAATCGAAACCCACCCACATCAAAAATTTCCGAAATCATTGTAATTATTTTAGATTCTACTACATAATCAGCCTAGCGTTTCCACTGCTGGGAAAAAGTCTTCCTCTCTTTGAGAGGAAGTGGGCCGTAATCTACCACGTGGGCCCAGTGCGGTTTAGTAGATGTCACATACCTTTGTTTTTTTTTTTTTTTTTTTTTCTCTGTTTCCTCACGGTTTCCTCACGATGTTTTCCTCTGTTTCCTTCTGTCTATTGTTGAATGAATATTGGACATTTTGTTAGATAATCATATACCACATTTGGAATATTGGAGTTTAACGTAATTAACTGAATGAATGAAAGATTGCGGGTTGGCTCGTTTTGGGAGAACTAAGTCCAATTAATTGCAGTATCAAAAAACTTTTGAAACAAAAACTTGACGCACCTTTAGTAAAAAGTGAATAACATGACATTTATCAAGAACAGCTTATAAATGTAATGGTTTTTTATATCCTCACTGTTGCCATCGGTACTGCTTCGTCTCTGTATCTAAAGACGTTTACTACGCGTGTGCTGTTTAAGAGAGACGCGAAATATAGCATTGTCTACATTTCTGCAATAGCTTTTAGTCCAAATCCACACATTTGAGAGATTAAACCCTGGCTTCGGAACACCTGACGAAGTCTCTCTGATTGATGACTCTGCCGTCAAATCTTGTGTCAAGGCAGCGCTAGGGTAAATTCAACTTTTCATACGTTTTTTGCAATGTTCAGGTCAATGTCAGGTTATATTATGTTGAACAAAATATGATTCGCGACCGTAAAGAGTGTGTATTAACTGAATTATAATGATTAAAATCATCAATACAACCCTCTAAGTTCATATAACCTTATTGAATGACTATTTCATGATATATCAATCAGTAGGGTGCAGGCTACCCTGGCGCTTCTCCATTAACCATTGTGATTGGTCGACTAAAATATCAACAACCAATCATAAAAAGTGTTGCCACTTTACTGACTTTTAGAAGCCAGGGGCAAAAATTGAAATTAATTATTCTATGTAAATTATTTCAGCAACTAGTTTATGATTAAAGTCGTTAGGATCAAAATATTTTTTTGAATAAGAATGTTTGTTCCTTTTATTTTTTAACTTAAGTCCAGTACCGATTAGTTGTGCGTTAGACAGTATTAAGTTTAGTTTGTAAAGAATATATTATTCTATTAAAATTACAGGAAAAGTAGCATATTAAATTCGAATGAAAATTGAGACCAAAATTGATATAGATGTAGAATCTTTGCATATTCATCATTCATTTATTTCTTAAAAATCAACATTTTCAGTTTTTAGTGTGTAAATGAATACTAAAATCCGATTTATTAATCGCAATGTTTATATTTAAATGAAAATCACTTAAATATATCTAATTAAATGATCTCAATTACATATTTAAATGTTAGGAATTGCGTAACATCACTTGTTTACATTAAAAGCACTTTGTGGTTATATTTGCGGAGTCTTGCCATGTTTTAGATAAGGTTCGAGATTTCATTGTTTAATGTAAACAAATTCTATCACCTATTCGTCTATTCTTCAGTTTGTTAGAAATATGTTAGATACACTTTGGAATAGTAAATAATAGCACTGAGCTGTCTTCCTTTTGGTGACACTGATATTTCAAAAATATTTATTACTAAGGCCGCGGTCATGCCTGACAATAGTTTTGCGACTGTTGGTCTTGAAAGAGCGTCCTATTTTGAAAATTGCGTTCACGTTACGCGATACATATTGCATGGCGACAATATAGTAATCTTCTGTAGTGCTCTTTACCGTATCCGGCGAAAGCGACCCAGACTAAGAGCCCTTTCCCACGGCAAGATCCCGTTTTTTGCATGTATGCACGGGATGCTTGTGTGAATATGTATATTTAAATACGTACAGTACTAAACGGGATCCTGCAAAGAACAAAGAGCCCTTATATTCATTCCTTTCGTGAGCTCTCTGATGCCTTTCAAAACTAAATTTGGTCTTGAAGACCCGTTCACATCGTGTATTGAAGGGCTGGTCAGCACCACTGCTTTGGACGACTTTTGCATAATTGCCGCTTCTTGTCTGTGTCTCCAAGACGACTGTTAGCCTAGTATGACAGCGGCCTTAGTTCACGTTAACACTGTCACGAGCCATTATTCTCTTCCATACTCTTGTTATGATGTTTAAGAATACATTTAGAATGTCACGAAATGCACTATATCGGCTAAATAATTAGTTTACAAAGCCGCTTAGTGCATCATTAAGCCAAATCAATCTGTTGTTTTATACATTTGTTATCCTCTAATCTACGAAAGTCTTGTGCTGCGAATACATCTGCATTTGTCGTATTGGTGCTCGTCTACACGAACGGCACGTTGCCAGGGGCAGAGGCGACTGCAGCCGTCCACACTGGTCGGTGACAGCTGTCGACTCGTCTATGATTGCCGCCGACGCGTCTACAGCTGCAGTGCCGCTCGTGTATATGAGCACTTAGCAGTTCTTGAAAATACAAAACAAAAATTCGGTAAATTTTCAATTCAAAATCTACACCAATTATATTTCATGTAGGTGTATTTAGAACACATACGTCTCAGTTATTTATCATTAAAATATTAGTGAGATAGTATCATATGTATAATATTAAATTAAATATCCAGGAGTGTACAGTGAACTCTTATTGCAATATTATATCTGATTCATTCCATTTTTGCCAAAACTGAACAAGAATTGCAATAAAATTTCAATGTAACACATCCAACTCTTATGACTAAAATTACCGAAAATCAGTATTAAGACAATACTATAGATTTTCTTACAGTTTAATTACTAATCTAGTTTTAGAGTTATTAGAAGTCCTGAAAGAACCAAATCTATTCATATTATTTGAATAACATTGTAAATATCATGAGGTAAATTTTAACATATCTGTGTTGGGTTCAAATTAGTATATTTTCAAAGGTTCACTTTTAAAATTGTTGCTATTTCAGTACAATTTTATAAGCGAATCCGTAGAGCAGCAGTGCGATTCTGTAAACACCTTACCGTGAAAACTTGGGTGAAGTGAGCGTGGAGTACTTGAGCATTTACAATCATAATCGAGATTTTAATAATATTTTTTATGCTAATTCATCATTCATTTTCTATGCTAATTCATCATTTTATATAATTTGAAAGCTAGTATTTTAACTGTCAAAACATTACTATTTTGTGGGGTTTTAATCTAGGAAAAAAAAAAAGAAAAAAAAAACTAAGTTGATATTCTGACTAAGTTTCTGTTTTGCTATTTTATTTTAAAATCCCACAAAATAGTAATGTTTTGACAACTAAAATACTAGTTTTGAAATTATATAAAATTGTCAATAGAATTAGCATAAAAAATATTATTAAAATCTCGATTATGATTGTAAATGTTTGCTAAGCCAATCCCTAGCATCAGTGGGATGACACGGATGATGATGATGATCAATGATTACACACATCACACCCACACATCACACTGACGACAGCTCACTCCACGCAAGTTTCCACAGTGAGATTTTACAGAATCGACCGGCAGTACTTAATTGATATAGTGAGGATTATATTTTTGTGGTGTTTGATTGATTCGTTTGTGTTAATTTAAAATGTAGTGATTATTTATGTCCGGTGCGTCCGTTTCTTACTTAGTGCCTTACGACGGACAGCGGGTTACGTTGCTCGTGTAGGACGCTGTGACCACTCATCGTAAATAAACGATATGAATTCCCAATTATTCTTTTTATTAATGCTTCTTGGGTACCTACTGTTGTTTTTTTTTTTTTTAGTACCGAAGCTCTGTGCGCATGGACGATTTTTAACGCGACGATTTTTGATTACGCGCCCTGCATTTTAAACGCAATGCTTATCGCCTAGAGTTGAAAATTCAGCTTTGCGCTTTTTTGACCAGCTGAGATGCGCTTTGTTAGATTCTCAATCAAAGATAAAAAATCGCCCGTGCGTACGAGAGCTTAACCTTTATTTTGGTTCCTAGTCGCCGCGTCCTTGAACGTTGAGTTTTTGGCTATCATCATCTGCCTAGCCTTTTCCCAACTATGTTGGGGTCGGCTTCCAGTCTAACCGGATGCAGCTGAATACCAGTATTTTACGTGGAGCGACTGCCTATCTGACCTCCACAACCCAGTTACTGGGTAATACGATATCCCTTGGTAAGACTGGTTGTCAGACTTTCGGGCTACTGACGACCCGTAACAAGTGTCACTGACTCTGGCAGGGCCACCATCAGGGATTTTAATTTTGAAAACGCAAAAAATTAGTCGCTAATTAGTCGAAATTAGTCGCCAAATATCAGAATTAGTCGGTCACTGGTTCAAAAGATATAAGGGTTTATAGGTGGCCCTGCTGGAGAGACTCTCCCCAGCAGGGCCAAATTTATATATCAAAAACTAGGGCACCTAGCGAAGATCTGTTTTCTCCCATATTTAGTCGCCAATTAGTCGGAATTAGTCGCCAAATATCAGAATCCGTCGGTCACTGGTTCAAAAGATATAAGGGTTTTTAGGTGGCCCTGCTGGAGAGAGTCTCCCCAGCAGGGCCACATTTATATCTCAAAAACTAGGACACCTAGCGAAGATCTGTTTTCTCCCATATTTAGTCGCCAATTAGTCGGAATCAGTCGCCAAGTTACAGATTTAGTCGGGTCTTAGTTTAGGAGATATAATGAGTTCAATTAGTAAGGTATAGTCCAAGAGCTAGATCGAAGAGTTCACGAAAAATTACCAAGAAAAAATATTTCTATTAATATGTGTAATATACTTTTAGTTTTATCGGTCTAAAGTCTTTAGAAATGTCCGAGAGAGATAAATTCTCAATTAAATTCATGTTTTTTATGTTTTTAATTACTAGTTTAGAGTGGCTTAAACTTCTTTGAAAACATTAAACCTTGCTCTTGGTCTATTTGGTGTCAAGATGTACAGTCGCATGCAACTGTTTTACCAGTTTACAATTTTAACCTCTAATTAACGTTAGAATAATAAAAAAATATCGTACCTTTAGTAAAATGTTTAAAATACTAAAACGTTGAAAACATATTGTCAATTGTAATCAAATTTTATTTTATAAAAATGAATTTTCAAAAAGTTCGTTTGATGTGTGTCGTGTTTGTGTGTATTTTGAGGTGATTGTGAGTGTTGTGTTGTGGGTATGGACGGGTTGAGTTTTTATTTTATCTTAATTTAAGTAAGAATAATAAAACTTCTGTTGTCGAAATATAAATAGATTTATTACCTTAAAATTATTGTACTTTCTGAAAATGTTACAAATACCTATTTATTCAATATTATGAACAGATACAGTTTGTTAAACGGTGTACTCGCGCAGGCTCGCGAGGTCGCGCGCAAGCTTGAACATACGCGATCCGTAAAGAAAATACCCGAGACCGTGCGGGGATTATTCCTCTTAGTAGGGGAGCCCAAGCAGGGATTTTTGAAGTGACTCGAGCGTGTCAGAAAATTATATAGGGAGAATCCTTGCATCCTTTAATGTACCTCTACCAAGTATGAACCCTCCATATGGTGGGGTGTGTTGAGGGGAACCCGTCTGATTAGTAAAAAAAAAATCGATTCTTAGAAAAACTCGAGCGCGTCAGTCATTTACAGTATGTACGCGCATTATATTTCTGGTAACTATTAGATATTAATCTGAAGATTAATTCAAGGGGGCTGGGCGTAACGAGCGGTTGAAAAAAAAAAAAAGTTATTCGAGCGTGTCAGACATTCAAAGTGTATGTCAACTAAAGCTTAACAAGTGTCCTATTAAAATATCTGACGATTTGGACATGACACAAACTCATAATATATTTTTGTATATGTAAAAAAGAAAGGTGATCTTGAGATACTCCAGCGCGTCAGATTTTTATGCAGGAGGGTCAAGTTGATGTCATAGTCCTCCTGAATAATAATCTGACAATTATATGGAGGGATATCGCTAGTCTGACCATTTTGAAGGAAATTTAGAAATAATATATCCGCATTTACGTACAGAAATTGGATAATTTATTAAAATAAAATTAAATATAGATCATTAGTTAGTTTAGGGATGGTGCGAGAGAGTGAGAGATAGAGATAGAGCGAGAAAGAAAGTGAAACGCGGAGTGGGGAATAAATGATAAATGATAAATGATTTATTTTCTGTAAGTAGGTTTGTACAAACACTTTTACATGTCAATCATATTTTTTTAAACTAGATGAGGTCGGCGTTTCCTATCTGACTACTCTGAGAAGAAAGGCCGAAACAGAGGTCACAGTCTCTTTTAAAGTCCAGACATAATCTTGGTCAGATAATGTGAAGACCATGTAGATTGGTGTCTGAAATGGTTTTAGTGTTGGGCACCGTGACGAGACGTGGTGAAAGTAATAACTTCTCAGGCGGGAATTTAACAACTGATTTATTTTCTAAAACAACCTACTTATATATACACTAACAATAGTACCTTAGTCCTAGCATCTTATTGTTTACATTTATCTTGACCAATAGCGACGCGCCGTAAGGCGAGCCGCGCGCGGGGCTCGGGGCGTTGTTTTGCACGCGGGACTATTCGCCGCGAAGGTATAAATATGAGTCGCGCGCCTAGCGCGGTCCTTTTCCCGGTGCTGGTGCTTCTGCTTGCTCTGCATGCGCTTACAAAACCGCTTCTTTCGAAGCGACCCGCGAACGTGTGTGGCGCGGCGTTGTGATGACGCTCGTGCCGCGTCGTGTTTGCGATCTTGTTTCTTTATCACGAAGTGTGTTATTACGTACTCGTCTTTTTCAAGATGCCTTGCTTCACTGTTTCTTGTGCAGAGTGTTAAAAGCGTGGTAAGGTAACTGGTTCGGTGGTATGTGGTAACTGGCTCGGTGGTATCTGGTAATGGTAATTGGTTTGGTGGTATGAGGTAAAGGTAACTGGTTCAAGGTATGTGTGACAGGTACTGTGTCACTACATCACTCCCCCCTAAGCGAAGCGTACGTTGTGTTTCACCGCGCGGCCGGACCGAGTGACGTATGTGTCGCGCGGTGCGCTGGGGGTCCATGACCGCGGCTCAACGCTCGTAGTTGAGTCTGCTGAGCTTTTAGTGCGCGGTGCTTGTTGAGAAGTGGTAGACTCTTCATCGTTGAGTAGGTGCGCTGGCTTAAGTCTGTCTATTGAGACAACTGTAGTTCGAAGTGGCATCTGTATGGTGAAATGTTTGCTTTCACGTTGAATCACCTTGAACGGGCCGTCGTAAGGAGGGGTCAATGGACTTCGCACGGTATCATTGCGCACGAAAACATGAGTACATGTCGCTAAGTCCTTGTATACAAACGTGCTCCTGTTGTTGTTACGTGACTTACTGCTTGGCGCGAGTGATGCCATTGTTTCGGTCAGCTGGCGGACGAATTCTGCGTCTTCATTTTTCGGCTGTGTAGGCGCGAAGAAATCTGACGGTATTCTCAGTGTCGATCCGTAGGTCATCAGAGCCGGGCTGACTTGTGTGTCTTCACGAAGCGCTGTACGTAGCCCAAGCAGCACGGTCGGTAATTCATCGCTCCAGTGTATGCCGGCACCTCTCGCCATGAGCGCGGCCTTCAACGTGCGATGCCAGCGTTCTACTTGACCATTTGCTTGCGGGTGGTATGCTGTAATTCGAATCCTGGTGATGCCAAATTTCTTCATCAGAGCGTTGAATAACGAAGATTCGAATTGTCTTCCTTGATCCGTTGTTACACGTAACGGACAGCCAAATCGCGTTATCCATCCCTCGTAAATCGCCTTAGCAACAGTGTCGGCGGTGACGTCACGAATAGGTATTGCCTCCGGCCATTTAGTGCAGCGGTCGATCATTGTTACTAGATATCTGTAGTCGTTAGATGGCGGCAGTGGTCCTACGATGTCGACGTGAATGTGTTCGAAACGCGATGATTTTTGGAACTCGCCGAGTGGACTGATAACGTGTCGTTGAACTTTCCCGCGCTGGCAACCGATGCATGATTTCGCCCATAAACCAACTTCTCTGTTCATACTTGGCCAAAAAAACTTTGTAGACATTATCTTTCTTGTTGTTCGCACACCAGGGTGACTTAGTTCGTGTTGCGCTTTAAATGCTGATAAACGATAAGTCGCTGGTAGGTATGGACGAACGTTGCCAGTTGACGTTTCACATATGATGGGTCGTTGACCTCCGGGCAATGTGATAGGCACAAACTTTAGATTCGGGTTGGACATGCAGCTCTTCAGTTCTTCATCATTTTGTTGATCTTGAGCAAGTTGGTTGTAGTCGATCGTACAGTGTGACAAGTCGATTTCTTCAATGCGTGATAAGGCGTCCGCTGCTTCGTTCTTATCACCGTGAATGTATTGGATCTTTGAACAGAACTGACTGATGTAGTGTAGCTGGCGTTCTCTTCGTGGTGTATCGCTACTACTCGGTGTTCTTGTCAGCGCGTAAGTTAATGGTTTGTGATCGGTGAATATTGTTAGGTCACTGCCCTCTATCAGTCGTCGTAGATGTTGCACTGCAGTATACATTGCTAATAATTCGCGATCGTACACGCTGTAGCGTCGCTGCGTCTCACTCATAGTTTTTGAATAGAATGCCAGTGGTTTCCACAAGTTGTCCACTTTTTGTTGTAGAACGGCGCCGATGCTAGTATTCGATGCGTCGGTAAATAAACATAGCGGCGCGTTAGGTATCGGGTGAGTCAGTGTCGTTGCCTCGAGTATGCTTTGTCGGCATTTCTCAAAGGCTTGTTCTGCTTCTTGAGACCATTGTATCGGAGTTTTGTCTTTCTTTTTGCTGTTGTGTAGATATTTATTTAATTCATGTTGGTACTCTGCTTGATGTGGTAAACAACTACGGTAGAAGTTCATCATTCCTAAGAATCTTCTTAGTTCTTGAACTGTTTGTGGTTTCGGATAGTTCACTATGGCTTGTATTCGTTCTTCAGTGGGTTTGATTCCTTCTGATGTCACTTGGTATCCGAGGAACTCGATGTTTTCCTTGTCAAACTCGCACTTGTCGATGTTAAGACTGACGCCGTAGGTATTTAGGCGTTCGAGTACTATTTCTAAGTGGCGACGGTGTTCTTCCTTATTTCTCGAGTGTACGAGCAGATCGTCGACGAAACAGAATACGTTTTCATCTAGTCCTCGTAGAACCTCGTGCATGAAACGTTGAAAGGTTTGACCAGCGTTTCTTAAGCCAAACGTCATGCAGGTGAATTCGAAAAGTCCGAACGGTGTTATTATTGCTGTTTTTTGAGCATCTTGTTTTGCGATAGGTATCCAGAAGTATGCCATTTTTAAGTCGAGTTTTGAGAATATTTTCTTGCCGTGAAGTTGGTATGTAAAATCTTGGATTCGTGGAATAGGGTATCGGTCGGGAACGGTGACGGCGTTGAGTCTTCTGTAATCGCCGCATACTCGAAGTGAACCGTCTTTCTTTTTAACAATGTGAAGTGGACTCGCCCACGGACTGTTTGACGGCTTGCATATTCCCATCTCGATCATGCGCTCGAATTCGAGTTTTGCCGCCTTATATTTGTCGGGCGGTAGAGGGCGCGGCCGTGCGTAGATCGGCGGCCCAGTTGTCTCGATGTGATGTGTGACGTCATGCTTGGCTGGAGTTTTGAGTGTCATTGGTCGAAGCACATCTGGATATTTCTTCAGCAGGTCGTGATGAGTGTGGTCGCGATTGATGATGTAAATCGATTCTTCTTTGCTGTTTATTTTGATTGCGTTTACACTAAGCTCGGTTACACGGTCGATGAGTTTTCTTTGGTGCAAGTCGACTAACAGTTTATGATGCACTAGGAAGTCGGCACCCAGTAATGAAGTTTTCACATTGGCGACGACGAAAGTCCACTTGAAACTTCTTCGTAAGCCTAGGTTGAGCTCGAGTGTGCGCTCTCCGTAGGTACGAATCTCTGTTCCGTTTGCCGCGAAAAGTTTGTAGCCTGCATTCTCCGCCGGTTTTGAATATTTCAGGTTTCGAGCGGCTAATACCGATATGTCGGCTCCCGTGTCGACAAGAAATTTTTCTCTATTGTTGATGTCGATCACACATAGGCGGCGGCTTGTTTGGTTTACATCGACGCCCGCCACTGTCGATGTACGTTCTAGTTTTCCCGCTTTGCTGAGGAACACGGCAATTCACATTTTCGTGCCGCGTTGCCGAATCGGTAGTGGTACCGGCACAACCAGTCGGGATCGCCGGGCTTGCGGGCGTTATCAGTACGCTGTCTTGAATGTGAGCGTGAGCGGCCACGATGTGCGGAGTTTTGGCGGGAACGGCGATACGACGAATATTGATGGTTGCGGAGTTCGGCGACTTCGAGTGACAATTTCTCTATTTGTTTCGTAAGCATGTTGATTTGTAGGCTTGTAATTGTGTTCATTGGTACCTCATTGACTGCTGGACTTGTTGACGAAGGGATTGCTGTGGAGACTACGGCGACTGTAGCGGGTTCAAAATGCTCCATCATTTTGTCTGCCATCGCAGCTAGCACTTCGAGCGATGACTCGGTGTTGACGGAGAGCACGGCGCGAACTTGAGCGGGCAGCTGGTTGAGCCACATAACTTTCAGCGCTTCATCCGAAAGTAGCTTGCCACTGAGGTCTCGCATTTTACGCAGCAGCTGGCTCGGCTTGTTATCGCCGAGTTCGAGGCCGCTGAGTAGCTTCTGTAACTGCCGGTGGTCTGACTCTTGGTACGTTGAGATGAGTCTGTCTTTGAGCGTGCTGTACTTGCCGGTGGTCGGAGGATGTAGGATGATGTCTCCGATTTGTTCCAGGTCGCTGTTGCCGAGTAGTGGGACGACGAGGTTGAACTTTTGCTCCTCACTTATCTTGCTGGCAGCAACGGCGGCTTCAAACTGCGCGAACCACAGGCGCGGGTTTTGGCGCCAAAATGGTGGTAGCCGTGCCGGAAGTGAGATTGCTGCCACGTCGCTCTTTACTGATGTGGTGCCCTGAGCATCGCTGAACTCTTCGGCATTCATGGTGATGATTCTTCAGAGATTCTACTGGGATCTTGCAGGAGTTCGATGTTGCGGGAACTCGGCTTCAGGGTCGTGTTCGAGGGGTCACCAATTTAGTGTTGGGCACCGTGACGCGACGTGGTGAAAGTAATAACTTCTCAGGCGGGAATTTAACAACTGATTTATTTTCTAAAACAACCTACTTATATATACACTAACAATAGTACCTTAGTCCTAGCATCTTATTGTTTACATTTATCTTGACCAATAGCGACGCGCCGTAAGGCGAGCCGCGCGCGGGGCTCGGGGCGTTGTTTTGCACGCGGGACTATTCGCCGCGAAGGTATAAATATGAGTCGCGCGCCTAGCGCGGTCCTTTTCCCCCAGGTGCCGTCGTCGAGTGAAGACTGTCTGCCGATCCGCGGGACGCGTGTGTCGTCAGCGTCGTGTGTCCATCTGCGAGGTCCCGGAGTGTGCAGTGACGACACGGAGGGTGCTGGTGCTTCTGCTTGCTCTGCATGCGCTTACAAAACCGCTTCTTTCGAAGCGACCCGCGAACGTGTGTGGCGCGGCGTTGTGATGACACTCGTGCCGCGTCGTGTTTGCGATCTTGTTTCTTTATCACGAAGTGTGTTATTACGTACTCGTCTTTTTCAAGATGCCTTGCTTCACTGTTTCTTGTGCAGAGTGTTAAAAGCGTGGTAAGGTAACTGGTTCGGTGGTATGTGGTAACTGGCTCGGTGGTATCTGGTAATGGTAATTGGTTTGGTGGTATGAGGTAAAGGTAACTGGTTCAAGGTATGTGTGACAGGTACTGTGTCACTACATGGTCTTTTTGAGTAAAGAACCACACAGATTGAGCGGACCTGTCCAGTCAGTGCACGCATTTGTCAAAAATCGTGCAGCTCAACTCAGAACTTGAGGAGCCTTACGATTCGACGAACAATACCAATGAAAGGACATTTGGGTAGGCCGAATAAATGACTCAAACTGCCAGATCATGATTAAAACTAACTAAGAAGGAAAACCGAAAAAAAGAAATGACCCACATAGTCTTCACACTCACAGTAATAATAATAAAAATAAGATACTTTACAAAGTAAATATCCATGTCATTGTTTATATAAAATTCATCAATGTCAATGTGAATACACAGCTCTCAGCCGCTGTACGCTTCACCTTTGCTCCACGATTCTACTAACATCGCCCCATGAAAACTGTCAGATTATTAGTTCTTTGCAATTCTAATATTGTTTCCTTCAAAATAAAAAAAAATTGAAACGCGCTCGAGTATTTCAAGGTGACGTTTTTTTTTACAACTTCGAGACTCGCTTGTTTCTTAATGTCACGCTCAAATTGTCAGATTATTGAGATATACAATCTTCTCAATGTAATTAATCAACTTTCTCTTAATCTGACGCGCTCGAGTTTTTCTATGGATCGATTTTTTTTTACCAATCAGACGGGTTCCCCTCAACACACCCCACCATATGGAGGGTTCATACTTGGTATAGGTACTTTAAAGGATGCAAGGATTCTCCCTATATAATCAAAATCAAAAAATCAAAATCAAAAGTCATTTATTCAAACTAGGCTGAGAATCAGCACTTTTCGAACGTCAAAATTACAAAAGACAGTCCCCCAAAACGCCCGCCCTTCACCACTTCCTAGTGCTTTCGCTGGGAAGAAGAAGTGGCGCAACAAACTCCCCAGCAGCACAGCTGTCTGTTCAGTTAGAAAATACTTGACTGAATACAATACAAGGTATGCAAAGCAATTAACATTACAAGACACAGGACACTAAATCTGCCATATGTCAGCTAGCAACGCCAATATACCAAGAAATACAATAAAAAACTATACGTAGGTACTCAAGCAAAAATTAATAAATGAAAATTAAATAAAAGCCTCCAGGTATGAAGGGCGTGACCGCTAACATATTTATGCAATGCTGGGTTCTGTTTACATAGCTGTCGCTTGAAGTCACAAATGATAAACTAGGACCATCGAAGGAAACTAAATAAACAAGTTATTACTAATTATAACAATAATAAAACCATGGTCAGCAAGACGACCAGTCACCACAAGCAGCACCCGTTCACGAGCATAACGCAAAGATCAGCCATTACCCCCCTCGCCATATTTGAGGGAAGGAGGCAACCCGACCCCCGACGCTACCGCAAGCAGTGACATCTGAGGGAGCATGACGAACTTGCTGCCGGTTGCTCAGGTAAGAATAATATGATCAATCGTCGAGGTCACTAGCTAACCACATATTGCAATCAACTCATTAGAAAACATTTAAATAGGTTGATTATGTCAATAATATAATAAAAATAAAACTAAACTGATTTGACTTATACAGCCCAATAAAAACAATTGTATAATGAGCTCATAGTATAATAACCTATCAGTAATCTAATTCTGGAGAAAGAACATAAACATTGTCTTGAGTTAATCAGGGCGACCAACTATTCTTATCGTTTAAGTAGTCGTTGATGGAGTAGTATGCCTTTGAACAAAGGTTGGATTTTACTTGAGCTTTAAATGCATTAAAAGGCAAATCTAGCAAAGAAGAGGGTAGCTTGTTATAAAAGGCTATACCAAGCCCAACAAATGAGTTATGAACCTTATGAAGCCGGTGAAAGGGAGCACGTAGTTTGTCCTTATTTCTGGTGTTAACATTGTGAACATCACTGTTTTTAGTATACAAGTGTATATTTTGCCTAATATATATGATGTTGGCAAATATGAATGAATAATATTCTGACACGCTCGAGTCACTTCAAAAATCCCCGCTTGGGCTCCCCTACTATCTCTGTCTGCGCTGACCCTTTACGTGACGGGCAAGTCGTTCTAAGCAGCTCGTCTGTACACGCGCATCTATCTGTTTCTTACTTACCGTAAATGAAACGGAGCGCAGCGATCTATCTGCAAGCGACTAAGTGGTAAGTGCACATTGTGTTGGATAAATAATTACACATACACATACACACATTACACATACACACATACACATTACATCGTACATTATTGTAGATTTGTTTATAAGTATTGAATACAGCTTTCCTATGGTGGGTTGAAATTATAGGCTAAGTTTATATTTATTTAATTCGAAACAAACATTTCTCCATAAGACGTCATAGATACTATCTAGAAAATACATAAAGTATTTTGTACTCGCTTGTACCACTGTATGGGGAAATTGAATTCTTTAATATCTTTTTAATTACACACCGACTAAATCTGTAACTTGGCGACTGATTCCAACTAATTGGCGACTAAATATGGGAGAAAACAGATCTTCGCTAGGTGTCCTAGTTTTGAGATATAAATGTGGCCCTGCTGGGGAGACTCTCTCCAGCAGGGCCACCTATAAACCCTTATATCTTTTGAACCAGTGACCGACTAATTCTGATATTTGGCGACTAATTCCGACTAATTGGCGACTAAATATGGGAGAAAACAGATCTTCGCTAGGTGCCCTAGTTTTTGAGATATAAATTTGGCCCTGCTGGGGAGAGTCTCTCCAGCAGGGCCACCTATAAACCCTTATATCTTTTGAACCAGTGACCGACTAATTCTGATATTTGGCGACTAATTTCGACTAATTAGCGACTAATTTTTTGCGTTTTCAAAATTAAAATCCCTGATGGTGGCCCTGCCAGAGTCAGTGACACCCGTAACAACTGTCAAAGATCCACGAATGACAGCCGGGACCAACGGCTTAACGTGCTTTCCGAGGCACGGAGGAGTCTTGGTAGGTATATGAAGATGGTCACCCATCGACGGACCAACCGCGGCAAGCGTAAGCTGCTAAGTTGTTTCTGAAGAATAATTAAATTATGACAGTTTGACATATTTTCTATACAAAAGCTGTCTAACCGCAACATTTATTCCTCAGATAAAAATTAACTGACTATTGAAAAATCAACCCTCGTTGAATTCGTCTATTTTTCGTGTAAGTGCATTAGCAATCGTATTAGTGAAAAAGGTCAGCTTCTATAAATTACTGTAGGTACAGACGCCAGCACATCAAGCTACTACAATCTGTCAGATTTCTTTAATAGATTTTCAACTTTATCGCTAAATCATAAGGTTCAAAGTTGATTGGGAAAATCTGACATTTTCGGGTAGCTTGATGTGCTGGCGTCTGTACATACACCGTAGTAGGAGAAAATAATATACGAATTCTGATTATCGACCCTGTCCGGGGTGGATATTCCCAATCTATTTCTATACTCTATGGTTGGATAGATGAACACGCGTTTCCGTTACCTAGGGTGGCTGTTTCAGAATGTATTAATGGTATAACCGTACATACAATAATCCTCCGCACGTAGTCGGGTAAATAAAAACATGTCACGTCTGCTTTTGCTAGTACACGAGAGTATTATGCACAAAGTAAGTCTCCGTATTATTTGCGTAATACCTTCGTATGTGTGTTATCCGGTTATTTAAATTAGCAGGGAAAAAAATTGTTCGTTCCCCTATAAGTTTGAGGGACTTAAACATAACTCTTAAATCTGTGTGTGTGTACTATAGATACACGGGATACACCTATGCCACTAATCCTTCGGGGAATGCAGACGTCATGTTATAAAAATATTCGTAATTCCTGTACATAAGGTTTGCCCAATACGTGCCTAGCACACAACCATGTTACAAGGTATGAAATAATGCAATCAATAAAGGTACAGACGCCAGGAAATAATAAATTACTTATAGCACGCTCAGCACCGATGTTTCCACCTTCACTGTGGTCTGTGTTTCAAAATAATACACTGGGTTTGCCTAGGACTCAAAATAACATTGAAGGATGGCACAGAAGATGGAACACGTTGCTTGATAAGCACAAAAGGGGTCTTTATACTACCATAGAATTTTTAGTTAAGGAGCAAGCTATAACAAATAGGACAATTGAAAAGGCAAACGCGGGATTGGAAAGACCTACTCCACAAAAAAGAGGCAAAAGAGATGACAATGCGATTGAAAAAATATTAAACAGTAAAAACAACATGGATTTATTAGAGTTCCTCCGTGCAATCGCAATTCACACAAAATATTAAAATGTACCTGTAAAAGATAATAATTAAAGATTAAAATGTGATTTATTAGTAAATTTTGTGTTTTTCTTGTATTCTATATAAAAAGTATTCAGTGTATTGATATTTCGATAGAATGAATATGCGATGCCTTGAACGCTCGATCAAACAATCATTCGATATTTTGAACACTCGATGTATTGAGTGTACGATATTTTGAATGTTCGATTTATTAACCATTCGATATTAAGAACGTTCGAGTATTTAGATGTTCGACTTATAGTGGTCGATCAATTGATATTCGATTATTTGGTATTCGATTTGGCATAGTACACCCCATCAAGCTACCCGAAACTGTCAAATGTTCCCAATCAACTTAGAACCTTATGTTTTAATGATAAAGTTGAAAATCTATTAAAGAAATTTGACAGTTTTTAGTAGCTTGATGTGCTGGTGTCTGTACAATGATGTTCTTATCGCGATAGCGATATCTTCCATACAACCTTTGAACTTTAACAGAAAGACACAAACGCACACTGCGCACTACGCAAGGCGCCCATGGACAAATAAACAAAACAGATGTGACAGTAATAAATTATTATCAGTATATTGATCCGTGTTATGGAATCTTTATGAAAGGGTTTGAAGTGGATCTTGATAGTAGGTATTTACGAATCATCTTTAATATACTAAAATCTACCAAACTTTTTATTTTGACATCATTATTTATTTTCATGGCTGGCAGGACTGCCGGTAAAATGTCAATTTGCATGGCGGTGCGTCGCTTTCTTGCCAATCATTGCCGTATTACTACGAAAATACCCGTATTTACGACTCAACAACGGAACATATTCACTTGTGCACGTACTACAACAAATTTTGTTACCAAAAAAAGGATATTGGTAAGAGTTATCTTTGTTTACATTGTTAACTTGAGCGCAATATGTGACTGATTTCTACGATAAGAATTTGAATTTGAACTTATTATCCTACTTATTTGGTGTGCCAGTTTCCCGCTGCAGCATTGAAACTATGTGATTTATGTCAGAATTACAAAGATAAGTTTATAAAGTTAAAATAACCTTAAAATGTTTTAGAAAATTGTCAGTCACTTCGTTCGTTATTGATGTTTCCATTGTGGCATATCCGTTATATTGTGCGCCTTATTGTCGACCTTATTTCCTTTTCAATAAATCTACGTTGTGCTGTTGTCTTGCTGCTGTTGTTTAACTAACCATTTTCGCTATTGTCTCTTAGTGGAAGTGCTATTTGATTCACATACATTGAATGTTGATTGGTAAGGAGAAACACATTGCCACTGTGTATAGGTCTGTTATGATATCTAAATAATGATCACCCTTGTTCAGTGCCAATTCAGCTCAATATAATGTATATTGCTGTATAATCTTTGGAACTACAAGCCTTTTAGTAGAGAATGCTACTAAAATCCTGTTTATTTACCCTGTTTTAGAAAGATTTATTCTTTCTTTCTGACCTATTTAAATTAAAAAAAAAATACTTTCCAATCACTAGCAGTATTAGTATTTTATTCTATTCTAATTGGCAATTTGTAGAATTCAACTATTTAAGGAAGTATAGTCATAGTTGTGCTTGTAACTAAATGTATTAAATGAATTTTTACTGCTTCAAAATATCAACTATTATTTTTTCCATGGGGGTGTTTAGAAAGTTTTTAACACTATATCCTACAATTGTCACATATTCATTTTGCTTCTTGCCGGCTCATGCAACATGTCAATCTTGCAAGCTGGTTAGGAGTACTTCACAACTATCATATTTGAAGGAGATTACCAATCAGGTCAGTAAATACCCCATACAATATATCCTTCCACTATTCTCTTACTTCTGTGCTACTATTGGCATTAAAAAAGTATCTTTGTAGTTTTTCTCCTCAAAAGTTTTCAATTTTTTTCTCCATAATCTACACTTTTACTAAAAAACTATTTAATAACTCAAAACATGATAGAATACGAGGGCTGCCTTTTAAGTTGTGTCGTTTGAAATAAGTATAGACAATCTAATAAATTATTACCATTTATTGTTTTTCAAAGAATTCTCTCCAATATTTAATAGACTTTTGCATGCGTTTGAACCAGTTTTTAAAACATTTATTCCACTCCAAAATAGGGGTAGTAAAAATGGCCGATATGTATGCGTCAACAGCTTCTTCGGGTGAGCTGAAATGTTGACCACAAAGACTTTGCTTAATTTTGGGGAGCATAAAAAAATCGTTAGGGCTCAAGTCAGGGCTAAAATTTCGACATTTTGGGTGCTCAAAATCATCTTTGTATCGCGGGCGGTGTGCGAAATTGCATTGTCATGGTTCAGTATCATACGACATCTTGAGTTGTTTTTTCGAAACTCTGTGATGACTTGTGGCAAACAAACAGTGGTATACCAGTCAGTGTTAACTGTCTTGCGATCTTCTAGTACAATAGTGGCGACGTGACCACCCTTTGCCACAAACGAGGCAACCATTTTTTTTTTAAGGGCTCTGTGAGCGTATGACTGGTCGGCTTTGGCTCATCTTGGAAGACCCAGACAGTTAACTGCTGCTTGGAATCTGGATCGTAAGCATAAATACCAGCCTTTTACAGTCCTAAGACATGGTGCTGCATGACTAAACACAGAAGTGATCTCCTCAAAGCACTGAAGTCGCGTTAATCCCCTATGAAAGTTGTAGAAAATTATCGCACGCATATTTTCCTTTGATATTTCCTTTTTTACCACCAACTTGTCACCTTTAAATAGACGCTACAATAAAACTATTTGACCGATCAAAAAACATTCTTTTATTTTCGAATTCTAAATTCAAAAAGATGAAAAAGCCATATGTTTTTTTTTAATAATTGCGGGAGGTTTGCAAACGAAACGACTTAAAAGGCAGCCCTCGTATACAGAACTATGACTGTGTCATATTCAAATTAAATATTATGTATAATTGGAAATATGAAGAACTTGCAACAAGCAACCTCTTACATTAACTGCATAATAATAAGGCTAACTCAATATCCTATGATTTATTGTTAGTTAAGACAATGGGCTATGCTATGCTGTCTTCACCCACTATAGCTGACAATACCTGGAGAATTTCCTTTGTACATTCTATAAATAAATAGGTAAAAATAATCTGCATGTCCCTAACACTTGGATATAAAGATAAGATTGTTAGTTTATTAGCTCATTGTAAACAACATTATTTAAAAAACAGAAGTAGTTTTCTCTTTGCAATTGGTCTCCTCCTATCATTTAGGTTCTATTATCATCTAGGTTTTATTTTTTATTAGGTACTAGCTGGCCCAACAGATGTTATCCTGTAAAAATTTCAATATGGTCTTGAGTTGAAGCACTCAGTTTTTTCCGAATTTTTCAAAGGAGATCAGCCATATTGAGCCTAAAATGGCAGCCAACGAAAAAAAATGTATTACCCTGGTCGGAAAAGTCCTTATCATTTTTAGGATTCCCTACCAAAATGGTAAAAAGGAACCCGTATGCTGCGAACTCAGTCTGTCCGTCTGTCACAAGAACTACTAATGCTATCAATTTTATTTGGAACAGTTTTAGATGAAGTTTGTCCAACTATTTTGCAAATAAGAAAGAAATATTTTTTTTTTTTTGCAACATGGACTGAAAGGGTTCTTAAAAATTCGAAGTGGGGCTACTAGGGCATGTGGGGTATCCCGTATCATATGAAAGAGCGCTGTTTGCACATTCTCAAACATTTTATCTATTTTTGTAGGCTGCATAGTTTTCAATTTTTGATGGAAAATGTAAAAAAAAAATACCGTTCCCCCCTTATCTCCGAAGTTTAGATAGAGAAATATCTGAAATTCTATGTGATAGAAGTGTATGTAAAGATTACAGGAAAAATAAAACGATGTACCTAAATAGCACTTTTTCAGAAATCCTCAACAATAATTACATTAGTTCCACTATCGGTCAAGAGATGGCGCTGACCTAAAACTGCAATATTCTACACCGCAGTGTTAAAATTCTCTGACGAATATAGACCTCGCCGATGAAAATTTAAAAACATTTCACGTTTCACAACCAAAATGTCCTCCTTCCTACCTACTCGCAGGTTGCTTTGGGTGAACAGTTGTATTTTTTTTCTGGGCACAGAACTATTTAGGTAATACGAATGAAGCTCCTATGTTTATGTTCTGTTTATGTCGCATATTTTGACACTCGCAAGGGAATCAAAACCTGTAGGGTACTTCCCATTGACCTAGAATCATGAAATTTGGCAAGAAGCAATGTCACGTAGCACAAGTAAAGGAGAAAATCCGAAAACCGTAAATTTTTAGTTACATACCCACAAATTTGTACAGAACCCTTGGTACGCGAGTCCGACTCGCACTTGACCGGTTTTTTACTACTGCGCCGAATCTACGACCAATCCTTCAGCTGTTTTTTAAAGTTGAAAAATCAAGTTTTATACATTTAAAAAACCTGATTTTAGAACTAAATATGCAAAAAACAAAAATTATAGAAACACTTGCAGAGGTTTGTTTTCATTATACAACGTGTAACGTTAAATGCGCAAAACCTCAGACACATATTTCAGAGAGAAACTAAGTCATTAAAAAATTGTAAAGGTTTTATGTGCTGTTTTAGTTTTACTGGCCATTCTGATCGTTTCTTGCGTCTGCGACAACGCTTTATCGAGGGAAGAGTCGTCACCGGGCCGCTGCGCCGCGCTGACATTGGGTTGCTTGACCTATTAATAAATAGACACGGCATCGTTTTTAATGAAGATTTTTTGAAAAATGTGACCTATATTAAAAAGTGGTTCAATTAATTCTGCTCGTTATTCTGATCAAACTATTTTCAGGTTTTGCGCATTTAACGTTACACGTTGTATATTAAATTAAAATGTATAAAACTAGATTTATCAACTTTAAAGAACAGCTGAAGGAATGGTCGTAGAGATTCGTCGAAATAGTAAAAATGTTAAGGAGGACTTCCCCGATCAGGGTAATACATTTTTTTTACTTTGGGAACTTTGTATGAAACGTGACTGGTCTCCTTTCCAGGTAAGTTTTGCAAGTTTTCTTTCCATAAAAACCTTATTCGAACTATTGCGAACATTTTAAAATAAAAAATAGCCAAATCGGTCCAGCCTTTCTCAAGTGATGCGCTTATCAACGAACAGCATTTCATTTCTATTACATATAAGAAGATAACTATTATTTTACACCATGGTATTAGCTCTTCTATTAGCCCAATTAAATGAACTCTCTTCAACTACAATTGCGACAGTTACTACGTTATCTATCGCGCTTTCGTCAACACTCCAAATAGGATACCGTTCATATCTAACAAAACATTCGCTGAGAGCATTTATCTCTTATTTCCTTCAGTTATCAATCACGTACAGTACGAGACGCAATATAATATGAAATAATAACAAACAACCAACTGAGCATATAGTGCACGTATTACGAACAAAATAATATTATATCAACACAACACTTTCACCGATTTCGTAACCGTTCATAACAACGACGTAAGAATAGAATAGAATACTCTTTATTGTGTACTGGGGTACATAATAAAGAGTAATATTGAGTATTGAGTATTTTGTTTTGTGAGTAATATTTTATTTTTATATCCTCAAAGTTCAAGCTACTTATATGGTTATAAGTAGCTTGAACTTTGAGTAATAGCAATGTATTAAACAATATTTTTTTGCCCGACAGGGTCTACAACGGTTCTTAGCTCTAACTTTCAGTCTATTAAAAGTACTTTGTGGCTCTAAGCCTTTTGTTATTAACATCTTGTTTTACCTTATGGTACGCAAATAAATGAATATGAATTAATGAATGAACTATTAATATATCGGTAATAGAATACAGGGCGCGTCATAACATGTTACCATAGATTCAGTGCATGATTATGAACCTCCCTGAGTTTAAAATTTTCCTGGAACAGATTTTTTTAAAATAACCGACGATTTTTTTTTTTAATCTGCTTTTACGTACAAAACTACAATACCTCTATGTAGGTATTGCACTTTTGTACACACTTTTTGTGACACTTCACAAACGCGAATAATTAGTATCAAGCATCTAAAATCAATTTATTTTTCTACTTGTATAATGTCAACACGAGCTATACCTACGATAACATTCATAATAGTTGTTATATTTTTTTATTTTAGTTTATTGGGATCTCCAACAAAGAATACACCTTACATCCTATATTATAAAGGACAAGAACAAAAATCCATGTGCTCCATCAATTATAGGAGACCATATCATGAAAAGAAAACAAACTAATAGTATGGGATGCCGAAATTAGATAATTTCAAATGGAAATAGCACTCAAAGTTAAAAATTAAAATTATACAATATCATTAAAGTTATACTAGTATATTATTATAGTAGAAAATTTAAGTTTCAATTAAAAAAAAAGATTAAAAAGCAAAGAAACAGTAGAAAAACCGGCCAAGTGCGAGTCGGATTCCCGCACGAAGTGTTCCGTACCATCACTACATAGTATAAAACAAAGTCGCTTACCTGTCTGTCTGTCCCTATATATGCTTAGATCTTTAAAACTACGCAACGGATTTTGATACGGTTTTTTTAATAGATAGAGTAATTCAAAAGGAAGGTTTATATGTATAACACATGCATAATATAGTAGAGAAACACTGATAATTTTAGAGGTTTCTAATGTGATGTCGTAAATAAACACATTTTTTTGCGCTTACATTGCAAACGCTGGCTGAACCCGTCTAGATAGATCAAAATAATGTACTACAGTATTGTACACCTTAAAAAGGTCTACAAAAAAGTCCGCGATGGTCTATGTCTATCTCTTAAGGATAACCCACAATAAGCATTTTTTAACCTATACTTTTTACGAGAAATAATGGCTCTAAAATTATCAGTGTTTCTCCATTGCACCCCTGCGAAGCCGGGGCGGGTCGCTAGTTATCTATAAAAACGGCAAAAAATCAAGTGTTGTATAGCAGCGGACTAAAAATCACGTTTGTTGTATGAACCTTAAATATTGATTTTATTCTGTTTTTTAGCATTTTTTCTTATAGCGGCAACAGAAATACATCATCTGTGAAAATTTCAACTGTCTAACTATGACGGGTCATGAGATACAGCCTGGTGACAGACGGATGGACGGACAGCGGAGTCTTAGTAATAGGGTCCCGTTTTACCCTTTGCCGCATCCTTTTTGCCGGATACTGCAAACGGGATGCTTGTGTGAATATGTATATTTAAACACGTACACCACTAACCGTTCCTGCAAAAAACGGGATCATGCCGTGGGAAAGAGCCCTCACGACTCTCGTTTATTGTACCTCATTTTCCTATTGCTACAAAATCAGTAGCTGGCCATTTCTACATACGGTCGAAAAAGAGAAACCATAGACATATATATATGGACTGGAAATACCTACGAAAAAAGGGTGCCTACCTACAACTCATATTGTCTCAAAAAATGGCTGCCATTGCTAGGGTTGTATCAATCAAGGAACATTGGTGTTACTATAACGAGTATCGATACTAAATACGAGTCGTACTAGTTATCACGTTTGGATCATAATATAGTATACTAACTTATAGTCCGTTCTAACTAAGGTTGCCTACTTTATAGTAACGTATCCTAGTTTATTTTCGATAAACATACTTTATAATTTTGCATAAAAATACAGTATGCGAAAATACTTTATTTCTAATCTTCTGTTATGCGTAAAAGACGCATATGAACTATTTATCGATAGGTACAGACGCCAGCACATCAAGCTACCCGAAACTGTCAAATTATCGCAATCAACTTTCTTCCCTGAAAATAAAATTAATGCCAAGTGTTTTTTCGGCATAGAATTAAAAAACACTTTTTAATTGCATCACGTTTACGTATTAAAGTGAAGGAAAACAGCGTGAAGAGATATGTATCCATATGCCCAAAAACAGGTGCTTTCGCATATTATACCTTTGGGTTGGAAGGCCAGAGAGCAGTAGTTTCTGTTAGGTATGCGGACCCTAGTGAAAAACAAGATAATCACTAGGGTGAATGAATAATATAAACTTAATTAATAATATAAACCTATAAAAAGTGCAAGTATTTTTATCAATAAATACAGCTATATTATATTAGCATATGAAACTAAAATCAATAGGAAACGTCAGAAGCTATGTGCACGGTTCCAATTGGTGGTTTCTATGGAGAAGAGTCGGCAAGAAACTCCACGGTTACTCAAAATAATTGGCTTTTACAATGTTAATAGGTAGGGGAGGACAGTGTAGACCTGTCAACAAGTACCAGGTACTTAAAAAAATAGAAGACATTGTAAAAGCCAATTGTTTTTAAAAGAGTAACCGTGGAGTTTCTCGCTGGTTCTTCTGCATAGGAAACCACCATTTGGAACCGTGCATCTAGCTTCTGACGTTTCATAAGTGCCCATGTAGGTTTATGTGAAAGAAAATATTTTGATTTTGGTGCTGTGAACCACGGGCCGGACCTAGCAAGGTCAATCGGAGCTAATAAGACGCAGGACTATTTATGTTAACATAGCAGAATATACCGATATCGTTCCAGCGGAGGAACTAGTTCCGGAAACTATTAGGCAACGGTACAACACTATTCTATTATGACATATTATTGTAAACAAACGAATGAATTAACAAAATAATAAAAAGGTCTGTTATACGGAAATTCACCCAAATATCAATACTTTAGCCATAAATTCATGATCGCGTTACAATTATATCATCGAATGTCTATTATTGTATGTGTTATTGCATGAAAACCGGCTACTAACCTGTGCAAAGAAAGTTGAGGTTGATTTTCATTCTTTCTTGCACCACACTTCACAATACAACACACAGGCATGTTGAATTGCTGTTTTTCAACATTTACATGCAGTTTTAAAGGTAAAGTCCTCGTAATTTTCTCGCAAATCTCAATAATACAAAAAATAAACAACCATTTGACAGCTGAACTACCACGAAACTTGGCGACAAAGATGGCTGCTCTGGCACCTACCTACAACCGTGTATAGAATAACAGGGCATCTCCTGTTATATCCCATCTCAATGAGAGAAACATATTTTTCGCCAGAATGAGGGTTTTCATAAAAATTTACGCCACCAGTTGGCGCCACTTTGCCAAGAGGTCTTCTATTTCGATAATGAATTTAAAATATATGATGACGTTCATCATTCGTTTCATTCATTCGTTTTTCATTCAGTCATGACTAAAGAAAATATAGGCGCTTTGACATTTTTGAAATGTGCTCGGACCTGACGTCTCAGTGCTGCCACCTAGTGCACGTCATTTCAGAAAACCCTCATTAAACTCGACTGCAACGGTCGGTCTGGATAGATAGATTGTGTGTGAGCTTACGTGCTAATCGGGTCCATGATCTTAAACTGAGCTCTTTGTTAACCCGTGAGAAGGCGCGCTATGAGCAATTTGCTCACACAAAAATCTAATTCAAAAATTTTTTGTCTTTCCCATGCCACACCAATTCAAGCACTTAAGTACCTTCCTAAATATTCACCCCCTCTCCCTTGACGCAATTCTCGATCCGCTCAGTGGCGTTGCGACCGCGCAGCAAGGCGTTTGTGGAGGCCATGTACCAACGTGCGGCAATTTGCTCATCACGCGCCCAGCAATTACTTTGCACCGAACATGTAAAATACATGTTTTCAGTGTGTTTCGAGAGGCACATTAGTGTAGATTTAATGGATGAATAACACTTTTTAGTTTTTGTTATGGAACAGTTTTTATTGTGATTTTTATGAAACGTGCCAAAAAAATTAATTAATACTAGGTTGTTTTGTTATTTGCGTTAGAAGTTGCTATTATGTTCAATAGTTTTGATTAAAATACTTGTTTTCTTACTTACTAAACCTTGTGTTATTTATTTAAATACATTATAAGCCAATAAATATAGAAACACTAAAAATATAAACATTTTATGATAGTGTGAGCAATTTGCTCGCACGCGCCTACTCGTGTAAGAAAATTAGGCGCGCCTTCTCACGGGTTAATTAAACACAATTAATTTAACACGTAATTGCGTGCGATAACAACGTTACTTGGAATAATATGATAAGAAGAAGAACGGTACCGCGTGTGTCGAGTGGTGATAGACATGCTTGAATTTATAAGAGAAAGAGCTGCACCCTAATTGCGTAACACACTACTACTCTCAATTTGAATCATTTTGAAGCATATTGCTAATCCATTGCTCCATATGTTCGAAAAATGTGTCCGCTCAACAACGTAAATAACGCAATGAATGTTGTTGAACTGTCAAATTGAAACCCATTGCTACTGATAGTGTTACGCAATTACCCTGCTGTTATGATTCAGTATTACGAAATTGAACTTTGGAATAGTTAAGGTGATTGAGTCAATAGATTTTCTTGTGTACTGTGTACCTAATGAAAGTTTAATATTAATAGTCTAGCCTGTATCGTCCTACTGCAGGTCACGACACAGGCCTCCCACTCCCTTTATCAGACAGTCCAGCAGGCTAATTGCGTAACACACTATTAGTAGCAATGGGTTTCATTTTGACAGTTCAACAACATTCATTGCGTTATTTATGTCGTAGAGCAGACAAGTTTTTCGAACATATGGAGCAATGGATTAGCAATAAGTATGCTGCAAAATTGAGAGTAATTACGCAATGAGGATGCTGCTTTCTCTGCTAATCCGGGCCAATCCCTATAGAAGTCAAGCCCGCCATCTCCACCTTGGTCTGTCGTGGTGTTCAATAGGATTCGCTCGGTGGTTCCCACAACTCATCTGACATTGTGGCAGACATGTCCATGTACGCACGATGACATATTAAGTTATACATTTAAAAAAAAAAACATTTCATTTTAAGTTAAAATTAAAAAAAAAAACATTTCAAAATAGTGTTTTTTTACCATTTTTACATTTGTATTTAAACAATATATTTTGGAGCAAAAGAGAAAAAAAAGTCAAAAAAGGAGACATGTCATGCCATGTGACATGTCCATGTACGCACAGCTACACAACAAGCTATACGTATCCAGTATCAGCTGACTTCTCATTGTACGAAAAGCCAATACAATGCAAGGTCAGCTTAAACTGGATATGTATAGCTTGATGTGTCGTCGTGTGTACCAAATTCACTTAGGCTTACAAACTTTCCGACCAGCAAACGATAAAGAAGGATAATTTCAGGCAATTTGCAAAGTTAATAGAAAGGGAAGAAAATGAATGCAACCAGTTTGTGTATAACGTCATAGGCTTGGCGATTTTATACCCTTCATTCATTAATATCTTTGATTACTCAGGGGAAATAAACAGCATGACTGCATAAAATCCCCAATTACATGAAGATACGTAGGGAAATTGCGTCGGAAACAGATTTATTTAAATTATTATCGATGCCCTATTCGCCTGTAACGAGATTTCTCCCAATCAGAGGTTCTGTACTGCAGTAGGAGCAAGTCTGATATCGTAAACTATCTCATTCTTTCATCCCTTTTTTACGACGGGCAAGAGACCTACGCACTTGGACGTAGAGTTGCGGACCTCAGCCCGTTGTACCATACGATACCATTTATTCATGAATACCACGGCCAAGAACAACCCAATATCCAACTATTCAAAACGCCCCATTCACCTTTATTTATGCGGCATCTTGTGGCTGATGAAGATGATGGATAAACTGTCAAAAAAGCATGTTTCTGGAATCAGCAGCCTTCCGTCCTGGCGCCAATTTGGGATCACTGACGTTACCTTTTACTACCAAACACAATCACTATAGACCGAATTAAGGTACTGTCGTAAATGAAGGTATTGGCACGGGTAACAACGGTACAAGGAACAGTAAAGTTATTTGTGAAAGGGCTTCTCTGGCCAAGTAGCACTATTTCTATGTCTGCTTTTATGCAGCATTCCTGTTTTCCGGTTTGAAGTAGGTAGTATGGATGTCGGTGAAATAGTAGAGATGATTGTCACATGATAAATTCAATTTTATCCCAGGTAGACAGGTATCCACGTATGGGCAAACACTTCGATCGGTGTTGATCGAAAGATTTGCCGGAAGCACACCTCATGATATAGCTGTGGGCAATAAGCAATTAATTATTTAATAAAAGAATCCATCGCTTATTGCTTTTCATATTAATAAGTTAGCCTCTATGAATGCGAAAAGGCTTTTTATTTACATCAGATAAGACGTATTCAAATATTTTTTAATCGCACGTTTACGCTCAAGTCATTAAAGTAAGCAATAAATTCTACTTCTCAAACAAACCTGTTTGGTTGCAAAGAAGTCTTGCTGGCTGTCTGTAGAAAAAATAACCAATCAAGTCAAATATTTGATGGAAAAATAGCAAGAATGTCTAACAAGAGCGTCAAAAGCGCTATATTTTCGGAGCTTTGTCGCCAGAAAGAGAATTGTAACTTATTAAACACGGTTGGTTGGCTCCGATGGTGTTACCATATAAGTCGTTGGTTTCCTCAAAGGCGGCCAGTCTTTGCCGAGTGTCAGAGCGCGCAAGGTTCGCCATGCGTGTTTTTGAGTATGCCTGTGTTGTGTCAGTGTGTGCGTTGTTGCAGTGCGCCGGCGCATCCACTTCAGCCCCGGAGAAAATGATCTTCCACTACCCGGAGCCGAGGAGGGATGAGACCGTCGTCGATGACTATCATGGCACTAAGGTATTGTATCAAAAACACTAGCCTTTAACTCCTTTGTTATTATGTATGATTATAAACAAACAGTATCGATTAAAGATTAGATTAAACCGAATCAAAATAACTTCTGTTTTATCCACTTTAAGTAGGCTATATCTTAAAATGCAGACCATAAGCCATCGATGTAAAAGAACTACTTGCTAAAGAGTTTCATTAGCGTATTAATTCTCGGAAAATCCGACAACGACGAACGCTACAGTGTTACAAGTAATCGATTTGAAGGACTAATAGGCGACACAACTATTATTATAGGTATACAATGGTAGTACCGCGAACGCTCTACTTACTTCCCTAATTGTCTCTCTCCACATTATTGTACGGCTATTTAATATAATCAGTGTTTTACAGGCAAAGGTCAAGAGAATAAATACCACGATGGACATTTGGGATCACACATACTAGTTTTATCAGGCAACCTAGACTTTTTTTTTTGAGGGAATCTAACTCTGTCAAAGATTACACTCAATAATAATGATATGTTTGAATGTAAATAATAACCTTAAAACCACTAGCAAACTGCTTTTATAAAAGCTCGTCCCACCGGCCATTAGCATAAATACGCGTTTACGTTGGTATTTGAATACCTTGGAGGCACGTAATTTACAAATCGATCAACCCGCTTTGAAGGACACTGCAATGCATCGAGTCTTATAAAAAATGCACGTAAGTTTAGGGAACTTAATTTCACGGTCAGGTGATCTTGTTATGATTTTATTTTTATTGTAAGTGTTTTAAGAACCTAATTATTATTACGATTGGGTCTTAAATATTTTTTACGTAAAAACTTCGAATCTGTGTGTTTTTATGGACATTTTTTTATGTATTTTGACAGCTTTTTCGTGTTAAAGGTCTTTGCTTAAAAAAGGGCAATGTTTAAATATGAGAACGTTGGTATAACCTCATAAAAAAAACCTGAGCCAATAATAATATGCGAATGCCATGCCAAAATAATTTATCATTTAGGTATTTTATTCCTTCATCTTTTCTTATATGAAGATATCTCGGTAGTTTTTTTGCTGAATAATCAAACATCTATAGAATCGGGTATCCTGCAGATCTAAACTAACAATAATAGCTTTAAACTTATGATTACTAATTGCTATAACTTCTTGAAGATCCGGGATCAATGCTCGGCGTCATGAGAATATCTTCAAGAACCTAAGAGAGAAAAAAACCTAAACCGCACGATGTTTTTTGTCTAATTAGTAACTATTTGTATCAAAGAGAATAGACACGACTATTAGGTTGATTACATATAAAAGTTTAACGAACAATTTGCAATTTCACGATATAAGGCTGCCTAGCTCAACGCGATTTGGAAAGGCGTCAAATACAGTTTTTTCTGTAATAAAATGTTCATGACACACTACTAAGTTTACAGATTGTTCGGCACGTGTTACCTTTATCACTGGAATAAGTTAGATTACCTAACTTATTCCATCCATTTTTATTTTTCCTTATACAACGTGTAACGTTAAATGCGCAAAACCTGAAAATAGTTTGATCAGAATAACGAGCAGAATTAATTGAACCACTTTTTAATATAGGTTACATTTTTCAAAATATCTTCATTAAAAACGTTGCCGTGTCTATTTATACATATAGGTCAAGCGAGCCAATGTCAGCGCGGCGCAGCGGCCCGGTGACGACTTCTCCCTCAGTAAAGCGTCGTCGCAGACGCAAGAAACGATCAGAATGGCCAGTAAAACTAAAACAGCACATAAAACCTTTACAATTTTTTTAATGACTTATTTTCTCTGTGAAATAGGTCAATTGAATTAGAAATCAGTTGGGGTGTCTGAGGTTTTGCGCATTTAACGTTACACGTTGTATACCTTCAAAGTCTTCAAATTCGAGAACTATAGACTTAAAAATATTGACCGACAAATGGAAGTTTTTCTTGATATCTCAACAGATACATAGACACTTTGTATTTTATTTTGGATATCGTGAGATAAAACTTAAAGATTTTATTCAATGGATGTACAGCAAAAACGGCTCTGCCTCATAGCCTTTCCCTATGGGTTGTAGAGGTCAGACGGTAGGGCTGCCACTAGAATCTCAATAGTATCATGATGAATAGAAATAACTGTTGCTGTTATAAGAATAATAAATTATTGTTATCCCACGATTATTGTTCAAAGGCGCGACTAATGCCTCTTCTCATACAGAGGAGGCACGTGCATTGATCACCACACTTGCTCAAAATACGTTGGCCTTGGCAATTTCAGACTTGAAAACTAAGTACTAAATCTAAAAAAAACTACCGTAGCAATAAACACAAGCACAATTTATTGCTCTATTTTATTACTAGCATAGAACACAAAAACACATTAAAAGTTCAAAAATCTCAAAACCTGTAAACTCGTTTCGGAAAACGGGATTTCGTGTAATAAAATCAGATTTACTGCTCGCTACAAAATATCGATTTGTATTTATGATCCCTAGAAACGAACTACCTGTTTTGGTGATACAAAACACTATGGAAAAAAACTCCATCGCATGTTATCTCAAAATAAATGTATATGTCCGAATTGTTATTTATGTCTGTGTTTTAATCAAACCTTTTTTATAATATCACGATTCGAAGCATCGCTAAACACGAACAAAGTCCATATTTTAACGCTCCCGCAGACAGGCGCGATGCGACTCCGGTAGATCAATTTCCATGAAGTTTTCATAGGCATTATTGTTCCACCAGTCGCGTAGCGCCGGTCTGCGTGAACCTTTATTCCACACTATCATTATACCCGTGACTTCATACGCTTGGATTTACGGATTCTTCATCGGTTTTTTTCTTAAGTTTTCCTTTGTACTTCCTTAGTTTTCGGACAAACATGTCAAACCTACTTAATTCAGTAATGGTATTGTGACATGAACAATGAACATACGTCATCAGAACTCGCGAAGCATACGTTTTTTTTTTTTTTTTTTTTTCAAAACGCAAATGATGATTTATTGGCCGTACCAGCGCGCGTCGTAGCCCATCTAACTGAAGGCTAAATAAGCTTATTACTAGTTATTATTCTGATATGTTTGATCAATCAAAGTCCAAAGTAGTATTATTATAGATAATATTTCGTGTATACCCGTTGTGATCTCATTTTATTTTTTTTTTTGTTGTTACTTTTTACCGAACTACCTATTAAGTGGTTATAACTCTAAACTCTAAATGATATCACTACATAGTATAAAACAAAGTCGCTTCCCTGTCTGTCTGTCCCTATATATGCTTAGATCTTTAAAACTCCGTAACGGATTTTGATGCGGTTTTTTTTAATAGATAGCGTGATTCAAGAGGAAGGTTTATATGTATAATACATGCATAATATAGTAGAGAAACACTGATCATTTTAGAGGTTTCTAATGTAATGTCGTAAATAAACACATTTTTTTGGGCTTACATTGTAAACGCTGGCTGAACCCGTCGAGATAGATCAAAATAATGTACTACAATATTGTACACCTTAAAAAGGTCTACAAAAAAGTCCGCGATGGTATATGTCTATCTCTTAGGGATAACCCACAATAACCATTTTTTATTGGCTCTAAAATTATCAGTGTTTCTCCATTGCACCCGTGCGAAGCCGGGGCGGGTCGCTAGTACTCTATAAAAACCTTCATCCAGTATGGGTTGGTTGTTTCCTACAGAAATATGTACTTATTTTTTTTTCTGTGATTTCTGTTGTCTCAAGTCTCTCTGCAGTCCGAACAGTGGTGGTGTAGTGGTAACCGCCGCGATTTACGACTTGTAGGTCGTAGGTTCTAACCTAGTCAGGCGTTTCACTTTGTGTAAATGATTTGATCACCACAGCTCTCAAAACGGTGAAGGAAAACATCGTGAGGAAACCGGCATGTCGCAGAACAAATAATTCGAAGACATGTGAAGGGCACAGGGAAGATCATTGTCAGATACACCTCATTAGGAGATAATAATAAAAAACTGATTAACTAATTAATGCACTTCACTACATAGTATAAAACAAAGTCGCTTTCCTGTCTGTCTGTCCCTATATATGCTTAGATCTTTAAAACTACGCAACGGATTTTGATGCGTTTTTTTTAATAGATAGAGTGATTCAAGAGGAAGGTTTATATGTATAATACATGCATAATATAGTAGAGCAACACTGATAATTTTAGAGGTTTCTAATGTGATGTCGTAAATAAACACATTTTTTTGCGCTTACATTGTAAACGCTGGCTGAACCCGTCGAGATAGATCAAAATAATGTACTACAGTATTGTACACCTTAAAAAGGTCTACAAAAAAGTCCGCGATGGTATATGTCTATCTCTTAGGGATAACCCACAATAACCATTTTTATCCTATACTTTTTACGAGAAATAATGGCTCTAAAATTATCAGTGTTTCTCCATTGCACCCGTGCGAAGCCGGGGCGGGTCGCTAGTAATGTATAATTCTAAATTATGTAATCGATGATTTTGGTGCACGGTAAAACTTTTAATGAGTTTATGTTGGCACCAAGTTCAACGTTTAAAATGTATGTGTAAATAAATAAAATAAAATTATATATGTAGAGGGTACTTTTGACTCGGCAGTGGTTGGGAGTACCTATGCCTTTTTTGTGTATGTGGTTTTAGTTAGAATTTTATATTTTTATTCAAGCTTTTCCTATTTATTTAATTAAATGCAAGCAGCCTAGACAGGGAATACCATTAATTACCATTTTTTTTTACACCGGATTTTCCGCTTACAACTTGCATGCAGTTTTCTTCACCAGGAGCATTCGCGTGTAATGTAACGTTACAGATTCGAGCATTACATCAGTGAGGGAGGACAATCGAGCATTACAGCGCGCACCTTATAACATCAATGCGCCCCACTTGTAATTTAATGTGTCCGGCGGGCCGCAGAGCGCTCGCCGCCCCGCAACCTGTAACATTACATTACAAGCGAATGCTCGTCAGCCAGGGAAGTAGTATTGTAATGTAATACTCAAAGTCGAATCTGTAATGTTACATTACACGCGAATGCTCATCAGTCAGGGAGGTAGTATTGTAAAGCCGGGTCCAGACGAATGTAACGTGTAATGTAATGTATCGTGAAATGTAACGCGAATTCTGCGTGTGGACGGGACTACGAGTGATACATGTACTGCTCGTAGTGTCCCGTCCACACGCAGAGTTCGCGTTACATTACACGATAAATTACATTACACATTACACGGGTCTGTACATGCCTTAATGTAATGCTCAAAAATGAATTTAAAATGTTACATTACAGGCGAATGCTCCTGGTGAGGGAGCACCATTAGACGAACGACTATGAGAAATTTGCCAACCCTAAGAATAGGTTTACCTTGTATTAAATATTCTCTAAGCATATCGCAAACGTGTTCAATATTAATGGGGCCTTCTATTGAAAAATAACATAAAGGCTTGTTTTTGTCAACGATCGCACAATGATAGTACATTGACCCCTTTTAATAACAAAATAGTTTTTTTAATTTAAAAAGTTTCCTCGACGATCGGGTTTCAGATTGCGTATAAACACGTGACTTCAGGTTTTTCGTCGATATTTTAAATCGTTTGTTATTTTTCTGATCACAAAACTTGATAATACATATTTTAGTCTCGATAATTTATTAAAAACTCAATAATAAAAAAACAGGAACCTTACAGCTTAATATAAATATAATTTTAGCTAAAGTATTTATTGTTGATTTAATTTCAACCCATCCATAAGCGATATTTCACTAAAACTATTATTTTTAAAACTATAAACTGAAACTGTAATAGGTAGGTAATTTACTGGTAAGCTCGTATACAACGTGTAACGGAAAGGGGGTATCAACCCTGAAGGAGGTGAATGTGCTCATGAAACTCAACAACTTTCCCCAAAGAACATAGGTCAAAATATGAAAAAAAAATTTGGCCCTCCCATAGTAAATCAATCAGCTGGTAGTCAGTTCTGTAAGGGAGGGCCAAATTTTTTTTTCATATTTCGACCTATGTTCTTTGGGGAAAGTTGTTGAGTTTCATGAGCACATTCACCTCCTTCAGGGTTGATACCCCCTTTCCGTTACACGTTGTATATCCATCACAAAAGTTAATTGAATATAATTAAAATCGTTTTGGCAATTTCGCAGTTGCAGAAGTTTTTTTTTTTTTTTAAACATTGTTTGCATAATTATTTATTACAGTTGGTATTACATCAAACATACAGAAAATTAATTGCGACTTCGTCTCTTAATGCAAAAAAAATCCAAGTTCATTTATATTTGAACGTTACATAATATGACGACAGAGAAAGAAAGAAAGAAAAATGCATATATTGGTATTACAGCAAAATAAATACACATTCAAACTATAAAAACAGAAAACAAAAACAAAGATTATAATGCCAAAAGGGCCTCAGCTCAGCATAATGTCAGATGAAAATCAGCTAACTGACGCTGATTTTCAGCTGCAACCTACGAGTGCCATACGCTGGAATAACAAACACGGAAGTGTGTGTCCGTTATAATCAATTTAGAGAATTAATTTGTGATAATATAGAAAAGCTCATACAAAATCATATAACATGTTGTGACATACATGTGTGTGTGTTGTATTGTGATTAATGTGAAACCAACATAAATTACCAATAGTGGTAGTAATATTCATTGGTCACAAATTGAAGTATTATGTAATTATTTCTTCGTTAAGGAATACCTATTTTAAATGCTATTATCATCCATTTTTAATTACGTCTAATGACTAACTTAAATAGGTATTGTGTTGTGTTGTCTTATATGCAGCAATTTATGACAATTATTCAATTAATAAAATAAGTCATAAATTTACTTTAAATTGCAAAAAGAACTTTAAAATTACAAATTATTTACAAAGCAGTAAAAAACAGCAGATAAAATATAATTTATGATCAGTTTCGTTGTACCCCTACACGTGACTTTGCACGTGCGTCTTACAAAAAGTTATGACAAACATACAAATTTTTATTTCCTCGTAAGGCAGACAGTAATTTTTATAAAAATGAAATGCCTCCTAGGAATAAGAAAAAATATTAGTTAAATAAAAAATAAATATCAGCACCCTAATTGCGTAACACACTATGCACACTGAATCATTTTGAAGGATATTGTTTATCCATTGCTTCACGTGTTTGAAAAATTTGTCTGCTTAGCAACGTAAATAACACAATGAATGTTGTTGAACTGTCAAAATGAAAGCCTATATAGTTAGCGCTACTGCTAGTGTGTTAAGCAATTAACCCGTTGATTTTTTTAATTTGATCCACGACATAGTGTACTGCGCGGATATTTGTGTATCCATGATTCGCTTCGTTATAAACAAGTACTTAATAGTTATTGCCTGCCAGAGTAATCAAGATTTGAATGATATCGGTACAATTTATTATGTTAATTTTAAAACTAAGCAACTATGTTTCTTGCTTGGAATACCTATCAAATTACAGTGATCAAGTTCCATCCATTCGTAATTGCTATACTGTTAGGCCTAAAACACACACAAGCGACGTAAGGCGAAGGCACGGGGCAGGCGCAGCGCAGGCGTGGGACAGATACGGCGCAGACGCGATTTGAATTATATCAGAAGAGGCGTGGAACAGGCAAGAAATGTTCAGATGCGGCATTTTATAGAGAGATAATGATGATAATAAAAATATGCATTTTATATTCTATACTGTACTCCGGCTTGGTATAATCGTAAAGGGCTGGATATGGTTCCACTAACTCGCAGAACTGTACATTGAAATCAATATCATCACGCATTTTTGGGTTGGTAAATACTGAGCATACCGTATCACAAGCGACGTGCTCCTTGCTTGCGTGACTCACGAGAACCGACTGCTAGCGACGCGGCGCAGGCAACCAAACGGCGTGTCTGCGCCGCGTCGCTTCAGTATAATTCAAAAACGTCGCCTGCATACATTTTGTATGAAATCGTTTTGAAGCGGCGCACGCCTGCGCCGCGCCTGTTCCACGCCTGCTGCCTTACGTCGCTTGTGTATGTTTTAGGCCTTAGATTTAAACAGACGAAGAGCGAGCTAGAAGCTCAGAGCACTAATATTATTCTTAACGTATTTGTAACCTAAAACTACAGCATCTTTAGAATTTTACAATCAATAACATGGCTTTTTGCTTAACACTTTGAGAGACACTAAACGCATATAGGTATAATAACAATAAAACTTCTATTGTGTCTCGTTCAGTGTTCGTCAACCGATTTATTAAACTATCTACGAAAGCAAGTCGGTTTTTGTCCATCAACCATAATATTTAATTAATTCTTCTTTTTATATCACCAACAGATCTCGGACCCGTACCGCTGGCTAGAGGACCCCGACTCGAACGAAACCAAAGAGTTCATTGACGCAGAGAACAGAATCACGCGGCCGTACCTGGACGCGTGTCCCGTGAAGACTGCCATCAACCAGAGACTAACGGAGCTCTGGAACTATCCCAAATACTCGTGCCCCTTTAGAAGGGGGACTAGATACTTCTTCTTTAAAAATACTGGCTTGCAGAATCAGAAGTAAGTTCATTTTTTTCTTATTCATTTTCACGTTTAAAAAAACAAGGGTTTCGTCTTTTTGTTAATTGCATTGTGACAAACCATCATCTGCCTAGCCTTTTCCCAACTATGTTGGGATCGGCTTCCAGTCTAACCGGATGCAGCTGAACACCAGTATTTTACATGGAGCGACTGCCTATCTGACCTCCACAACCCAGTTACGGGGTTATACGATACCCCTACGTAAGACTGGTTGTCAGACTTTCGGGCTTCTGACTACCCGTAACGACTGTCAAAGATCCACGAATGACAGCCGGGACCAACGGCTTAACGTGCTTTCCGAAGCATGGAGGGGTCTCGGTATGTAAAGATGGTCACCCATCCACAGACCAACCGCGGCAAGCGTAGCTTAACCTGATCGATCGACCTGTGCGGCTGTTTATTTAGCCACGGGCCATTGTGACAAACCAAACCCATTTATTAATTTAAGAATTAGTCAAACGTATTTACATATTTTGCTTAAATTAAACCTCAACTTTACACACTTATATTAGTCTCCACGACAACAATTTGAGCTTCCGCATAATGAGTTATCACGTTACAACTTTCGTATCGAAAAATTATTAGGATATTAATAGGTTGCTCAATAAGTTTTGTCGTTCGGTTAGTAACATTTTTTTGGGATGCAAAAGGAATGTTGTTTGTGGATTACCTCCAAACTGGTAAAAAAATAAACGCAGATTTTTATTGTAACCTTTTGGACCTAGATCTGGATGTAAAAATTCGTGAGAAAAGACCTGGTTTACAGAAGAAAAAACACATTTTTCATCAAGATATCGCTCCCGCTCACACAGTTCAAAAAACAATCGCGAAAATCAGTGAATTAAAGTACGAATTAATGCAACATCCACCGTTTTCGTCAGACTTGGCTCCCTCTGACTTCTGGCTGTTCTCACATCTCAAAAAATGAATGCGTGTAAAACGATTTTCATCGAACGAATAGGTAGGCAGCTGCGGGAGAGCATTTATTTATTTATTTAAACTTTTCGCACACAAAAACGTACAAAAGCGGACACATTTCGATAGTCTTCCGGATTCTCTCTTCAGGGACGAAATCCATAAATTAGAAGATCCTGGAACAAGTGTATTGAAGTTCAAGGAGATTATATTTAATAATAAAATGTATTTCAAGCCACAAAATCGTGTTTGTCTTAGCGAACGACAAAAGTTATTGAACAACCTAATATTTAAATTACCAATCAGGAAGCTTGACCGTGAAAGTATTTCCCGTTATTAATATCCTAGCCCAGCTCTCCCCTGGGCAAGTTATTGGTTTAAGTCTCTATTAGTGAATACAATCCCGGGATTGTATTCTCTAATAGAGTCTATTACACTCTATAGAGTCTCTATACATCGAAAACGACGAAATCTGGAACCATACTTATCTTTCTACAGCCAATTATAGTTAAGAAAAAAAACTACTATTAAACTAACTTCGTCACCACAATCTAAGTTTCTGTTCTACTCATATGCAGCAGGCTTGTGTAGACTTTTGAGCAAAATCTTTTTCATTGTTATTCTTTGAATTCCTAATATTACAATCTACTCTTTGGCTACCCTATCAAATGACATCTTTAACAAACCTTACTCTTCTTCCAGTGTCTTATACGTACAAGACAGCCTGGATGGCGAGCCCCGAGTCTTCCTGGACCCCAATACGTTGTCTGAAGACGGCACCATTGCCCTCTCGGGCAGTCGGTTCACGGAGGATGGCAACACCTTCGCGTACGGACTGTCCGCCAGCGGCTCTGATTGGATCACTATACATCTGAAGGATGTTGCCACAGGTAAGAATCAGGGTGGATTGAAATTGAGTGTGGTTTCATTTAGTTATTAACTGAAAATGGACGACAGGATGCTTGCTAAGCAGGGTTAATAAGGAAACAGTCTCAGTTCTTTCACAGTTATTTTAACCCTGGTTTTTGTTTCACTGTCAAAATGACTGATCTTTATTCTCGTTACAATAAGGTTGCTAATGGGTTGCTGCTGGCAGAGGTTAATAACTGTATTCCTGACACCGTCTGTAGGTAGTTGAAATGTTGCACAGACTATGGCAAAAAATGCTATCCTTTACATACTGCTATTGTCAGTTCGTTTTAGTAGTTTGGTCAGTTATTTTTTGGCACGCGCAATTTATTCATCTCCCAACGATCTCTTGATCGAAACAAATATAAACACATTTTAAACTAATCAAAAGCCCAAAGACTGAGCTTTAGCCGAATGATGAATCTTATAAATGAGTCTTGTACTTTGATATCTGAATGATTGAATGACCATATTTACACACCTAGATCCCGCCGTGCCTCGGAAAGCACGTTAAGGCGTTGGTCCCAGCTGACATTCGTGGATCTTTGACAGTCGTTACGGGTCGTCAGAAGCCCGAAAGTCTCACTACCATACTTTGACGGGGTATCGTAATACCCAGTGACTGGGTTGCGGAGGTCAGATAGGCAGTAGCTCCATGTAAAGTACTGGTATTCAGCTGCACCCGGTGAGACGGGAAGCCGACCCCATCATAGTTGGGGAAAAGGCTAGGCAGATTTAGTTTGATCTGAATGATTGCATTGAAGTCTATTTCCCATTTCGTCCACTTTCCCAAAACGACCACAAGTCTACAATGCCCAAAAAGTCCACTTCCCATCACAGATAAAAATAAACCTATTTGGAAAGCGGACGTTTTGAGACGTTATGGGAAGTGGACTTTTTGGTCATTGTAGATTTGTGGTCGTTTTGGGAAAGTGGACGAAATGAGAAATAGACTATTGAATGTTTTTTTAACCCGAGTAAAAAAATCAACGACTATTATATATTATTATATATCATTTTTATATATTATTATGATTATTATTATTATTACTTATAAGAAGGCAGTTACAACTTCTTCCTTATAAGTCTAATCTCATTGACTAACATTTATTGTTTTCCTGATGAATGCGTGGGATATAAATGCAGATTGTAACCTCTCAATGATACTGATGAACATTACGACGATATTTTTCCTTGATTTTGTTTTACCATTCATAATTTGCTTCCGATAAATTCACGTCTGAAGAATCCATTCTCTTTTTAACTGACTTAAAAAAAGGAGGAGGTTATACATTCGGTGAGTTTTTTTTTTTTCATGTATGTATAGTCAGGTCAATTTATTGTTCAGAAAATTGACTACCAACTTTCTTAAAATAATAATACGTACAAGTATATAAAAAGGAGGGAAATAATCAAAGGTCGTCATAAGAATCGTCCGCAGGAAAAGTACCCAAAACGCTGGCAGCATTGCCACGTAACGTAACGTAACTACCACCTTAAATTGTCCGTAAATTTAAATGACAACTGTCATTCTTTGACAGTTGTATGAAATGGCTATCACATGGCAAATTGACGTAAGATGTCAATTTGCTAAACTGTTAATTTTCCTGATGGTACATCGGTTCTCCATGATCCGATTTTCGTGATTCTTTTTTCATTTGGTAGAGTAAGCACGTGCCAACGCACGAGCTTACATAATAATATACATTCGGGCTTACATAATAATATACATTTTACTAACATTCCTTGAGTAGTTTTTGAGTTAGCTTTAATAATGTTTTTAGTCCGCATGATCTATGTTGAGCACGTAGTCGTACCCGAATTCGTGTGGGGTTACCAAGCACATCTAAACAAGTGAAAATAAGAAACTTTTTTATATATAAAGACCACTACAAAGTGAAAAAATACTTCCTGATAAGTTTCGGAAGTCAGTGGCAAAAAATGAATCAAAGACAAAGACACCAACTTTGACACTGGAGTTATTTTTCATTTCGCAGTGGTTTTTTTTAATCGTTTATTTATTTATTTTTTCTAAGCTTTTCAATATTTTGAGAATGGTATTTTTACGATTTCTGTTCGTTTTTTTGCTGCAACCATTAATTCATCAACTACATATTATTAAGATGATTTTATGCAAAAAAGTGTTGATCTTGTCAATATCATTTTGTAATCAACGAATAATGACATGTTCCAGGTGAAGATTACCCAGAGGTGCTAAAAAAAGTAAAGTTCGCATCAATGTCGTGGACCAAGGACAATAAAGGCTTATTCTATTCGGTGAGTGTCGGTTTTTTGCAAGGAAAACATTAAATATTCCAGTTTCCTTGCCTTGATGATCAAGACCGCGTTTATTTTCTAATTATTTTCTAATAACAACTTGAACTGCGCCTGCGCAGGTGTCTTCGTAAGTCATTGTGGTTGTTGACGTGATGCGAATTGGTAATTTGGTTAATCTTTTCCTAGTATGGTAGGTAACAAATTAAGGATAAAGCCGTAATTTTGTGTAGGTATTATTTCTAGACAGATGGAGATGAATAAAGATAACTAGATTATGGTATATATTTATATTTTGAATAGGTTGTTAGGAGTACAATTTCATTATTCACATTAATATTATAAGAAATCCTGTCGGGAGACACATGTCTCAGGATTCTGTTTTTTTTTTAATGTAATGATAAAAATGATAAATAATTTGATTTCTGTAAGTAAGTTTGCACAAACACTTTTATACGTCAATGATATTTTAAAAACTAGATTAGGTCGGCGCTTCCTATCTGACTAGTCTAAGAAGAAAGACCGAAACGAACTCGAGAGGTCACAGTCTCTTTTAATTAAAGTCCAGACTTAAACTTGGTCAGATCATGTGAAGACCATGTAAATCGATGTCTGAGATGGTCTTTTGAGGAAAGAACCACACAGATTCAGTGGACCTGTCCAGTCAGTGCACGCATTTGTCAGAAATCATGCAGCTCAACTCAAAACTTAAAGAGCTCAACGATTTGACGAACAATACCAAAGAAAGGACATTGGGTAGATTTATGTTTATTAATAAATCTTTGCATTTGTTCTAAAAATAATTTCTCAAAAATTTTACTAAAGGTAATTTTAGTATAGAAATTGGTCTATAATTTGTGGGGTCTGATCTACTACCTGATTTAAACAAAGGTATTACAGTGGAACCTCGATTAACCGGACTAATTGTTGTCGTTAGTATGAAGAAAAGCGGGTTTTGTGCATAATTATGTAGTGCATGCATAATCGTCACATCAGCTTAGCCTTTTCCCAACTATGTTGGGGTCGGCTTCCAGTCTAACCGGATGCAGCTGAATACCAGTATTTTATATGGAGCGACTGTCTATCTGACCTCCACAACCCAGTATCTAGGTAATACGATACCTACATACATAATCTTATGTGTTTATTAAAAACAACAAATACATATCAACGAAAATGAATGTTTATTAAGAAATCATTAAGAGATACATTTTTTCAACATACGATGATTGGTCGTGGCTGGTCGTGGTTAATAACCCGGATAGTCGCGAATCCGTATAACTGAGGGCCGGATAATCGAGTTTCTACCGTATGTTACTATTTTTCATAAGCTTACAAAATTACCCAACAGATCTGCAGTCTTTTTTACATTTAAAGTGTGAAAGGCTTGAATTATACATCTTTGTCCAAAATGAAATTCCGAAACCACTAACTTTTTCCTTAAGCAAAGACTTGGCAACAGAAGGTGATGAGTTTAGGGATTTAGTAGTTGAAACAGGAATAAGTATCTGAAAAGAAATTATCAAATACCTCAGCAACTTGTGAGTCTGATTTTATTATGTTGTCATTAATAGACAGGCTGTAGTCAGTATTTCGGTTACTAGACCTTCCCATTTCACTGTTAATAATATTCCAAGTCGTTTTATTTACATTACTGACGTTTTTAATCTTTGGACCCAAATAACGTGAGTTGTCCATGTACCATGTAAAATCTTATCTCATTTTCTTTTGAAACGAATGAACTATGTTTAATTTATGCAACGCAAAAATATACATGCATGCATTTACGTATGACATGTAATTATGTTTTAAATATAATCCCTTACTGGAATTGCAAGTCTCGACATACCCTGAATGACACATCTAACTCAAGTTTCTCCTACACAGCGGTACCCAGACCAGGCTGGCAAGGCTGACGGCTCTGAGACTGAAGTGAACCGCGACCAGAAGCTATGTTTCCACCGATTGAACACGCCTCAATCTGATGACGTCATCGTTGTTGAGTTCCCCGAGGAGCCTCTGTGGAGGATGTGAGTATACACACACGTTAATTCTTGAAAGCAATACAGCTTAGTCCATCGGGTATTTTGTATATGACGATAGTCGTATCAGAACCCCTAGCACGAATAAATCTATGTTACGTCTCAAATCTGTTTAGTTCTTTAATCAAAAGACCATCTCAGACACAAATCTGCACGATCCTCCTCATATGGCCAAGATTATAATAATAATAATTTTATTATCGGGCAACTAAGGCCCTTATATAAAATACACAAAATAATCTTGTGCAAAAATAAACTAATACATAATAAAAACCTTAAGTTTGCTCTTTTCAAGCATGATGTTTGTTCAAAGTGTAATGAATATTTTTAATTTATCTGCAGTGACATTCACACTCAGATGTACTTCAGTGAAGATAAACGCGCGTAACGTTTTTACCGTTTTCTTTTTTCCTGTATTCTGTAGAATAAAATTTTCTTTTAATTGTAGAAATCGTTGATATTGCTTTTTGGGACACTGAACAAACGTACAGTAATTATGGAAGAATTAATTGAGTAATTTGGCTATATCGAAGAATATTAGTAATGAGTAATTTTGCTAAATCTATTTCTAAATTGATTTCGTAATAAAACAATTATTTATTCATTAAGTTAAAAAGTTACATAGTATTGGCTGTAACGTAGGTAGGTTTTTGCTAAGCACATAGTTCTAGAATGAAATAAAATAATACGTAACTCTACTCATAATTTCATGCGGCATTGCGTCATACGCTTGTCCGCGTATTTTTATTTCCATACCAAGTGCAGCATACGCTGATCTGCGTACAATAAATATCGCAATAATTTAAGGGTTTATTAAGCTCCACGACTGCCTAAAATAGACACAGTATTTTAGACCACAATATAGGCTAGGCACAGCGAATCAGACCGTATGAACTATAGTGCGACAAGGAATGACATTGACAGGGGGCGCTTTTGGTAAACATTTGTGATTATGTTTTGGGGCATTATATTAAAAAAAAAAAAAAACAAGATTGCGGCGTTACTTCCGATTTGGGTCATGCTACAAAATATTTTTGTACGACACTATAATGATTTCCAACATATAAGTATTACTCCGTTGTTACAGCGGCGCGGAAGTGACAGACTGCGGTAGATACCTGATCGTGTCGCCAGTGAAGGACTGTCGCGACAACCTGCTGTTCTACGCAGACCTCAGCAAACAGCCCGAGATCAACGGCAAGCTACGCCTCACGCAGATCGTGCACAAGTTCGAGGCAGACTATGAGGTAAGACCCCACTGAAAAGACCCGTATCACACTCTTGTTTTAAAAAAAACTAGCGACCCTCCCCGGCTTCGCACGGGTGCAATGGAGAAACACTGATAATTTTAGAGCCATTATGTATCGTAAAAAGTATAGGATAAAAAATGGTTATTGTGGGTTATCCCTAAGAGATAGACATATACCATCGCGGACTTTTTTGTAGACCTTTTTAAGGTGTACAATACTGTAGTACATTGTTTTGATCTGTCTCGACGGGTTCAGCCAGCGTTTACTATGTAAGCGCAAAAAATGTGTTTATTTACGACATCACATTAGAAACCTCTAAAATTATCAGTGTTTCTCTACTATATTATGCATGTATTATACATATAAACCTTCCTCCTGAATCACTCTATCTATTAAAAAAAACCGCATCAAAATTCGTTGCGTAGTTTTAAAGATCTAAGCATATACAACGTGTCCCAGAAATCAACGTCAAGCCGAAAACGGGCAATAGGCCAAGTCGTGACAGCTATTAGAAAAATATAAAAAAAAATCTTGGTCATGTACTTTTCGAATTATAAGCATTCAAAAATAAATCTCAAAAAGTGACACCCTGTGATGGTTTTTCAAGTCCTGTGACTACATTATTAACATTTCGGTAGTTTTTTTCTCTGTGATGTAACCATGAATAACCCTTCTGTAAATTACAGTTAAAAGTAAAACGTAACTGCCTCAGTTCTAAATTAAATGTTAGATTTTTGCCCAATATTGAATTCAAAATAATGACATCACCCAACTTTAACCGACTGTACTGAAAAAAAAATCTACTACACTATTTTGGCAAGTAACTTTAAAAGATGGCGCGTTTAGTCAGGATTCCAAAATGGTATAACACATACTAATTGCTACTTCTTAATTGAGAAAAAACATTTTTTTTTTATGAAGCCGTATTTCATAAAAGTTCGATTGAGACGAAGAGTGACGTTATTTTGACTAGTGTGAGCGAGAAAGATTCATTTTAGCTAATGTGAGGTGACGCTACTTTGACAAGTGGGAGCGAGATAGATAGTGACGCTACTTTTATCTAACTAAGAGGGAGACGGATTGACACATCATTTCATATGTGTGAGTGAAACAGATAGAGACGCTACTCTGGCTAAACAGGGATGCGTCGGCAAATTGTGCAATACTGCAGTACGTTACGCTCTTTCGTTGACTGCACATCTTTTTGTATTCGTATTGACTTCGTACTTACAACTGTGGCTTTGTTTATTGGACTTGATTTGCATTGTAATTTGGATTTATCTGCACCGTTTCTGACAACCCCGGACTTGTTTTAATCGCAACCCCGTGTTTGTGTAGTGTTTTATCATGCCATCTCGATACACCGCACAGGAATACGCCAACATGCATCTCATTTATGGAGAATGCTTATGCAACGCCAATGCCGCAGCAAGAGTGTATCGTGAGAGATACCCGAATGCTGAGCGTCATCCCGATCATCGAGTATTTATTAATGTGCATCGGTCATTATCAGAGGGTCGATTTCCTAGCCAAATGGTTAGCGAGGGAAGACCCGTTATGCCCTACGAAGCCGAAGTCTTGCAAGCAGTTGAAGAAGACAGAAGTATCTCAGTACGTGGAATTGAACAGAGCATAGGAGTCCCCAAAAGTACTGCACATCGTATTTTAAAAAAGAACGAGTTTCACCCATACCATGTACGACGAGTACAAAGTCTGCTACCCCGAGACTACCCAGAGAGAGTACGATTTTGTCGAACGATGTTGCAGAGGCACCGAGAGGACCCGCGATTCTTTGAAAAAATTCTATGGTCCGATGAATCAACATTTAAAAAGGACGGTTACATGAACCTCCACAATTTGCACGAATGGCACGTGGAAAATCCAAATTTGATGCGGGAAGATAGATCTCAGTACCAGTTTAAAGTAAATATGTGGACGGGAATTTTGAATGGTAAAGTTATTGGTCCAATCGAGCTGCCGGAGAATTTAAATGCCCAGGGTTATTTGAACTTCTTACAGAACCAATTACCAGAATTATTGGAAGAAGTGCCACTGAACATTTACGGCAGCATGTGGTATCAACAAGATGGCTGCCCAGCGCATTATGCTCTCACTGTACGAGAGTTTCTCAATCGAGAATACCCCGATAGGTGGATTGGGCGGGGTGGTACAATTTCGTGGCCTGCCCGTTCACCTGATTTAAACCCCATAGATTTTTTTTACTGGGGTACGATAAAGGATAAAGTGTACTCTAAACCAATTCAAGATTTAGACGAGCTGCGCTAAAGAATTGCAGAAGCCGCTGAATACATCAACTCAAGAAGATACGCCCGTCTTATTACGCGATCATTTTTAAAGAGATGTAGAACTTGCATTGCAGCTGAAGGAAAACAGTTTGAACATTTGTTATAAAACTTCGTAAATCTGATTTAATAAAAATTATAATAAAAGAAATCCAACGACTGAATTTTATTTCAAATGCACCTAAAACCAACAATGTACTTTTTTTCCTCAATTAAGAAGTAGCAATTAGTATGTGTTATACCATTTTGGAATCCTGACTAAACGCGCCATCTTTTAAAGTTACTTGCCAAAATAGTGTAGTAGATTTTTTTTTCAGTACAGTCGGTTAAAGTTGGGTGATGTCATTATTTTGAATTCAATATTGGGCAAAAATCTAACATTTAATTTAAAACTGAGGCAGTTACGTTTTAACTTTTAACTGTAATTTACAGAAGGGTTATTCATGGTTAGATCACAGAGAAAAAAACTACCGAAATGTTAATAATGTAGTCACAGGACTTGAAAAATCATCACAGGGTGTCACTTTTTGAGATTTATTTTTGAATGCTTATAATTCGAAAAGTACATGACCAAGATTTTTTTTTATATTTTTCTAATAGCTGTCACGACTTGGCCTATTGCCCGTTTTCGGCTTGACGTTGATTTCTGGGACACGTTGTATAGGGACAGACAGACAGGGAAGCGACTTTGTTTTATACTATGTAGTGATAAGATATAATCAGTGGCGGACTAAGCCCGTCAGAGGCCCGGGGCGGCAAAGCTGAATGAGGCCCCCCAGCTTTAACAAAAATTTAGTTTTAAAAGCTTTTTATTCAGTTCACATTTGTATGTATAAATAAGTGTTTATGTTTATTTCGTTAAAATCTGGCAAGTGAAATTTAAATTCGAATTAAATTATTTAGGCTAAATAAACATACATACAATTGGAATGGATATGGGTGAGGAAAATAAAATACGAACCGATCGAAAAAAAACAGTTAGACAAAATAAATCAAAGATAGTTTTTTTATTTTTTGCGGCTCCTCAATAACTTCTGTGAAATCGATTTCTTAGGAAATTTTTCTTTCTATCGAAAGCACGGCCAGGAAGCTCTTGACCCGTTGTACATCGAAGATATTTTAAGTTTCGAAAAACTCCTCTCGCATGATGCAACCGAGATGCAAATGGTCAAGAAGTATATCTTGATGAAATTATGTAAAGTCTGTTTTTTAATCTCGTAGACTAAACTGACATTACGAGTGTTGTCAGTTTATTGCAATTCTTAAATAGTGATGTGGCACAACCGAAACTTAGCGTTAATAAAATCAAGTATCGTTTTTTTATAATAAGTTATCCTGAAATAATGTGTAGGTACTTATTTAAAACGTAATAATACAAAATTAATAATGTAAAACATATATTTTAATTACTTAATTAATTACAGGTATTCGTTAATCTGATTCAGACAATTACTTATAATAACCTGAAATAATGTGTAATTACATAATTAAAACGTAATAATACAAAATTGATAATGTACAACATATATTTTTAATTACATAACTTAATTACAGGTGTTAGCGATAATCTGATTCAGATAATGACTCCATATCTGTGAGGAATATTCTGAATCATCAGAATCGCCACCTACTTCTATGATAAACCTATCAGTAATGTCGTCGGTTATATGGCCCAGATGACACATTTCATCTTCAATTTTAATTACAAGGCCTACACAGTCTTTCCACCGCTGCGGGGTGACTTGACGAAGCCCTTTTTCAAAAAGGCTTCGTACTTCATTCATTTTGAATATTTTATTATTTTTAGCGACATGCCCCTTTACTTGAGCCCAGACCAACTCTGGCAGTTTGTAGCACGTCGTGCGGCCCTGTGTACGTACGTGAATTTTAAATATAAAACTTTGAATGAAAATAAAATTCGTCTAAAAAAGATAAAAAGTTACGATTCAACAAACCGGTATCGTATGTACAACACTGCACAAAAGAGCTGGCAACATTAATTGAAAATTTGACATTTGTATGTGTCAATTTAGTCTACAAGATTAAAAAACAGACCTTAGGTACTAAGCACATTTTTAACCTTTTGAACGCCAATCACTTGTATACAAGTTCGTTGTACACAAGTGATTGGCGTTCAAAAGGTTAAAGTCTTGTTTAGGACTTGATCAGCGGAACGCGGAGGCATTTGGGGGCCCCCCAAGACCGGAGGCCCAGGGCGGGCCGCCCCTTCCGCCCCCTGGTTAGTCCGCCACTGGATATAATTCCTCTGCTTGTCAAAGGAAAAGACTAGAACTAATCCATGGTCAAAATCGTTCGTATTTCATTTAAACGTCAACCTTCTGTTTTGGTGAACCAAAAGTTATTCACGTCAGACCTTCACGATGAGTTGTCAAGCAGATTTAGTAATCTGAGTTTTGATTAGGCCCAAATAAACCGTGCGATTGTTTCCAGTTTCCTGAGCGGAAATTTCATCATTCCTTACCTAAACATAATAAATTCAATCGATGTCGATCCCACTAATTAAGAATACTAAAAATATTTAATGAAATACAATAATAATCGTAATTAATTTTTCAGTACGTAACGAATGAAGGCTCTGTATGCATATTCCGTACCAACAAGAACGCGCCGAACTACAGACTCGTCAAGATAGACCTGCACAACCCTGCCGAAGAGAACTGGCAGACTCTCATACCTGTAAGTCAACAAAAAAAAACTTTTTAATGTCTAAAACTTTTTAGTGCAATGCGGTAGAATTTAATTGGAACATTATAAATGTATTTTTTTTTATAAAATAACGAAAACTGTACCTTATTTTTTTTTTATGGCTTTCTGTTGATTTCACGCGTGTTTTCCCCCCAGCTTGTTATTTTTTTTGTGGGTGTTTTTTACTGCGTCATGTTTACCGCAAATAAACACATTTTCTTGCTTTCTTCTTTCTTTCTATTTGCAGTTATAAAGTTGCATCTAGCTTGAATGCTTGTATTATTTGTCTGATTTGTCCTGTGATACCACATTGCACATTGAGCCATATTTTTAGTGTAATAAGGTTATATTTTGCTAATACACCTCGTGTTTGTTACAGGAGCATTCTAGCGACGTATTGGACTGGGCATCAGCCGTAGACAATGACAAGCTGGTCATTCACTACGTCAGAGATGTTAAGGTACATTCTTTTTAATTCCTACTCTAGGTTGTATAACGTGTCAGCTGGTAATTTCTGTGATGAACAGTAATACTGATCGAACTGCCGGCAAACTTTACTGAGTGATAAAGTACAGCCTCTAGCCAACAAACTGGCTTATAAGGAAAGTCGTTATGAATCTTAAAAGGACAATATAGTGTAAATTAGACTACATTATATAAAATAAGGTTTTGTATTTAGTGCTATTTCTATCCATCGTCGATGGTCAAAACATATGCGGATGGCCAATTGAAACGTTGAAAAGGCACTTCTTTTAGTTAATTTTAAACAAATCCGTTTGGAATAGAATTAGTTATTTTAAAAAGGTAACTGTGCAGTATTTATCCAACCCTGTCTCTACAAATCTTAAGAATAAATACCGTTTCTGACAGCATTTTATAAACAACATTTCGTTAATTTCTTTCTAGAGTGTCCTCCAACTACACAACATGACTTCCGGCGAACTGCTACAAACGTTCCCGTTAGACGTGGGTTCTGTAGTCGGGTTCTCAGGCAAGAAGGAACATTCTGAGATCTTCTACCATTTCATGTCGTTCCTCTCGCCCGGCGTCATCTATCACGTGGACTTCACCAAGCAACAACCTTACACGCCTACCGTGAGTGATGTTTTTTTTTTTTCTTGAAGAAAATGGTGTATGTTATTATTTAATGTCAGTTATACAAGTACGTAGAGCCTGCTAAGGATAAACGCCAACCTGGCAGACGAATGAAGAACCTATATGCACAAACAGTGGCCTCCAAAAGTTAGTTGACGTAGTTCCACTTCAGCTGTGACCCACCACATTATGCATTAAAATACTAGTTCCAAATGTTTGAACTGTACATTATAACGTTTTTATTGACTAATTCAACATATGGCTTATCATAAAAATTATCGAGTAATCTCTCAGGACAACCTGATTATTTTTTGTATTTTAAATCATAATGTGGCATCACAACTGAAGTGGTATATGAATGAAAAAGTCTCACCAGTTTTACCGATCTACTTTAAGTAGTCGCCGCTCCGGTCGCTATAGCACAAATTATATATGTAAATTTTCACTATATGTCATTAAATCTATAAAACTCGTTTTTAAAGTTTATTAAATTATTATTAGCTCATCTGTCTCACTCCTCCGCTCCGGGCGGGTACACAGATTACCGCGTCTGTGTTTTCGCCCGGAGCGGGCGAGTGACACAGGTGAAGGATTAAGAGATTTTTTTCGAATTATAATATTTGCAATTTATTATTTCATCTTTATTAGACTTCACCACCCTTGGTTACTTGGTTGGTTGGTTTTTTGTGAGAAAAGTTAAATAAATAAATAAACAGCTTTTGAACGAGCCTTACAACAACTCGTTTCTACACCACCAGTTTGTACCTATAAATAGATTTGGAATGCCACTTCCCGCGTCTGTATATGACGCGAGAACTATCCATACGAGTTTTCACTGAGTTTTCTTTTCACCCATTTTTTTTTTTGCACAAACCTGGTTTGGGAACAGACTGTAATGTTCCCACTACTGGAACACAGGCCTCCTCACAGTGAGAGGGAATGGGCCGTAATCCGCCACGCGGGCCCAGCGCGGGTTGGTATATGTCACATGCCTTCGAATTTTTGGTTCTAGGACATGTTGGTTTCCTCACGTTGTTTTCCTTAGCCGTGTTGAGAGGCGTGGTGATTAAATATTTTTTACACAAAGCAAAGTGCCAGCTTGGGATCGAACCCACGACCTACAACGGCCGTAGGTCGCGGCCGTTACCACTCGTCCACCACTGCTCTCAGTACCAATCTAACAGGATACCGCTTAATACCAGTACTTATTTAACATCGAGCGCCTACCTATCTGACCTGTGGGCCACCACTGCTCCAACGAGCTAAAGAGCAACTGTTCTCACAAGTATTTTTCTGCATATCTCCAGGTGTTCAGAGAGGTGAAAGTGAAAGAATTCGACGCGTCGCAGTACGAGGCCAAGCAGATATTCTACACTAGCAAAGATGGCACTAAAGTTCCTATGTTTATTATTTCCAAAAAGGTAATTCAACATTTCATCACTTCTATACAACGTGTAACGTTAAATGCGCAAAACCTCAGACACCCCAACTGATTTTTAATTCAATTGACCTATTTCAGAGAGAAAATAAGTCATTAAAAAAATTGTAAAGGTTTTATTTGCCGTTTTAGTTTTACTGGCCATTCTGATCGTTTCTTACGTCTGCGACGACGCTTTATCGATGGAGGGGTCGTCACCGAGCCGCTGCGCCGCGCTGACATTGCCTTGCTTGACCTATTAATAAATAGACACGACGTTTTTAATGAAGATTTTTTTGAAAAATGTTACCTATATTAAAAAGTGATTCAATGGATTCTGCTCGTTATTCTGATCAAACTATTTTCAGGTTTTGCGCATTTAACGTTACACGTTGTATACTTTTACTTGCTGCGACATATACGTTATAGATATAAAACTTGCTCCAATTATTTGAATATAGAAGTCATAATTGTTGCACAAAATTGTAGTATCGGAGCATATGTATACTAGGGTTTTTTGAATGTTAAAAATCTTTGGTCTTAATATTGATTTATTGTACGTATACATTAATTAAGATACTGCATAGACAAGTTTAGACGTGATTAAAAAATTGACTACTAAAAATACGTCAATTTACGTCAGGCGCTGACTAATTTGACAGGACTAAACTAATAATTATGTTCTGTTCTTTTCTTAATGAAATAGAAAGAAAAAGATGCACTAAACTTAAATTTAGTTTAGTTTGTGAACGCGGAAGTTGTGTAACTATTTTCCCGAGTACCTAAATAGTAATATTTTGTTTATTTACCACAGGGCCTACGCCAGGACGGGTCCAACCCGGCGCTGATCTACGGCTACGGTGGCTTCAACATCAACATCCAGCCAAGCTTCAGCGTCACGCGAATCGTCTTCATGCAACACTTTAACGGCATCGTCGCCATACCCAACATCCGTGGTGGAGGGTAAGACATACATAAAATATAATTTTTGGTCAGTGATATGGGCATTTGGGAATTGTATCACGTTCAATGGAAGATATTGCCAATGTTCACAATGCAGGACATACCAATAGTTGCTTCTATGAAATCTGATGGCTGTCCTGCTGAATACCCGTTGTTAAAACCTGGTTGGTGAGAAGTGCTTTATAATGAAGTACTAGATTAAATTATTTTCTCAAAACATTAAAGGAAAACATCGTGAGGAAACCAGGCGTATACTCGAAACAAAAATTCGAAGACGTGACATCTTACCAACCCGCACAGGGCTCACGTGGTGGATTTTAGCCCATTCCCTCTCGAAGACAGGAGGCCTGTATCCCAGCAGTGGGAACATTACAGGCTGATTATGATGAATAGATATGTAGGCTACACATACAAACACACATAAATATTAACAACACATTATTACATAAACACACAACAGCAATAAATTTACACTAATTTAAGACACAACCGAAACAACATAACCGTGTGTACACGGCCTAATAACTTCACGTGTCCGTACACCGCCTTACTGCCTACCTACCGCTCGAGCGCGCGCCGCGGCTAGCGGAGCCCTGCGCCCGCGCAGTGCCGCACGTAGCTACACCTACGAGCGACGCGAATACGCGGAATACGATCGGATCGCCGCCGCGTCTCCCGCGCACGTCCGCGCCCCTCGGATGCCTCACTAGTCCGCTATAGACTTCTACGGCGAATGCATGCCTTTTTGTAACTCGCGCCGCGAATTATTTAAACTGTGCAATTTGTGTAAATAAACATTTATATTTAATAATAATAATATTCCACAACTTTCACACAACGCCATCTAGTCCAAACTAAGCAGAGCTTGTGCTATGAGTACTGGACAACTGATAAACATACATATATATTTCTAAATACATACATATTATAGATAAATTACAACCAGACAAAGAACAAAATGATCGTGCTCATCACACAAACATTTGTCCTGGGTGGGAATCGAACCCACGACCTTGCGTATAGTAGTTAGGAACACTGACCACTAGACCAACAGGCCTGCCAAGTTAACACTTTGGGCGGAGCAACGTTACAATACGTAAAATTTGATAAACGCTATTTGACACAACGTTTAATCACGTCAGCAAAACATATGTCTTTCTTTAAAGAACGTGCATAAACGGTTGCGGCTTATACCGATTCCTTGAAGTTACATCATCGCGCCGTATCAGTTTAAATTTTCGGACTACTAGCGCCACTCCACGTTAGTTTTTTTTGTACATTTTATAAGGCTACTCACACACTTTTATTCTAATTACGCATACATTCGCAACGTCATTTATTTTGTATGAGAAATTAGTGCGCCGCGCAACAAACATTTGAATAACCAGATCCTCCGCTCAAAGCGTTAATTCAAAAGTAATGTTCCTAACACACTACAGATTAATGTGAAGCGCTTCGTTCATGACAGATTGATTCCATATAGCAGAAATAGTTTTCGTAGAGCATGTCCAGGTAAGTCGTTGTTTCCCTTGTGTTTACAAGAGAAACGCACACATTTAGACGGCATGTCTTGGCTCTTAGTATCTGGGAGGCATGACAATGACCTGGATACGCGCTTAGAGCTATCTACCACGTGCGCAACGAGTACAGTCGTTAAGTTAACGTTGCACACCTCAATTACTACATCCTAAATAGGTGCTTATAATAATACATACAGGTATTGAGCTACATTCGGTTAGACTGGAAACCGACCCTAACATAGTTGGAAAATGGCTAGGTTGAGGTTGAAATGAGTGCTTATCAGTTGTATGTTTTCCCCCAGAGAGTACGGCGAGAGATGGCACAACGCGGGCCGCCTTCTCAACAAACAGAACGTGTTCGATGACTTCCAGGCAGCCGCAGAGTACCTCATTACGGAGAACTACACCAGTCCTTCACTCGTCACCATACAGGGAGGGTCTAACGGAGGCCTCTTAGTGGCCGCCTGCATCAACCAGAGGCCCGACCTTTATGGAGCGGCCATTGTGCAAGTTGGGTGAGTGATATTACTGTTTCTTTGTATTATCGAGGATTACTAAGAATATACCTTTGACCAGCAGCGGGACGATGATAGGCTTGTACTAAAATAAACCTAAGCTTAACATGGTTATGCTCACTGTCCTAGATTACAAGGTGTAGCCGCAACCCTTTACGGTCTGCGCCAAATATTTGCCAGTCGACGTGATCACAATTCTAATTTGGTGCTACATTTAAGCTGGACAACGTGCAACATTGCATACATCCTATATCAATAATGTGTTACCACTCTCGACGCCACTCATATACAGCACGGTTTTTTTACCTTTACCAAATTTTTACGGGGTGTTCTACCAATGAATATGAACAACTTTCACTATAGAACCAAGTCTGAGATCACGAAAAAAAATCAGATGTTTCATACATTTTGGTCAATAAGGTATTGAACGTTTGTATTAAACAGCTGATTTTGTTTTCGTGATTTCAGAGTTGGTCCCATGGTGAAAGTTATTCATATTCATGAGTAGAACACCCTGTAAAAATTTGGAGCCTGTAAAAAAAACAACCAGTATAGGAATTTACAATACAAGCCAGCCATGCGGGCCGCCGGCAGACGTATCTTGACCCATTCGCACAAGCCGCGGTGAAAATGTTTTAAAGAGCGCAGCAGGCCGTGCGGTCCGCTACGGTCTCGCTTAATAATCATTTTTTTTTAGAGCGCGGCCTGCTGTTATAGAAAAACTTAGCGCAACACAACGCAACATATATGTGGCGTGCCTTACTCGAAAACTTACGCATTACATACAGACCTTGTCCCACTTGCTGGAGTATCCCGAGTGCCTGTTCACCTGTTCATTTGAACCTTTAACCTTTTGAACGCCAATCACTTGTATACAAGTTCGTTGTACACAAGTGATTGGCGTTCAAAAGGTTAATAACCTAAAGAATTCCACTGATGACGCAATGAACATGTCCACCCACTGGGTGAAAAGAAGAACTTGCGTATTTATTTCGTGTTTTTAATACCATCTAATTTTACCAATTCCAGAGTGCTGGACATGCTGAGGTTCCAGAAGTTCACGATCGGTCACGCGTGGGTGTCGGACTACGGCAGCTCTGACAACAAGACGCAGTTCGAATACCTGCTCAAGTACTCGCCGCTGCACAACATACATAAGCCACTAAATGGTAACTATAAACATTAAAAATAGTTGTTTTGTCTTGTAAATAATACATAAGCCCCTAAATGGTAACTATAAATATTAAAAATAGTTGTTTTGTCTTGTAAATAATGATTTAAACATTCTGTTTATAATATGGTGGACAGAAGTTTTATGTCACCATTGACGCTTTTAACTCTTTTCGTAAAATTCTCTTGTATTCAGCCAACACAGCTTCGTTAGTTGGCCGAGTGCGCCACGAGGTATGATTAGTGTGGGCCAATTCGTGCTCTATGTTATTTTTTTGCCAATAAATAAGAAGCAGTTTGCGGCTATAAATATGACACATAGTTACGCTCAGTTACTGAGTGTGCTACAAGGATAATTTGGCGCCTGATTGACATTGACAGAGCGGCGTTGTGTTATTGACAAAAAAAAAAGTGGCCGATGTTAGTTCCGATTTTCGCCACGTGCCAAAATAACATTGTAGCGTTGTGTGTATCTTATTTACGTCCAGATACTGTAACAGAATTCTATTATACCCAGGCACAGAGTACCCAGCGACGTTAGTCCTGACAGCCGACCACGACGACCGTGTTGTTCCGCTGCATTCGCTGAAGTTCATCGCGGCGCTACAACACGCGGCCAAGGACAGTAGCCAGCAGCGCCCCCTGCTGGCGCGCGTCGACACTAAGGCCGGCCACGGCGGCGGGAAACCTACCGCGAAAATTGTTAGTATTACATTAAACTATATCATCCTGGCTACTGTACGCACAACTAAGTAGTGGACCTCCCTGCCTGAGGTCTGTGTTTACCGAAAGCTCGTATCTCTCACTCCTTGCTATGCCCAAACGCGTGTGCTTAAAACTATGATATCTCTAGCCGAACTCATATTCAACTCCCCAATACTCGGAATAATTTTCTGCACAAATATACAATATTATGAAATTATTAATTTATTAAAAAAATCTTCTTCAGAAAGTTTAAAGGCAGGAATATCTTGGTTCTATTTCCGTTTACGATTGTAATATCTATATTTCAGATCGAGGAGCACACGGACATCCTGTGCTTCATGAGCGAAGCGCTCGGCCTTAAATTCATCAAGTGAACCCACCTGCCATACGTCACAACTAGTATTAAACGAGATGAACGCTAATAGTATTATGTAAATATAGCAACAACCACAGTGTCTCGATGATTACCTCGGGGTCTAGCTAAGACTGGTGATATTGTTACGCATTGCTACTATTTTTATTAATAAAACTTTGTTTTTATTTTTGCATGTTGCGTTTTATTTGGTTATTTTAATGCTTTCGTGCTATTGTGTTAGCCCCCATTATGCGTAACTCCTTACAGTTCCAACTGTAATAACTGTTATAGAAATCATTTTTGTTTCAAAAGATTTTCTTGAATACCTATTATCCATAAATTGGAATAGTTGACGCACGTTCGTGAAACTTTACTACCGTAAGCATTTCCACCCCCCAATTGGATGATATTTTTATTTGAAAGGGCAATTATTGTTCTATTTCTTTGCCGCTACAGGAGAGTATACACTAGAGTATTTCCATGTAATGTAACGTTTCTGCGAATACTCGATGTAATGTTCACAAGTGAGCATATGCCTGTAACATTTATTTCTACCATGCGTTCATTTTTGAAATGTCGGACCTACGGGTACCGCTTGTGCCTTTGCTCGATAAAATGTTACACGAATACTAGCTCATCTGTGTCACTCGCCCGCTCCGGGCGAGTACAATGAGTACATAGATTATCGCGTCTATGTCCCGCCCGGAGCGGGCGGTTAATCACTCATAGGTTTTGACGTAAATGGGTTTATTAAAACTGTATCTGGCTCGCTCACACGGACACAGACGCGGTAATCTGTGTACTCGCCCGGAGCGGGCGAGAGACACAGACAAAGGGATACGCTCGTTGGTTTTTAAAATCAGTTTGTAACAAAACATCGAGCATCGTGTTCGAAGTGCGGTTTGATAAAATTAAAAACGGCGAATGCTCTATGTTCTGTAACAAGTAAATGGCCCTAGTCTATACTCGCCGTTAAGGTGAGTATACATTAGAGCGTGTTCATGTAATGTAACGTTCTTACGAATGGCACAATACAGGCAAAAGCTCAGTTTCCAAAAGCATTATTTAATGTAACATTCCAGCGAATGCCCACACGCTGCGTCGAAGTAATGCTGACGGCGAGTGAGCATTTGCCTGTAACATTTCTTTCTAAGTTGCGTTTATTGTTACTGAACAAGTAAATGTTACCTTATTTAAAGCCTATTGTCAGTCTTTTTTATACGTGCTGCTTATGGGCCAACTATGTGCAGCTAGTATACAGTGCCATGCGCGTACAGTACGACAATGCGTTTAGGGTGCTGCTAGGGCTGCTGCGGTTTTGCAGCGCTTCTACGATGTTCGCGCAGGCGCAAACCGATGACTTTTATACTATTATTAGGAAGCGGAGCGCCTCGCTACTAAGTCGCTTCCGACGCAGCACTAACAGTATCCTGAGCGTATTATTCCCGGGCGGTGGGACTCGGTGGTGTTGGAGAGTCACCATTTATTAAGTGATTATTGTTTTCTATGTAATTTCATGTAATATGTATTATTATTAATGAATTTCTTGATTTTAATTGATATTAATTTAAAGATGTAAATTTTTAATGTATGTGATTTAAATAAGTTTTGCGATTTAACTTATGAATTTATTTTACAGTTTGATTTTATGTACTTTAATTATTCAATTTAGCTATAATAGTATTATTGTGGCATGTATTTTATTCTTTGGGTACGAACATAATTTTTAAGTATACTAACATAACAAATTCAAATTCATTTATTAGTGTGATTTTTGGTACATTTTACATGAGATCTTAATAATAAATAACATAAGTATGGATCACTGTCTGACTTAAATAAATAATCATTACTATTATTTTTACGTCTTTTGACTTTTCTCGGAACCCTGGGTATTTGGTATAAGGACCGACACAATCTTTTGTGGGACTGGGGAAGTCATTTGCTACAAACTTAAAAGTTGTGACAATATTATGGGTGATTAAAAAGAAACATGTTATTATATCAATTGAGGAGCGTCGGAACAAAAACCGATATGTCTTAATTAAGACATTTTTTTTTTTTCTGTTACAAAATGTTAAATTATACACCCTTCAGGAAAGAAATCAATAAAAAAACAGTTACATCCATCTTAAAAAAAATATCAAAATACTGTGGTCAAATCCAAACCGGCAAATAATTTTTTAAATCCAACATGTTCTTGTTGTTGGATTAAAAACCGATAATTCTTATTAAGTTTTACACAATTCAACAATGGTCGGTTCAAATTCAATTCAGTTCAATACCGACATATCCATTTTGGTTTCGCCAAAAACCGATATATCCAAATGATCGCGTCAAAAACCGATATATCCATACTTGTCCGCCAAGTATCTCCCTAAATTAAGTATCTACCCTCCGTCAAGTTTCAAACATCAACCGATGTCACTTTAACTGCAAATTGACATGCTATAATTTTCCACTTTTGTAACATTAAAAAACTTACAAGCTTTTTTTTAATTTGTGAAAAATATGGTAAATTCGATATATCGGTTTTCGTTCCGACGCTCCTCAATTACCTACCGTGAGACTTAAGACAGGTGCTCATCATCATCTGCCGGGTCGGGTAATAGCGTACGTGGGTCGCTACTGCCCAACAGCTCGCCACAGCTTGCCCTGTGGGTTTATGTAGCTCTCTTGTTCTAGGTACTAATTATTATTATTGTTTGTTAGCATGTAATAATTTTGACGAGTCACAAATATACACCTACAGCAAGTTTTACAAAATCTATATAAGCTTTTTTTTTGCGATTTCGTTGTTGTTGAAAAAGGGCCCACTTTACCTTCACACCCGGGGACCCCCATGATGTGAAGGGAAAGCGGCCCTTTTTTCGAGTTTCTTTTAGCAAACCGAAATCAGAAGTCAACGTGGTCCGCGAATACTTGTCCGTTAATTGTACGATAAACGAAGCTATTACACCCGAAAAAAAAATCTTGACCGTACTTCCGGGATTGTCTTGATAGCTGTGGAATACATAAGCACCTCAGGTGCCCTATTATGACCGTTTAGTGCCATCATGATTCCAGTGTAAGAGAGAGACGGAGCTATACATGACCGATAGCACCATCCCTTTTTCGCACTGGAATCATGATGGCATTAATACTTCGTAATACGGCCCCAGGACATGTTACCCTCTTGTCGCTACGACACTGTGCTCGTTTTCGGGTCCTCATTATCCCTTTCAGTACGGTTGACGTACATGTACGTTCTGGCACAGATGCTTGTCACGGCCGGGTGACGTACCTACTTTTGCAAATCAAGTCTAAAACTGAATATAAACAACACAGGCGTGCAGTCGCTGTCAGCGCTTGTGGCAGATTGCGCTATGTACAGACGCCAGCACATTAAGCTACTACAATCTGTCAGATTTCTGTGATAGATTTTCAACTTTAGCGCTAAACCATAAGGTTCAAAGTTGATTGGGAAAATATGACAGTTTCGGGTCGATTATGTAAAATGTACGCTATTTGTGCTGGTCTTAACATTACAGGCGCCCTGGGCGAGATGTCGGCGGCAACACTCCACTCTTTCAGAGTAGAGAAGGGTCAATAATTTTTTGATAGAAGTATGATTGAATGATAGAGGAGTGCACGCGGTACGAATGCTATTCGTGTACTAAGTTGGCCGGCCCGGCGCAGGTAACGTGAAATCAGAAATCAGTGCTGACATATTTTTATGAAAACTGTGCTGTGCTTGCACTGTACACCACCCTTCAATTTTTGTATATTGTCTATAACTTTTTAAATGATTATGAATTCAAATTCAGAATAATGACGACACCAAAATGATGGCCTCATTTATTTCCAACTCGATATCGTCATCAAAACTTTTTCTTTGACTCATCATTTGTTTGATGTTCTAGGCCTTTATACCTGACATTGTCAGTGGCTTGATTTAGGAGTCCGGGAGTACTATACGTTTACGGATACGTTAAGCGTGTCGAGTATACGCTTAACTTGAAATGAACTAATTCTCCTTTAATTACATAACATATTTAAATCGCCGTTGGCCGCTCCATGTTCTCACAGGTGTTACATTTCGTGTCAAGGGCGACTTACCACAACCCTCAAACTGATTTCTTGCGGTTCGATTCTATATTAAATTTCACTCAAGGGAATGTATTTCTGTAATTGCGACTTTACTTTGCTTAATTTTATTTCCACTAGCCAATGCATGCGTTGCAATGACTTTTTTTTTTATAAGAATCCTTTCTGGGCGCACACGCAACTTAGTAAAGTAAAATCGCAATCGGTCGAGCCCTTTTCACGTTTTTGCGAGACTAATACATGGCAATTGATTTTTACAAGTATGCAGTGACGGATTAATTAAGACTACTTGATGCCCTAAGCAATCCATGCCTGTGGGCCCCCCTATCCGTATGTCAACTAGAATCGGTCTTTAAACCTTTACCGCCTAAAAACATTAGTTTTTTGTAAAATAAGATGATGAGATGTAACGTACTTTAGAAGTGGAGTAGGTGCGACAACAATAAAAACCAAAGCATAATTTATTTATTTATTGAAATGCGCCTTGCGGCTTTTCCGAGCATTGAATTCACGCAAGATATCATTAACGTCTAACGTTTTTAACATATCGGACTCTATGGTACAATATCGATAAATTATCGAGCCTTTCTTGTATCATCTTTGTCCTTTTTTCATTTTTTAATATTTTTAATTTTGAAAAAGAACGTTCCGCTGAGCAATTTGTAATCATAAGCGATAAAAATATACGCAGGGCTGTTTCCACATTGGGGAAAGCTGATTCAATCTTATCATCATGTATTATTTTATACAATTGTGCGTGAGTTTGATGTAAACTTGTGCGAGCCGAATCACTGGGTCTGGAACTTATTTTACTTAAATATGACATATGAATGAAACTGTTGAATTTCTGTTATTAATTCGGTGTTAAGGTCTTCTGGATGTGTTTACTAGATTTGTACTGTGCTGACTGTAGTCTGCAGTTTGATTGGGACACATAATTTTATCGGCATCGGGTATTTTATTCAAGAATAAGAGTTTGTCTGCTGTTTCTTTGTATATCTTTCCTCTTTTTCGCATCTCTGCATTTAATTTATCAATGATGACTATATTAACACGTTATTTTGAATTGTTCTCTTGGGCTAAAACTTACTTCAGGAGCTGAACCACCATTGGGCATTTTCTTTCTTCGTCTTTGACAGGTGTTTTTGTATTCCACATCTGGTAGCTTTTCTTTTGCGCGGGCTTCTAAAGAATCAAAGTCGCATCTCAATTTTTCTAAAAAATTCACGAGTGATTTGCAGAGATTAGCGCCAGTCTCTAGAGTAACTTCTGGGTCTTGTAATACCTTGCTGACTTTTCGGAAGGTTTGCAAAATTTCGTCCCACATGACCAACATGAGTACGAACTCCAATTCTTGTAGTTTATTTGACAAATTAGCTGCTTCTCTTCTGGTTTCTCCTTTTTGCATGTCATCCACAGAAATTACGTCTAATGCAACTATAATTTTATTATATGTCTGTGAAATAGCTGATATTGCTTTAGCGTGTGCTTCCCATCTCGTTTCTGATAAAAATTTCAAAACACTTTCATTATCCAAATGATCTTTTAATATGCGCCACCTTATAGTTGAACCAGAAAAAAAATTGTATAGATTTTGAAGTAATGAAAAAAAAATTACAGCTGCTAGGCAACAATCCACGGCGCTTCGACCTACTAAATTGAGAGAATGGGCTGTGCACGGGATATACAACGTGTAACGGAAAGGGGGTATCAACCCTGAAGGAGGTGAATGTGCTCATGAAACTCAACAACTTTCCCCAAAGAACATAGGTCGAAATATGAAAAAAAAATTTGGCCCTCCCTTACAAAACTGACTGACCAGCTGATTGATTTACCTACTATGGGAGGGCCAAATTTTTTTTACAGAAAGCATGGTTCACCGACGAACGGTAATAAGAAAAAAACTATTAGTCGATACCATTATTTAACGACAGCACGTTTCGCCGAATAACGCTACGTAGAATGAATGGTTGGCCGATACCAAGATTTGCCGATGTCTTGGTTCGCCAGAACACGTTTGAACTCCTTGAAATCCTTTACCGATAGCAATTTGCATCGAAAGCACCTTTTCTTACACCGCCGATCCAAAATAATTGTCTTTAGTTTTTCGCTCATACAATTTTGACAGACATCGATTAAATTGCATTAACTGCTATTTCCATGCTTTTATCTTAGTAATTCAATAAAAATAAATGTAAAGAAAATAACAAAACAGCAAATTTGATTATTTTTATAACTAACCTAACCTTTTTTTTTTGTTTCGGGGTGGAAAATCCTTACTGACTAAAAACCACCCCGGTGTTCCCTCTCTCACCTACGCCGGGGGTCGCGGGAACGAACGATACTTCCGCAACCCCCGGCTGGTGCTGTCCCGCACCTGCGGGCCTCCTCGTGTCAGGGGGGGAGTGAGGTGTTAAACTCCCCCCGCGACGTCTAAGAGGGGCTCGCGTGGAACACTACGCGCCGCCTCATCGGGTCCTGATGTGTGGGGGGCGACGGACGTCCCCAAGTCCATCGCCCCTGGACCCATTTAACTAACCTAACAAGCTGTTAATGAACTCAAGTAGGTAGGTACTACGAGCCCCGATGCAAAATAGTTCGTCTAGTATGGAAAGTAGTGCAAAGCGTAAAATATAGAAAGTTGTAGCCACGGACTAGTTGTAGCAACCCGAATGCAACCTCGGCCAGTTAGAGCGTCCCGTGGTCGCAGGCCGTCAAGATTTGTTCTATGAATCTATCTATCTCTTTCCCTCGCCACCGGGAAATATTGGTAAAATAATTAAGAACGTTTAATAAAAAGTAAACCACAATTTGAGGAACATTTTAAAGTATATTTTAACATAACTGAAATTCTTTCATGACTTTACATAACATAAAAATTTAATAAAATATTCTAAAAAACATACCTAACGCAAAAGTATTCGTCTATCCTTGTCACTCACGCAAAATAGTTCGTCTACCACTTAGTTGTGTCGCCTTTGCTCTCAATGACAGCTTTAATGCGAAGAGGCATGGTGGCAACCAACGCTTCACACTCCTCAGGCGTAATTGACTCCCAGACAGCCAAGAGTTTAGCCTTTAAGTCGCTCTTCGATCTTGATGGATTTTTACGGAGAACTTTTTTCATTTTCCACCATAGGGTTTCGATCGGCGACAAGTCCGGGCTGTTAGATGGCCATTCGATTGTAGGGATGCTTTTCGCCAGTAGCCACGTCTTTGTTGTCCTTGCAGTATGGCAGGAAGCACCATCCTGTTTAAAAATGAAGGAATCTTGATGCATAGAGGGCAGTAAATTCTCTTTCAAAAGGTTTTGCTACCTTGCAGCATTGATAGAACCATCCACAAACTGCATACCACCAACAACTTGTGCAGACATGCAGCCCCATATCATAAGAGACGCCGGAAACTTCACTTTGCGTTTGTGACAATCAGTATGAAATGCCTCATTTTTGTTCCGAATCACTTTTTTCCTTTCATCGCCGACTGTCACTTCAAATTTGGACTCGCGTCACTCCAAATGATACTACGCCACTGATCGGAAGTCCAATTTAAATGATCACGAGCAAACTTAAACCTCTTTTTCTTTTGTACAGCAGTCGACAGTGGTTTCTCCTTAGCGGTGTAAAATCCGTAACCCATTATTTTTAGGACTCTTTTGCAAGTATCAACTGAGACGTCTTTGTGAATCATGTCCTTCCATTGCACCGTGAGTTCTCCAGCTCGAGCACGACGATTATTTTTGATAATTTTCTTGAGGGTTCTGTTTTCTGCTGCACTTGTGATGCGTGGTCGACCAGTTTTCTTTAAACAAGAAGTCGTTCAACTCAAGCTCGATGAATTAAAGGTTTGGTTTTCTGCAAATGTATAAGTAGTACTAATAAAATAACGTAACATAACATAACACATAACCCTTTATTCTATAATCTGAGCAAACAAGTACCTTACTTAGGTACCTTACTACTGTGGGGTCAGGAACAGGTTCATGACCGCACAGTAGTTAGGTACTTATACCCTGTGGGTAACAAACTACGAGTGGTTCCTATCAAAATACCCCGATTGATCCTTTATAGGTTCCTACTTATCTACAAAAATAATAGTATAATTACAAAGCGTATTTTGCGACTCCTCAAACGAAAAACTTTATCAGCAGCGGAGTGAAGTGACACTAGACATGAGCTTTATTTCGTAGCGATAAGGTTGAAACTCGAAAAATGGTTCGCAAAACGAACCTTCGTGTTCGTCCATAGACATATTCGAAAATCGTTATCTATATCGGTAGTTACACTTACAGATAGTGTCATCCACGAAGACGCGCCCCACTCTTCTTTTTAATGCTTACAGTACAAGTGTGCAACATATCGCTACTATTAGGTTGTCTCATAAGTTCTTGCCATATTTTATTTTTGTCGAATTTTCTCGTATTTAAACTAAAGTGAATTCAAGAAAGTTCTAGATCTTTCTAGTAAGGATGAGTATATTTTATGGTGAGGGTATAAATAGGCGCGGACGCAACGCAATAATTAGTATTTAGTGAAAATGGATCAGCGTCAACTGCGAGCTATTATGCTATATGAGCATCGGCTTAAAGTCTCTTCATCAGAAACGGCTAAAAAGATTAACACTGCATTTGGACCGGGTACTACTAGATCGGACTGTTCGTTTCTGGTACAAGCGTTTTGACACCGGTGATATAAGCTGCGAAGATCAACCTCGCCCAGGCCGACCCACCAGCTTTGATGAAGATGCTTTGCGTCACGAACTTGAGCTACATCCAGACTATAGTACGCGCGATTTAGAAAAGGCGCTTGGACAATCCCACGCGACTATAGATCGTTATCTCAAATCGATGGGATATCGCAATGTGATGTTACGTTGGACACCTGATGCGCTAACGGACCATGACCGGGCCGTTCGTGTAGCCATTTGTCAAAGTTTGTTACTTCGTCCGCACAGACGAGACTTTCTCAATGACATTATTACATGTGACGAGAGCTGGATACATTATGAAACTAACACGCGTCATGCATGCTTATTGGATTCCTCGCGGGGAAAACCCACCAGCCCAGCCTAAACTTAATGAACACGGTCGTAAGATTATGTTGTCTGTTTTCTGGGATTGGCAAGGAATGATTTTCTGGGAACTCCTCGAATCTCATCAGACTATTAACGCCAATCTGTATACGCAGCAGCTTCGCAAACTAGCAGAGATGTTAAAAATTAAGCGGCCAAAACGACTTCGAGTCCAACTTTTGCATGACAACGCACGACCTCATTGTGCCAGGTTAACACATAAACAGCTGGAGGAGCTAGGATGGCTGACTGTTCCACATCCACTGTATAGCCCGGATCTTGCGCCTTCAGACTTTCATTTATTTCGAGCTCTTAAATTTCATTTACTAGGAAAAAAATTCGAAAATTCTGGAAGTATTAAAATTGAACTTGAAAAATTTTTCGAGTCCCAGCCTGCCTCATTTTGGGAGAAGGGTATTCAAATTTTGCCCAGTAGATGCCTGACTGTTGTTGATAACGAGGGAGACTATATAATTGATTAAATGTATTTTTTATTAATAAAAAAATATAAATAATAATTTGTCTTTTAACAGGCAATAATTTATGCAACAACCTAATATTTTAGTTTTGTCAATATACAGTAATTACTTATTAGTGGGTAATTAGTAAGTATCGCCAAAATTAAAACACGTGCGGAATTAACTAGCAATAACCACTAACGTTTAGGAAGAGAGTGGGGCGCGTCTTCGTGGATTGCACTATCTGTAGGTATTTACTTTTTTTCTTCGTTTTCCGTTGTTCCTTCAGACGTTTTAATTGTTTTCTTTTTGCTCATCATTATTTACCTTTAAATAAAGATATTATATTTACACAAAACTTAACACCTACCAAAAAATAAAATAAAAATGTCGAAAATACTCCTATCTCTCTGTAAATGTCGCCAAACGAGTTCGTCCCGCAAAGATGCCGCCGCAGACTGATTAAAGTAATTGAAAAGGATAGCGCTAGTACTACCGCGTGCAAAACATGAGACAGAAAGAGTGTGCTCGCTTAGAATAAAATGACGCAAGCGCCAAATCACTGAATTGCTAATTACGAGAAGACCAAGTAGAGAAATAAAATAATAAATCGTCACGATTTGAGATAATATTATTACCTATCTATTAGATTAAAAAACATCATTAAATTCCTTAAGGTTTCAGAGATCTAACGCAAAATAAGTGCAAAACGAGGTTTATTCGTTTTTTTTTATTGAGATTTTTTTATTGAATCGTGTTTTACTTCAACACATTTAAATATTATAAGTCCAAGTTTAATGTGTCCAAATAGCAAAATCTTAGGTCATATAGATACCGAGATCCAGATCGCGCAATATCACCAAAACAGCATAATATGCTCTTAAATTTGCAGTTGCAACGTATGGGAGAACATGATTTTCAACTACAATGTTAAGTTTGTTCTTGGGATAAATTCATTCCAACTACGGAACCCTTCATTGTGCGTGGTCCGCCGCGCACTCGGCCAGTTTTTTAAAAAGGATTTTACTAAAATATTATTATACTTTTAGATTATCACATAACTGGTAAAATCGGCCAGAAAAATCGAATTTTAGTAAATCATATTTTTTTGTGGACGTGGGCGCTGATAAATGGATCTTTATTGTCTGGTTTGTCAACTTTTGTAGGACCGATTGTCTGCATCAGGATGACTGGACCAAGAGAGATTTTGGAGGTTTGAGCAATACCAAGTTTTAGTACCTATTTGGTACTATTTGGTACCAGACATCAAATAATTTGTACCTCGCTAAAGAGGGAAATCTATTACGAGGAAAGTGGCCAGCCATTCTGACTTCAGAATGGCTGGACCAAGTCGGTTTCACCTAGTTGTAGGCGTTATAACTAGTTCATCTATTCGTTAAAATTTAGTACCTGATTGGTACCTCAACATATGTTTTTCTCATATTTTTTCGATAAGCCAAAAAAGAGTTACCTCTAAAAGAAATTTTGCATGTAATTTGGAGCACTTTGATTTCACCTAGTTGTAGGCGTTATAATTAGTTTATCTTTCATTAAAATTTAGTACTTCGTTGGAACCTCCACATATGTTTTTCTTAGATTTTTTAGATAAGCCAAAAATAAGTTACACCTACAAGAAGTTTTGCATATTAATAATGTTTATTTTTGTACAAAGAAAATGACCGAAAATAAATCATAACACACATAAATATTCGTTGACTGATACATTAATATTTTTTTGCATATAAATAACAGTGTGCATACATTTTGTTTCTACTTATTGTGATTCTACTTGACAGGTCAAAAAAAAACATGTTTAGTTTCGTTTTAAAGTAAAGTACTGGCTTAAAAAAACCGGGCAAGTGCGAGTTGAACTCACACACGAAGGGTTCCATACCACCGTAAAATAATAATTAACACTATACCTACAACGTCTAACGTTAAATGCGCAAAACCTCAGACACCCCAACTGATTTTTAATTCAATTGACCTATTTCATAGAGAAAATAAGTCTGGAGGTGAGGTTCCCACGACGTACTAAATTTTAATGAAAGATAAACTAATTGTAACGCCTACAAATAGGTGAAATCAAAGTGCTCCAAATTACATGCAAAATTTCTTTTAGGGGTAACTCTTTTTTGGCTTATCGAAAAAATATGAGAAAAACATATGTTGAGGTACCAATCAGGTACTAAATTTTAACGAATAGATGAACTAGTTATAACGCCTACAACTAGGTGAAACCGGCTTGGTCCAGCCATTCTGAAGTCAGAATGGCTGGCCACTTTCCTCGTAATAGATTTCCCTCTTTAGCGAGGTACAAATTATTTCATGTCTGGTACCAAATAGTACCAAATAGGTACTAAAACTTGGTATTGCTCAAACCTCCAAAATCTCTCTTGGTCCAGTCATCCTGATGCAGACGACCGATTAGGTATACTGGGTTATCTGCGTGTAAAAAGTATTATTCCTGTCAGGATTCTAATTTCTGATTTTCGTAAATAGTGTACAAGGTCAATGATGGAGAATCTTTGCCGTAAAGAAACCAAAATGTAATATTCAACTTTTATTCTTATATCCTTACAGTACAGTCGCTAAAAGCACGAAATCCAATTGGGACTTGCTCCAACCTACGTAATAATATAAAATATTAGTTGCTTACAACAAAATAAATAAACTTCTTAATGCCCTTTTGGCGTTTTTCTTTATCCAATAATAAGTTAACTTCTTTATGCTTAGTTACTTGTGCAACTTTGAACATGAAGAAATTGATCGATGGCCTCGATTTCAAATCGTTTGAACATACAAACGAAGAAGTAAACACATGGTTAGTGATTATATATGCTTAGTATATAGACTACTGTTCAATATAGTTGTAAAAGTAAAAGACACGGATACGATACGTTTTCGTGTGATCACGGACCCATTACAATGAAATGTACAATCGGTTGTTCCTGGACATACAATTGACCGGTGCCTGGGTCATCCGCTTGGATCGCAACCTCACGACAACACAAATTAAACGATACATACACGCATTCATCAAAAGATTATTATTAAAATACATTAATATCGTACCGATCAATTGTATTACTACCTTATTTAAACACCTAGAAAGAACGTCATTAATAAAATACTAAACAATTACGTGATACAGACGCCAGCACATCAAGCTACCCGACACTGTCAAATGATCCCAATCAACTTTGAACCTTATACTTTAGCGATAAAGTTGAAAATCTATTAAAGAAATTTGACAGATTTTTTTTAGCTTGATGTGCTGGCGTCTGTACATTCTTTAAATATAGGTTGCATAGAGCTTATGTATAACAAGCAACCTTCAACCTTATACTTACTCGAGAGCTTCGATCGCTACTCGTGTCAGCTGCACGTACTCTATCGTCATAAGTCTAGAATTACACATTTCATAGCTTAGGGTCGGGGGAACTATTCTTACACGCTCATCCACTACAAAGTCAGTT